>CM062818.1:260889266-262089266 GCA_031772625.1 Pinus tabuliformis | reverse complement strand
TTTTCTCTTTTCATCAAATACATAAAATCATTATTACATTAGGCATTATGAAGACAGAAACTAGTTACACATTTCAACACTTCCTATGGACTAGGGAGGTATTCATAATCCATACAAGGTACTTGTACATTCTCATACTTAAGAATTCTCATACAAAGTGTTCGATTGGTAAGCCACCTTACAAGTTATTTATTCAACTTATATTAGTGCATCTCATCATACCAACTACCGTTGTCATATAGAAAATCCTTTACTAACAACTCTATCTCTCCACAATAATACAACACAATTTTGGGGAGACAATGACTTATAGATACCATCATCATTGTCTCTCAAGGTGCATACCCCATCCAAGTGTTCACAAGGTATGTCCTTCTAGGAACATTCCTATCTTGGATTAATAAATCCTCATGGAATTTCCTCTTTGACTACTCTTATCTATTGGATTCCCTACCTCATCTTCGAAGAGTATTAGAATCAATCTTAGATGCTTACCCAATCTTTCATTCTTTGTTGATAACCTTAAGAAAAGAATGATGCATCTATCTCTCCCTCTCAACTAGGGAGGATCTACTAATTCTTATAAATGGAATATACCCAAGCTCCCTTGGCATAATTTTATTAGTTGTGGGCATCAAACATCAATTATATGGGTTCATTGTCATAATATTATCCTGGGAAAGGGAATCAAGCTATTAGGCATTCACAAATGGCATCCATCTTTAATTAGAAGCCGAATTCCTTACCATAATTCTATTAGTAAAGAATTATATAATTATTATTATTTCAATCATCAATAATTGATAGTGTTTAAGTTACCAACAAAAATTTTCTTTGGTGGAGATACTATTCGTTGCTTGTAGGGATCCTTCCTTCTGCATCACGTCATGAACCAAAACTTCTTCATTATGGATCTTTATTCTTCTTTATAGGGCATCGACCATCTTCTTCATCACCTCCCTTCAATGACACATCATGTTGATAGTTATGATTAATATGTACTTTGTTTTAACTATATAGGGAACCTCCCTTAATCCCTTTGGATGCTCTGGTGGCGGGCCGATGGGATCAAATGATTGCAATATCATCCTATCTTCCAACAATCTCCTACAATGAAAAAGAAGGCACACAGAATATTCATTTTGCTGTGAAGGAGCTTCAATCGTATCAAAACTTGAAGTGTGTCCAGGCATAGTGGCCTCACAAACCATTCACTCTTTAGTGATTTAGTTAGGGACAATGATTAGACAAGTATAATAAAAACCTAGGAAATTGTTGTAGAAGGAGCAAAGCATAGAAAAGAAGGAATTTTTTATTCTTAAATATTATGTCAACTGTAGGTGTAGAGGATATTGGGTAGGTAAAGGGCGAGCAGGTAAAGGAAGAGATGATAGTCGGTAGGTAATTTCCATGAGGTGCCCATAGAAAATCCCACACTATAAATTCTCTCACATCCGAAGGCGACAAGATCCCAAAGACTTTGGTCCCCAAAGTGAGTTACTTTCATTTTCGAAGGGATGGATGAGCGATGGTATTGCTAGTTGCAGTGAAGTAGTCAAAAAATACACACAAAGTCTACGAGTAAAGCACACGGAAAACCAAAATACTCAAAATAATATATCCAATCAGTCGTTAAACTAAATTAATTAATAAATTAAAGCTTAAAAAAAACATCTTTTCCCAAAAAAAACAAAAAATTTAAAAATAAATCAATAAAATATTACTAAAAAGCAAAAATAAAAATGATTTTTAAAACAAACTCCAAAGAAGAGTCCCATAAATTAAAAAAAAACAATAATTAAAACAAATTATATAAAAACAATAACAAAACAAATAATTGTAATTTATTTATTTATTCTATGTGGTTCAAAGACTCTAGAGATTGGTGACCGTCACATCCATGGAATCATGTTGTCTCAATCACAAAGCCTGACCCAAAGACTATTGAGAGAATTGAACATGTGGCCTCTCAACAATTCTTTAATAATGGGGACTCATTTAAACCCTCATGACATATATATATATATATATATATATATATATATATATATATATATATAGATTTAATTTGGCGAAAAAAGAAAAAAAAACCTATTAACATAAAAAAAATTAAGCTCTATTATATACGGATATATATATATATATATATATATATAATATATATATATATATATATAATATATATATATATATATATAGATAGATAGATAGATATATATATATATATATATATATATATATATATATATATATATATATATATATAGAGAGAGAGAGAGAGAGAGAGAGAGAGAGAGATGTTATCTCGGGGAGGGGGATGTTTACCGTTGTCCTCTGCCCAACAACCTACTTTGCAATCGCCACAAAACTCGTGTTTACGATTTGTAGTTGTTGCTACCTACTTGGTAATAAAAGAGGTGATATGGGAAATGCTTGAGATCGCCCCCCATGAATAGTCCTTCTGGTTTTTCTTAATTTGTTTTGATATTTTTTAATCAAAATTTATTAAAATTTTATTATTTAATTTATAATATTTTAAAATTAATATTTAACTTTTATTTTTTAATTTTTATCTTACATTTTTTTTAATTTAAGTTTTAGTTTATAATTTTGTATTTTAAATTTTTATTTTGTGTTTTGGTTCTGACTAGGTTCCATGGTAAACAATTTTCCTAGAATTGTATATGATAATTGTGTTTAGAGTATTATTTAGGTATTTAAATAAAATTATATAATTATATTAAAATGGTTACCTAGAGCATGGAAGATTCACTCAATGAACGTCTAACATATCACATGTATTCATGGCATACTAAACAATACCCTTTATTTAACTATATATTGGAAAATACCTCTAAAAATCACATTATTCAACACCTTGTCAATACACACCAAATGCACCTTCCCAATTTAGAAAATCCCTTGGTATCCATTTTTCATTAACATTTTTTATACCCCTTTATATTTTTTCATTAGCTTTGAGCTCCATTTTTTATAGCTGCCAATATAAAAACCCTTTACCCCTTATTATAAGTTCAATATTATATTTCATCTTCTCCTCAATATATATCCGCCAATATGAATGTACATGGTATGGTATTGCTCCCATAGTGAAGGCCCTATGATCTATATTCTTTAAATGATGTATGGTAAGTCACTTGGCACTCAATGTAAACAAAGAATCAAGAAATTTTCCCAACCAATCCTAAAAATGCATTGCACAATCCAAAAATAGTTAAAAATTGGGCCAAGGATGAATAAAGTAGTGGTCACGACAAGACTGGGTGCACATTCTTAAGAATGCATACACATTCTAAGAACATGTGTGTGTTCTTAAGAATGCATGCACATTCTAAGAACACATGCACATTCTTGAGCGATGTTGAGTTGGTATGGTTGCTAATTAGGGCTTTATTGAACATGGACACCCAAGAACATGCACACATTCCTACAAGAATATGTTCTTGATGACCCCATTAAAACTTTTGGAGCCATAAAGGTATTAAACATATTATAATGCAAAACACATATTTATAATATGGAGATGTGACTGTGGATGGGGGGATACACTAAAAAACATAATATGTTTTGCATTATGTCCACTCTCACATCCCACACCCCCATATTATTAGGGTATGTATATTTTACATATTGTCTCCCCATAACCCCAGCCTCATAATATGAACATGATGGTGATAAGGAGAGTGGATGGGAGTGTTGTGCAAAACATAGAGATGGAATGAGATATAATACAAAGCATAATACAAAAGTGAGGATAAAGGAAGATATATATTTTTCTATTAGGCTAGTAAGACAATACATATTACATAAGTTTACATTGTTCACCCAAAGAGGATTTTAACCATGAACCTCGGGGGACCAAATTCCTCGTGAGTCAGGATGCCTCACCTAAACTAAAGATATAAAAAATATCATGGAAAAGATAAAAGTGAAATAAGATATTATGCAAAACACTTTGTAATATATCTCTCCCAATCTCCACCCTAATATAAAGGTGAGAATGTCTTACAAATATTTTACCCCATTCCAACTCAAACTATAATATATCGCTCTCACTCAATGCAAAAGTAAAAAACAATAGCTATAATGATATCTCATCAATATTACAATAAATGTATATTAACAAAATAATATCAAAAAATAATATTACCTTTATATTATTCAAATATTATATTTTTTCAAATGTGATGTGTACATTTCAATTTTTATAATTTTGATATTCACACTTTAATATTGAATGGTTACACTTTTATTTCTTTTGAATTAAATATTTGTATTTGGGTAATTTTTATTTTTATTTTACATGGTAAGATCAATATTTTATACGGGATATTTTCAAAACAAAAAGAGTGTAATATGCAACATTGCTGCTTAATACCTATCTTTTATGCAAAATTTAATTAATAGGGGAAGTTATTCTTACTAAGACAAAATGAATTTTAAGTTATTTCAAAAATGATTTAGCCTATAAATAAAAATAATAATAATAATTTCATAACAATATTGACTTGTGAAAAAATAACATTTGAAAAATTTGTAAACATTGTGCAACTCTACAAAAGTAATCCTTATGAAACTTCTCACAACCTTGAAATCATGCAAACTACTTTTTTCCTTTGTTTCACAAGTTTTGTTGGTCTTGTTGTAAGTTTTTGAAAGGCCTTTTGCTTACATTTTTGTCTACTACTATTGGTCTTCTTGTAATCTTTTGAAAGGCCTTTTACTTACTTTTTTTTTCTCGTCTTTAAGAAGTACTACTTAAGAATTACTATACTTTTGTCCTTTGTTTCACAAGTTTCGTTGGTCTTGTTGTAAGTTTTTAAAGGCCTTTTGCTTACATTTTTGTCAAGTACTATTGGTGTTGTTGTAAGTTTTTGGAAGGCCTTTTACTGACATTTTTGTCTCTTGTCTTTAAGAAGTACTACTAAGAATTACTATTGGTCTTGTTGTAAGTTTTTGAAAGACCCTTTATTTATGTTGTTGTAAGTTTTTGAAAAACTCTTTAATTAATTTTTTGCTAAATCTTGATTGTCCTAGAATATTTGTTCTTTTTTTACGATTTCCAATATTTTTGTGTGATCCCAACTAATTCATCATTTTGGCATCTTTCTAACAATTGTGATGACCACATAAGATCTCAAAAAGGTGAAATATTATATAAAGAATGTCAAGTGGTCACTAGATTTTGGAACATTTTATCTTTAAATTTTAAAATAGTTAAAAGAATAATTGCAAAGTAATAAGTCTTGTGTTGAAGATTATGTATTGAATTTTGAAAAGCAATTTATAAAGTTGAGATTTAAAATTTGAAAATTACAAATTTTATTCATTTTAATAAAAATAAGTAAATATCTTCATTTAAAAAAATAATTAAAAAAATAATATGTAAAATAACACAAATAGAAAATATTTATTAATAACTTCATTAGAAAGAAATTAAAATAGTAAAATAAAAAGACACAATCTAACTAATAAATCTTTTTTTATCTAAATCTTGTGATAGAATTTCTTCTTGAGATTGTGAATTTTCATTGTTTAAAATATTTTTTTGAATGTATTTGTAGATTCAGGACTTTGAAAATTATGTCGAACACTTGAATACTAAAAGGAAACCTCAATCTTAACATTTAAAAAAAATCTTGCGAGATTGAGTAAAATCTACCTAGCAAAATCTTTAAAAAATATCCCAGTAATCTAAAATCTAAAAACATATAATAAAAGTAAAAAAAAGCATTCTTATAAACTACCATTTAATTATTTTAAATGACATAATTTTTTCCAAAAATAAATAATGATTATACGCATTTATTAATAAAGAAATTAAATTAGAATTGATTTTCCCCATAAACAATTTAACTATATATTTAATTTGGTAATATTAAAATATTTTTGTTTTGATAAATTTTAAAAAAATAGTTCTATATTATATTATTTAGATTTTAGAGTACACCTTGTTATACAAATGCCACATAAGTGTTCTATATTTAAGCTAGATAAATATATTAAAATGTTTGATGGGTTTACTTAGCTTATACGAGCTGAATTACTATAAACATATGAAAGAGAGTAATACGAGCCATGATTACACTAATAAGTATGATCCTTTGGTTTGAATTTTTTTAAATTTAAAAATTACCCGTAATTAAATTGTAATGATTAACTATCGATAAAAGGAGTATCCATTCGAGGAAGTGGATGGTTAGTAGAGATCCTTATATTGTCAATGGCCCAAAAAATAGATGACCTTTTTGTAATCGATGTTTTTCTTAATAATAGGATGCATTAATTGTCCAAAGAAATTGAAACAAAGATTGCTTTGGATACCTCTATAGATAGAGGTTGCAAAGCAAAACCTACATTAAATCATTGACACGTATATCTACTTTCTCATATTATATATAAAGGTTATTTTTTGGTCGCAAAGCAAAATTATCTCAAATGATTGACACATACATGTACCTCTTGATTGTGGAATGAGAAAGTGGATACCTTTATATATATAGATCTCAAATCATTGACACATATATCTACCTTCTCATTACACTAAATGAGAAATCCTATGTCCACTTTGTTAAGGATGCAGATTAATTAATTATTGTTACAATGTAATAAGTTTCTGCATCTAGATAAGTATATTTGGAAAATAAATAGTATTTTAAGAATTTATATTTTAATATATTTTTTCTTTTTAAAAATTATAAATTAAAAGCCATAAACATTGTCCCATTAACAATTTAGACCCATCAAAAAAATAAGATTTTGAATTTCAAAATTTTATAAATAATTTTGATTTTAAAAAACATCTTAAAAAAAATTATAAAACAAAAACCAATAACCTTTTCACCAAAAATCAATTATATGGGAAGTATAATAAATATAATTTTTAATTAAGAATTTTGTTTTATTTTAATTTTATTTTGTTATTTTTTTTCTTAATTAATAATTTTAAAATATATTTCTTAAATTTAATATTAAAGTTATTTTTATATTTGTATATGAATTAATAATTAAAAAATAATAATTTTGTATGATAAATAATTTTTTTTTAATTAAAAAGTATATTGATCTGTAAATTATAGTGGATAAGCGACTAATATTTTGTCACAATAGATTTAATAAAATATATTTAAAAATCTAAAATTCACATTACTGCAATTTTATTTCTCTTTAGATTTATAGATATGTAGATTAGTTTTAATAGAATATGAATATGAATCAAAATTATGCAAAAAATAAAGAAGAGTGAAACAAAATCTCACATGCACATTTGACACAAGAAATGACCTTAGAAACCCTTTCAGCGAAAAACCCAACTAGAAGTTGAGGTCACTCTACTCTTTTTCTATAAACAGATAATGTCTACAAGTAAGAAGAAATATGCCCTGAAATATGGCTTGCGGCCTATGGGCTACTAATGAAAAAAATCTCTATATATGCTCCATCTCCTATCCCTCTCAGCTATTTTGCTCAACTATAGAACAAATGCACTTGAACGAATGGAACCTCTTTTCCTCCTAGTGAGCGAGTTATAACACATCTCGATAGCCTACTAGTGGTTAGGTTTGATAACCTCAAATCCTAACTAGAGTTACAATATAGACTCTTCCAGAGTCTTCTACATCATAATGACATGGCTAGCCCCTTTTTCATTAAAGTTGAGGGTTGACATGGCATTTTCTCGAATTATGGTAGTGAAAATAGGAAGATCAACTTTTGAGTGGCATAACTTTCGCATAAGGAATTTGATTGACATGATTCTTACGTCGTTGGAAAGGTATTTGAATGTAGAATAGGAAAAAAAGTGCCTTCCTAAAGCATAAAAGTTTTACCCCAAAAAAGTGCCATTTGATGCCTCAAAGCGCACATAGATGGTTTCGGACCCTAATTTCCCAAACTATATCCTGATAGAAAAAATGGTCCTGAGACTTGATTCCTCTAGTTTTTCCACTCTAGAAGTATTTAAATCACTCCTCCCCATTTTTGGAGGATTTTGGTCCCCAAAAGCTTCAACTAAATGAGTTGAGGAAATTTTCCTCCACCTTATCCCCGGTGTACCATTTAGCTTTTCTTGGAAGTTTTCCTTTCAACCCTTATCTTGTAGTTATGTACCTTATATAGAAAACAATATCTTCTATCGTCTCTTCCTGAGAATTTGGTGTCAAATCCTCCAGATAAGTTAGGACTTCTTCCTCTTTCTAATACTGCACAGAAGGCTCATAGAGTTTGAGATTCTCTACATTCACAACTAAGTAAATGTGCATGTATGGTGGTAAACTGATTCAAAAGGAATTATGACCCACCTTTCCTAGTATCTCGAAGGCACCATAACTAAGATACTTCATTCTCTTACTAGACCCTTTTTAGCCTCTCCTTGATCAACTGTACCCATATGCTATATCCCTCCTTGAATGATTTCTATGTTCTATTTTGCTCATGCCTCACCTTATATTTATCCTGTGACTCCTGTAGTGGCTCTTGTACTTGTATATGGATTTTATTGATCTTGTCTATAAAATTTTAAGGCATCTGATGTAAGTTCTTCCCTCACTCCTCCTTGTTTCCTATATGCAATTTCCAAAGGTGAACGCAAAAAATATCCAAAACAAGTTTCAAATGCGGCCTTTCCTATAGAAGTGTGGACTTCTTTGTTGTAAGAATGTTATATATATACCATATTTTCATCCAATGGTTTCATATGCTTATAGTTGTATCACCTCAGAAGATGCACAAAAGTCTTGTTGACTACTTTTGTCTATTCATATTTTTATGCATTGAATGTTGTAGATCTCTTCAGCTTCATGTCCATCTTCTCCCATAATGTAGTCCAGAATGAACTAAGAAATTTTATGTCCCTTTCTGAAACAATGCTTCTTGGTATCCAAAATTTCACCCAGATCTGTCTAAAGAACAATTTTATCGCTTCTTTCCCACTGATCGTCTTTTTATAGGGAATCATAACACACATTTTGTTGTACCTGACAACTACCACAAATAGGTAGTCGTATCCCTTCCTTATTCTTGGTAAACCTCCCACAAAGTCCATTGAAATGTTTTCCCAAGGATGATTGGGTACAAGTAAGGGATTATATAGACCATATTTCGTGTTGACATGTCTGTTGGTAAAACAAAACACACATTCTCTTATGAACCTAGCTACATGTTCTTACACCTTGGGCCAATACACATATGTCTACAAGTTGACCATGGTCTTCCCTACACCAAAGTTCCCTGCAACATTGGAGGTGTGAGCCTATCTAATCGGCTACAATCACTCACATTTAGGAACACATAACTTATCTAGCTTATATAGTAACCCATCATGGAGATGGTAGTCAACGGTGTTGTCGCCTTCGTGGACATGACTCTGAATCTGCAACTGTTTAAAAACCTCCTTGAAAGCCTCATCCTCTGCATAAGCCTCTCTTTATGCAACATGGATGAATGGATCCAGGTGGATAAGAGTTCCCAAAGTTTGGATCTTTGGTATGGGTGGCCTTGAAAGCATGTCTTCTAACTTGTTTGTGTTGCCCTTCTTGTACTTAATAAATAAATGAAATTTTTGTAGAAACCTCATGCACTTGTAATGCATGGTCTGTTATAGCTTACTCTGGGCCTATAGGTACTCTAACGAATGGTGATATGCGTGGATTAATGTCTCCTTTCCCATCATATACCGCTTCCACTTCTTCATAGCCTACACCAGGGCATAGAGCTCCTTGTCGTAAGTAGTGTAATTAAGAATTTCCAAATGAATACTTAAGAATGGTAGCATACAAGCCTTCCTCCTTATATCAATACCACTCCCATTACATACCCACTTGCATTTGTCTCCACTTGAAAGTGTTGTTTGAAGTTTGGTAATGGAAGAAATGGTGCTTGAATTATCTTCTTATTTAGCCGCATGAAAGCCCTATGTTTAACCTTTCCCCATTTGAAAATCTTGCCACTTGTTATTATGCCATGGAGCACTATTGTTACTGCTGAAAACATGGCTATGAGTTTCCTTAGGTACTGTGATGCTCCAATGAAACTCCTGTCTTCAGAAACATTAGTAGGCACCGACCATTTCATGATGGCCTCCATCTTGGCAGGATCTATCTTAAGCTCTGTCCCACCTATCACATATCCCAGGTACATTAAAAACTATTATGTAAAATCACACTTCTTGATATTTGCTAGCAACTAGTGCTTCTTTAATGTATTCAACACCTACATCAAATGTGGTATGTACTCCTCCAAGGTAGAATTATATACCAGTATCTCATCTAAACAAACAGAGACAAATGAATCTATAAAATGTTACAATACATCATTCATTAGTATCATAAATGTAGTTGGTGCATTTCATAGGCCAAATGGAATGACTAAACTCTTAGAAAAACCTTGATTGGTTTTGAAGGTGGTCTTCTAGGTATCTTCTTCTCTAATGTGAACCTGGTGATATCCTGACTTTCATTCCATCTTTGTGAAGTATTTTTCTTACTGCAACTAATCCAACAAATTATTCATCCTAGGAAGGGAGTACCTATTCTTGAGCGTGAATTTTTCTAACCCCCTGTAATCTATACACATCCACTAAGTCTCATATTTTTTTGGAACAATGATGATAGTTGACCCACATGGTGACGTAGTGTGTTGAATGACACATTGCTCTATTAGTTTCTACAATTGTTTCTTCACTTCACTTTCTTCTATAATAGACTTCCTATAAACATCAATGTTTGGCAATGGGGAGTCGAGTAGTAGTTGGATCTCATGCTCCACTTCCCTCTTAGATGAAAACTCTTTAGGCTTCCAGACCACATACATGTATGCCTGTAGCAACTCTTCCAGTTGTTGTTTATGTTTCTTAGTGCACCCCTTTAGGGATGCCTTACCTCTTACTAACTCTTCTATAGACTACTTTTCTCTTAAAAATAACAAAACATATTTCTTACTCAAACTAATTAATTTCTTGGCTTGGTTGGCACTCACTAGTGAAATTTTTGTCTTGCCTTTATGCACGTTGATGGCGAACGATTTTCCATCCTTGAAGAGTTAATATTGGTCGGCTCTCCACATGAATATTGCATCTTGGATGTATATGTAGGTACTCCCAAACATAACTCCACATACATCAATAGGAGCCACATCTAGTTCAACACTAATACCAAATCTAATTTTGCATTGTTTCAATACATTAATATTTGTATCCTTATTTACCTATCTTAATGGATATAGGTTTGGATGATCACCATATTCTAATCCCAATTTATTGACCAGCTCTACGATAATGAGATTCACTCACAATCCTAAATCAAACAGAGCATCAATCTTGGTCCTCTTGACATGTATCTTTATATGGAAGAGTTTGGTCATTTATTTTTCTTCCTATTGTTGAAGTCTACTCAATTTCACCTCCTTCTACACTAATGTACACACGATCTTCTCATTCACGTCTGAGCTTCTTTCAACTTGGTTGCTCAAATCAATGGCCATGAGATTCTTCTTCTTATTGTCGTTTTTATTTTCTTCTTTGGGTTAAGCTCTAATATAACTTCCAATACTTCTCTTTTGTTATATGGTTGTCAATGTTGTAGTGGTTGCTAGGATATTTGCACTAATGTGTCCTAGTTACCATATTTTTATATTTTCTCCCTTTCTTCTTCTTCTTCACATCCTTAGAAGTGTCAGGTGTCTCCTTCTTCTTTGATCAACTTTATTCTTCTTTCTTCAAGCCTATGTTCTCTAGGTATTCTTCCTGTACACAAGCCTCGTTAACTGATCTGGGTGTAAATCGCATCACATGCTCCTTTAAATAGTAGCATAAACCGCACATATACTTGAGGAGCCATTTGAGTTCATTGGGGAGATACCTAGTATTATCACAGTCTTTCTGAATTCTATGGTGTACTTCTACACATTCTTCCCTATCTTTTATCTGAAGTAGTGTCGTGAGATTCACTAGTCCTCTATGTACACAATAAGGTAAAATTATGACTTAATTAGGGTTTTAAAGTCCTCCCACGTAGTCATTGGATGATCTCCCTCTAACCTCAAGGTATTCATGTGACTTTCCCACCAAGTCATGGAATGACCCTCTAATTTCAATTGTTCAAATCAAATATTTCGTTCTTCCTAAAAGTGAGGAATACTAAAATACACTTTCAATTGTTGTATCCAATGACTTATCTTTAGAGTGTCGATCTCACCATTGTACGACTTGATATAAACCTTCTCTTCCATTTTGAATAGGGACTATGATTGATTCACAACACTCGAATTGGGTTGAACTTTTCCAGGTTCTTTCTTTGAGTGGTTCTTTATTTCTTCCCAATCTAATGATCCCGCTTCTAATTGGTCCCCTACATTAGAACTCCCATCTTCTCTAGATATCACAAGCTTATTGCACTAGGCCACCATGTGGAGATTGAATTTATGATTTAAATCCAGGACTTGTTGTTCCTACTGCAAAAACATCTCCTATGTAGGATCATGTGGGTTATTCACAGATTCATCGGCCATGATTAGGTTTTTACTACTTTTGGCATAGCTAATCTAGATTCCCTACCAATATCGATAATATACCCAAAGAAACCTACATTGATACCAATATGATATGTAAAATTCCATGGATTCCATTTGACAATTCGCCATAACATATCCGATGAAATATATTTAAAAATCTAGAAGCTACAGTATTACAATTTTATACACCTTTATATTTATAAATATCTAGATTATTGTTAATTCCATATGCATTTGAATTAAAATTATGCAAAATAGATAACAATGAAATAAAATCTCTCACACACATTTAACACAAGATATGACCTGGGAAACTCTTTCGAGAGAAAAACCTAGTTGGAATGATCTGAATGGAAAATGGCATCAACCCATGGTATTCATCCACCCATGTTATTCATCCACCCATGTTATTCATCCACCCATGAAATTTACCCATGGTATTGTAAGTGGCATCCACCCATGGTATTTATCCACCCATGTATTGTAATTGACATTCACCCATGGTATTCATTCACCCATGGTATTGTGACATCCACTCAAGGTATTCATTCACCTATAGAATTGACCCGTGGTATTCTGACATCCACCCATGGTATTCATTCACCCATGGAATTGACCTGTGGTATTGTAATTTAAAAATACTATAAGTAACAAGTCGCATTTTGTAAAAGGACAAATTATCCACCATAATGTAGTCCTTACAGTTATTACCTGTTTTAATAAAAAGTTTCTTTGTGGTTTAATTTAATCTATGTTCTGCCATTTTCTTTATAGCATTGCAATTCTTCAGATCTTGGGGGCCTCCCCCAAGATCCATTTCAATATTTTAGATCTTGGGGGCCTCCCCCCCAAGCTCCGGATCAGTGGTATCCGAGCAGGTTATGATTCCATGGGAATGAGGGTTTCATGCATATTTCAGTTTCAAATTTTTGCAACAATATTTAAAAAACTTCATGCACATGCTGCGACCTCTACAGAGCACTTTCTTGGGCCAAGCAGGAAGAACTTTTTTTTTTTCATTTTTTTTGCATGAAATTTTTTTTGGGCGACGAGTTTTTAGATCATATCTGAAAAAATTGGTGCAATATTTACAAAAGCAAATAACATATTTTGATTCCTTGCGAAAAAATACCAAAAATCAAAAAACAAATCGACCGAATCCGATAGCAGATGAGGGAGATATAGCTGATTTAAAATCAGCTATGTTGTAGAATTTTATTTTTATTTTTTTTACGACAAGTGGTAGACAGCGACTGTCCTATCATTTTGTGAAGTTTTTGTGCAGAATTTCAGAAACACGAATGTATATTTGAGCTCCTTTTGAAAAATCACCCAATTTCAAAAAACAAATGGGTCGAATCGGATTTCGGATGTGGGAGATATCGCTGATTTAAAATCAACTATTTTTTCAAAACTTTTGTGGCGGCGACAAAATTGCAACGTGAATATGAGATTCTAGAGTGTCCAGATAAGGATTTCCAACACATAGGAAGATGCAAAATGGTCCTTCTGCTTCCAAAAACAGGTTATAATAAATATTCTGAGTTTATTGACCGAGTTATGTCCATTTTAATTCTAGAGCAGCATTCGGAGCAAGTTTCCATTGGAGACGTGCCCTCCCACCCTACATTAGTAAGCACCTTCTTCACATTCATCAATTTCATCATAGCAACATTAAGCTTGGGTTATTTGGAGATGTGCCCTCCCACCCCAGGTTATGTAGGCACATGCTACTTCATCAACAACCAGCATCACGATTATGGGTCAACCGCACAAAATCCTTGTCATCGAAGTCCATTTGCTAGGCCGCACATTGTTAGTATCACATTTGGTCACAAGCATTACAAGGTATCTCGGTCCTCAGATATTCATTTTCATGTTTATGGGTCATCCACAGACCCACACTTCATCGAAGTCCATTTGCTAGGCCGCACACTGTCAGTATCACAGTTGGTCACAAGCATTATAAGGTATCTCTGTCCTCGAATCTTCGTTCATTATGGTTATGGGTCATCCACAAACCCACACTTCATCAAAGTCCATTTTCTAGGCCGCACACTGTCAATATCACAATTGGTGACAAGCATTACAGAGTATCTCTATCCTCCGATCTTCATTCTTCGTGGTTATGGGTTAACCACATAAAACCCTTCTATTTAGTGACTCTTCATATTCAACAAAGGCTTCGCAGGAGGGAACTTCACGCAATGGGGACCATTGCTTCTTAAGGAGGGAGGAATGATCCGAATGGAAAATGGCATCAACCCATGGTATTCATCCACCCATGGTATTGTAAGTGGCATCCACCCATGGTATTTATCCACCCATGGTATTGTAAGTGACATCCACCCATGGTATTCATTCACCCATGGTATTTTCCCATGGTATTGTGAAATCCACCCATAGTATTCATTCACCCATGGAATTGACCCATGGTATTGTGACATCCACCCATGGTATTCATTCACCCATGGAATTGACCCGTGGTATTGTGACATCCACCCATGGTATTCATTCACTCGTGGCATTGACCCATGGTATTGTAACTGAAAAATACTATAAGTAACAAGTCACATTTTGTAAAAGGGCAGATTGTCCACCACAATGTAGTCCTTGCAGTTATTATTTATTTTAATAAAAAGTTTCTTTGTGGTTTTATTTACTATGTGTTCTGTCATTTTCTTTCTAGCATTGCAATTCTTCAGATCCTGGGGGCCTCCCCCCAAGATGTGGATCATGGAAGGTGAGGCTGGTCTACTCTCCTTCTCTGAATAGAAAATTCTTGCAAGTACAAAGAAGTATGGACTATGGTTTGTGGGCTACTACAATGCACAAATCCTCTCTGTATGCTCTATCTCCTATTCCTCTTGCCTATTTTTCTCAGCTATGTAACAAATTCACTTAAATGAATATAATCTATTTTCCTTCGAGTGGCCCGGAAATAACGTAACTCAATAGCCTACTAGAAGTTAAGATTGACTACCACAACTCTTAACCAAAGTTGAAATATAGAATCTTCTAGAGTCTTCTACATCACAATCACATGGATAGCCCCTTTCTCATCAATAATGGGAGGTGTCCACAATGACATTCTCTTGAATTATGGTGGTCAAAACAAGAAATTCAAATTTTGAGTAGCATAAATTTCAAACATGGACTCTCATTTTGTGTCATTGGAAAGGTATTTATGTGTAGAATAGGAAAACAAGATGCAACACTGAAGAGGCAAAGTTTTACCCCCAAAAGGCTTTGTTTGATGCCTCAAAATTCTCCCAAAAGGTTTGAGACCCCAATTTGCGGGACTGGATACCACGGGTAAAAATGGCCTTAAGAGTTGATTCCTCCACATTTTCCACTCTAGAAGAATTGATATGGATGAAAAGAAAAATAATGATCCAATTTGGATCATACATAGAAGATATGAACATCTTACTTTGGTCTTTCACTAGAAAGACTAGACCATACCCAAAAGTGCACTCTTCATAGAGAGACATAGGATATCAAAACGTCCAAATAGACTAACAGAGTGAGATAAGAATTGAAAAACAGGCCAGATAGGCCATTGGGATGTAATAAAATATCAAGATTCAAAATAGATCGGGGCATGACATATGTTATGCAGATAAATTGAAGTTAGTGGCAACAACTTGAACTTATTCCTATTTTTTACTCGGATTGATGCTAGTTGCAGGAGGGATGCTCAAGCTCTGCACAATGCGATCCAAACGATGGTCCAGGTTCCTCAGATGGTGGTGAAGATGTTCCAAGCAGTGAAGGATGTTAGCTATATGCTCGAACTAGTCCCTCTCGATATGACGAAGGAGACACTTTAGACGCCAGTATAAGTCAATAAAGTACATTTACTAGTTGCAGTGACCTTGTGTATGTCTACATGTCACCGAATCATCCAAATTGACGATCACTTTGGTATTAGAAAGGTGTTGTCACGTAGAGGCTCCCTCACATTCCATGCAACCTATCTTGTCCTAAAGAGGCTTAGAATAAGGTCTTAATACTTAGCAACTGCTTCTTCTAGGAGGTGTTCGGTATGATAGTGACCTTAAGAAGCATCATCCTTACAATAAGCCACCCCTCGGTGGACAGGTTCACACTGGTGGGGCATAGGGATGGCCGCAACAAGGAGACAAGACAAAGAAGTCAGGAAAAAAATGGAACTAACAAGTGTCGAAGTGAGAGACATGGATTTTTCCATAAATTTTACAAGGATTTCTTGGAATCTTAAGTTTCACTTATGTAACATGTGAGAATAGAGTGCCCCAAATATTTTTCATGGTATTGAATCTATTTATACATTCAAAAAGGTATTTTAGACCACTTAAATTCACTATCTTTCCAAACAAATTATCACTAAAGTCCTTAAGAAAAAAAAATGTAAAATACAAAAATGTCTCATAATTAGACTAGGCCATTCTAAATTAGGACAAAATTAGATACCATTCAAGATAAATTATATAAGGTTAAAAAATTATTTTTTAAAACAATAATAAAATAAAGATATATTACTCTATCTAAATTTAAAAGGAAACTAAACAATTATTAAGATATTTTGGGTTTAAATAATTGGTCAGATTTTTAATTAAAATTAAAAAAACATTTTCTTCCGTAAAATATCCAATAATTTAAAGGTATTTTTTATTTTTGAAATTTAAAAATTATAATTATTTTGAATTTATAGTTTTTCAATTTGAAGCATAAAATTGAAACTATGAAAAAATTAAAAAAGCAAACCGCCCTTCTGTTTTACCATCATAACAGTCTAATAGTTTGATCGTTACGTTTTGTTTTCATAGCTTGTTTAATTTGATGGCCAGTGAAAAAGTAGATCGTATTGACAAAATATTGTTTCCACGTATAAGTCCATTAACAGTTACATTCATCTCATTGCCGAAAAACTCGTATCAACAACATTAGTAGAAGTTGGAATTCCAAGGCGAAAATTAGCACATCTGGTCGCACTTCACAAGTTAATGTGTGGAACCATCATCATAGCTCGATTCATTCATTTTACTTGCTTCACCTCTTCGATGCAGAGTGTTAAAAAATTCTCTCCTGAAAGTCGCCCAAACTTGGAAAAAAAAAAAATGGTTTCGACAAATAACTTTGAAATACATATGAAATATTACATACTCGAGCTCATCGAGCTTAGTATTAACAATAATTTTACATATACATAAACTCTTGTCCAACCACATATGATATTGTTGTGCTTCCTCCTTTATCTAGTTTCAATACTACATCGAATCGCTTAATTTCCCTTCCAAAAACCGTCTAATATTTCCAATCATGGTCTTCAGGTCTCTACAACGAGATCCCCTGTTTCCATTTCGTTTGATTGAATGGAATCAAGATATTAAGAAGTTTCCAATGTCTACTCATTGGGAGAAATTTGCTTAAAAAATAATTCTGCTCCTCTTATTTATTCTTTTAATGAATTATATATATATATAATCAATAATTGTTGGAAATTTAATTTTTAATTCGCGAAGGGTTAAGGTGTGGGATTTGAACGATTAATGGGAACCCAAGTGACTGTTGGATTCCATATTCCAAGGTCTCTTGGACTCCCATCAATCGTTCAACTCCCACACCTTAACCCTTGACATATTAGGTGTTGAACATGAAGGGAGGTCAGCCGATGGAACAGGGAGGTAAGCGGTAACACCAAGAACAACGCACCATTGCGCAACAACAGAATGGTTATCTTGCTTGAATACAATGTGTAAAAAAGGACAATGTAATCATGCCACCTACGCACTTTTTGAGCCCAGAGTGTTGCATGCAACAATGGGTGTAGTAGGCCATAGTCTTCAAGTTGCATTTCTTTCCAATGCTTGTCCAACAATGCCATGAAAAAACTTGGATGCTTTATCAAGCTTGAATGTTATTGTGAGGCTCACAAGAGCTCCTAAAGTTTATTGTTTGAATATAGTTGGACAACAAATGGTGTTGACTTGAGGCTCAATAAAATAGTGATTTGGTCGCCCTTAAATTAAGAGTGATTAGTGTGGAGCTAGTGGATGGGAGGATCGACGGTCATAAGGGTATATTGAAGCAAAATTGAGTCTTCAGTAATACATATAATAGAAATGATATTTTGTTGCTAACCTATATTAAGGAAAAAAGGGGAGCTAAAATGGATTCTTTTACCATTATTAAGAAGCCCCAAAATTGTTTCAAGACTAAGATTGAGAATTCTCAAGCTATTATCTTCATGGTGAACAATTCAAAGTTTTCTAGAGTTTGATTCATCTTCGGTTGTCGAAAATGAGTAAGATCAGGTCATATTACTGCTAAGTGAAGGCTAGGTCGTTCTGCTGCTAGGTGAAGTAAGGAAATGCTTACAAGTCTAGTGGTGTAATCAAAGTATCAATGACACAAAGTATAATGAAGGCATAAAGAATAATGAAAGTTTATAAAAAGTGTTGAAAGGTGCATGTTTGTTGGAAATCGACACCTTTATTTGTTGAGGTTGATTTGTTGACAAAATCGTTCAAATTAATAATGAATTAGAGCCAATGAATACTTTAATACAGATAACTTTTTATGACAGACTAGAAACCAACAAAACCACTCTTGTCGACATTCAAACATGTCTATAAAATGCACAGAAAATGATCGAGTTTCTTCAACTCAAGTCAAAGCTACAACAAGAAGAACTACAGGAGTGGATTCATCATTCTGAACCCGTTTCTGTTCAGAACATTGAGATATACTCCCATGAGCATCAAATCAATAATGTTGATCTATTATCCAATAAAGGAGTATATTTGCAGAAAGATGCAATAATTGAGCCTACATGGTATCCCAAGTTGGTCATCAGACCTTGGGAAGAGATTTTTCATAGCAAGCACAAAACTGGTCATGGATATGATAAGGATGTTTCCTTTCACATTCTAGATTACTCAAAGCCCATTTAGTTTCAGAGTGTTGGATTCCTTCATGATAGTCCACCTTCACCTATTCCAGATTATGATCCTCCACATTCACAGTCAAAAGTTGTTAAAATGCCAACACTGTGATCGAGTTGGCCATATGAAAGATCATTGTTTTGATCTTCATCCATGTGAGCAATGTCATAAAACTACTGATTCTTCAAATATATGCTTCAAAAAAAAGCCTCCCGCAAGAACAAAGATTCATCTTGAATGCATCACTTCTTCGCAATGGGTTTCAACAACCAAGAAGATATTTCAGTCATACGTTTGAAATTTTTTTAGAGTATTGAACAGTCTTGCAGTTGAGTTTTCTTTATCATCTCATGTTGTATTTGACAAAGGGGGAAGTGATGGTCATTTACAATCTTCAAAGCCACATCAAGCGAGCCTGAGCCACAACCTGCCATATCGGATTCAGAGTTGTAGCCAGAGACAAAGATGCTCCTGAGCATGTCTTCGTTTGATGGTCATCCTTAAACCATCACATGTTGAGACCTTCCTTTTCAGGTTGAGGTTCTCCCTTTTTATTCGGGATGAAACCTCCCTTTCAGGGTTGAAGGTTTCCCTCTTCAAAACATCAGGAGCACTTCTTCTAGCAAAAGACCCGAACTTCATGCCAGACTTGGAAGAGTGTCGGGAACTGCACTAAGCATTCCAGTGTTGGTGGCCATCTTTAAACCACCCTCTTATACCAACATTTCAGAGAGCACATTCAACCTAGTGCTGCCATGCATTTTTACACATTTTGTATTACAACTCTCTTGTTGGACTCACACATACCGCTTCGGATTAAGGGGGAGAATGTTGGACACCTAATCCACCAAGAGTTAAGGTGTGGGAGTTGAACAATCAATGAGAGTCCAAGAGACCTTGAAATATGGAATCCAACAGTGACTCCATTTTGTTATAAATATACATATAAGTTAATAAAAAATACAATTCACTGTTATGACTATTCACATTCATGTGTTCATCGCAATAATGTTTAATTTTAATTATATTTTTTACTATAAATTTAATTGTAATAATAATTTACTAAAAATAAATAAATTATAAATAATTATAAAGTTAAGGGGAAAATACTTTGTTGGGTCATATTTTCTTCATAAAAAAATTTAATTTTTCCATTGAATTCATGACTCTAATTAGATATATGACATACTAAAACATATATGTAAAGACACTGAATTTTCTAAAATTGTTTCTAAATTAAGTCAAGATTAAATGCATTTCCAACTAAGTTAAAAATTATAACAATTTTAATTTTTTTTTCAATTTTAACAATTTCGATTCTTTTTTCATTATATTACCGTTATAAAAGTCTATGTTTGAACGTTTACGTTTTCTTTTGATAGCTTAATTTGACGGGAAGTGAAGATGTAGTCAGTATCGAAAAATCGTTGTTTCCATGTATGAAAGTTACATTCGTTGGTCAGTGAAAAAGTAAAACGTACGGAGAAGACACCATTTCCCTGTAGCCTTGGAATTTCAAAACACAATTTTTGTTTTTCATTATATTACCGGTATAAAAGTCTAATAGTTTGAACGTTTACGTCTCGTTTTAATAGATGCATTGTTTCATTTGACTAGCAGTGAAGAAGTAGTCGGTATCGGAAAGCATTCGTCGGTCCGTGAAAAAGTAGACCGTACTGAGAAAACTCTGTTTCTCCGTAGTGTGTGAATTTCAAAACATACCGCTGGAATTTCAAAACATGCTAATATCAAATTTGATAGTTGTCACATTTTTTGTAGTCTTCACAATTTCAGCGGAAAAAACAAGTAGACCGTAATGAGAAAACACAGTTTCTCTCGTGTGTGGGAATTTCAAAACATACTAATATCAAATTTGATAGTTTAAACATATCGTTGGAATTTCAAAACATACTAATATCAAATTTGATAGTTTTTAAGTAATCTGTCATTTAAGTATTGAGGGTATTTAAATCTGACAAGTAATCTGCGATTCAAGTATTGAGGGTTTTTTGCTTTTTTAGGATTCAATTACGTTAAGAAAGTCATTCATCTATGACCATTTCAATGAGAGGTTGTCATAACTAACAATTTCTCATGATTTTTGAATAGTCCACTTAACACTCATTGCATCTCACATGAGTGAAGAAGTGGGATTGAAACTAGTGAAATGAACATACTAATATCAAATTTGACAGTTTTTATGTAATTTGTCATTTAAGTATTGAGGGTCTTTCGCTTTTTTGGGATTCCATTGTGTTAATAAAATCATTCATGTGATAGCCATTCAAGTGTTGAGGGTCTTTAAATCTGACAAGTAACCTTCCATTTAAGTATTGAGGGTCTTTCGATTTTTTGGGATTCAACTACATTAAGAAAGTCATTCATCTATAACCATTTCAATGAGAGGTTGAGGGTCTTTAAATCTGACAAGTAACCTTCCATTTAAGTATTGAGGGTCTTTCAATTTTTTGGGATTCAACTACATTAAGAAAGTCATTCATCTATGACCATTTCAATGAGAGGTAGTGGTAACTGACTAATTTCTCATGATTTTTGAATAGTCCACTTAACACTCATTGCATCTCACAGGGGTGAAGAAGCAAGATTGAAACTAGTGAAATGAATCACATATCGTCAATCATCACTTCCGAGGATTCAACTGATAACCAAGACTTCCCAGGAGGTCACCCATCTCAGATCACCTCTGGCTCAAGCGCGCTTAACTGTGGTGTTTTCCCCACAATCAAGCCCACTTAGCTTGCTACCCCATTTGCAATATATGAAAATGGGGTAGCAAGCTAAGTGGGCTTGATTGTGGGGAAAACTCCATAGTCAAGCGCGCTTGAGCCAGAGGCGATATGGGATGGGTGACCTCCCGGAAATTCCTAATTCATTTCACTAGTTTCAATCCCATTTCTTCACCCCTGTGAGCATCACCCGATGCAATGAGTATTAAGCGGACCATTCAAAATCACACGATGCAATGAGTGTTAAGTGGACCATTCAAAATCACACGATGCAATGAGTGTTAAGTGGACCATTACAAAATCATGAGAAATTAGTCACCCGATGCAATGAGTGTTAAGTGGGCTATTCAAAAATCATGAAAAATTAGTCAGTTACGACTACCTCTCATGGAAATGGTCATAGATGAACGACATAACTACCTCTCATGAAAATGGTCATAGATGAATGATTTTTTTAAACTTTCTTAACACAGTTGAATGCCAAAAAATAATATCTAAAGTAATCTGCCAATGAAATTGCATCCATGTTTCCTTGTATTAGAGCTTCAATAACGGTTAGATTCGTTTGCCAGCCAAAAAACTGGTATTACTTACTACTATGAGTGGAAGTTGGAATCTTAAGAAGACAATTAGCACATCTAGTCACCATTTATAAGTTAATGTACGGAACCATCATCACAACCTGATTCATTCATTTTAATTATTTCTCCTCTTCGATGCAGAGTGTTCAAAGATTCACTCCCAAAATTCATCCAAAAAAAAAAATTTGGTTTGGACAGATAATTTTGAAATTCATCTGAAATGGTACATGGTTTAAGCTCATTAGGGTTATCATTAACAACAATTTTACATTTACATAGACTACGCTTCGATCTTGTCCAATCACATAGAACAGTGTTGTGCCTCCAACGTTATTTAGTTTCAATGCTACATCCAATCGCTTAATGGCCCCTCAAAAACCCCTGTAATATTTCTAATAATGGTCTTCTGGTCTTTGCAACCGCATCACCTGTTTCCATTTGGCTTCATGCAATGGAATCCAGATGTTAAGAAGCTACCATTGTCGACCCACCACCCAAAATATGGAAAGACTGAACAACATGATTTGCTTCAATACTCTCATTTCCCTCATTAAGATGCATCTGGGACCTGTCAACGGGATCGGCTAATGGTTTCTTCAACAAGAGCCAAGGAAGAGAGTGTTGACATGAAGGACAAGAGGGATTTGAAAGCAACAATCTGTCTATGCAATCCACATGGAAAATGTGAGAGCATTCTGGTAATAACCTCACCTTTTCTCCGTCTGTGAATTCTGCCAAGAAAATATGGCAATCCTTGCCTATGAAGGGAAAGTCCATGAAGTACCTCGTTACGGAAATGCTTTAATATCTATTTTCTGATGGCAGTTTGAGTTATTTCGACATCCTCATGGAGTGATGGCTTGGACACCACTCGCCATCGACTACAAAGCAGTCTACAGCGAATGAGGGCACTCACAACCAAGGCACATAGGAGGGAGTAGAACAAGGTCGAAACAATGATAGGTAAGATTAGGACGTACTTCGTGGTAACTACATATGGAATGTCCCTTAATCCCTCTTGACCCTCCACTGGCACGCTGTTGGGAGCGGATGACTGCAACATCTTCCTATCTTACAACAATCTCCTGCCATGAACAGAGAAGGAATCCATAATCTGCATTTTGCTGGAAACGAACTCCAATCGTATCGAACCTCGAAGCTGGACCAAGCACAGTGGCCTCGCAAACCATTTATTCTCTGGTGATCTAGTTGGGGACTATGATTGGAAAAATATAATGAAAACCTAGGAAATTGTTGCAGAAGCAGCAGAGGATAGAAAAGCAGGCATTTCGGTTCTTAAATATCATGTCAACTGCAAGTGTAGACAATATTGGGTCGGTAAAGGGCGGCCAGGTAGAGAAAGAGATGATAGTCGGTAGGTAATGGCCACGAGGAGGCGCCCACAGAAAATCCCGCCCTATAAAGCCTCTCGCCAACCAATCGTATCGAACCTCGAAGCTGGACCAAGCACAGTGGCCTCGCAAACCATTTACTCTCTGGTGATATAGTTGGGGACTATGATTGGAAAAATATAATGAAAACCTAGGAAATTGTTGCAGAAGCAGCAGAGGATAGAAAACCAGGAATTTTGGGTTCTTAAATATCATGTCAACTGCAAGTGTAGACAATATTGGGTCGGTAAAGGGCGGCCAGGGAGAGAGAGAGATGATAGTCGGTAGGTAATGGCCACGAGGAGGCGCCCACAGAAAATCCCGCCCTATAAAGCCTCTCGCCTCCGAAGAGGACAATATCCCAAAGACTCTGTTCTCCAAAGTGTGTTACTTTCATTTTTGAAGTGATTGCTAAAGTGAGGGTATCGCCAGTTACAGTGAAGTAGTCAACAAATACACACAGAGTTTACGAGGAAAGCAAGTGGGAAACCAATATACTCAAAATATATATCCAATAAGTTGTTAAACATAATAAATTAATTAATTAAATTTAAAAAGACATATTTTCCAAACTAACAAAAATTTAAAAAAAATCAATAAAATATTATTAAAAATAAAAAATAAAAAGAAATCAATAAAATATTATTAAAAACAAAAATCGAATCGATTAGGAAAATTAACTTAAAAACGATAAATAAATAAAAAAAAATATTAAAAAAAAATAATTAAATATTTTTTATAAAAACAATAGCATTATTTATTTATTTATTTTATGGAGTTCACATACTTTGGAAATTGAGATTGCGGTGTAATTTATTTATTTCATGGGGTTCACATATTCGGGAGATTAAGACGTACTCTATATATACTTCGGCGAAAGAGTTCTGAGGCTCGGTGAAAGAGTTAAACACGTACTTTATATATTCTTCGGTGAAAGAGTTCTGAGGCTCGGTGAAAGAGTTAAAAACATACTCTATATGTTCTTTGCATATATTCTTCGTTTTGCGGGCTGCAGTGGGTACGGACGATCTGCAGTCAGGTTCGCTCATATCAGGTGCACACATTTCTTATCTTTTTCTTTTTCTAATACATATTTGCTCATATAATTTCAAGTATGAATATTTCACCACAGTTACCAAAGATTTCCAAGGGCAGACCTAGCACAGTTACTCTACAAGGCCTTTATGAGTATATAGAGTCTTTAGAGAAACGTAGAGAAGAAAGAGAAGCCAAGCTACAAAAAGAGTTAGAAGCCATGCTGGAAAATAAATTTGCATCTCTTGAAGACACAATCTAAAAACAAATAGAAAATAAAATAGAACTACTGGAGAATAAAATGGAGGCAATGGAAACTAGATTGCAGGTTATAGAAAAACAAAACCAAGATACTAACCAACCATCCAAACAAGGAGATGCTGATACTCTAGAGAGCCTTAAAATGAAAGACATGATTAAAGAACTAAAAGAAAAAGTTAATAGCCGCCTCACCCTAAATAATTTGGTACAGGAAAGTTAGATATCAAACCAATTAAAGATGAAATGAAAAAATTAGTAGAATTAGACCACAAACATAACAAAAGGGCCTTGAACCTTATAATCTTCGATTTAAAAGAGGAAGTAGATGATGATACTTTAGCCTTAGCCTAGACAGAATTACATAATAGATTACAAATTGAAACAATGTCTCACAGAAGCAACAAGGTTGGGGAAATTAACCGAGAATAAAGGAAGACTAATCCGCATAAAGGTGAGCTCCACTGATCATAAGTACGACATACTTAGTAAAACCTAATGTCTAAAAGGAACGGGAATATTCATAAATGAAGTTCTCATTCCAGAAGATCAAGCAGAATGAAGAAAGGAGGTTCAAAAGGTAAAAGAAGCTAGAAAGGAAGGAAAATGGGCAATAATCAGAAATAGAAAAGCCTTTATTCGAGATAGAAACCAAAAATATAGTAATCAATAGCAATTAAACATGCTCCAGATCCTTTCTTGGAACTGTCGGGGCTTCCCGTGGAACAAAGGCCCCAAGCTAAGTTGGATTTCAAATGATGTTGATATTATTTTGCTTGTTGAAACTTGGGAGCACGAAGAATCTAAGGTCCCTAACATAGATGGCTATACGCTATGGTCTACTTGGAACAAGTGATCCTCCCATAGAGGCATTGGGGGAATATCTTGTTACATTAAGAAGAACATCTCCCCCCATGCTAGGATTTATAAAAACGACCCTTACAACCAATATAGTTGGATAGAGATCAGTGACATTAATAATAAAAAGTCCTACATAGCAATATGTTATTTTCCCCATCAATTATAATTTCTATAAGAAGAAGAATATAGATAAAACTAACCCCTACAATGGTTTAGAGAATGATATTTTTAGCCTAAGGAATGATGGTAATATCTTTTTAATAGGTGACTTTAATGCTCAAACTTCAAACAACCAAGCTATTATTCTAAGCAATCATTCCAACCCTATTCCTCTTTGGTTAGACGAAGACCCCACTCTGGCTAGTAGGTACAAAAGGAGCTCTAAAGACCTCGGGGAAAATTTGTTTGGGTCAGAGCTAGTCAAGCTCTGTAGTGCTCAGGATCTCATAATTTGCAACGGTATAAAAAAGTGGCCCAATTCCAGCAAGATGACCTGCATCCATTGGTAGCAGCGTGGTAGACTATGTTATTTCCGATCTCACATTATACAATGAAATAATAAATTTTGACATCTTAAACGACCACGAACCTGACTCTGATCACAGGCCTTTACTTAAAACTCTCAATTTTGTCATGCATAGAGTTCCCACAGAAAATAATATTTACAGCCAAAAGAACTTAATATTTGATAGAAATAAAAATGATCTCTTTCTAAATGAATTAAAAACTAATTTGCTTCCTTTATCTAGTATAGACAACATAGAAGACCTCTATCATAGTTTTACTACAACCCTCTCATATTCTATTAACAAGTTCTCAATTGAAGTTTCAAATAATAAAAGAAATAGCAAAACCAATCCATGGTATGGAAAAGATTGTAAAAGTGCAAGGAGAGCAATTAAGGAAGCTGTTGATGAATCTCTTAAAATGGACAAGATAAAAATATACAAAGCCCTAACTAAAAGGAAAAAGTGGCAGTACATTCGTCAAAGATAGGAGAATCTCTTACACCTCTTTAAGGTAGCTCCTAAGAAATTTTGGAGGCAGATTCTGACTAGGAAGACTAAAGATAATAATAAAATTGCTCTTAACGATTGGAATTCCTATCTTAAAAAGCTTTATGAATCTCCAAGTGTCATGGATAATTTGGAAACCCTGCTTACAACGAAAGAAGTTTTCTCTTTAGAAGACATTAAGTTTGGGGTTAATCGCCTCGCTAATGGGAAAGCTAAGGACATTGAAGGTTACCAGGCGTAAATCTTAAAAATTGGAGGTCTTGTCCTCATGCCCCACATCCATAAGCTTTTCAATCAAGCAGTCAAGCAAGGGTTCCCTAAACCTTGGACTGAGAGCCTCATTATCCCTATTTTTAAAAGTGGGGATACAAATAACCCCTCTAATTATCAGACCATTATGATCAGCCCTCTCTTAGCCAAGTTATATGGTAGTATTTTGGAAAAGAAGTTAAGCATATAGCTTGAAAGTGAAGGTAAGCGGGCTAAAGGCCAAGCAGGTTTCAGAAGGCATCAATCAACAACAGATCACCTTGTTACGCTTAGGATCATTGCGGAGGAAGGTCGTAATGATAAATCCAATTTATTTTGTTGCTTTTTGGACTTTAGAAAGGCTTTCGATACGGTTCCTAGATACAACCTTTGGAATAGATTAGAAGAGCTAAAGTTTCCTCGAGTTGAGAGCTGCCGCTATAAGGTTATACGAGAATGTAATTGCAAAGCTAAAGAACAATGAGGGGTGGTCGAAAGATATTAAGTGTAACATCAGATTTAAACAAGGTTGCCCCCTCTCCCCTACCCTATTTGGCATTTACATCGATAAGCTCGAAGGCTATTTAGAGGAAGCAGGATGTGA
This sequence comes from Pinus tabuliformis, assembly GCA_031772625.1. Taxonomy (NCBI): domain Eukaryota; kingdom Viridiplantae; phylum Streptophyta; class Pinopsida; order Pinales; family Pinaceae; genus Pinus; species Pinus tabuliformis. Next base: position 262,061,067 of record CM062818.1, on the reverse strand, counting down.
TGGCACGATCTTTGCTGGGATAGTCGTCATCTTTCTTCTCTATGTTGACAATATTGTTCTTTTCACAAGGTGCCCATCTGATCTTGATAAGCAACTCAGGCTTCTTAAGGATTTCTGCTCTACCATGGGTATGACTGTTAACACTAACAAAAAAAAAAGTTATGATTATCAAATCCAAGAACGACACTTACATTAATTTTATGTATGACAATAATAACTTGGAGGAAGTGTATTCTTACAAGTACCTAAGAATTGATATTCATCACAAGTTCAACTGGATCCATAGCATTGAGAAAAGGATTAATGAGGGGTGGAAAGCTTATTTTGGTCTTGAAAATAATTGTAAAACAACAAACCTCGTAATGTGGGATAAAAAGAAGTTCTTCTTTGAAACTTTAGTCACTCCTGTTATCTTATATGGTTGTGAGGTTTGGGGTTGCAGCATCTCCAGAGAATCATGGAGAAAGATTGAGCAAATCTAGAAGCGTTTTATAACTTATAACCTGAAAATTAAAAATAATACACCCTATCCTATTCTCGTTATAGAAGCAGGTCTTTCCCCTATTGAGAGCCTAGCTATGATTAGGTTTCTGCTGTACAAGCACAAACTCAATAACATAGATGATCATAGACTTCCTAAGCTAGCTTTAAATTCCAGCCAAAACCACCTAAGGCTCAATCAGGGGTGGCATAAAGACACAAGGGCCTGGTTAAACTATTGGGAGATCAATGAGAATGATGCATTGCAAAACATAAATAACATTAAAGATATTGTTGCTTCTAAGTTCAAAGAAAAATGTGGTGTGAGAAAGATTTAGTGGCTAAAAGAAAATTAAGTTATTATAAGAAGGTCATCAACCCCACCCTAGAAGATCAAAAGTATCTCTCTATTTTAACTAGCTCAAAGAAGAAAATTAATATAGCAAAGATTATAACGAATTCTCATGAGCTCCATAGTGAAATAGGTTGTTGGGTTGTTCCTAAAACGCCATGGATGGAAAGGATCTACCATATATGTGAGAATAGTAACATCGAGGATGAAAACCACTCCCTCTTAGAGTGCCCCGCGTACAACCACATTAGATCTCAGTTTCACAATCTTTGTTACAATATTGACCTTCCTAGCCTTTTACAATGTCAAAATTATAGTGAGCTCGGGAGGCTTCTCTCCAAGCTTTTTGAGCATAGGAATAAAATCTTAAATCAAAATAAATAATTTGTTTCTTTAGGTCCGATAGACCAATGTTTGGTCTCAGTGGACGTTAACCACCATCATCATCATAACGAATATTTTTATCTAAAATTCATAATAAAAAATTATTATTATTTATATTTATACATATATATTAATTAAAAAATATTTTAATAACAAATTTTATATAAATTAAAGAAAAAAAACTAATAATATAAAATAATTAAATTCTATTATATATATAAAATAAAAATATAAACCAATACATTAAAAATCTATGTATAATTAATTAAACAACAAAAATAAACATGTTATCTCGGGGACGGTGATGTATAGCTTTGTCCCTCAGCGCAACGAGCGGCTTGGCAGCTGCACAACTCGTGCTCAGCATTTGGAATTGTTGTTACATGCCTTCTAGCCCCCACACATAGCCCTTTTAGTTTTTCTTTTCTTTTTCTCCTTTTTTTTTAATAATTTTTAATTAAAATTTATTATTTATTTTAAAACATTTTAAAATTTAAATTTTAGTGCGTAATTTTTTGTTTTTTATTTTTATTTTGGGTTTTGACTTGGTTTCATGTTCCTTGGTATTTTATTTCCTACTAATTTTCTTAAAATTAAATATGGTTGTTGTGTTTAAAGGGTTATTTAGATATTTTTATTAATTTTAAATCAAATTATTTATATTAAAATGATTATCTAGATTTCACAGATGATGTGTAGTTGTTACTTAGCACTCACCTAAATTAAGAATAAAGAAATTTTCCCACCATACCCAAAAACACATATGGTTAAAAATTAGGTCAAGGATGAATAAAATAGTGGTCATACTAAGAATGTGTGCATATTCTTAAGAATGCCTGCAGATTCTAAGAACACATGCACATTCATGAGCTATGTTGAGTTGGTGTCCTCGTTAGTAACTAGGGCTTTATCGAGCCTCGATATCTAAGAACATGCACACATTCCTACAGGCGCATGTTCTTGATGGCCCCATTAAAACGTTTGTCGGCCATAAAGGTATTAAACATGTTATATGAGGGTGAGAGTGGGGAGATATAATGAAAAACACATCATATTCATAATACGAAGGTGAGGGTGGGGATAGAGGGAGATACAATACAAAACATAATATGTTTTGCATTATGTCCATGCCTCCATCCCACACCTCCATATTATGAAGGTGAAGATGTTCGACATAATACCTCCCTACAACCCTACCCTCCTAATATAAACATGATGTTGATTGTGAGAATGGAAGGGAGTATTATGCAAAACATAAAGATAGAAAAATATATAATACAAAGCATAATATAAAAGTGAAGATAAAAACATATATTATGCAAAGCATAAAAGTGAGATGAGATATTAAGCAAAACCCTTTATAATTTATACTATATCTTTCCAATCTCTGCCCTTACTTTTATATTCTAAAAATAAGAATATTTTACCTAATATTTTAATCCATTCCAACTTCAACTATAATATATCACTCTCACTCAATGTGAAAGTTAAAAATTATATAAAAATAATGAAAGAAAGAAGAAAGAAATTATTTTAACATCCACGAGGCTAAAGATAGCCTATGAGACACATTGCTTCTTCATCTCCTTGATTTATGTGGCCCTTTTCTGTGAAGCTTCAAATTAAATGCTCCCAACATCTCGACAAATCCCTCGCTAAATAGATTATTCCAAGAGCTAGCTGCCAGCATATCTACATAACTTTCCCTATTGTCTTTGAAGGCCTAACATTCTAAAATGAAATGTTTTTCTATTTCCACTTTTTCGGAAAAACAAAAAATGCATACTCTTTCCTCCCACACTTCTTTTGGCCTTTTCCAGCGCCCTGTTTCACAACGAAGTTGATGATAATTATTCCTTAACTGAGCAATAATAATTTTGGCTCTCGAAGAGATATTGGCCTCTATGTATGCTTTTGGTTGATGACTATGAGTGGATTAAACACTTCAATATAGTACTTTTTCTTTTTTCCTAGCTCTTTATCCCAAGTACGCTTTTGAAACTTTTCCATAGCAAAATCTTTTATCTCTTTGTTGTTTATGGGACATGCGTTCAAGCAAATACCCCATTTACTAAACCATTTTTTATTTTGCTGCATCCAAGTTATTTTTCTCTTGCACAATCTATCATTAAAGACAAACTTAAGCCATCTACCCTCTTCCATTTTCTCAATTGTTTTTAGATACCTTATGACTCGCATCATAGCAATTGCTTCAATAGGAACAGTCCCTGTTTCACTTAACAAGATAACATAAGGAACTGCACTTTTAATCTTGAATTTGTTTGTAATCAAATGCTTCTGAATTTTCTCACTTTGTCTCCACTGCATGTCGGATGTACTGCTAGCCCATAGTTCACAACCATAGAGAATCACCAAAATCACTAAAAGCCCAAAAAGAGTTTGAGTGGTTTTCCAGTCCCATAACTCTGCCTCTCTACACCTATTTTGAAAAGCATATAATGCTTTCCAACCTCCCAAGGTTATTTTCTTTCTACAACCATTCCAGCTTAGATTTTTGTTCAAGTCAATTTTGAGGTATTTGTAATCCGCAACTTCTTACAAAATGTTGACTTCAAAGTAGAACTTATACTAGTTATTTCTCCTCTATCTAAAACTATCCTCACCTATATGGATTCATTATTTAACAACATCAAGTCCTACCATGGAAGGGATATGATGGAAAACGCATCAGATTTCGAGAAATTAAGATTATCCAGAGCTAAACTCATTTCCAATCTAATGTTTCTTAAAAATTGCAGAGATAACAATGTCATTCCTAAATTCGCCATCTGCAAACATCCTCTTCGGTTAAGAAGAAATCTGTCTAGTTTCAAAAAATTAAGTGATACCCTGGTAAGAAATGAAATTAAATGGGTTAGGGCCAAATTAGTAAAAACTTCTCAGAAACTTTTTTCTTCACATCTATACCTGTCCGCACATCTTAGAAAAGTTTTTTGGCAATCCCTGGATGCGATCACATTCATAAGAGCTGAAAAATGGTTAATGAAAGACAACATCAACAAACTAAAAAAGCTAAACAATTTACGCAACAATGGAGAAAAGCACAACCTGTGCTCTCACAGACACCACTCTTATTCCTGTTTAAAGATCTCTCAGAACCATAATCTGGATGTTTCCTCCAGAATACAAATGCAGCAGGATCCGTTTGGTGACAATCACCCAATCCCCTCATCTGATGATATCGTTCCTGATAACGTGCCTCATCCAGCTATATCAGAAGTAAACAACGCAGTCAAAATGATGGACAGTGGGTGTACGCAATTAGGTTTGGTGCCACAGGCAAATAATTTTGGTGTCCCTACGCAATCCAATGTACATTTAACAGCTGAACCTATAAACAACACAGTTAGAAAGATGAACGGGAGTTGTATTATCAGAAAAGACTCGATGACACAGGCACTCTCGCAATCCAGCTCTCAAATTAGCTCGATCTCGGGTATCCATTCATCCATAATGCAATCCGGTTTTAATTCAACATCTAAACCAACAAAAAGCACTGTTATAAACACGCCATCGGATTCGGTGATACAGGCTGACAGTTCCGACAGTGCCGATACGCAATCTGATTTACATTCAACAACGAAACCTATAAATGGCGCAGTTAAAAATATGTGTATTATTTTGATGGCGCAAGTAATGCAATCCGGCTCGTAGATCAGCACGTGGAGCAATCGAGGTATTGATATAAACAGTAAAGTGCATAAATCCAAGAAATGGTCTAACAACCCATCTACCAGCTTAAAAACTCAAAACCTGCATCCCAATCTAATCTTGACATCTGATAAAGCCCAGGTCATTAACTTATCAGACATCATCCTAGATCATGCAGCTGAATCCATCTTGAAAAAGTAATATCGAAGTAGCCATTAAAAACTTAGATATAGCAAAAAGTGAATAAATCAGACAAGATATTGCAAAAATTCTGAGAACTGCTAAACCTCCTACATCTAACATTTCCATAGAAGAAAAAAGAGCTTTAAACAAGTTAAGAAAAAATAAAAACATAGTCATCCTAAAGGCTGATAAGGGTAACGCAACTGTAATCATGAACATAAGAGATTATGACAATAAAATGGAAGAACATCTAAACAATAGTGGTTGCTATAAAATAATTAACAAAGATCCCAGTGAGAAAATCATGTGCGAAGTAATTAAGAAAATCAAAGAATCATCCTTAGATGATGTCACAAAAAAAGGAAATCATCCCTAATATTTCCATTATTCCTAGAATTTACGGGGCTCCTAAAGTCCATAAACCTAACATTACTCTCAGACCTATAGTTAACAGCATAGGTTCCCCCACTTACCTGCTGGCAAAACACTTAGCCAAAAAACTTAGACCCTAGTCTGGCAATACCCCTTCTTATATTAAAGACTCCTATTCTTTTGTTCAATCGATTAACAGGGTTCAAAAAACTCTATAACAGGTCATTCCTCCTCTATATAAAATTATCCTCACCTGTATGGATTCATTATTATACTAGTTATGTTTCCTTTTCTTAGAGAAAGCCACTACTTTCGTTTTGCTGATATGGACTTGCATCCCCACACTTCTATAAAAATGCTCAAGGGATAGTAAGTGCTCTTGCAAACCAAGAGCTGATTTAGTAATCAGAATAAGGTCATCTGCATACAAAAGAAGCCTTATAACAAACTTGCCGAAATAGATACCATCACCCCCTTGAGGATTTAACCACTCCTCAAGCTTGTCGAGATATAAACCAAAAAGGGTTGGAAACAGTGGGAAACCTTGCTTGACCCCAACATCGCTTCTAAAACTTTCAGAAATGCCCGCTGAAGTTCTAAATTTTCCTTTCACCTCTTCATACAGCCTATGCACAACTCCTCTCAAATGTTTAGGAACCCAAATTTCCTCCATTATGTGCCAAAGCTTATCCCTAAGAAATAAGTCAAACACTTTTCTAAAATAAACAAAGCAACAAAAGACTTCTTCTCTTTTCTCCGAAAGTTTTTCAATGATTTTCCTTGAAGTTATACAATGATCAACTGTGGAATGTTTAGGTCTAAAACCTGCTTGCCCTTTAGCACACTTATCTCTTTCTTTTGCCCACTTGCTAATTTTGTTTTCTAGCATGCTTCCAAAAAGCTTTACAGACAAGGGTTTATCATGATGGTCCTATAATTGGAGGGATTATTGATGTCACCGCTCTTGAAAAGAGGTATTGCTAGACTATTTGTCCAATTTGTGGGGGGCCCCTATTGTATGATGTTGTTAAAATTTTTTATAATGTGAGGTGCGAGAATCTTTGAGCCCCACTTTAAATATTGTTCTTGGAGTTCAGCTAAATCTTTTTCTTTTCCAACACCGAACTTCTTGATACCCATCTCTACTTCTTGTACCGTGAAAAATTCAATATATTATAAAAAATAATATATATAATGATATCCAATGTACTTATTTTTTTATTTAATCATCAATACTATAATAAATGTATATTAACCCGGAAATATTTATAATATGAACTTTGTTACCGTCCAATATTATAATTTTCCAAATCTATGCCCAGAATTTAGTTTTTATATTCACACTTTAATACTGAATGTCTACACTATTTGGACATTTGGAAACTCCATTTTGACACTTCGAGAATTCGTTGTTCACATTCTGGGAATCTAATGACCATTTTTGAATTTTGGGAATCTAATGATCACTTTTGAATTAAATATCCGCACTATGGGTAATTTAAATTTTTGTTTTCATTTGTAATATTAGATATTTTATACGGGATTATTTTCAAAATAAACTAAACATAGTTTTTAATTGAGAATGTTATTTTTTTTTAACTTTTAGATATTTATTTTTCTTCGTAACTAATAATTTTAAAATAATTTATTAAATTTAATTATTAAGTGAATTAATAATGAGAAAACAAGTTAATTTTCTCATAGTAATAAATATTTTATTTTTTAAAATTAGAATATGTATTGATTTGTAAATTTTTGGGATATTTGATTAGGCATTTCGTAACAATAGATTTGATAAAATATATTTTAAAATCCAAAATTAACATTATTACAATTTTTTTTTAGATTCATAGATCTGTAGATTATTGTTAATAATATCTACGTGTGGATTAAAATCTTGCAAAAAATAGAGAACAATGAAATAAAAGCTCACGCAAGACATGATCTAGGAAATCCTTTAAGGAGAAAAACCCAGCTAGAATTTGAGGTTGCTCTACTCTTTTTCTTTGAATATAAAATGTCTGCAAGTACAATGAAATATGGCCTATACCCCGTGGGCTACTATAGTGTATTAATCCTCCCTGTGTGCTCTATCTCCTATCTCTCTTAGTTTTTTTGCTCAACTATGGAACAAATGCACTCGAAAGAATGTTACCCATTTTCTACCTAATGACTTGGTTATAACACAACTTGATAACCTACTAGTGGTTAGGTTTTCATACCTCAACTCTTAGCCTAAGTTAGAATATAGACTCTTCTAGAGCCTTCAACATCATAATCACATGGATATTCCCTTTTCCATTAAAAAGGGGGTTGACATGGCATCTTCTCTAATTATGATGGTGAAAATAGGAAGGTCAATCTCTTAATGGTTTAACTTTCGCATACAAAGTCTAATTGAAGTGATTTTTGTGTTTTTGGAAAGGTATTTCTATGTAGAATAGGAATAAAAGTTGTTACCCTAATTTAGAAAATTTACATAAAAAATTAGGTCGTTTGATGCCTCAAAATGCTCCTAGAAGGTTTCAAACCCTGATTTCCTAAAATAGGGTCCGCTAGTAAAAATGGTCTTTAAAGTTTATTCCTCCACTTTTTCCACTCTGGAATTATAGAGATGGATGAAAAACAATATAATTATCTAATCTAGATCACACCTCCCCATTTTTGGATGATTTTGGTTCCCAAAGGCTTCCACTGAACATGGTGAGGAATTTTGTCCTCCAACTCCTCTTGGGTGTACCATTTAGCTTTTACTAAAGTTGTCCTTCAACCCAATCTACTAAAGGTTGTGTTGGCCCCTATCTTGTAGTTCTCAACCTCATCTAGAAAATTGTATCTCCTGTCAACTCTACCTGAGCATCTAGTACCAAATCCTCCACAGAAGGTAGGACTTTGATCCAGGGGATAAAATATGCTCAAAAATCAAAGTTCTCGAAATCACTTGAAAGTAGTAAAAAATCGTAGATATCATTATTATGATTCCAACGACGCTTGAATTTCCTTAGTCTGACATCGTGTGTCAAATTTATTGTATTTTGAATTTTTTGGCAAACAATGAAAAAGTAAACTTACAGGGTTGACTAAGCTACTAACTAGGTAGACCATATAGGTGATGTGGTGCTGGCATCAGCAGGTGGCTATGTAGGGTATGATGTCATATGGGTCAATCCCATCCTAACACGTGGCAGTGTCGTACATGTTGGGTTGGCGTGATTTTATTGGTTGGTGAGTTTTGATTTTGGTCAATCATAAGCCACCATGTGGCCCAATGGGGGACCACCACACAGCTTATGCTTGTTGGCCAAAATTTTGTAAAGGGGTAGAACGACCTCGGTGGGGTTCGGCCCCTAGACCTCCAACAAACTGACCAAAAATAAAACCATTGAACCAAACATGTTTCTTGTTATTTCTATGGAGCGAGATAATATTTAAATTTTAATTATTTTATGGTTGGATGGAGTGCCATAGCACATGGCACCAACCCCTAGTTACACGACTTCACACGACCCTTGAGCGAAGGCTTCCTAACCTCAAGTCACATTCAACCTACTGGAACCATTGGTGGAGTATTGGAGAGGGGGCGAGCGAATAAGCCCTAGCCCAACAATTGTATAGTTTTGTTCTGCCCAATGACTAGCTTGGCAGCTACCACACAACATGTGCTCAACATTTGCAATTGTTGCTACCTGCCTCCTAAGCAAAAAGGTGATAGAGGTATTATGCTCCCCCATACATAGCCTTTTTAGTTTTTCCCTTTTTTCCTTATAATTTTTCTAATAATTTTTAATTAGAATTTATGATTTATTTTAAAATATTTTAAAGTTTAAATTAATTTTTTTATTTTTTATTTTTATTTTAAAAATTTTTTAAAATTTAAATTTTAATTTGTAATTTAATTTATTATTTATTTTAAAATATTTTAAAGTTTAAATTAATTTTTAATTTTTAAATTTTTTTAAAATTTAAATGTTAGTTTGTAATTTTTTATTTTTTATTTTGGGTTTGGGTTTACTAGGATTTATGGTATCTTGTTTCCTACCAATTCCATATAATTGAATATTGTCATTATATTTAAAGTGTTATTTAAATATATTTATCAAATAAATAAATAAATAAATAAATATATATATATATATCTATATATATATATATATATATATATATATATATATATATATATATATATATATATATATATATATATATATATATATTTATTTATTTATTTATTTATTTATATATTTATTTATATATATATAACCATTAAAATGGTTATCTAGAGTTCACAAATGATGTATGGTTGTCACTTAACACTAAACCTAAACTAACAATCAAGAAATTTTCCAAACCAAACATAAAAATACATCGCACAATGCAAAATGGTTAAAAATTGGGCCAAGGATGAATAAAATAGTGGTCACACCAAGAATGTGTGCATATTCTTAAGAATAAATGCACATTCTCAAAGTTTGTGTGTTCTTACGAATGCATGCAGATTCTAAGAATACATGCACATTCTCAAAACTTGTGTGTGTTCTTAATAATGCATGCAGATTCTAAGAACACATGCACATTATTGAGCCATGTTTAGTTGGCGTCCTTGTTAGTAACTAGGGCTTTATCAAGCCTCGACACACAAGAACATGCACACATTCCTACAGGCGCATGTTCTTGATGGCCCCATTAAAACTTTTGTGGGCCATAAAGGTATTAAACATGTTATATGAAGGCGAGCATGGAGAGATATAATGAAAAACACATCATATTCATAATATGAAGGTAAAGGTTGTGATGGAGGGAGATACAATACAAAACATAATATGTTTTGCATTATGTCCATGTCTGTATCCCACACCCCCATACTATGAAGATGAAGATATTCAACATAATACCATCCTATAACCCTACTCTCCTAATATAAACATGATGGTAATTATGAGAGTGGATAAGAGTATTATAAAAAACATAAAAATAGAAAGAAAAAAAATAGTGAAAGAAAAAAAAAAAAAAGTGAAATGAGATATTAAGCAAACCCTTTATAATTTATACTATATCTCTTCCAATCTCCACCTTACTTTTATATTATAAAAATAAAAATATTTTACATAATATTCTACCTCCAACTTCAACTATAATATATCACTCTCACTCAATGTGAAAGTTAAAAATTATATATTATACAAAATAATACATATATATTGATGTCTAATGTATTTGTATTTTTATTTAATCATCGATATCATAATAAATGTATATTAACATTAATAGTATCAAAATATAACATAGATTTTGTTAGCATCCAATATTATACTTTTTCAAATCTGATGGGCACAATTTAGTTTTGATATTCACACTTTAATATTGAATGTTTACACTTTTTGGACATTTGTAAACCCCTTTTTGACATTTCGGGAATTCGTTGTTCATATTTTGGGAATATAATGACCGCTTTTGAATTTTGGGAATCTAATGATGACTTTTGAATATTCGCCCTTTGGGTAATTTTAATTTTGGTTTTAATTTGTAATATCAGATCTTTCATACGGGATTATTTTCAAAATAAACTAAACATAGTTTTTAATTGAGAATGTTATTTTTTTTTAACTTTTGGTTATTTATTTTTCTTCGTAACTAATAATTTTAAAATAATTTATTAAATTTAATTATTAAGTGAATTAATAATTTGAAAATAAGTTAATTTTTTCACAGTAATAAATATTTTTGTTTTAAATTAGAATATATATTGATTTATAAATTTTAGGGATATTTGATTAGATATTTCGTAACAATAGATCAAATAAAAATCCAAAATTTACATTATTATAATTTTATTTCCTTTTAGATTCATAGATCTGTAGATTATTATTATTAACATATGTGTGTGAATTAAAATCTTGCAGAAAATAGAGACCAATGAAATAAAAGCTCACACAAGATATGACCTAGGAAACTTTCTTGGGAGAAAAACCCAGCTGGAAGGTGAGGTTTCTCTACTCTCTTTCTTTGAATAGTAAATGTCTGCAAGTATAAAGAAATATGGCCTATGCCCTCTAGGCTAGTATAGTGTATTAATCCTCCCTGTGTGCTCTATCTCCTATCATTCTCAGCTATTTTTCTCAACTATGGAACAAATGCATTCGAAAGAATGTTACCCATTTCCCTCCTAATGGCTTGTTTATAACACAGCTTGATAACCTACTAGTGGTTAGGTTTTCCTACCTCAACACTTAGCTAGAGTTAGAATATAAACTCTTCTAGAGTCTTCAACATCATAATCACATGGATATTCCCTTTTCCATGAAAGATGGGGGTCGAGATGGCATCTTCTCTAATTATGATGGTGAAAATAGGAAGGTCAACTTCTTAATGGTTTAACTTTCTCATACAAATACTGATTGAAGTGATTTTTGTGTTTTTGGGAAGGTCTTTCTATGTAGAATAGCAATTAAAGGTGTTTCCCTAATTTAGAAAATTTGTATTCCAAAAAAAGGTCATTTGATGCCTCAAAATGCTCCTAGCAGGTTTCAAACCCTAATGTGCTAAAATAGGCCCCACTAGTAAAAATTCTCTTAAAAGTTTATTCCTCCACTTTTTCCACTCTGCAATTATAGAGATGGATGACAAATCTAATCTGGATCACACCTCCCCATTTTTGAAGTATTTTGGTCCCCAAAGGCTTCCACTGAACATGGTGAGGAATTTTTTCCTCCACCTCTTCTCGAGTGTATCATTTAGCTTTTCTTGGAAGTTGTCCTTTCAACCCAATCTACCAAAGGTAATGTTTCCCCTATCTTGTAGTTCTGGACCTCATCTAAAAAATTGTATCTCCTGCCAACTCTGCTTGAGCATCTAATACTAAATTCTCCATAGAAGGTAGGACTCGTTTGATCGAGTGGATAAAAAAATATGCTCAAAAATCAAAGTGCTCGAAATCACTCGAAACTAGTACAAAATCTTACATATCATCATTGTGATTCCAACGACACTTGAATTGCCTCAATCTCACACCGTGTGTGAAATTTATTGTGTTTTGAATTTTTTGGCAAAGAGTGAAAAAGTAAACTTACAGGGTTGATTGCGCTACTAACTGGGCAGACCATACACGTGATGTGGTGTTGGCATCAGCAGGTGTACGATATCATATGGGCCAATCTCATGCTAACACGTGGTAGTGTCGTATAGGTTGGTTTGGCGGGATTTTATTGGTTGGTGTGTTTTGATTTTAGTCAATCGTAAGCCACCACATGGCCCAATGGGAGACCACTTCATGGGTTATTCTTATTGGCCAAAATTTTGTGAACGGGTAGAACGACCTCGATGGGGTTCGACTCCTGGACCTCCAATGAACTTACCAACAATGGAACCATTGAGCCAAACATGTTGCTTGTTATTTCTATGGAGCGAAATAATATTTAAATTTTATTTATTTTATGGTTGGAAGAAGTGCCAGAGCACATGTCCCCAAACGCTAGTTACATGACTCCCCACGACCCTTGAGCAAAGGCTTCCTAGCCTCAAGTCACATTCAACCTATAGGAACTGTCGGTGTAGTATTGCAGAGGGGGTGGATGGATAAGCCCTAGCCCTCGATCCCAACGGTCCCATGGAACCAATGGCGAGCCCATCGGGATGAGGGATGGCACATGGTGCCCAACACCATTGACAGGTCTACCACATGATCGATCGCAAGGCTTAAAAATAGGCGCTTAAGGCCTCATTTGCGCATTTAAATTGGTGACAATTTGCACCTTTTTTAGTGGGATTTCCTTCGTTCTCACACCAATTTGTCACTCGATGGTCTATCAAAAAAGGGGATTTGTTGCCTGGTTAGTAGTTTTGTCATTTAGCAAAATATGTAGTAGGGATATGGAGAAAGACACCTAACTTGGTCATTTTTTAGCCTTTTTGAGCCCATGAAGAGCCTACATAGGGGTTGTTGGGTGTCTTGGACACAATGGATTGAGCATTGTATATTGATGTAATTTACATTTTGAGAATATAATAGAAAGGGCCAACATTGGAAGCTGTTTCTAGAGACGTAACTTAGGAGGGATGAACTCTGTCATCAAATTGTTGTTGTGTGATGTTGTTGTCTATTTTTTCTATTTTATTTCTGGAAAACTTAAATGAAAACACGAATTTTATGTTATATTGCAACTTCATCCATTATCCACAAGACATGAACTTATTTGCAAACTTTTTGAAGAAATCTGCAATTTTTTAATTTAGTATCAGTTTGGTATAAGAGCATGGTTGTTTTGAAGGTTTGACTGTATTTGTAAGTGTTTTATTGATACTTACAAGGGTAAATTTGAAAATAATAGAAGGGGTCTTGAAGAACCAACCCATCAATTGGTTCAAGGAGGTGACAAACTCCTCAAACTCCACTAATCATAGCACATAAAGAAGGCCATGAGATAATGTTTGAGGATGACAAAGCTTTCAAAAAGGATGTCTATGATATGTATGAGATGGTGAAAGTGTTATATGAAGGTATAACAACAAGGTTACAAGGAAAGGGTTCAAATCATCCAAAAGGTAATGGTGGTGATGGAAGGAATCCTCCACCTTGACCACCTTTGATCTGTTATTGAATGTTAGTTTTACTGTGCTAATTTCAATTACAAATTTATAAACAAATGCTTGTCCATTGCTTCCTATGCATAGGTTTCCTTAGGTTGTTTGTGAATGTAAACAGGTAAATTTGATCAAGTTTTAATGTGACATTCATGAGAAAAATAACATAAAATATAAGTGTTGAACAACAACAAATAAAAAGTACAAAAAACCATTAATTGAACACTTAACACGTTGTTTTTTAGAAGGAGGTCACCCCTCCTGGGCTACATCTCCTTGGTCTAGCTTCCATGTCTTGGGCCTTTGTATTAGCTCAAGATGGAAAAAAAAATTGTTTACAAAGCTCTATTTCTCTGGAAACTTGTTCCAATGTGTTTAGAATGTCGAAATTAGTTAGGAACACCTTTTCCTGAGCTTTATTTGGTAGAAAAATGCTCCAATTATGACCCAAACTGTTTTTCCCTAGAAAATCTCCTCTAAAACTGGAGGAACTCCAGTTAGTCCCACTAATTTTGGATCTAGTACCGAAATTGGTGGACCACAAAATTTATTGCCGAATTAAAGTAGAGTTTAATTAATATAAAAATCATATTAATTAATCAATAATATGGATTAGTGTTTTAAACTGGTTTTATGGCATGTTCTTAGGCTAATCATTATCCTTAACGTTGATGGTCTTTGTGGAGGATGTCACACACGCGATTTTATTGGGTGGTTAGGCAGGTAGTTTCTGCTCACCGTAACCGTTTCTATCACCACCGAAGGAGTGTATTCACATGTTGTGTTGAATGTCACAGTTTACACTGCGGTCTCTGCTAACCGATACCTTGTGGTTAACGACACTGGTCACATATGATGGCTTGGAGCTTCGCGATTATTGTTTGTGTAGCCACTAGATAGATAGCCATAATCGTTACATGTTGTTGCAGGAGCGTTCACATGGAGGGTTGGCCTGTAGGCTGACCATCCTAACCGCCTACTACAAAACTGTTAAACTTCAAATGTATGTGGAGCACTATACCGGTTAAGAAACAATGGTAGCGAAGTTGGTTAAGTGTTGTGGAAAGTGTAGAGGAGGTGGCGGGGTTGAATCACAATGCCTCCATATAATTTTGATCCATTGTGCACTGAGCTCAGTTCTTTGGGGAGGGACACGTGGCGGCCTCTAGGCTTACCACCTGTCCCCTCCTCATTGGAGCACGTTCAACCACTAAAAGCCTCGCATGTCACCACCTATGAACCAAATAAAAACTTGACACTTAGCGAGCTCTGATTGAATGTTGACGAACGTTGACCTTGCACAGTCACCTGCCAAATCAGAAGCTCGTACTGCTAATTGTGCAGTGACTGTGCATTTTTTTTTTAAATGTCTCATGTTTGGCAAAGCGGAAAAAACTCAATAACCTCCTCATACAAACTTGGTTTTCATTGAAACGAGTTGCGTTAGGATACTTTTTCCGAACTAGAAGCGGTCGTGCAAGTTTCGATCCATTCTAAGAACTTTTATTTTTGAGCTAAATATTGAGCACCTGATCATTCCTCCCCACTAGAAGACTTTTGGACCCCAAAAGATATTATCATTTGTTCAGCATGTGAGGTTACAGATCCATCACCTTCTCAATCTACAACCATTTGGATTTAGAAGGCTTTTGTCCCTTGATTCCCACTCTAAGCTATTCGACATTCCCTCTCTTCGAAGTTCCGGTTCTTCTATCATGTATGAGATCTTGATGAAGTTCATCAAGATATTATGGCGAGAAATCATCTATTGATGGCAGCTGAACATTCTCTCTTTGATCATCAATCAAATGAGGTTCACACAATCTCAAATTCTCAAAATTAACAACAGAGCATATTTTCATATAAGGCGACAAATCAAGCTTAAGTGCATTGTTACCAATCTTTTCCACAATTTTAAAAGGACCATAACAGATTGGTTTAGGCTTTTTACCTTCCCCTTGAAGTATCTCTTTGCTAATATATAACCAAACTTCATCTCCAACTTGAAATTTGTGATCAATATGGTGTTTTTCATTCCTTGCCTTATAGCTGCTTTGACTCTTTTCTAGCTGCTCATGCACTATGTGATGTATCAATTGAATTTTCTCTATGAACTTCCTTTCCTTATCGATGTCATTGTGACCATCGATGGCAACAACTTTCTCAAATATGAAGTTCAATGGCGATATTGTCAAGTACACAAAACATGCCTCAAATGACAATGTGTTTGTGGAAGAATGCTTTACCTTGTTGTATGCATGTCGTATGTAATGCAACTGTTCATCCCACAACTTGGGATGTTTGCTGCAATATCCTCTAAGAAGATGAATGATTTTCCTATTGACCACCTCGGTTTTTACATCTGTTTGCAAATGAAAGGTTGTACTCTTCTTCAACTTTGTGTCCGTCATGTCCCACAAATTTGACCAGAAATTCCCAACAAATCAAGAATCTCGATCACTTACAATGGAAGTAGGAAGACCAAAATGAACCCAAATGTTTTGGAAGAAAAGATGAGTTGTTTTTGCAGCTGTAATTTTCTTTTTACATGGTGTTAGTATACACAATTTTTTTAACCTGTCTACAACTACATAAACGTAATCATGACCTTTCCTTCACAATGGAAGACCTCCTACAAAATCCATTGAGATACTCTCCCATGGATGTCAAGGTATCAGAAGTGGAGTGTACAATTCTAATTTCCTATTACTATGCTTACTTGTTGCACACAAAGAACATCCTCTAATGAAATGAGATACATTATCAAACATGTGTGGCCAATAACAATACCTTTGGATATTTTCTACTGTCTTGCATACACCAAAGTGTCAAGCAATCAATGAAGTGTGCGCATCCCTTCTGATAATGTTTCTTTCTCCCTATGGAATACACAACTTACCCAAGTGATGCAACAAACTGTTATGTACATGGTAATCCAACTCTTCAATTTGGTTCCCTTGAATCAAGATTTCATACACATCACGAAATTGATTATCATATGCATATTGCTCAATGTAACTTTCATGAAAAAAAGAATTATGCTTGAGTATAATATATGAATTTACAATAGGCCTTCAAATCATATCAGCTACCTTATTGTAGATTCCCTTTCTATACTTAATAACCAAATGAAATTGTTATTGAAAACACATCCATCTGAAGTGTCGTGACTGTTGCAACTTTGATTGTGACTGTAAGTATTGCAATGGTTGATGGTTGGTATGGATAATGGTCTCATTTCCCATCAAGCAGTGTGTCCATTTTTTGACACCTTGTACCAATGCATAAAGTTCTTTGTAATAAGTGGGATAGTTAGTCACAACTCCATTACAAATTTCAGAATGAAATGAAATGGGCTTACCATGTTGCATAAGAACTGCTCCCATGGTGTAATTACTAGCATCTGTTTGAATCTCAAATGGATGTGTAAGATCAAGATGAGCCAATACTAGTGTTGAACTGATCTTTTTCTTCAAAGCATCAAATTCTTTCTGTTGTACATCTCCCCTAAGGAAGACTTTCTTGACACTAGTTAATGCATGTAATGGAGTTGCAATGGAAGAAAAATTTGCAATAAATTTCCTCCAAGATTGTGCTACCCCTAAAAATCTTCTTACCTGTGTAACTGTATTGTGCTTGGGCCAATTCAGAATGAACTCACCGTTGGAGGGGTCTATCTTCAGCTCACCTCCTCCAACAATGTGTCCCAAATACACGGAAGAAGTCTTTCCAAATTCACACTTCGACATCTTTAAAAACAACTGTTATTTTCTCAAGACATCAAGTACTTTTTTTACATGCATGACATATTCATCTCTGGATTTGGTAAGTATGAGAATGTCATCTAAGTACACAATGAAAAAGTCATCTAGAAATGGTCTCAATACATCATTCATAACTCTCATGAAAGTAGCTAGAGCATTTGTAAGACCGAAAGGCATTAAAAGCCACTCAAACAATCCTTGTTTAGTTTTAAATGTGGTTTTCCAAATGAACTTGAATAAACATTTCCTTGTAACCTGTAAACTTGAATTATTGACTATCCAACCCAATGGATATGGCTTATGATGAGGTACAATTTCAAGGTTAAGATTTTTGAGCAAGTAATCTGAAATTACATTTGATTGGCACCCACTATCGAATAATGAATCAATCTTTGTATGATTTCAAATTACCCTTACATGAAACAACTCTATTCTTGATTCTTCATTTGGAGTGTTGTTTTGACTATGTGAGGAATTAGTGCTTGCAACAACTTCTTTTCCTTTTGTAACCATGGCTGAAATCTTGGTCTCATCACCAGAATCTGATCCAAGGTCATTTTGTGTGGTAGCGGTCGTCTTTTGTTTTCCCTTATTGTTTTGTTTCTTAGGCCTTAGTTCGGGATGTAATTTTCAACAATGGGCTTCATCATTCCCAACTTTGGAAAAATGTTGGAATATTGTTTTCTTCCCTTCTTTCTTCACACTTGCATTCTTCTTGCCCTTCCATTTTCCTCCCTTCTCTTTTTCCTTACCCTTGAATGGCTTCTTCTTACTACCCTCTTCTTGAATGTTCTTTCCCCTTGCTTCAAGGTGCATGGCTTGCACACATACCTCATCCAAAGTACTCGGATTGAACATAAGGATAGTATGTTTCAAATAGGAATGTAAACCCCCAATATATTTCAACAGTGTATCTTGGGAGTTTAAATTTACTCCTAACAACAAAGCCCTCTTTATAAACTCTTGGGTATAGTCTTGGACTGTGTGGCTTTTGAACTGCCTAAAATTTTGCCAACTCATAATGGATTTTTTCATATAGGCTAAAGGATAAAACTATCTTTTAATTGCAGAAACAAATTCAACCCAAGAAATGGATATCTTACAATGAATTCGCATTTCCTCTTGAGTCTTTTCTTCCCACCAGAATAATGTTTCTCCTTCTAGCCTCAATGAAGCCAATTGGATCTTTATGTCATCTTCTTGAAGGTTCTGAATTCTACAGTATACATCCAATTGTTGAATCCAATTGTCTAACTTTTATGCATTCACTTCACCATTGTACATTGGAAGTTCAAATTTAATGTCCAATTTGAGTAAGGGAGTTTTTCCTTTTGGGGTTTGGGAATGTGTATGGACAGTTTGTTTGAGATGTTGAGGATGATGAAGATAATGAGGAAGATGATGAAGATGGTGGATATGATGGAGGCTTTCCTCCATTACCCTTTGAATCCTTCTTATCATCTTTTTTGTCTCATGAGCTTCATTCTATATGTGGAGGCTTAGAACTCTCTCCAGCCTCCGTTCTAGTATTCCTCTCTTCATAGAGGACTCTAACCATATCAATCACGTCATAGAAAGATTTCTTGAATGCTTCCTTTTCTGAAAGACCTTCAGTCTCTCTTGCTCCTGACATGATGTTGTGGATAGGCTCAATTTCTGGTACTACTTGTACCTCTTCAATCTCAATTGAAGGAAAAACTTGAGGTGTTTCCAAGTGCAGCTGGAATTGGAACTTTTGGTGGCGATTATGGCCTTGTGGCTCTCCTTTTTCTAGGAATTACCTCAGGAGTTGCAACCAACAGTTTCCATTCTCGTCTCTATAACTTTAACCTTCTAAGCATCACAATTTTGCGACCATTAAAACCCTACTTGCATAAAACTCAAGTAATTAAGAGAATAAACCCTTGCTCCGATACCAACTTGATATGTTATTAAATGTTAGTTTTTTTGCGCTAATTTCAATTACAGATTTATAAACAAATTCCTGTCCATTTTTCCTGTGCATAGGTTTCCTTAGGTTGTTTGTGAATGTAAACAGGTAAATTTTATCAAGTTTTAATGTGACATTCATGAGAAAAATAGCATAAAAGACAAGTGTTGAACAACAACAAATAAAAAGTACAACAGATCATCAATTGAACACTTAACACAATGTTTTGATGAAGGAGTTCACCCCTCCTCAGCCACATCTCCATGGTCCAGCTTCTATGGCTTGGGCCCTTATATTAGCTCATTATGGAAAAAAAAAACGTTGTTTACAAAGCTCTAATTCCCCTGAGACCCGTTCCAATGTTTTCAGAATGTCGAAATTAGCTAGGAACACCTTTTCCTGAGCTCAATTTGGTAGAAAAATTCTCTAGTTATGACCCAAACTGTTTTTCCCTAGAAAAGCTCCTCTAAAACTGGAGGAACTCGAGTTAGTCCCACTAATTTTTGAGCTAGTGCCGAAATTGGTGGACTGCCAAATTTACCATCGAAATTAAACTGGAGTTTAATTAATATAAAACTCGGATTAATTAATCAATAATCTGGATTAGTGTTTTAAACTCCTTTTATGGCACGTTTTTAGGCTAATCGTTAGCCTTAATGCTGATGGTCTGCATGGACGATGTCACATATGCAGTTTTATTGGGTGGTAGGTAGGCATTTCCGCTCACCGTAACCATATCCATCACCTTCGGAGGAGTGTGTTGACACATCGTGTTGAATGTCGTGGTTTACATTGCGGTCTCCTCTAACCATTACCTTGTGGTTAATGAAATTGGTCACATATGATGGCTTGGAACTTCGCGGTTATTGTTTGTATAGACACCAAATAGATAGCCATAACAATTACATGTTGCTACCAGAGCGTTCACATGGAGGGATGGCCTTCGGGCTAGCCCTCCAAACTGCATACTACAAAACTGTTAAACTTCAAATGTATGAGGAGCATTATACCGATTAAGAAACAATGGTAGCAGAGTTGGTTAAGTGTTTTGGACTGTGTAGAGAAGGTCGCGGGGTCAAACGCCGATGCCTCCGTATAATTTTGATCTGCTACCTGCCGAGCCTGGTCCTTTAGGGAGGGACATGTGGCAGCCTCTGGGCTTGCCACTTGTCCCCTCCTCATTGGACCATGTTCAACCACTAAAAACTTGCCACGTCACCACCTTTGAACCCAATAAAAACTTTACCCTTGGCGAGTTTCGATTGAATGTTGACCAACATTGACCTTGCACAATCACCTGCCACATCAGTATTCTGTACTATTGACTCTGCAGTGACTGTGCATTTTTTAAAAATTTCTCCTGTTTGGAAAAGTAGACAGAACTCAATAAATTCCTCATACGAACTCGATTTTTAGTGAAATGATTCGTGTTAGGATCGTTTTACCAAGACAAACGCGGTCGTTTAGGTTTCAATCCGTTCTGGGAACTTTTATTTTTGAGCTAAATACTAAGAACCTGATCAACCTTCTTCACCTCCATCTTCACCTTCACCCTTGTCTCCTTCCTCACCTGAACATGCTCCAAGATCTCCAAAAGGACATGCTAAGTCTCCTTTTCTTAAGCTCAATGTCAATTTTGAATTGCCTATGTACAATGGAGAAGTAAATGTTGAAATTTTGGATAAGTTGGTTCATGAAATTGAAGTCTATTGCAGGATTCAAAGGATTAAGGATGATGTGAACAAGATCCAACTTGCCTTTTCTCATTTGGAAAGTGTATCTCTCATCGGGTGGGAGGCTAGAGCTCAAGAAGATTTGAAGAAAAGTGGTTAAATGATCTCTTCTTGGAATGATTTTGTAGTTGCATTTAGAAGGAAATTTTCTGAAATATCTTACATGCAAAAATAATTTATGGATTGAAATGTTTTTAGACAAGCTAAAGGTCAGAGTGTTCAAAGTTACACACAAGAATTTAGAATAAGATCTTTAATCTTGGGTGTTGATTTGTCTTCAAAAGATACTCTCCTTAAATGAATAGGTGGATTACATAGTTATTTGAGGCATACAATTATTATGTTTAATCCCACCAATGTAGATGAAGTATGTGTTCAGGAAACTCATTTAGAAGCAAGAGGCAAGAATGTTCCTCATGAAACTAGCAGCAATCCATCCAAGTCTGGAGACAAAGGAAAGGGGAATATTAAAGGAAAAGGAAAAAATAATGCTATAGTTAAGAAAGAGGGGGAGAAACTTACTTGTAAAAATTGTTCAAAAGAAGGGCATGATGAAGACAATTTTTGGAAACTACATCTAGAAATGAGACTAAAGAAGTTGAACAACAAGGGGAAACAAAATATTGTTGCAACCACTCAACAAGATCTAGGATCTGATTCAAGTGATGAAACGAAAATCAAAGCTATGGGATGAAAGGTAAAACTTATATTACAAGTACTAGTTCTTCTTGTAATCCTATTGAGTCTCAAAATGATAAAGAAAGAATTGAGCTTTTCCATTTCATGGTCATTACAAAACATACAAAATTTGATACATTTTTTGATAGTGGATCCCATGTCAACCTTATTTCTAAAGCTATTGTCAAGAAACTAAACTTAGAAACTACACCTCATACTAAAACTTACCCTTTGGTTTGGGTACGTGAAAATGCCAAATTTCAAGTGACAAGAAAGTGTAAACTCAAATTCACCATCACTACAAACTTTATCGGTGAGGTAGAGCTTGATGTTGTACCCCTTGACATATAATATTTTTTCTAGGGAGTCCATATTTCTATGACCAAAAACCATATTCTATCGTCCTAAGAACAAATGTCATATTTTTAAAGACGAAATTGAGTATATTGTTAGAGCACATCATAAGAAGATGAACTTATCTCATGTAAGTGCTGGTCAAATGAAAAGGCCTATAAACGCTAGTAAGAATTTTGTATTTTTGATGATCAAACCTAAAGATGCTACAGAATCTGAAGTTTCAAGGATGTGATTCAAAACTCAAGCATGATTTGGTTGAAATTGATAACACTTATGACAAGATGTTTCATGAACTTGAAGGGTTGCCTCTTAAAAGAGGAATACAACAAGAGATTTAATTATTGTAGGATGCACCTCTTGCAAACATTGGCATGTACAAAATGTTAGTTTTTGAGAATGAAAAAATAAAGTAGCAAATATAAGAGATGCTTGACAAATGGGTCATCAGGCCTAGCACATATCCTTGTGGGTCTCCTATCATCTTGGTTCAAAAGAAGGATGGTACATGGCACACGTGTGTGGATTTTAGAGCTTTGAACAAGATCATGGCAATGAATGATTATCCTCTTCCTCGCATTGATGATTTGCTAAAACAGTTAAAGGATGTTGTTTATTTCACTGGGCTAGATTTGAGAAGCGGTTATCACCAGATAAGGATTGCTAAAGGTGACATTTGGAAGACTTCTTTCAAGACAAAACAAGGTTTGTTTGAATGGTTAGCTATGTCATTTGAGATTCGCAATGCACCTGTAACATTCATGAGAGTTATGAATGATGTGTTGAGGCCATTCCTTTATCATTGTTTCATAGTCTACTTAGATGATATTCTAATTTTTAGTAATACTCGTGAAGATCATTTCAAGTATGTGAAACAAATTTTAGATATCTTAAAGAAAGAGTAATTGTATTTGAAGATGCATAAGTTTGAATTTGGGAAAAACACTTTGGTTTATTTGGGTCATATTGTAGGAAGGGGTGAATTGAAGATTGATCCCTCAAAATTTCAAGTCACTGTGAATTGGACTAAACAAGGTTAGGATATTTTTGGGAGCAACCCAATATTGGAGAAAATTTATAGCTAACTTCTCACTCATTGCAACATGATTACATGCTTTGACCAATGTGAACATGTCTTTCAGTAGGAAGGCAAGCAGAAAAAAGCCTTTCATACATTGAAAGAGAAAACCAATTCAACACCAATTCTAACACTTCCAAATCTTAAGAAACCATTTGAGATTCAAACCAATGCAAGTGGTTATTCCATGGAGAAATTTGATGCAGCATGATAGGCCTATTTTTTATCATTCTGAAACCTTTACCACTGTAGTAATTAATTATCCAACTTATGATAAATAATTGTACGATTTTCTACAAAGCGTGAAGAAATGGAAGGACTATTTGATGTGTAATGAAACTATTATTCATTTTAATCATCGACCTTTTTAATATTTACAGCCACAAACCAAGCTAAAACAAGCTCAACATTTCATGTGGATGGGACTATTGCGGTAATTTCATTTGGTAATTAGGTACAAGAAAGGTATACACAACAATCTTTTGATATGTTGTCAAGGCCTATTGTTAATGCATCTACCATTCTTAACCATAAGTCAATCTTGCATGAAACTTATATTGAATAGTATGCTCAAGGTGACTATTTTAAAGATGTTTATAAAACTTTGTTTTAAGGAAATCATGTTGAAGAATTGGATTAGCATGTTCATAACAAATTGTTGTATCATCTTGGAAAGTTATGTGCTCCACAGGGTGAAGAGTCAATATCATAAGGGAAGACCATACTTCTATTATAGTTGGTCACTTTGGTATAGGGAAAACAATTCCATAAACTTAGAGGTATTGTTATGGGCATCACATGGATGAAATTGTTTCAAGATATGTAAGAGGATGTTCCATGTTTGCTACTAGAAAACCTAGCAATAGGAATTTGGGTTTGTACACTCCACTTCCTATTCCTTCTCATCCTTGGGAAAGTATTTATATGGATTTGATAGGGGGGAATACCAATGTGAAAGAAAGGTCACGATTATCTATATGTTGTTGTGGATCGTTTTAGAAAAATGTGTGTTGATGCCATGTGAGAAACATGTTACAACTAAACAAACTACAATGATCTTCTTCCAAATTGTATGGGTTCACTTTGGATTTATCACCTCTATTATTTCCAATCGAGATTCTTGATTTGTTGGGATGTTTTGGTCAAGTTTATGGGAACTCATGGATACAAAGTTGATAAAGAGCATAGCATTTCATCTACAAACCGAGAGCCAAATGGAAGTGGAAAAAAAAACTGTGGTGCATCTCTTTTGTGGATATTGTGGTAAGCATCCTAAACTTTGGGATGAGAATTTTCATTACATCCAGCATGCCTACAATCGTTTCAAACACTCATCTAGACAAGTATCTCCTTCTGAATCTTGTTTGAGTTATTTTCCAAAGTCTCCTTTGGATTTCATCTTTGGTAAAGGTATTGAAGTAGATACACATAGTGATGTGGACAAAGTCAAGAATTTCATTGAACAAATTTAGCTAGTGCATCAATGGGTAGACGAGCAACTTGAGAAAAGCAAAGAAAAGTACAAAGAAAGTAATGACAAGAATCGAGTTGATAATGATTTCCAAGTGGGAGATCAAGTTTGGTTGTATATAAGCAATGAAAGACTTCAAGGTGAAGGTAAAAAGCTCAATCCAATCAAATATGGTACTTTCAAAAATTTGGAGAATATTGATAACAATGCTTTTTTATTAGATTTTCCACGTTATATGCAAATTTATTATGTTGTGAATGTGAAAAACTTGAGATTGTATGAGCCTCCAATGATTGATGATCATGAAGAGAATGTGCAGATTCCATCTATTTAATATTTTTCTCCTGAGTCTTTAGATGAGTTGCAGGAAGATATAATTCTTGACAAGAGAACTAGGACTTCACAGAGAGGAAATGTGGAGTAGCTTTGAGTGGGGATCAAAGGTACCAGACCATGTAAAAAGAGGTGGATTGAGATGAAGAAAGTGACGGAGTTGCACCCTCACTTACTTGCTGAGTAAAAATAGAATTTTGGTGGTCCAAAATCTTCCAGTGGGGAGGAATGATCTAGGGGATAAAAAATATTCTAAAAAATATAAGTGATTGAAATTTCTCTAAACCTGTACCAAATCATAGATCTCGTTGTTTTGATTCCATTGAATTGCCACAGTTTGACATCGTATGTGAAAGTTATCGCGTTCTAAAGTTCGTGGCAAACAACTAAAAAGTCAACTTGTAGGGTTGACTAGGTTGCTAACTATGCAACATGTATAGGTCACATGGCATTGATCTCAACAGGTGAATATGAATGGTATGACATTAGGCAAGATAATGCCATTCTGACACGTGGTAGGGTCATGCAGGGTGGGTTGGCAAGATTTGAACTAACCAACAACCAAACCACTGAACCAAACATGTTGCTCGTTATAACTATGGAGCAAATTAATATTTAAATTTTATTTTTTTTTATGGTTGTTGGGAGGGGTGGGGCGCATGGCTCCATCCCTTGGTTACATGAATCCAAACGACCCGAGCATGAAGGTGGACGGGTCAGATGGTTAGCTTTGGCCCAAGGTCACATTCAACCTAATGGAACTGTCAACAGAGTATTGCAAAGGGAGTGGGTAGATAAAACCCAACCTGTAGTCCTAACGATCCCGTAGAACTAACAATGGACTTGTTCGGAGGAGGGCTGACATGTAGTGCCCATCCATGCTGTTAGCCTCCTGTTGCAACAGGTTTCATATTTCATGATTGACATTTTTACATGCCAAATATGTCATCTTTCTTGCAGCAAGGTTCCATATTTCCAAAGAAGAAAACCAGAGAAGAAGTAATAAAGCATGCCAATACAAATGTTACTGCTGTTTCCAATTTTGATGAGTTGTTCCAGTTTTGAAGAAGTTCTTAAAGGGAGGTCCAGACAGTCTAATCCTGGTCTCCCTAGGTTTCAATTTCCTGTTTTAGAATATAGAGAATGACATCTGTCCAAACAGTTTAATCTTGGTAGATTTGTAGATAGGTAGAGAATCAAAGGGACCCAACTGTTTAATCTGGGCCCTGGCAGAAATAAGTGCAGATCTAGATAGGAAAATTCAAAAGAAAAAATTGTGAATCTGGGTCTGCAAGTCCAAGTGCACCTAAAATAAAAAGAAGAAAAAATGTTAGGACAGTAGGCTGGGTAGGTAGCTTTGATGTGGCAGAATCATGACTAGTGATCAATTTTGTATTCCACAATGTCTTATCTTTTCTGATCACAGTTATCAGGCAGTTTGCAGTTTCATGAAGGTACTCAGGCTGAAGATTCATTAACATCCCCCTCTTCTCATTCCCCCCTAGGTCACTTACTAACATCCCCCAAGAGGTCAAGATCTGCTTGAGCCTCTCAGTCACATCGTTTCCATGACATGTGCCTTGGTGAGGATCTCCTTCACTCAAGGACTGCTCACTCATCATCTGTGAGCCTTCTTTTCCCCAAAGTGGCATAAGGTCTCACACCTTAGCGCCCTCTCTTCATCTCCATATTAACTTTTAACTTTATTATATAGCTCCCTAACAATTTTCCCTCCCCCTATTAAAATCATGTATATAACACTCCCCTATGTAAATATCCCATCCCTGGCACTATAGCCATAATTATACTAAGTCAGGGAAATATCAGCCCATCTGGGACTGTTTTTAGCCCATCCGAGTCATTGAGGAACTAGTTTGACATCTGGTCAGCTAGTAGCCTCTCCCTTAACCCCAAAAACCCCGAAAAAAAAACCCACATTCTGCCCCTAACCCAAAGTCCCGCGCATAAACATTAACCCGCGCCTTTATTTAACCCCGCAAACCCGTTTTCCTAAGTCTACAACCCCCGCGCATATTAAGTTCGGAATATTCCTATGAATATTCCTCCCCGTTAACCCCATATCACGTCGCGTCCGCCGCCAGCCGTCCGATCCACAGCCTCGCAGATCTACAGCTCGCGGGCATCCTCATCCCCGACGCGCCCGGCCTTTAACGTCCGGGATTTCAGCGGTTTTGCGGTCGTACTCCCGCCACGCGTCAGACCCCGGGCTGTGGCGGAGCCCCTCCCTCCGAAACCGCCATCCCCCATAAGCGGTGCGCCACATACCGCTTACCACCCGGTGACGTCACCAGCCCACGTCACCCCCTGCACAGTCAACAGTCCACGTCTCCCCCCTTGTACAGTCACCCGCCTGCGTGGCCTCCTGCCACGTCACTGCCATGTGTCCCGCCACCGTACCTGCCACATCATCGTCTGTACGAGATGACATCATGCTGACGTCATCCCGCCACTTTGCCATGCTGACGTCATGCTGACGTCACCCGCTGTACAATGCTGACGTCATCAGCCCTTTTTGACGCAGAGGTGCGAAAGTCGCACTTCGGAGCCCCGGAATCAAATTCTGAGCGCAAATCGCTCATCACAGGATTTTTTGGGCCAGAATGGAGAATCTTCAGGGAATATTTAAGGAATCTTCGCCCCATGCAGCCCCAGGAAGCCCGAAAAGGAGCAGAAATGATCCATTTTCTTCACAAAGCATGCTGAAAGGATCAGAAAACAATTTCAAAGGTGCAGAGGCTGAACAACGGCCATTAATTCGTGATTAGACCCGCAGTACATCAGATCAGCAGCCCAGATTTTGTCAAAGAGTATCAGCTGAAGATATTTTAGTGGCTCGAAGCAGCTGAGAATTAATGAGCCCATCAGGAAGTCAAATCAGGCAGCTAAAGCCCATTCCTGCACTCAAATCACAACTTAAACTTAAATGCAGGCAGGCTTCGAGGAACAGGAACCCATGCATATTTATTTCAGAAGACACTACATCAAGCCACCAAGGACCATATCATTCACTTATTTCTGATACGACGACCCTCAGCGCCGCTCAAGAGCTTTTTTGCATTTAATTCCAGATAGAGTTAGGTCAATAAATGATGTTTTATGACCTGATTAGGTCAAATTGTAATAAAAGCATTAGATAGAAAGTGTTGCCCTATATATACCACCCTCTGTATAGTTTTAAGGGTTGGTCAATTGAGAATTTCAGTAGAGACTCGCATTGTACACCTGAGTTTTTTCCATAATCAAAGATTGCTGAAAGCTCGGAGAAAGAACTATCTGTTGTTGATGAATGTTTTGAAAAGTTGAAGATGGAATTCCTGCGCTACGGCCTGAAGCAATAAGTGCCTCTTATCTCTGTTTATGTGTTTGCCATTATCTAAATAGCAGGAAGAAAGAATAGCCTAGAATAAGTTTAAACACTCTCTATGCTCAACTTATGCTATTTCTCTGTGTTTTTCGTCTAAATGAATTGGTTATGAGTATGAATTCCTCCTGGCTCGTATTTACCCCAATTCACCTGTGCTGGCCAATTACCTAGGGATTCTTAACTGCCCCTAGGTAGCGCCCTGTTACTTTCTCTGTTAAGTCAATTGAGAGATTCTTAACTGCCTCTCATTGCTTGGCATCTCTTCCATCCATAAAACCTGAAGGTTGCTTCGACCTCAGCTATCTAGCTCCATCTTCCCTCACTATGATTAAAGAAAAATAGCAGCATTTCTCCTCCTTGACTCCACGCCCAATGGTTCGAGAAACTTAGACTATACACTGCCTCTCCACCTGAAGAATCAATTTTCCCACCAAAACAAAACAAAGAACCCCCTGAACCCAAGACCTAGCCTAAAATCCTTTCAAACAAAGTTAAATCTAAAAGAGAGAGCCCTCTCTGATTACAGGTGGGCTAGAACCTGCAGTCCAAAGTTGGTTTGTGGTTACCTCGGCCGTATCCCTTTCTTAACCTTCAGGGACAACCTGAGTGATAACATAATGGCGACTCCGCTGGGGAACTTCCTCAGTTAATTTTACAAAGTTTCACGAAGAAGGTTAAAAACACCCTGTAGAAATTGATTTTCTAATTGCTGTATATTTCCTATAACTACAGATGAAGCCTGAATGTCAGCCAGGAAGCCTTTGAAACTGTTTTTGTTTTACATTAACAGGTTTAGATAAAAGCTGCTTCAGTCAATCTTCATGCTAGTTTTAAGATATACACAGCCATTCCAAAATCTTATCTGGCCCCTGTAAATACAAAATATTCCAAAAAATATACCCAAAAAACAAGTTCGGAAGCTGGCTCCCAAGAAAAACCCGCGATATACAAGGTCAAACCCAGACCCAGATCCTCCAGCTGTTTTTCAAAACCCTAACATAATCCCTAAAATCCTTAGGAAGCAACAAAGACAGGAAAATTTTGCTGATTTGAGTCCTGAAACAACTTACCCTAGCTCCGTTCCAACTCCTGTCAAGGTTTTATTCCGGTCCACCCCTGCTTCCCCTAGTTCATCATCTACATCTCAAAGCCCTCCCTTCACACCTTCATTCACTGCACATATTCCCATTACAACCACTGTTGTTTCTACCGTTCCTATCACCCCTGTTGTACCAGTCGTTCCCGTTGTTCCAGTTATCCCTGTCATTCCTATAAACCCCGCGAATATGGCTAATAGATATGCACCCCTGCAGTTGCCTGCTAACGCTGCAGCTTTACCTCAGGATTACCAATCCAAAATCACATATTTTGATTCCACTGGTGCCTTCACAGCTATTCAGCATGCCAAAAAGATGCAAGACTATTTTGAGAACTATGAAATAGATGATGACAGCGTGAGAATGAGAATTTTTGTCCAGAGCCTGACAGGTGATGTGAGAACTTGGTTCAGATCACTTGCTGCAAATTCCATAACCACTCCTGATGAGCTATACCTAGCCTTTACCAACAGATGGGAGAAAAAGAAAGATCCTTTGCACATACTAGCTGAATATGATACAATCAAACGAGGTCCTCAAGAGACCGTTTTGGAGTACTGTGCAAGATTCAACAATGTATATAACGCGATACCACAGAATTTAAGACCTCCACCCGATTTAGCCTTGTACAAATTTCCCGACGGTTTTGACCCTGATATGGCATATCAGTTGAAAGAAAGAGCTCCTGCAACCCTTGAAGACGCTCAAAAGGTTGCCGTCACGGTAGAAGCCAACTTAATTGCCAAAAGAAACAGAGCGAGAATGGAAAAGAGAACCACCTTTAAGGAAGAACCCTCAGCCTTTGACCAGAAACTTGACGCTATCATTAATGGCCTGCAAAGACTAGGAGAAAGAGTAGAACATGTTGAGAGAAAAGCATCATGGGAAGGGCAGCAGTCCAACACTATAAGAAACCCAAATTTTAGGAAGACACAGAACATAAATGCTGGTAGGCCTAACCAAGACTAGGATATTAGACCCCCTTTTCAAGATAACTACGTAGAAGGATCCACATCCAGTCAGCCTATAGAAGACGATCACATAAATGTAATGGATCTAAGGGGTGAGCATCAAACTTTCCTGACACAAGAAGACCAGAATGAACATGATGATAATCAATTTCAAACTAAAACTGGCGAATCTTTTGATTTTAAACAAGGTTATGATACTGCTGTATATGAAGTACACAGACAGTATAAGCTCAGAACTAGGACCATCGACATCTCTGAGCCCAGCAAGACAAAGGAAACCAAACAGCCCAACAAGATTAAAAACACAGCTGTCATAACCCAACCAGCTGACACGACTGCCTCAAACTCAAGTCAAGTGACCGTAGAGGACATAACAGACACGCAGCCTGCTGTTGAGCAGCCTTTGACACCTCCTTTCTCAAAACAAAACTCAAACAGTGTCCCAAAAAGTACTCCTAAAATTGCCAAACCGCAAGCAAATACATCCCATAGCATTGATAAACAAGAGAAAGTTGCTGAGAATTCAAATGAAGAGGGAAAAACTGCCAATGCCAATACCAAGACTCCCCTGGAAAAGCCATTTAGTTTAGAAACAGAGATTGGAAAACTCAAGATAGCCATTCCTCCTTCAGAATTGGCTAAACACGATGTGTATAGGCAACAATTTCCAAGATCATTGCAAATGCTAGAAAATAAAGATGATGTAAATGTTTTGGATGATTCCCCTGAACTGCTATTTGGCCCAGAGGTTAATGGAAAATCTACCTATGGACCTGTCCCACCCTTTTATGTCAGTCTGCATATACATGACAAAGTTTTACACAACGCTATGTTTGACTCAGGGGCATCACACAATCTTATGCCCAAAGCAGTGATGGAAAAACTGAACCTCGACATTACAAGACCTTACAAAGATTTATACTCATTTGACTCAAGTCAAGTGAAATGTCTAGGTCTCATCAAAGATCTATGTGTTTCCCTAGTCCAATATCCGAACAAGACCATTCTCATGGATGTAGTGGTCGCTGATATTCCTCCCAAGTACGGTATGCTCCTGTCAAGATCATGGGGAGCGAAGCTTCAAGGATCCCTTCAACTAGACCTTTCCTATGCTACCATTTCAGTCTTTGGGCAACCAAAGAGACTGTACAGAGAAACGCTCATGAAATATGTAGTGAGTAGTGAAAACAAGCCTGAAAATTTTCCCATTTATTCAATCCATTCTGATATGGATTCTTTCATTTTATTTAATGATGATTTGGATCTGCCCACCAATAAGGAGCCTTTCGCTCTAGAACAACAAGTGCACATCAGTCAAGAAGCGGTTACCCACAATAAAAAGATTGTCAAAACAGTAAATGCAACCAGCATGTTACAAGAACCTCCCCAAACAGAAATTCTAAATCTGCCCAATCCTAAAACAGCTCAATCCCTTGATACTGATCACAAGCAAGAAATCACATGGTTCTTAGAGTTTGATGGTTCTGTTAACAAGTTAGGAGCAGGGGCAGGTGTCTGGATTCACAATACACACGATAACCATGCAGAAGGACATGCCTACAGACTGAACTTCAAATGCACAAACAACATGGCAGAGTATGAGGCTCTGCTGTTAGGCCTTAAACTGCTGAAAACTCTAGGTGCTGTAAAAATATCTATCTTAGGTGACTCTGATCTAGTCATACAGCAGATAAAAGGTAATTTTGTTACCAATGACAATAGAATGAGAGCCTACAGAGCAGCTGCTACTGACATACTCCAGTCATTCACTGAATTCAAGCTTGACAAGATTTCCAGAAATCACAACATTCATGCACACAGCCTAGCCACCTTCGCGAGTACATGCAAGCTCCCTTTTGACCCAAATCATCACTTCACAGCCGAAATAAAACATAGACCCACCGTCCCAAACAATGTAAGAGATTGGCAAGTGTTCGAGAATGATGCCCAGATTAACAATTTCCTTACCCTTGCGCACGAATTCTCAAATATACACATTAACACGGATGCCATGACAGATTCTGAACAACAGAGAAATGGAAGTCAACAAGCTTTAGATGCTGCAACAGCTAAACGGATTCTGAAGCCAACCGTTTTTGACAATGAAAACATTGAACAACTAAGACAAACACAGGCAGAAGAAATAGACAAAACAGAAGTAGAAATCATTGACCTAAAGGATAATTTTTTGCCCGCTGGGCTAACTCCACTAGAAGACATGTTTGACTCTAATGACGTTCCCAGAAAACCAAAATTGCAACCAATAAACACGGAAATTGAAGAACACAACATTGGGACACCAGAGAATCCAAAAATGATCAAACTGTCCAAAAACTTGCCACCCGATCAAAAGCCCAAGTACATTGACTTATTCAAAGAATTTCAAGATGTATTTGCTTGGAGCTATGAGGATTTGAAGTCCTATGATACATCAGTGATTCAGCACACTATCCCATTGAAGCCCAATCAGAAGCCCTTCAAACAGAAATTGAGAAGAATCAACCCCGTGCTGCTTCCCCCGATTGAAAAAGAAGTAAAAAGGATGTGGGAAGCAGGCATTATAGCACCTATCAGATTCTCTGAGTGGGTGTCCAATCTTGTGCCTGCAAGAAAAAAGACAGGAGAAATCAGACTTTGTGTATACTTAAGAAATTTAAATCAAGTCTCCTTAAAAGACCACTACCCTTTGCCCAAAATGGACCACATATTGCAGAGAGTAGTGGGATCATCTAGGATCTCTTTATTAGATGGATTTTCAGGCTTCAACCAAATACTTGTTCACCCAGATGACCAAGACAAAACAGCTTTTACCACACCCTGGGGAACATTTAAGTATGTAAAAATGCCATTCGGACTTAAAAACGCTGGTGCTACTTTCCAACGAGCAATGGATATTGCATTTGCAAAAGAAATACACGATTTTTTAGTTGTGTACCTCGATGATTTAACCCCATTTTCCAAATCTGATGAAGAACATCTCAAGCATCTTAGGAAAATCTTCATAACATGCAGAAAATATGGAATTTCCTTAAATCCTAAGAAGTCCTTATTTGGCCTTGAAGAGGGAAAATTACTTGGCCACATCATATCAAAAGACGGGATCAGGATTGATCCTGAGAGAATACAAGCCATCCTCCAAATCCCATACCCCAGAAACATAAAAGAGTTACAAGCATTCCTTGGGAAAATCAACTTCTTGAGAAGATTCATTCCAAATCTGGCTGAATTAATAAGACTATTAAGCAACATGTTAAAGAAGGATGCCAAGGTAAGATGGTCCCTGGAAGCTAAGCAAGCATTTGAGAGTATCAAATCTGCCTTAACTCAAACCCCTGTCCTAACTAGTCCACAGTTCGATAAAGATTTCATCATATTTTCATTTGCATCCGAGCATACGATAGCTGCTGTCCTGCTGCAGAAGGATGAACAAGGAGCTGAAAAGCCGATTGCTTTTTTCAGCCGAGCCTTAAGAGACGCCCCATTGAAATACCCGATAATGGAAAAACAGGCCTATGCACTTATCAAGGCCATCAAGGATTTTCGAGTGTACATACTGTACTCACACGTGATCGCCTACGTCCCACACGCTGCTGTAAAAGACATACTGACTCAAGACGGATTAGAAGGCAAAAGAGGTAAGTGGATTGCAAGTATCCTCGAATACGACATTGAAATAAAACCAACCAAGCTGATAAAGGGACAAGGTTTAGCTAAACTGATGTCCGAAACAAACTTTCAGGTCTTAGACATTAACCAGCTGGACAATGAACAGGAGCTGGCGACTCCACAGATCAGTGAAATATTTCTGCAATGCCCCTGATACACTGATATTTGCTTTGTATTGTTAAACCTCTGTGCTCCCCCAGGATTGTCCAGAACAAAGAAAAGATTTTTGAAGATGAAAGCTTTGAGATTTTGTGTTGTTGATGGTGCATTATTTTGGAGAAATCATGAAGGTATATTGTTAAATTGCTTAACCATGAATGAAACCAACAATGTCATGAAAGAATTCCATGCAGGTGATTGTGGAGGACATCTCTACTGGAAGTCCACAGCAGACAAAATCCTGAGGGCCGGTTTCTACTGGCCCACTCTTTTTGCGGATGTTAAAAATTTTTCCACAACATGTCATAAGTGCCAAATTTTTGAAGGCAAGAGAAAATTATTGCCCCTGCCCCTTAAACCAATCTCCACCGAAAAACCTTTTCAACAATGGGGTCTTGACTTCATTGGAGAAATCCATCCCTCTTCCTCAGGCCAACACAAATGGATCCTAACAGCCACCGATTATTTCACCAAGTGGGTTGAAGCCATTCCCTGTAGACAAGCCATTGATGCCATCATTATCCAATTCCTTGAATGCAACATCCTTTCTAGATTTGGCTGTCCTGAGAAAATCATCACTGATAATGCCGCTGCCTTTAAGTCCAAAAAGATGATCAGTTTCTGCCATAAGTTTCATATCACCCTGGGCCACTCTACAGCATATTATCCTCAAGGCAATGGATTGGCCGAATCATCTAATAAGAGCCTCATCAACATCATAAAGAAGATGCTAGAAGAAAACAAGAAAAACTGGCACAAAAAGCTGGTGAATGCCCTATGGGCAGACAGACTTTCAAGCAAAAGATCAATCGGAATGAGCCCTTATGAGCTGGTATATGGCATGGAGGCTAGATTTCCTTCATCCCTCGGCATTCCCACCATCAAGCTGTTACAAGAGATTCAGGCAGAACCAAATGACATTCAAAGAAGAATTAATCAGACGATCCATCTCCAGCAAACCAGAGAACAAGTATATGACAGAGCATAGATTTTGCAAGAAAAGCTCAAAAAGATGTTTGACAAGAGAGCTAAAGCTGAAGATTTCAGAATTGATGACAAAGTTCTAAAGTGGGACTCAAGAAGAGAAGACAAGGGCAAGCATGCAAAGTTCGATTTCCTATGGAAAGGCCCATTTATTATTTCTGTTGTTCAAGGAAACAACACCTATTTTCTCAAATCTATGGAGGACAGCACTGTTGAAGAAGGCCCTGTGAATGGCAGGATGTTGAAACATTATCACGATCCTTGTTGTTAAAACAATGAAAGTCCTGTAAATACCTTTGTACAGTTATATTGTGTATATATGAGCACTGTTTTTAATTCATTTTGATAAACAGGCCGATTATTGAAGGAACAGTAGTAAATTCATGGAGGCACAGCCGGTGCTGATTGTCCAGTTTCCACAGACCCATCTCTGTATCAATCTAAGCTAGGCAGCAAGAGTAACAACGTCACAGTAGCAATTCGGGTCAGAGAGAAGCTGTTTTGCACTTGCAATTTTCAGGCAAGAAAAGGTTAACAGAAGAGGAAAGATTTCAGCAATTTATTTCACACCTGAGCTGAAGGAAGTACATCAATTTGCAATCCATGTTTTTAAAAAAGATATATTCTCAGGCAGGATTGTACATAGTAATACAGCACGCAGAAGAAAGCAGGCGTTGCTGAGCAGTTCACAAAGACTCAATTGAGGAGAAGGTCGTTTTGTCACAAAGTTTCATATTTCTAACAGCCAGAGCAAAGAGGTTTCTTTCAATTTACAGTGACAACAAAGATCAAGGCAGTCTGACCTGCTGTTCTTGACTTTTCACAAGGAAAAGCCATCCCCAAGTGGAGCCACTGTTAGCCTCCTGTTGCAACAGGTTTCATATTTCATGATTGACATTTTTACATGCCAAATATGTCATCTTTCTTGCAGCAAGGTTCCATATTTCCAGAGAAGAAAACCAGAGAAGAAGTAATAAAGTATGCCAATACAAATGTTACTGTTGTTTCCAATTTTGATGAGTTGTTCCAGTTTTGAAGAAGTTCTTAAAGGGAGGTCCAGACAGTCTAATCCTGGTCTCCCTAGGTTTCAATTTCCTGTTTTAGAATATAGAGAATGACATCTGTCCAAACAGTTTAATCTTGGCAGATTTGTAGATAGGTAGAGAATCAAAGGGACCCAACTGTTTAATCTGGGCCCTGGCAGAAATAAGTGCAGATCTAGATAGGAAAATTCAAAAGAAAAAATTGTGAATCTGGGTCTGCAAGTCCAAGTGCACCCAAAATAAAAAGAAGAAAAAATGTTAGGACAGTAGGCTGGGTAGGTAGCTTTGATGTGGCAGAATCATGACTAGTGATCAATTTTGTATTCCACAATGTCTTATCTTTTCTGATCACAGTTATCAGGCAGTTTGCAGTTTCATGAAGGTACTCAGGCTGAAGATTCATTAACATCCCCCTCTTCTCATTCCCCCCCAAGTCACTTACTAACATCCCCCAAGAGGTCAAGATCTGCTTGAGCCTCTCAGTCACATCGTTTCCATGACATGTGCCTTGGTGAGGATCTCCTTCACTCAAGGACTGCTCACTCATCATCTGTGAGCCTTCTTTTCCCCAAAGTGGCATAAGGTCTCACACCTTAGCACCCTCTCTTCATCTCCATATTAACTTTTAACTTTATTATATAGCTCCCTAACAATTTTCCCTCCCCCTATTAAAATCATGTATATAACACTCCCCTATGTAAATATCCCATCCCTGGCACTATAGCCATAATTATACTAAGTCAGGGAAATCTCAGTCCATATGGGACTGTTTTTAGCCCATCCGAGTCATTGAGGAACTAGTTTGACATCTGGTCAGCTAGTAGCCTCTCCCTTAACCCCAAAAACCCCCCAAAAAAAACCCACATTCCGCCCCTAACCCAAAGTCCCACGCATAAACATTAACCCGTGCCTTTATTTAACCCCGCAAATCCGTTTTCCTAAGTCTACAACCCTCGCGCATATTAAGTTCGGAATATTCCTATGAATATTCCCGCCCGTTAACCCCATATCACGTCGCGTCCATCACCAGTCGTCTGATCCACAGCCCCGCAGATCTACAGCTGGCGGGCATCCTCATCCTCGACGCGCCCGGCCTTTAACATCCTAGAGTTCGGCGGTTTTGCCGCCGTACTCCCGCCACGCGTCAGGCGCCGGGCTGTGGCGGAGCCCCTCCCTCCGAAACCGCCATCCCCCATAAGCGGTGCGCCACATACCGCTTACCGCCCGGTGACGTCACCAGCCCACGTCACCCCCTGCACAGTCAACAGTCCACGTCACCCCCCTTATATAGTCACCCGCCTGCGTGGCCTCCTGCCACATCACTGCCACGTGTCCTGCCACCGTACCTGCCACGTCATCATCCGTACGAGATGACGTCATGCTGACGTCATCCCGCCACTTCGCCATGCTGACATCATGCTGACGTCACCCGCCGTACAATGCTGACGTCATGCTGACGTCATCAGCCCTTTTTGACGCAGAGGCGCGAAAGTCGCACTTCGGAGCCCTGGAATCAAATTCTGAGCGCAAATCGCTCATCACAGGATTTTTTGGGCCAGAATGGAGAATCTTCAGGGAATCGTTAAGGAATCTTCGCCCCATGCAGCCCCAGGAAGCCCGAAAAGGCGCAGAGATAATCCGTTTTCTTCACAGAGCATGCCGAAAGGATCAGAAAACAATTTCAAAGGTGCAGAGGCCAAAAAGCGGCCATTAATTTGTGATTAGGCCCGCAGTACATCAGATCAGCAACCCAGATTTTGTCAAAGAGTATCAGTTGAAGATATTTTAGTGGCTCGAAGCAGCTGAGAATTAATGAGCCCATCAGGAAGTCAAATCAGGCAGCTAAAGCCCATTCCTGCACTCAAATCACAGCTTAAACTTAAATGCAGGCAGGCTTCGAGGAACAGGAACCCATGCATATTTATTTCAGAAGACACTACATCAAGCCACCAAGGACCATATCATTCACTTATTTCTGATACGGCGACCCTCAGCGCCGCTCAAGAGATTTTTTGCATTTAATTCCAGATAGAGTTAGGTCAATAAATGATGTTTTATGACCTGATTAGGTCAAGTTGTAATAAAAGCAGTAGATAGAAAGTTTTGCCCTATATATACCACCCTCTGTATAGTTTTAAGGGTTGGTCAATTGAGAATTTCATTAGAGACTCGCATTGTACACCTGAGTTTTTCCATAATCAAAGATTGCTGAAAGCTCGGAGAAAGAACTGTCTGTTGTTGATGAATGTTTTGAAAAGCTGAAGATGGAATTCCTGCGCTGCGGCCTGAAGCAATAAGTGCCTCTTATCTCTGTTTATGTGTTTGCCATTATCTAAATAGCAGGAAGAAAGAATAGCCTAGAATAAGTTTAAACACTCTCTATGCTCAATTTCTGCTATTTCTCTGTGTTTTTCGTCTAAATGAATTGGTTATGAGTATGAATTCCTCCCGGCTCGTATTTACCCCAATTCACCTGTGCTGGCCAATTACCTAGGGATTCTTAACTGCCCCTAGGTAGCGCCCTGTTACTTTCTCTGTTAAGTCAATTGAGAGATTCTTAACTGCCTCTCATTGCTTGGCATCTCTTCCATCCATAAAACCTGAAGGTTGCTTCGACCTCAGCTATCTGGCTCCATCTTCCCTCACTGTGATTAAAGAAATATAACAGCATTTCTCCTCCTTGACTCCACGCCCAATGGTTCGAGAAACTTAGACTATACACTGCCTCTCCACCTGAAGAATCAATTTTCCCACCAAAACAAAACAAAGAACCCCCTGAACCCAAGACCTAGCCTAAAATCCTTTCAAACAAAGTTAAATCTAAAAGAGAGAGCCCTCTCTGATTGCAGGTGGGCTAGAACCTGCAGTCCAAAGTTGGTTTGTGGTATCCCTTTCTTAACCTTCAGGGACAACCTGAGTGATAACACATGCCCACATTTCTACCACATGACAGATCGTGAGGCTTAAAAACAGGCGCTTAAGGCCGCATTGGTGTGTTTGAATTGGTAACAATTTGCACATTTTTCAGTGGGACTTTCGTCGTTCCCATGTCAATTTATCTCTCGACAATTTTCCAAAAGAAGGGATTCGTTGCCTGGTTAGTAGTTTTGT
Source organism: Pinus tabuliformis (assembly GCA_031772625.1). Taxonomy (NCBI): domain Eukaryota; kingdom Viridiplantae; phylum Streptophyta; class Pinopsida; order Pinales; family Pinaceae; genus Pinus; species Pinus tabuliformis. The sequence continues at coordinate 262,021,290 of CM062818.1, read as the reverse complement.
CATCTTGTAGGACATATAGCAAGGAAATGGAGAAAGAGGCCTAACTTGGTCAATTTTTAGCCTTTTTGAGCCCAAGAAGAGCCTACGTTGGAGTTTTTTGGTGTTTTGGAAACAATGACAACATTATTTTTGTGATTTGAGTATTTTATGTTGATGTAATTTAAATTTTGAGCATATAGTAGAAAGGACCAACATTGGAAGCTAGACTTGGAGATGTAGCCCACGAGGGGTGAACTTTGTCATCAAATTATTGTTGTGTGATGTTGTTCATGGTATATTTTTCTCTTTTAAATTATTTCTGTAAAACTTAACTAAAAATAATAAGCTATGTGTTTTTGAAACTTTATCCATTGCCCACACAAAATAAAATTTCTTGCAAACGTTTTCAAGAAACCTTCAAGTTTTTAATCTCAGATCATTGTTCCTCTTCCTGGTATGGTTTGGAAGGCTCATAGAGATTCAAATTTTCTACATTTACAACTATGTAAATGCACATATATGGTGGTAAATTGATTCGATAGGCATTATCACCCACCTTTTCTAGTACCTCGAAGGGACCATACCCGAAAGCCTTGATTTTCATACCAAACCCATGTAGCCTCTCCTTGTTTAACTATAGCCATACTCTATCTCCCACCATGAAAAAATTATTTGTTTTATGCTAATCATGCTTCGTCTTCTCTCTCTTGTGACTTCAACAAGGTCTCTTATACTTGTATATGGATTTGCCTAATCTTATCTATAAATTTTTGAGCCCTCAATGAATATCTTGTAAGATCTTCCCTCTCTCCTCCTTTATTCCCATTTGCAATGTCCAAAGGTGAGTGACAAAACGTATACAAACAATTTTTAAATGGGGACTTTCCTATAGAAGTATTGATTGTTTTATTGTAAGAGTATTGTATATATACCATATTTTCATTCAAGGTCTTAAGATGCTTCTAGTTGCATCCCCTCAACAATTGTACCAAAGCCCTATTGACGAATTATGTTCGTCCATCTATCTATGGATGGAATGTTGTATATCTCTTTAACTTCATGTCCATATTCTTCCATAATGTAGTCTAGAATGCACTAGGAATTCTTATGTCCTTGTATGAAACAATTCTCCTTGGTATCCCAATGTTCACCAAGACTTGCGTGAAGAAAAAGTTTCTTTCTTGTTGCCCACTAATAGTCTTCTTACAATCGGGGCTTCACCGAGGGAGTAATACCATACCACGTGCATTCATATTGGGGGATATATTGAAGAAAAAATGACATAATATATTCAACATATACTACAGGGTAAAGGGTTTTTATATGTTGTCTACAAAAAATTGAGCTCAAAGTTAATGAAAAATATGAAGGGGTATAGAAAATGTTAATGAAAAAATGGATACCTATAATATCTAGTGAAAGTGGTGTTGATAAATCTAGGGGAATCTAGATTAAGTTATTTCTCTTACTTTTGATAATTACTTGTGATGTTCTTTTACTTAACTTGATGTACTTGATATTAGCTTCTTATTTCACTAGATTATTATTGTTTTCTTATCCTCAAATAACTACCAGACTATGAATATCAAAGGGACAATAGAGCACAAAATGTAGGCTACTATCCAAGGCCAAAACCTCTCCTCGACAAGAATTCTTCTCTTCTTATAGAATGCTCAAATGACAAATTCCAAGACCTAAGACCTTTGTCAAAGACCCCTCCAAGACCAAGTCAATTTCTTCTTTGATGAGCTTACTTCTCCCAAAGTCAACTCAATTTAATCTTATTTCATAATGGCTGGAACTGCTCCTTTGACTGCAATTTTGAACATGCAACTCTTTGACTGCAACTTCGGCTTCTACTGCAAAAAACCTAGCTTGCACATGTGGGTGGAAGATGGTAAATCAGGTCTTCGCTCAAAGAGCTTCTTCTTCCTTGGTAATTTAGCTTCATTTCTTGATGATTTTTCTCCAAAAAATTGAATCCTTTTGATGGATTCAATTCGGTCTTTCCTCCAACAAGATGATTCCATAATTCTGTTCGCACATGTGGGAGATAATATTCCAAATTGAATCCTAGAATATTCAGTTTTCTCTTTTATGTGTTCTCCTTATTTTTCACTCCTTTTAGAATTTTTTCTCTTCCTTAATCGAACTTGATTTATCCCTCCTACAAATGAGATCGAGTTCTTTATATATAGGCTTCTTCAAAATGGTCATGAAGGACATTTGACATATTTTAGGACTTAAATAAATATCTCTTACATAGTACAAGGTTTCCAATGGGGTTTTTCATATATTGCAATGACTCAATTGACTCCTATAGTTTATGACAAATCCCTAGAAGCACTTAATGAGTGCTTGACCTATAAATAAAATTGTCTTGACCATGAAACCCTTGCTACAAAATAATAAAAATAAAATTTATTTTCTCTTTTTATCAAATACATAAAATCATGATTAAATTAGGCATTATGAAGACCGAACCTAGTTACACATTTCAAAACTCCCTCTTAACTATGGAGGTATTCATGATCCATAAAAGGTACTTGGACATTCTCATACTTAAGAATTCTCATATGAAGAGTCTGATTGGTAAGCCATCTTACAAGCTATTTATTTAGCTTATATTATTGCATCTCATCATACCAACTAGCTTTGTCATATAACAAGGCCTTGACTAAAAAATCTATCTCTCAAAAAGAATAGAGCATAATGTTGCGGAGATAATCATTTATATATTCCATCATCATTATCTCTTGTTGTAGCAGATACAACCACCCTCCAAAAATTTGACCTACACCAAATTTCGGAGCCTCCCTTGAGAGTTTCACTTGATGACTACACACACTTGAGTTCACTTCGTGAGCCCATGTGAGTCTTTGCATCCACCTTTCTTGTTCATTCTATCCAAGTTTTTGCATGTTGATATCAAAGTCATGCTTGCAACCATGTTCTCGTCATGCTCAAGATATTCACCTCATGTATACATGTTTTGTTCGTTATGAAAGCATTTCTCGCACTCACACACAGAGTGACACTCTTTGTCGTGCAAGCATCGTCATTGTCAATCAATGATCAATCACAATTGTCACGCTTGTTGCTCAAACCGTCAGTCAGTCATGTTGAGCATATGTGTCTGGATGGTTTGGGTTGTCTTTTCGTCACGTCATGTTGGTGTGTGTTTGCAAGATCACATGTGCATATTTCACTCATTCACATAGTTAGTCATTTTGCTGAAGTTCCGATGGCCAGACTCCCCTTTGATAGGTGGACCATCACTCTGCTATCAAATCGATCGACTGTCAACCAGAACAACACAGAAGCACCATGAAAGTCATTTCAAGTTCTGCTGCCTAAAAGAAATCAATCAGCCTTCAAGATCGTCAAACAGAGGATTTGATCCAACAGCCACCCCCAGACTCATTCCCCTAAAAAATTGCGCAGATATTGCACACCTTGCCAGCTCCGCTGGCTGGGAAAATTGCACAGACAAGACAGAGAGACACCTATTGCCCCTCCCTGTCTCCCTCAGAAAATTACATAGTGTTTCCAGTCAGTCCTCCCGATAGTCAATCGACTGCTCATCTAGAAAATTGTGCAGTTTTCATGAGCAGACCCTCTGCTTTCCAGCAGTCCGATTGGCTCAGAAATTGCGCAGAGATGATCACAAGGTCAGTTTCCCAGCCTTAGTGAAGTTTCCCTTGCTAGCAGCTTCAAATAGCAGACTGCTAGTCCCCTCCAGGAATTACACAGTTTCTACTACGAAGCTCTCGGCAGCTAAGTGTCAGTTCCCCTAAAGAATTACACAGTTTCTGCTGCTAGTGACTGAAAATCTAGCTAGCAGTTCCCTCCAAGCATTACACACTTTTGGCTGTCAGGCTCCTGGTCCATTCCCTTGGAAGATTGTGCAAATCCTCCCTACAGCCGGGCCTGTCCCTCCAGGAAATTGCACAAATTTTGTTGTCCATCTCGGCTGCTCACTCGTTTTGGAAAATGCCCAAATTTTGTCTACCTTTCCTTCCTACATCCCAAACTATTCCTCCCAAAATTTGTGCAATCTTTCCTTCTAGCTGAGCTAGACCTCACGGACAGTCACTATCGACCCAAATTGCCCATGTTCATTACCAAATAACTCTTAAGCAGTTTTCATCAGTAATGCCTATAGCCATCATCCTGCCTCACAACCTTTCTTCCTCCCCTAGTCACCTCCATCCAAAATGATCATGTGTCATGGTGGACTAGGAGGTTTTTGGATTTGATGTCATCTTATCATGAGTAACTGCAGGTACAGGTACGCCAACGAACATGGCGCGACGACGAATGGGATGACCGAAGGGAGCACATGCAGAAGGATAGGTTCACCAGTGAATAAACGAATGATGCATGCGAAGAGATGTGCTCGTGAACGGATGATCATGCAAAGATGTGTTCACAGATGAATGAACGAGTAGACATGCAAGATGTTCTCATGGATGGATGAACAGACAAATATGCACCTTTCAGGAACTGATGAACCTTTCAAGCCTTCCAACATACAAGCAAGGAGCAACATGCCAAAGCAACATCAAGTAATCCAACAACCATCGAAGACTCCACGCACCTTGCAATGCAGAGGTGAAGTTGTAACACACCATGAAGACATCCATCACTCAAAAACATTGCAGCTCAACATGCACTCCAACAGTAGCACAAATGTACCAGCACTGTCATGTTGAGTCGTGTCATGAGTCATGTCATCCACATCTCCACTGTGGGCCATGTTTTCAAATCAATGTACTGTAATGTGGAAGTCCAAGAGACCCACTTTTTGTATGAAGAGTAATGTAAAGTTGAAAAGTCATGGAATTCAAACAGTCATGAGGGTAGTCGAACAACCACAAGGGTCAGTTTCACCCTTGGCTATAAATACCCCGTCATTTGTACATGCAAAGGACTTTTCACCTTAGATCCTCCCACATAGCCAAGAGAGTATGTTATATGTGGAATAAGCAGTGGTTCCAACGCCCCTCACGTGAGGTTAGTGATGCATGATGTAATGATGTGTCTTGGAACTTTTGCTTAATTTAGAAGCCTGCTAACAGGCCAACATGTCTTCACACATGTATTGTATCTGTTGTAAGACTAATTTTAACACTTGTAATGCATGTTGCTTGAACTTGTGTTTAACACTTGAACTAATTAACTTGTTGTAATACACATATGTTAATGAAAATGTGTTGTATATGCTATTAAAGTTGTCTCGCCCATGTAGACTACTCTCCCAGATATCAGACAGACCTTTCACATGGAACTTTCTATAACAATCATTGTACTCATGTGGACTAATCTGCTGAGTGTTATACGTGTTATCTTCCCTTGTGTGTTGTGACAGCTGCATCCGTGTGGACCGTTCCACCAAAAGTTCGTATGTCCTGTTGTGTTATGTGTTCTTAGTAGAGTTGGGACTTCTCCCAACCAACTTGGGACTCACTCCCACCCTCTCCCTCTACGGGAAAGAACCATTGACACAAGTGACACTTACATTAACTAGTCATGCGAACCTCACTTCTCAGAAGACAAAGCATACCACTCTCATGTGCTGACAAGTTAGAGTTGAGGAAAATATTTAAGATAATGTCAATCGCGCCATCATATTGGATGGGACTCCTACACCAAACTATGTGAAGTCTAGTTGGGACTTCATACAGGAGAGATCCCCTGATGTTGGTGGGTCCAACACTGTCAACATTTTGGCACTAGAAGGAGCGACAGGTAACAAGATGAGCCCATACGTCTGGGTTGAATCTCTTACCCAATGAATAATACATAATTCATGCTCCCAAGGTGTTTCTCTCATTTCTCCCTTAATCGTTTATTAATCCCTGATGACCTTCTCGATCAATTGTCCTTGTTAAAGTTTGACGGTGAGGACAAAATGTCCTTAACTGAGCACATTTCTGATTTTCTTCATTTCTGTGAATCTCATGAAATCGATAGTGATGAGATTGTTTGCGTACTCTTCTTCCTCACTCTTGAAGGTCATGCTAATCGATGGTTTCATACCCTGCCACCTGCTTCTGTCCATTCCCTTCTCACTTTCCTCAAGGAGCTCCATCAAACCTTCGACGAGTGTGACCAACAAGACGTCTATGAAAGAATCTCTCATTTAATGATGAAGTGTGGTGAATTAGTTGAGGACTTTGTTGCTCGCTTCCTTCACCTATGTCATGAAATTCCTTAACATTTTGTGGACCTTGAATTCATGAGCCAAGAGCTGAAATGCTTGGTTCATATCTCCCAAAAAGGTGAACTTCCTGATTTCCCTTCTTCCTCAAATCTTGTGGATCACGAGACACCTCATGTATCGAAGAGTGTTACCCCTTGCAGCAACCATAAAAACTAAGAAATCTGTGTAGCGGGTCCCCACTTGCAGCAGTTACAAAGCTGAGAAATCTGCACAACATGTTCCCAATCCATCTGCTCGGCTGTCTCCTGCCCCAACAGAGAAAATTCCAGAATGGTTAGGAAAGACTTTGGTGAAAACTCATCCCTCCATTTCGCAAGATGACATCAACATTCCTAACCGAAGTCTTGAGTCTAATATATATCTCTGCCATCCTCCATCATCTACAAGCCATGACTCCTTGCACCATGACTCGCTTGAGCAATCTACTTCACAAGCTAGTTGCGTGCACTCTCTTGATTCTCGAGCTGTTGGCTCAAGTTGCAGTCATGTGCAAGGGAGTCTCATCATAAAATTAGAGGAGTAGTACAGTGAGACAAATCTATTCCTCTCAAAACATTGAGCTTCCATTCTTGATCGATACTCAATCCACGAATATTGGTGAAACATCATGCATAATCAATTCTTTCGATCAATCTCCAGTCTTGGGTTGTCATTGCTCCCATGCTTCCGTGTGTTGTGATGAACACCCAAGCACATCATACGATCTATTTTCATCTCATGTACACTCTAACTCATATCTGGAATGCGCACCGGTCAAAGTAGACATCCATATCGAAGCTTCCTTTGCACCTCACTTGCTTGTGTGCCCTATCATTCACAGCGCATCAACATGCGTCAAAGACACTCCACATTCTCTTGATTCTTCATCTTATAAGTTATCTCCTAGATCGACATAAGGAAATGAGGTTGTCCATGATGAAAATAGTCTCAACACACAGGACTCTTCCCACTCGTCATCATTTTGTGTGTTGCATGAAGACAGCTTGTCAAGTTAGCTTGCTGAAAATTTTGATGAAGCCTATGACAGAGATGGTTGTCATCTTAAGAGAAGTTTTGAAATCATTAAAAACAACCATCCTCAAGCCATGCATGATCTGGTTCACATCCCAAAATGTAATTTTTCAATTCTAGAAATATCCGGGATGTGCCAGGGAGTCGAGGCACTTCAACGTATGTTGATGGTTATGTTAGGACCTTGCAACTCTGGTAAGCCTGTCAGACCAAATCAAATCTTGTTTCTCACACACAATTCATATAAATGCATGGTTGCACTCGACTTGGATGCCCATGTAAAGAATGTTTACTATTTGGGGTATGATATTTGAAAATTTTATATTTTTGCTAATGATCGAATCCATGAGTCCTTTACAACATGTCCATCTTCATGCACCTCTCTTACATCCAATTCGGGTTGGGAGTGTTTGTCCCTCATCCAATCATGGGACAGTGAAGTTGATCATCTCAAAGACTATCTCTATCTGGAATCATACTTATCAGATGTTCTCTCTTGTAATCAACTCCTTGGTCTTTTTTCAAATTTTGCACATCAAATCTGCCCACTCATCACACTAGCAATCTCCCTATGTGATGACGAGTGCACAATCTATCACATGAATCAAGTTACTGTCATTTCGCCACACCCCAACCAGTTTCACACATTCATAATGTTGGAATCCTTTCTACATTTCTGTGATGACCATGATGCCTACACGCTTTTTCACTAGTTGCAGGTGGGTGTTCTATCATGCCTAGCACACAACGAACTTAGTTCCCTCATTTAGAGTGTTCGCACAATTCTTTGTTCATGTAAAACTGGGAATCTGTCATCTCGACCGACTGGTCTGATTTCTCTTCTATCTTGGGTGGCTGTCATGTAGTTTATAATTTTCCCAATAATACATCTAATGAGAGTCGCTTCGCGCACTATGATCTTAACCATGTAACATCCTTCTTCTTAGACTTCTATGAAGAAAGTGAGGCCCTTTGAATTGCACTGATGGCTATGACAGGCCCTCACTGTCTTGACATGACTGATGATAATGACCAGATCTATCTATATGTATCAGATTCCCATTGTGATCCCCTATCTCGAATAAGGAATCCATCTTCTCAAAGATCACAAATATTTCAAAATACCCATCATGAATTTTATGATCCAATCGTTGAATGGCTAGAACAATCTTACTTGGTGAGTCATGTTGCAGGTAACAAGCTTCAGTGCTTCCTCACACTCGCTGGGAAACTTGGTGCAGAAAAACACACACTCGCAAGAGGCCTCCGAGGTTTGTTGAAAAATGGTAGTCACAAAAGAGGTAAGAGTGTGTGTTGGGTGGTTGTGACACATTCTTCTGCCCACATGCGAGCCCTTCTCTCTCGTGTGCAAGTTTTTCAAGTTTTTTCATTTTATGTTACACACTATTTTTTATCTGTTTTAATCGCTCGTATCTTTGTGGCTGTAGTTCAGGTATGCCTACAATGGCTTCATTGGAAATTTCATTATGACCGTTTGACGTAGGAGTAGGAGTAGTGTTTGCTTTTTCTCTTGTCTTTGCTTTTTTTTTGCATGTTTGTTTGCTTGCTGACTTTGTTTCTTTGCTTGCTTGTTGTTGTTTTCACTTTGTTTTCTTTGCTTACTATTTTTGTTTTCGTTTGTTTGGTTTTCTTAATACCTTACTATTTTTGTTTCCAGAAATAAGTGCTGCCAACTACTACATTCTAGCTTTTGAATAGATTATGTGGCTGAGATTTGAAGAGACTTTTGACACTACATCACTTGTTCAGTTTTGTCTCCATCTTCTCTGTGCTCGGTTATAACACTCGGCTGATGAAGTCATGATGGAAAATACGAACCATCTGCAAGGGAAGTTTTCATCCAACCATGAAACTATGTTCACATTGGGAAGCCCATGCTCGTACTAATCCTTCTTCTCTGTGTGTTCAAGCTCATCCAACTAGTAGAAATGAAGAAGGGTAAAATCTAAACGAACGTGCTTCATTGAAGGAACAACCTCTTCTGCTCCCAATAAGTTGGGATCCCTCTTCCACCCTAAAAATAAATAAGTGCTTATGCATAGTCTTCTTGAAAAATACAAAGGAAAAAGAAGAGAAAGGCTTCCAGCGCAAAGAGGTGAAACATGCAACTCCACCAAGGTATTGACAGGGCTCGCTCGCAGTGCAGCAATGTGTGTGCTCCTACGTGACTTTGTCGGGGTACTGCCTAAGCCTACTGGTAGCGGAGCAACAACAGAGATAGAAACTTATACTCTGAAAATCTTCAACTCGTTAGCTAAACTACCCTTCCCAAATTCGAAACACTGTGATGAAACTGAACTTTTGATTTTGTTTGACTGAGTTGGCAAAAGGTGAACCATGTATGTCCATGGGGTAAGTGGGGAAGCCGAAGTAACCTGCACAACAATTCAATACTCCCCGAGAGACCAAGGCCCTGTGCTATCAATGAACCAAAATAGAGAAGCTGGAGTTCTACGAGTGTGTCACCAAGTGTTGTAGCGGCTACAACCACCCTCCAAAATTTTAGCCTACAACCAATTTCGAAGCCTCCCTTGAGAGTTTCACTAGATGATTGCACACACTCGGGTTCACTCTGTGAGCCCGTGTGAGTCTTTGCATGCACCTTGCTTGTTCATTCTATCCAACCTTTTGCATGTTGATATTGAAGTCATGTTTACGACCATGTTTTGGTCATGCTCAAGGTCTTCACTTCGTGTATACATGTTGTGTTCGCTATGAAAGCATATGTCACACTCACACACAGAGTCACACTCATTGTCGTGCAAGCGTCGTCATGGTTGAACAACGATCAATCACAAGTGTCGTGCTTATCGCTCACACCGCTAATTAGTCTTATTGAGCATGTGTGCCTTAATGGTTTGGGTCATCTCATTGTCAAGTCATGTTGGTGTTTGTTTGCAAGATCATATGTGCACCTTTCACTCATTCACACACTTAGTCATTTTGTTGAAGTTATGATGACCGCACTCCATTTTGACAGCCGGACCATCACCCCGCCATCAACTCGATCAACTGTCAACCATAACAATGTAGAAGCACCAAGAAATTCATTTCAAGGTACGTTGCCCGCAAGCAATAAATCAGCCTTCAAGCTGGTCAAATAGAGGATTTGACTCGATAGCCACCTTAGGACTCATTCCCCTAAGAAAATGTGCAGAGGTTGCAGACCTTGCCCGTTCCGTTTGCTGGGAAAATTACGTAGATAGACTAGACAGACACCTAGTGCCTGTCCCTCTCTCTCTCATAACATTGCACAGTTGTCTAGCCAGTCATCCTGATGGTCGACCGACTGCTCATCTAGAAAATTGCGCAGTATTCATGAGTCGACCCTCTACTGCCCAACAGTCATTCAGCTTAAAACTTGTGCATAGATGATTAGCAGTCTGAGCTCCTAGCCTCACTGCAGTTTCCGTTACCAGTAGCAGACTTCCAGTTCCCTCTAGGAATTGCGGAGTTTCTGCTGCCAAGCTCCTGCCAGCTGACTACCAGTTCCCCTTAGGAATTGCACAATTTCTTTTGTTAGTGACCCAGAAGCCAGCTACTAGTTCCCTTAGGAACTGCGTAGTTTTGGCTGCCAGGCTCCCAACCCATTCCCCTTGAAAATTTTGCAAATACTGTTTGCTAATCCTCCCTGCAGTCGAGCCTGTTCCTCCAAGAAATTGCACAAATTATTTTTTCTAGCCCTACTGCCTGCTCGTTCTGAAAAATGCGTAGATTTTGTCTGCCTTGCCTTTCTGCAGCCCAGACTGTTCCTCCCAAAATTTGCGCAGTTTTTCCTTCTATCCAATCCAAACCTAATGAAAAGTCACTATTGACCTAGATTTCCCATATTCATTACCCAGTGACTCTTGCGCAGTTTTCATCGGCAGTATTCGGAGCCATCATCCTACCCCACAACCTTGCTTCCTCTCCCAGTCACCTGCATCCAAAATGGTCATGTGTCATGGTAGATTAGGAGGTTTTTGGATTTGATATGTTCTCGCGAATGGATGATCATGCAAAAATGTGTTCACAGACAGACGAAAGAGTATACATGCAAGAGGTTCTCATGAACAGTCGAACATGCACCTTTCATGAACATATGAGCCTATCAAGCCTTCCAACATAAAATCAAGGAGCAATGTGCCAAAGCAACATCAAGGGATCCAACAACCATCGAAGACTCCGCGCACCTTGCCATGTAGAGGTGAAGATGTAACACAACATGAAGAAATCCATCACCCAGCAGCACTACAACTCGCCACGCACTCCAGCAGCAGCACGAAAGTACCCACATTGTCATGTCAATTCATGTCATCCACATCTCCACTGTGGGCCGTCAAATCAATGTATGTAACGTAGAAGTCTCAGAGACCCACTTGTTGTACAAAAAGTCATGTAAAGTCAAAAATTCATGGAAGTCAAACAGTCATGAGGGTAGTTGAATAGCCACAAGGGTCAGTTTCACCATTGGCTATAAATACCCCCTCATTTGTTCATGAAAAGCAATTTTCACCTCATCTCCTCCCACATAGACAAGAGTGTTTGTTATCTTTTCTTTAAGGAGTAAGTAGTGGCTCCAACGCCCCTCACACGGGGTTAGTGATGTATGGTGTAACAATGTGTCTTGGAAATTTTTCTTAATTTAGAAGCTTGCTAACAGGCCAACACGTTTTCACACATGTATTGTATCTGTTGTAAGACTAATCTTTAACACTTGTAATGCATGTTGCTTGAACCTATGTTTAACACTTGAACTAATTCACTTTTTGTAATACACATATGTTAATGAAAATGTGTTGTATATGTTGTTAACGCTGTCTCTCCCATGTAGACTACTCTCTCAGACATCAGACAAACCTTTCACATGGAACTTTCTATAACAACGATTGTACTTGTGTGGACTAATTTGTTGTGCTATACATGTTATCTTCTCTTGTGTGTTGTGATTGCCGCATCCATGTGGACTGTTCCGTCGAAAGTTGTGCATGTCTTGTTGTGTTGTGTGTTCATAGTAGAGTTGGGACTTCTCCCAACCAACTTGGGACTCACTCCCACCCTCTCCTTCTACGGCGAAAGAACCATTGACACAAGTGACACTAACAATCACCAGGCATGCGAACCTCACTTCTCGGAAGACAAAGAAGACCACTCTCATGTGTTGACAAGTAAGAGTTGAGGTAAATATTTAAGATAATGGAAATTGGGCCATCGTACTAGATGGGACTCCTACACCAAACGGTGTGAGGTCTAGTTGGGACTTCATACCGGGGAGATCCCCTGATGTTGGTGGGTCCAACGCCATCAACATATCTCAAGGCACATACCCCATTCAAGTGTTCACAAGGTATGTCCTTATAGGACCATTCCCATCTTGGATTATCACATCCTCACGGAATTTCCTCTTCAACTACTCTTACCTATTAGATGCCCTACCTCATCCTCAAAGAGTATCAAAATCAATCCTAGATGCTTACCTAATCCTTCATTCTTTCTTCATAACTTGAAGAAAAGAATGGCGTGTCTATCTCTCCCTCTCAACTAAGGAGGATCTACTCATTCTTATAAAAGGAATATATCCAATCTCCCTCTTAACAAGGCACTTCTTACCAATAGTAACTCTCCTTAGTGGAGATAGTATCAGCTACTTGTAGGGATCCTTCTTTCCACATCATGTCATGAACTACAACTTCTTCATTATGGATCCTTCTTCTTCTTTGTAGGGCATCGACCATCTTCTTCATCACTTCCCTTCAACAAAACATCATGTTGATAGCTATGATTAAGTTGTACTTTGTGTTAACTATATAGGTAACCTCTCTTAATCCATCTGGATTCTTTAGTGGTCGACCGATGGGAGTGTATGACTGCAATATCATCCTATCTTCCAACAATCTCCCGCAATTAATAAAAAAGGCATACATAATCAACATTTTTCTGTGAAGGAGCTACAATCGTATCAAACCTCGAAGCCTGTCCAGGCATAATGGCCTCACAAAACATTCATCCTTTGGTGATTCAGTTAGGGACTATAATTGGTCACGTATAATAAAATCTTAGGAAATTGTTGCAGAAGGAACAGAGCATAGAAAAGAAGGAATTTTTTGTTCTTAAATATTATGTCAACTGCGAGTGTAGAGGATATTGGGTAGGTAGAGGGCGAGCAGGTAAAGGAAGAGATGATAGTCAGTAGGTAATGGCCATGAGCAAGCACCCACATAAAGTCCCACCCTATAAAGCCTCTTGCCTCCAAAGGCAACAAGATCCCAAAGAATCTAGTCTCCGAAGTGAGTTACTTTCATTTTTGAAGGGATGGTTGACCGATGGTATTGCTAGCTACAGTGAAGTGGTCAATAAATACACACAGTCTATGAGTAAAGCACGTCAGAAACCAATATACTCAAAATAATATATCTAATCGATTGGTAAACTAAAAAAATTAATTAATTATATCTTAAAATGACATCTTGTCCAAACAAAACAAAAAAATTAAAAGGAAAAATTTAAAAACAAATCAATAAATCATTATTAATTAAAAAAAATGATTTTAAAAACAAACTTCAAAAAAGACAATAATATTTATATATCTATATATATATATATATATATATATATATATATATATATATATATATATATATATATATATATATATATATATATAAACAATAACAAAACAAATTGTTGTTATTTATTCTATGTGGCTCACAGACTCTAGAGTTTGGTGACCATCACATCCATGGAATCATGTTGGCTCAATCACGAAGCCTGGCCCAAAAAGTGTCGAGAGAACTGAACACGTGACCTCTCAATAGTGCTTTAACAATGAGGACTCAATCAAACCCTCATGACTATATATATATATATATATATATATATATATATATATATATATATATATATATATATATATATATATAGATATACAAAGAAAATTTTGGGAAAAAGGAAAAATACCTATTAACATAAAACAATTAAGCTCTATTACATACATATACAAGAAAATAATATATATATATATATATATATATGAAGAGACATGTTGTCTCGGGGAGGGCGATGTCGAGTGTTATACCTCTACCCAAAGACCTGCTTCGCAGCTGCCACAAAACGTGTGCTTAGGATTTGTAGCTACTGCTACCTACCTGTTAAGCTAAGAGGTGATAGGGGAAATGTTTGACATCGCCCCCCATACATAGCCCTTTTGTTTTTCTTTTATTTTTCTCAATTTTCTTTCTCAAATGTTTAATTAAAATTTATTAAAATTATGCTATTTATTTTATAATATTTTAAATTTAAGTTTTAGTTTATAATTTTTTATTTTTTATTTTTATTTTGGGTTTTGGTTCTAACTAGATTCCATGGTAAATAATTTCACTAGAATTGTATATGCTCATTTTGTTTAGGGTATTATTTAGGTATTTAAATTAAATTATATAATTATATTGAAATGGTTACCTAGAGCATGGGAGTTTCACTCAACGAGCTTGTGACATATCACTTGTATTCATGACATACTAAACAATACCCTTTATTTAACTACATATTTGAAAATACCTCTAAAAGTCAGATTATTTAACATCCTACCAATACGAACCAAATACACCTTCCTAATTTAAAAAATTCCTTAGTATCCATTTTTCATTAACATTCTTTATACCCCTTTATATTATTTTCATTAACTTTAAGATCCATTTTTTATAGCTGCCAATAAAAAAACCTTTTACCCCATGTTATATGTTCAATATTATATGTCATTTCTTCAAAATATATTCCCTAATATGAACGCACATGGTATAGTATTTATCCCCTAGTGAAGACCTTATGATCTAGAGTCCTCAAATGATGTATGGTAGTCACTTGACACTCAATATAAATGAAGAATCAACAAATTTTCCCAACCTATCCTAAAAATGCATTGCACAATCCCAAAATCGTTAAAAATTGGGCCAAGGATGAATAAAATAGTTGTCACATAAAGAATATGTGCACATTCTAAGAACATGTCTGTGTTCTTAAGAATGCATGCACATTCTTGAGCCATGTTGAGTTATTATCGTTGGTAATTAGGGCTTTATTGAGCCTGTTGGTAATTAGGGATTTATTGAGCCTAGGCAACCAAGAACATGCACACATTCCTACAACCATATGTTCTTGATTGCCCCATGAAAACTTTTGGAGCCATAAAGGTATTAAACATACTATATAAGAGCGAGGGTGGGGAGATATAATGCAAAACGCATATTTATAATATGGAGGTTAGAGTGGGGATAGGGATGGGGATGGGGGGATACAATGAAAAGCATAATATGTTTTGCATTATGTCTACTCTCACATCCCACACCCCCATATTATGAGGGTGTGGATATTTTACATAATATCTCCCCATAACCCCAGCATCAAAATATGAACGTGATGGTGATAAAGAGAGCGCATGGGATTATTATGGAAAACATAGAGATAGAATGAGATATAATACAAAGCATAATATAAAAGTGAGAAGAAAAAAAGATATATATTTTTATTAGGCTAATAAGACATTACATATTACATAAGTTTACATTGTTCACCCAAAAAAAAATTTAACACCTAACCTCGAAGACCAAATCCTTACCAATACAACCATCATTAATCAAAATGTCTCAACTAAACTAAAAATAAAAATAAAAAAATATTATAAAAAAATAAAAAATAAAATTTTTTATACAAAACACTTTATAATTTATAATATATCTCTCCCAATATCCACCGTTACGTAATATAAAAGTGGGAATGTTTTACAAATAGTTTACCCCATTCCAACTTAAACTATAATATATCACTCACTCAATGCAAAAGTGGAAAAAAATATATTATAGAAAAGAATACCTATAATGATATCTCATCAATTTATTATAATAAATGCATATTAACCATAATAATAATAATAAAGTATTACCTTTTTTCCAGTAGGAAAAACAATATTACCTTTAGATTATCCAATATTATACTTTTTCGAATCTGATGAGCACATTTTAATTTTGATATTCACACTTTTTTTTTTTCAGAGAGAAAATCAACATGTATATTATATTAAGAAAATATAATGAGCTGTAACATGAAAGGCCATATATCAGCCGACTGTTCCTGATGACAATAGAGGGGCTACTCTGAGCCGATAATAAGATTGAGCTGTTTCAAAAGAGGTCCAGAGGACCATACCAAAAATCAAAACATGTTCACAATAGCCATCCAAAAAAGGAGAGATTACACCAATGAGAAGAATTCCACATAGATCATAAGAAAAACCGAAGAGAAGAAAAACATATCAATCCGAAGCAACCAGAGCAGATATGTAAACCAGCACAGAATCAATTGGAGCCTTTGACTCCTGGAAAATGCGGGCATTTCTCCACTTCCAGAGAAACCAACAGGTGAGGATAAACAACGATCTCCAAGCTGGACGTTGGTCGCTCCACCACTTGAATCCGTCCTGTACAGAGGAGAAAACTTGATGAGGAAAACCATGAGTTAAGGAGAGTTCATACCAGATTTGGGCCGATGCCGGACATTGAAAAAACATGTGGATATTTGTTTCGGGCGCTTGACAGCACATGGCACATCTACCAGGACCCATCCAACCTTTTCTTTGCAGGACCTCCCATGTGAGGTTCCTATTGGAAAAAACCAACCAGGAGAATAAAATTGCCTTGAGCGGGCATGTAGCTTTCCAGAGCTTTGAAGGAAAGATGGGCATAGGAAGCGGCGGAAGATTTGACGAGGCAGCTGCATACAAATCTTTTACAGTGACAGGCTGAGAGGAGTGCGGCTTCGACCATACCAAATCATCGATGATCCCTGACTGTTTAATACCTTTATCAGCAAAACTCTTTACCGCGGATACCCATATATGACACAGAGAGGGAGGCATACTGAGTTCCTCTGCATCCTTCCAAGTTGGCGTCGATGAGGACCATGACTGAATCAGTTTGTTCCATGTGAATAAACCCCGTGAGTGCAGGAAGGAAACAAGTTCGGGAGAGAGAGAATCTTCCAACCCAAGAACGGTGGGTTCCAAACCGATAAGGATACTGGAGCCAGTATTGATGCGCCATCTAAGGAAATCGAAGAAGAGCTCCTGAATCTTTCTGAAGCCGAGCCATATAGCAGATCCCCTTGAAGAGCCCAGTGACTTCCTCCTGTACCAGTATACCACAGGCCTACCTTTCAGATATTTTTGATTGATAATGGAGCTCCATTTGCCCACACCGAAGATACCACGATGAAGAGAATTACACAGGAGGGCATGCTTACATTTTCAAGACATTTTGGGAAACCCCTTTGACATTTGGGAATTGGTTGTTGATATTCCAGAATCTAATGATCACTTTTGAATTGAATATTTGTATTTAGGTAATTTTAATTTTGATTTTAGGTTGTTAAAATAAAATAAGTGTAATATGTAATTTTACTATTTAGGACTTGTTTTATATAAAAAGTAATTGACAGTGGAAGTTATTGTTATTAAGACAAAATAATTTTAAGTTATTTAGAAAATGATTTATGTTATAAATAATAATAATAATAATTTCATAACAATATTAATTTCCGAAAAATTAATATTTGGAAATTTTGTAAACATTTTGAAAAAGCAATTCTTATGAAACTTGACGCAACCTTAAACTCATGTGAACTACTTTTGTCCTTTCTTAAACAAGTCTTGTTGGTATTATTGTAAGTTTTTGAAAGGCCTTTTTCTTAAATTTCTGTTTAGTGCATTTGGTCTTGTTATAGGTTTTTAAAAGACATTTTACTTACACTTTTGTCTTTTTTTTCTTTAATAAATACTAAAGAATTACTATTAGTCTTGTTGTAAGTTTTTTAAGGGCCCTTTATTTATGTTGTTGTAAGTTTTTGAAAATATCTTTAATTAGTTTTTTTTGCTAAATCTTGATTGTCCTAGAATATTTGTTTTCTTTTACTATTTCCAATAGCTTTAGAATCCTTCATAAAGTTATTTTTTATTGAGCCCAACTAATTCATCTTTTTGGCATCTTTCTAGCAATTGTGATGACCACATAGGATCTCAAAAAGGTGAAAGATTATACTTTATAAAGATTGTGAAGTGGTCATTAGCTTTTGGAACATTTTATTTTTAAATTTTAAAATAGTTAAAAGAATAATTGCAAAGTAATAAGTCTTTTGTTGAAGATTATGTATTGAATTTTGAAAAACAATCTATAAAGTTGAGATTTAAAATTTGAAAATTGCAAATTTTATTTGTTTTAATAAAATTAAGTAAATATTTTCATTTAAAAAATAAAAATAAAAAATTAATATGCAAAATAACACAAATGTAAAATGTTTTTAATAACTTCATTAGAAAGAAATTAAAACAATAAAATAAAATGGCACAATCTAACTAATAGATCTTTTGTTTTTTTGTCTAAATCTTGTGATAGAATTTCTTCAAGCGATTGTAAATTTTCATTGTTTAAAATGAATTTTTGAATGCATTTATAGATTCAAAGTCTTTAAAAATATTTGGGATACTTGAATTTTAAAACTAAAACTCAATTTTAACATTTTAAAAATTTCTTACTAGATTTTGAATAACATCTACCTAACAAAATCTTTGGAAAATTACCCCATAATCTAAAATCTTAAAACATACAATAAAAGTGAAAATTTTCTCTATTTTAAACTACTATTTAATTATTTTAAATCATAGAATTTTTTCCATAAGTAAATTATGATTATACACATTTATTAATAAGTAAATTAAATTAGAATTGATTTTTCCAATAAACAATTTAATTATAATTAATTTGATAATATTAAAATATTTTTTTTTTTAATAAAAAAAATCATTATTTTGATTTTATGGTATAGCTTGTTAACCAGTTATGAGTTCAAGTTCCACATAAGTGTTCCTATATTTAAGGTAGATAAGGATATTGAAATGTTTGATTCCCATCGCTTTACTTAGCTTATACGAGCTGAATTACCATGAGAAAATCAAAGAGTAATATGAGTCATGATTACACTAATAAGTATTATCATTTGCCTTTTTTTCAAATTTAAAAATCACTCGTAATTAAATTGTAATGATTAACCATTGATAAAAAGAGTATCTGTTCATGGAGGAGGATGTTTAGCAGAGATCTATTTATTATCAATGACAAAAATAATAAATGACTTTTTTGTAATCGATATTCTTTTTTAATAATAAGAAGCATTAATTTCCCAACGAGTATGAAACAACGATTGTTTAGAAGTACTTTTAAATCATATTTTGTTGCGTTTATGTTGAAGATAATGGAGAATCTTATAATAGTGTGAGTTGGTTCACAAAACCTCAGGATAGGAAGTAGTTGCT
The DNA here is from genome assembly GCA_031772625.1 of Pinus tabuliformis. Classification (NCBI taxonomy): domain Eukaryota; kingdom Viridiplantae; phylum Streptophyta; class Pinopsida; order Pinales; family Pinaceae; genus Pinus; species Pinus tabuliformis. The sequence goes on along the minus strand of CM062818.1, from coordinate 262,001,716 downwards.
ATTTCCAAGGGTATGGTTCTAACAACCCTAAAACTATTTAAGCTATATAATGTGTGATTTACATTGAAAATGTAGAGCGTTCTGCAGAGTTAGACTCTCTTTCGTAGTGCTGACTAGTGGGTGTTTTATTAATACAAACATTACATTTTAACATGGTATCAAAGCTATAGGCTGAGGAAACCTGTATACTGAGTGGAGAGAGAGACCAGCGCGACTGAGTCAAAATCAACGTGTATTTTTGGTGAGAAAACTGTGCCAATCTCACATCTTTTTTTTCTCGATTGTTGTTTTAACATGCAGGAGGCCAAGGTCACTACACCCTGGTGAGGAGGACTGCCATGAAGGCCACAAGAGGCGGTGGCACGAAGCATGGAAAGAACATTGGTGTGGATCGGAGGCCCTTGAGGGCGTGAGAACTACGGGAGATCTGTGGCAAACACTGTCTTTGATAAATATCTAGGGTAGATCTAACATTTTTTTTACCTGTCAAGTTTTTATTATTATTTTGAATCGTTAAAATGAATAATCAAATAATTGAGGGATAATTGAATGCGCATAATAAACTTGATGGCTCCAATTATGCGAATTGGAAATTCAAGATGCACACTGTGCTAAAAGCGCATAGTGCTTAGATGATTGCAAATGGGGATGAGCTGAAGCCAGCTATTGGATCAGCGTCCATCCCAGATTGGGAGAAGAGAGAAGGTAAAGCAAGGACGTTGCTGAAGATGTCAGTGAAACACTGCATCATACCACATATCAGAAAATGTAAATCGACAAGTGAAATCTATGGAATACTGAAGGATTTGTATGAGATCAAGAATACAAATCGTCTCCTATTCGTGAAGAGAAAGATTTTATCCCTGAAGATGGAGGAAAATGAAACAGTTGCTTCCTTCATAGTGAAGATCAAAGCCCTGAAAAACAAATTAGCAGACATTGGTGATACAGTTGCAAATACAGATTTAGTGACAATTACTATGAATGGTGTGATTGATGACTATCAAATGTTTATCACTGGGATATATATGTGAGAGAGAAAATCCCAAAGTTTGAAGAACTTACAAGAATATTAATGCAAGAAGAAGAAAGAAGATTGACTCTGAAGCCAAGAATTTCTTCAAAGGAAAAGGAAATCCACAACAACAAAACGGAGGAAACCCACAGAAAAGACCAAATCAAACTCAAGGTATGCATGAGAATAGAAACAACTCTGAAATTAAATGTTTTTATTGTGGAGATATTGGTCATATGGCTGAGTGAAGGAAGAAGAAATATCATGAACAACAACAAAGGTAGAAAAGACATGCAGGTCATCTCACAAATAATAATCATGTGCAGAACTTCAGATTGTTCATGGAAGAATTTGATGAGAATGTTGACGCAGACATTTGGTATGTAGATTTAGGAGCATCCACACATATGACGGGAAACAGAGAATGGTTCGAAGATTTTAAAGAAATCAATGACGGAGCACAAATCAAAGAGTATGGGCAAATCTCTGTTATTTTACGTGATGGCATTGTAAGACATATCTATAGACATGTATGTGCCCAGTGTAACAAAGAATTTGATTTCTGTATCCATGATTGCAGAGCAAGATCTCAAAGTTGAATTGCATTTTAACAGCGTATACATTATAAAGTTATTTGAAGAATTAAGTGCGACAACTTACATAATTCCATTGTATTAACCAGTGAATTGGATTTACTGTGGAATCAGAAAGTGGAAAAACGCGTGTCTATATATTTAAGCAAGCTTATTTTGGTTGCAAATAAAAAGCGACATCAAATCATTGACACATAAGGTACACTTATACCTTCTCACCAAATGAGAAAGCCCATGTACACTTTCTTACTGTGATCTTCAATAATATCATCCAAGGTGGATAACAATAAAGTAATTCCAAGTAAATCATGTACACTTTGTTACTGTGATCTTCAATAATATCATCCAACGTGGATAACAATAAAGTAATTCCAAGTAAATCAAGGTCGATCTTGCGAGGGACCACGGTTGTTAACAGCAAGAAGGATGGAGCTAGGAGGATGGTAAAGTTCATGAAGTAGGATGGTAAAGTTCATTAATTCATGTTACAGTGTAATAATGGCTTCTGCATTAACTCAGTGATTACAGTTAGATGCATACATTTGGCAAATAAATAGCATTTTAAGAATTTGTATCTTTTAATATATTTTTTTATTTGTAACCATTATAAAATTAAAGCCCATACAAATTGCCCCGTCAACAATTTAGAGTAACACAAAAACTTGAATTTCAAAACTTAATAAATAATTTTGATTTTAAAAAACATCATTTTAATGTAGTAATATTTTTTAAAACTTTACCAAAACTAAATTATAGAACAAAATTTCAATAACCTTTTGACTTAAAAAAGATTAAAATATAACCTCTCAATAAATATAGTTTTTAATTAAGTTTTTGTTTTTTTTTTGTTTTTTTGTTTTTTGTTTTTTTTTTTTTTTTTTTTAAATGTTATTTTTTTATTAATTAATAATTTTATTTATCTATTTTTAAATAAATTAATAATTTAAAAATAAGTTAATCTTTTTAGGTATGATAAATATTTTATTTTCTTCTAAATTAGAATGCGTATTGATCTGTAAATTGTAGTGGATATGTGATTAGACATTTCATCACAATAGATCTAAAAAATATATATTTAAAAATCCAAAATTCGCACTATTACATTTTTTTTTCTTTTTAGATTTATAGATTTATAGATTTGTAGATAACATATGCATATGAGTCAAAATTATGCTAAAAATAAAAAAGAGCGAAAAAAAAATATCACACACACATTTGACACAAGATATGACCTGGGAAACCCTTTCGGGAGAAAAACCCAACTAGAAGGTGAGGTCCCTCTACTCTCCTTCTCTAAATAGAAAATGTATACAAGTACAAAGAAATATGGTTTGCGGTCTACGGGCTACTACAATGCAAAAATTCTCTCTATGTGCTCTATATCTTATCCCTCTCAACTATTTTGCTTAGCTATGGAACAAATGCACTTGAATGAATGTAACTCCTTTTCTTCCTAGTGACCTAGTTATAACACATCTCAATAGCCTACTAGTGGTTAGGTTTGACTACCTCAACTCCTAAACAAAATTATAATATAGACTCTTCTAGAGTCTTCTACATCATAATCACATGGTTAGCCCATTTTTCATGAAAAAAAGTAAGTTGGCATAACATTTTCTCCAATTATAGTGGTGAAAACAGGAAGGTCAACTTCTAAGTTGCATAACTTTCACATGCAGACTCTAATTGGCGTGATTCTTGCGTTGTTGGAAAGGTATTTACATGTGGAATAGGAAAAAATGTGCCTCAATGTAGTGGAAAAGTTTTACCCCAAAAAAATGTCATTTGATGCCTCAAAACGCTCCTAGATGGTTTCAGACCCCAATTTGCCAAATTGTGTCTTGCTAGAAAAAAATGGTCATGAGAGTTGATTCCTCTACGTTTTCCACTCTAGAAGCATAAATATGGATGACAAACAATATAATGATCTAAGTTGGATCACACCTCCCCATTTTTGGAGGATTTCGGTCCCCAAAAGCTGCCACTGAATGAGGTGAGGAATTTTTTCCTCCACATTCTCCCACGTGTACCATTAGCTTTTCTTGGAAGTTTTTCTTTCAACAAAATTTTCCAAAGGTCATGCTACCCTTGTCTTGTAGTTATGTACCTTATATGGAAATAAAAATCTTCTATCAAATTTTCCTAAGCATCTAGTGTCTAATCCTCCACAGAGGGTAGGACTTGTTCCTCTTCTTGATCTAGCATAAAAGGCTCATAGAGTTTCAAATTCTTTACATTCACAGCTGAGTAAATTTTCATATATGGTGGTAAAATGAGTCAAAATGAATTATCACCCACCTTTCCTAGTATCTCTAAGGGACCATACCTTAAAGGCTTGATTTTCTTACTAGACCCTTTGTAGCCTCTCCTTGTTAACCTGTACTCATACTCTGTATCCCATCTTGAATGATTTCTATGTTCTATGTTGTGGAAACTCAAGATGGAGGATCTACTGGTGACTAAAGGTCAATTCATTGCGATAGATCCAGGTACTAAACCAATGGAAATGTCAGATGAATACTAGGAGAAGTTGGATCAGAAAACAAAGAACATAATACAGTTGTGTATCTCAGATTCAGTATTGTTGAATGTATTAGGGGAAGCTACGGTGAAGGATTTATGGGACAAATTAGGGACTTTATACCATTCTATGTCTCTCGTGAACAAACTGTTCCTCCAGAAAAAGATGTATAGGCTAAGGATGAAGGATGGAGGCTTGGTGACAGAGTATCTCAATGCCTTTAATATTGTGGTAACCCAATTTTTATATGTTGATATTAAAACCTTTTATGAATATAAGTAGGGAAAATTTTAGGAACCCCCCCTAAGTTTACATTTATAATAAATGGGCGAATCTCCATGGTATATAGGAAAAATGGAAGGCAATTTTATCAATAATATGATATGTATATATAATTTTTTGGCGAATCTCTCACCAGGCATGGCGAATATTTTACTCAATTATAAAATCTTGTGTTTATTGAATACACAAATGAAATCATTGCATTTCTTTAAAATATCTTTTGAAATCAAAATTACCGAAATTACATATCAATAACCTAGTGGGTGTAGGATAAAATTCACCCGTGCCATTCACAGAAAGCATGAGAAAAAACCTAATACTATATATAAAAACCAAGAAAAATTCAAATTCATCACTTCTAGGGACCTCGTAACCACCCTGCCAATACACAAGTATGTTCCTGTTTGCAATTAGAAAAATTACCCAAATTACAATCTGTTTAATCCAGCATATCTTGGAAAGTTAGGATGACTAGTGCAATCAATCCATTCCTTTTAGCCCTAGATTTGTTTCAGTTTAAAACAGAAGTATACAAATATACTTGTCTAATGTTTATGCTTTAACCATTCACCTTAAGATGTTTTTACAATATAATTTCCTAAGTCTATTTAATATCTTAATTATCATAAAAACCAACCTATATCCATCTTAACTCCACATCTACCACTCTTAGGGGGATGAAATCTATTTATCCCTCTGAGCACTTGGTAGACCCATAATTAAGATGGATTTAAGGTGATATAATTTCCCCTTTAAATAGTCTATGCTCACATGAATACCATGGTATTACCATGAGTCAATACCATGGGTTATCATAAACCTGGAGCTTAAAAATTACTATTAGTAATTTATAAAAATTAATAAAATTAATAGTTGATTTTTATTTTAACCAAGCTAAAATGTTTAACATACATTAAATTACAACATCCATTTTTACTCTTGATCGGATCAAATATTTTTCACTCTATGCTAGTTTTCATATCATGATATTTGATACCTCTCGGGGGTTAGTAGATCCAGAGTAAAGATGGATCTATGCTAGTTTAATTCCCCTATTTAAATAGGCTACATTCCAGTGAATACCATGGGTCAATACCATGTGCCATTTTGGTAAATACCATGGATAATTACCATGTGCCATTTTTATTTTTATTAATACTAGTATTAGGGTTAATAATGTTTTTTTTTGCATGGTATTAATAACAATTTAGTCCATGGTATTTGTCCCATAGTATTTTGCCCATAGGTTTCACCTAAATATAACGCATTTTTTTAGTTTTCATAAATATAAGGTGACTTATGGAGTAAATATAAAAAATGTTTTATTTGTGTACCATACCTGCCGTTTATTTATATTTTTATTAATTTACCATACCTCTTTTACAAATATGGTATTTGGCCCATAGGATTCACTTAAATAAAACCTCTTTCTTGAGCCTTCATAAATAGAGCGAGGGTTATGGACTAAATATAAAAAGATGTTTTATTTATTTACCATGCGTCTAGTTTATTTATATTTTTATTTATTTACCATACCTTTTGAGTAAGTATAAAAAGATGTTTTATTTATTTACCATACCTCCACTTATATTTTTATTTGTTTACGCCCTTGCATGTATATAAGGTGACTTATGGAGTAAATATAAAAGATATTTTATTTATTTACCATACCTCTCATTTATTTATATTTTTATTAATTTACCATACTTCTTTTATAAATATAATATTTCGGCCTTTGGCCCATAGGATTCCCATAGGATTCACTTAAATAAAACCTATCCCTGAAAATGTGCGAATGAATTCACTTAAATAAAACCTATTCTTGAAAATGGGCGAATGGAAGGTTGTAACTCCTAATTTCAAGGGCTAAATTTACCTTTTTTACCCTCTCCCTTAAAATAAGGTGGGCTATTTGAGGTGATTTGTAAAAATTTACTATGATACAAAATATTCGCCCACTAAAAATTTAAAACCCCTTAATTTCGCCAAAGGGCGAACATTCACCCCTAAAATTTTCTATGAATATAAGTGCATCATTTTGTTGTGTTCTCTACCATATTTGTGGGATAATCTGGTTGTTGCAACAGGTAGCAATACAACTACCTTGAAGTTTGATGAAATAATCTCATCCTTGTTATCGGAAGAAATGAGACAGAAAAATATGGAGGAATAGAATGGAGATGCCTTGTCTATATGAGGATGGTCCCAGAACATAAACAAAAATAATTCCTCATGTGGGATATCTAAATCTAGAGGGAGATCTAAATCTCCAGGAAAACCTATAAATGTGTGATGGAAATGCAGAAAAGAAGGCATTTCAAAAAGGATTGTCAATATAAATCTCCTGAGAAAGGAAAGGGATCTAATGATGCTCCTTCTACAGAGGCGAAAATCACCTGAAGGTTGGGATGTGTTCTTGGCTTCTTCTTCAACTACACATGTATATCATGAGGCATGGTTGATTGACTTAGGTGCATCCTTTCACTTCACTCCCCATAAGGAGTGGTTTTTCAAGTATGAGAAATATGATGATGGTGATGTCTTCTTAGGGGATGACCAGAAGGCTAGAATCATCAGACATGAAAAATTCAAGCTGAATTTGCAAGCTGGAAGGATTAGAACACTTCCAGGTGTTATGCATATTCTTGCATTGGCCAAAAATATGATATCTATAAGTAAGATGGATGACGCATGTGTAAAAACAGTGTGCGAGAATGATACCTGCAAGATGGTTCGTGTTGTAGATCTGATCCAAAAGATATATGATAACAGAAATAAACCCAAGAAAGAACACGATCAAAATAGATAGAAATGATTCTTTATTATCAAAACCCTTATGGTAGGGCAACACCATACATTCACTCCTTAAGGAAGGAGAACACTCCACAAGCCATATGCCTGTTCATACAATAATACTTCACTTCATCTTCATATGGAGTCTCTAGCCCTTATATAGGCTTCATACATACAATACCATGCATCATTACCATGGTTTCCTCATACCATCAACTAATACCATGGGCCTATTACATTATTATTAACTACTTGTGGTCCCTTACATGACATGGGTTAACCACCTTAGTTATTACTATGGCCCATCCCATTATTACATTATTACCTTGGGTACCTCCCTTGGTACCCCATATTATCCCCCCTAGGTATATAACATTCCACCCCCCTAAGCATGTTTCGTCCCCGAAACATGGGAAGAACACAAATAATAAGATCTACTCAAAAGAGTAGTCCACTGATACCATGCACGTGCATCTAGCCATCCAAGAGAAAGGTGAACCCTCGATCTTGCTGGTGCTTCGCTCGCTTGAGATGGAAGTTGACCGTGGCAGCTCTTCTGTGTTGATGTGTTGTGGGTGGTTTGTCTCTCCTTTCTATCCATCATGTGACTACTTGGTTTCCATGATGGTTGTCTTGCGGGGTGATGTGGGTGATGATATGTTGAAGTTTTAACCCACGATGGCTTTTGCTTGACTTCACCCTGCTGTGGTGCCTGTTGTGGTGTCTTCTTTTTCAATATGACTTCAACTACTGAGCCCTCCTCTGATGTATCATCACCTGTAGCCTCTGTTTGTGTTTGATTGTTGATCATCAAAGGCTCATCATCTGACGTGTCAGTCCCTTGAACATCTTCTGCTTCAGCCTCCTTGGACTCTACCTGCTTGTTAATGGAAATATCCTGTAATGTAATTTTCTTCTTTTTATACCAGAGCTTCAGGAATTTTTTCTGCACATTAATATTGGTAGTACCCACTAATTCCATCTAAGGGTATCCCAAAACAACATCCATGTTATTCATATCTGAAGCATAAAAATCACCATGAAACACATACTTATCCATAGAAAGCTTCAAATCCTTATAGATTTGAACATCCTTATCATCAACCTATGTATGTTCAATTTGTTTTACTGGGACTTGCAATTTTTGTGCCAAATTAACACTGATAAAATTATGTTGACAACTAGGATTGATAGAAACAATGATATTCTCTTTCTGAATCAATCCATGAATCTGCAATAAGGATATACCAGTAGGAAATAACCCTTTAGGTTCCATAGTTTCCTTCTTTTCTGTAAAAATAAAATCTTTGCTAGGCAATGTGACCCGACGAGCTAACTGACAAGCCTCCTTCCATGTGGGAGGGTGGTGAAGTAGAACTTGAGCTTTGATGGCTTCTTTAAGACCGTTGATAAAACATTCCTTGAAGAATGGATCTGTGAGACCCCTAGTGCGGAAGGCTAAGGCTTCAAAAGCGGTAATATATTCCTCCACTGTACCAGTCTGTCGGAGCCAAACGAGACGATGCAAAAAAGATTCTTCCTGTTCAAAGCGATCTAGGCCCGCCATCACAAAAATATTGGCGAAAAATTGAAATTGTCACAGTTTCGTCAATATTGCTCAGAATCCTTATTATGACCTGTTTTTAGAAATGGAACCATCATTCTGCATCTGCCCATGTGATAGAAATTTTGATCCAGGCACTAGAATTCCAGATCTGCTCTGCAACTTTCCCGCCGTCACCCAACATTTCTGAAAAAAGAGCTGATTTTAAATCAGCGATATCTTCCTCATCCGGACTCCGATTCGCCTGATTTTTTTTTTGAAATCAGGTGTTTTGTCACAAGGATTCCAGATCTACAATTAGATCTTACAGATCTGGCACCAAGACGTCCAGATCCGCGCCGCAAATTCGCTGGCCCTAAAAATTCTCTGCAACCCCACTGATTTTTAGATCAGCGATATCTCCTTCATCCGGACTCTGATTCAACCGATTTTTTTTTTGAAATCGGCTATTTTTTCACAAGGAATATAGATCTGCAATTAGATTCTGTAGATATTTAACCAAAACGTACAGATCTGATCCGCAAATTCGCCACCAGAGAAACCCTACAAAAATGAAAAAAAAAATTCTCCACGGTTTGCCCAAGAAAGTGCTCTGATACCACTTGTTGTAGATCTGATCCAAAAGACATATGATAACAGAAATAAACCCAAGAAAGAACACGATCAAAATAGATAGAAATGATTCTTTATTATCAAAACCCTTATGGTAGGGCAACACCATACATTCACTCCTTAAGGAAGGAGAACACTCCACAAGCCATATGCTTGTTCATACAATAATACTTCACTTCATCTTCATATGGAGTCTCTAGCCCTTATATAGGCTTCATACATACAATACCATGCATCATTACCATGGTTTCCTCATACCATCAACTAATACCATGGGCCCATTACATTATTATTAACTACTTGTGGTCCCTTACATGACATGGGTTAACCACCTTAGTTATTACTATGGCCCATCCCATTATTATATTATTACCTTGGGTACCTCCCTTGGTACCCCATATTATCCCCCCTAGGTATATAACATAAATGCTTCTTTATTATCAAAACCCTTATGGTAGGGCAACACCATACATTCACTCCTTAAGGAAGGAGAACACTCCACAAGCCATATGCCTATTCATACAATAATACTTCTCTTCATCTTCATATGGAGTCTCTAGCCCTTATATAGGCTTCATACATACAATACCATGCATCATTACCATGGTTTCCTCATACCATCAACTAATACCATGGGCCCATTACATTATTATTAACTACTTGTGGTCCCTTACATGACATGGGTTAACCACCTTAGTTATTACTATGGCCCATCCCATTATTACATTATTACCTTGGGTACCTCCCTTGGTACCCCATATTATCCCCCCTAGGTATATAACAGTTCGTGGAGAATTGGTATTGATGCGGGAAGTTCAAATTGGAACTTTGTACAAGATTTTGGGTAGTACTGTTATTAATGGGTGCAACAATTCTGTGGTTCCTGAAAGTCGAGCAGAAAATCTAGTGGTATCTCGAGAAAATGCCATGTTATGGCATCAAAGGCTTGGACATATTGGAGAGAAGGTCCTTCAAATACTTCATGGTAATTCTATGGTTTAAGGTATTTCTAATTTCTCTTTGGAATTTGATTTCTTTGAACATTGTGTATATGGCAAGCAGAAACAGGTGAGTTTCCCCTCTGGTGCTAAGAGGGCGAAAGGGATATTAGATATTGTGCACAATGATGTGTTTGGATCTAAGTCAGTTCCATATGTATCATTTATAGATGAATTCTCAAGGAATACACAGATATATTTCCTCAGTAATAAATCAAAATTCTTTGACAAGTTTCAAGAATTTAAGGCTCTCGTGGAAAACCAAATAGACAAAAAGATAAAGGTGGTGAGGAAAGATAATGGTGGAGAGTTCTGCAAGAAGGAATTTGAAGCATTCTATAAGAAGTGTGGTATAGCATGGGAGAATAACACTCCATACACACCTTAGAAAAATGGAGTTGTAGAAAGAATGAATAGGATGTTGATGAAAAAGGCAAGAAGCATGCTCAGTGGTGCTAGGTTAGGACAAGAATTCTAGGCAGAAGCATTGGCGACTGCATGTTACCTGGTTAATAAATCACCTTCATCAACATTGGAGGACAAGACACCACATGAGGTATGGACTAGTAAGAAACCCTATCTTTTACATCTAAGGGTATTTGGTTGCGATGCATATGTACATGTTCCAACAAAGAAAATAACCAAGTTAGATAGTAAATATGAAAGGTGAATCTTTATTGGGTATATGAATGGTTTAAAAGGTTATAATAATTGGAACCCAGAAACAAGGAAGGTTGTGTACCATGAAGATGTGGTGTTTATAGAGGTGAAAGATGTTATTAAACATGGTATTACCAAAGGAACTAGAGAAGATAGAGTTTGAGCTAAAGGAGGAAGAATTAGACTCTACAACATAACTTGAATCAGAAGATGAAGAGAAACAAACTCCAGTTGTAAGAAGATCATTTTGAGAAAGAAGACAGTCATAAAGCTATAGTCCATTTTCTTTCAGTTCAAACTTTTCTTTATCTATTAATGATGATGATCCTAGAACTGTGAGGGAGGAAGTAGATTCATATGATGGGAAACTATGGAAATAGGAAATGGTTGATGAAATGATATCTTTGGACAAAAATGAGGCTTGGGATCTAGTGCATCTCTTGGTTGGAAGGAAACCCATTAGAAGAAAATGTGGTTTTTAAGAAGAATATGAATGCAAAAGGAAAGGTGGAGAAATACAAAGCTCGGTTGGTAAAAAAAGGTTATTCCCAGGTGTTGAGAATTGATTTTGGTGATATTTTTTCTCCCATTTCCAAAGTAGCTTCTATTATATTACTTTTATCTGTTGTTGCTGATTTCGATTTTGGGGTAGAAGAGATGGATGTGTAGACATAATTTCTTCATGGGGATCTAGAAGAAAATATATACATGAAGAGACCTTAAGGCCTTTCAGTGAAGGGAAATAAATAACTGGTGTTAGATACCTATACCAATAGGTTTCATATTTCATGATTGGCAAGGAAAGGTCCAAATATGCTCTGCTTTGATGATGCAAAGATCCTATATTTCCATGAGGAGACAAGGTTTGTATATAGCTTGATGTGGACTCAATTTTGATGGATGGTCCAACAGCCTAATCTGGATCATGCCATGTTTTAAATTTTTAGTTGTAGAATAGAGAAAGAAGTCTGTCCAAACTGCTTAATCTTGGCAGACAAGTAGTTTAGGTAGAGAAGTAAGGCTCCCAACTGCTTAATCTGGGACCTTGGAAGCAATAAGGGTAGCATTAGATAGAAAATCAAAAGGAAAAAGCCAGAGAAAAGAAAAGGCAAATAAGGGTCTGCAAGTCTAAATGCACCCTCCAAGAAGAAACAAAAAATGCTAGGCAAATAGATGGGTAGGCAGATGGGGTCGCAGAAGTGTCATTCCTTACAATTGAAGGTATGCTAACCTATTTCACAAAGCAAAATCAATGGATTGAGAAGTCCTTCTTCTCTATCAGGTTGCAGCAAAGCAAAGAAGCATGTCTAACTTCCCAATTTTCCCCTTTCCCATTCATTACTAACATCCCCTCATCAGTTGAGGTTCATGGAAGAATTGGTGGTTTTATGGTGGTTCTTAGTCCTTTAAAAGCCACATTTCCTGTCTAAAACTCTTTTCATTTTGAACTACTCCCTAAGCTGAGTTATTTTCAAATAAACTTAGTAATATCACCCCTCATCCACTCTTTCATCCACATTAATTTCTAACCTCTATTATATAATTCCCCTATGCTACCCTTTCCCTACTATTATAACACCATGGTGTATAAACCCCCAAGCATTCTATAAATATCCCTCCCCTTGGCATTATAGTCGTATGTTCTCTGTCAGGGATCAAACTGACATCTGGTCAGCTTGAGAAACCTAAGCCTTAACCCCTTTCCCCCTTCTGAATCCATTTGACCCATTAAACCTTCATTTGCTAAGAAAAACTTATGAAAAACCCCTTTGTGCCCATAACCCGCTTCATTTGAAAAAAGCGCACAAAAAACCCACTTTGCCATTTTATCCAAAGTATTGGCGCGGTAATATTTTTACTGCTATTTTACATTGAAAAACCATATAAACCCGTTGAAACCCAAAGTCCCACTGGGCACGCTGTTCAAAAGAAAATACTATTTTATTACCTCTCCGCTGCCATATCGTCCGCACTGTTCGGCGACCCGTCAACCGTTCGATCGAGCGCCTTTGATCGGACGGCCATTATATATATCGGGTTGGGCCCGACGTCCGAAGATTAGCGCCCGAGAAACTGTCAAAGGGTGACGTCAGGCCTTTGCCACGCGTCGCCCTCACAATTTCTCGGGTCGCCCTCTGACAAAACCCTGACCGTATCTAAGGCGGTCCGAGAAAAACCATTACCGCTTATCATTTACCACTGGTTCTGTTATGCCCGCGTCATCACCACGTCAGACCCACGTCAGTGCCACCCCGCCGTCGCGTCAGCACTCTTGTCCGCCCCTGCGCTGATATGTCTGCCACCTCATTATCCCCGTGGACCAATCACAGCTTGCCACATCACCCGGTGACGTCATGCTGACGTCATCCAACCTTGACCCCACCTAATGATGTCATGCTGACGTCATCCCAAAAACGCGCCAATATGCCAAAAATCCATATTTTAGCAAAAAATGCGTGTTTTTTCCCACTTTTGCCAAAGCAACTATTGATTTTCCTGCATGCATTTTACGACCAAAGCAGCGCCAACCTGCACAACTCAACTCTGAAACCGTGGGCGCCTCTGTCATACCTGCATTTGCAACTGTTATCGACAATTTGCAAGGTATTTCTCAAAATTGTTCCCTGCACCTAGTTTTATCCATATTTCTGCAAGCAAACTGTCTAAGAGAGTGTAAAACACCGAAATCACCATTAAGCATCCAGTGACCTGCACTCATTTCTAACTAGCAAGGCAGCAGACCTTCTGCCAAGCCTGTATTTGACCAAATTGACCTGAATTCACAGGTAGTTCGCACAGTCGTGAACTAGAAACCTCCATTACCTAAATTCACCATCAGAAACACTCTAGGCACTCCTACTATTGTTTTTATCAGTCCTATAAACGGTATTTCAATTGTTGTTTGCTCAATTCGCCCTCTGTTCCCTGCAATTCACAGTTACATTGTAAAGAGACTCCTCTGCGTTCTTCTGCTCACTCAAAACAGTTTACATACAATTCAGAAGCCTTACTAGCCATGGAAACACCAATAGCCTTGAATATCCAGCCTCTGAATGCCCCTCAAAGGGAGTTAGAATGGAAAGCCCTGGGAGATGTAGATTATCAGATGATAGACTGGTTCCCAATGGGTTCTAAGTTCAATATCCACATGTTAAATGAATTGAAAGCCCAACACCTTGGTGGAGCTGATATTTTAGGGATTTGGGACTCAAATTTGCCCATTTACAACCTCCCTCAAGTCAATGCCCTTCCAGACTTAATCCTCAAGTGCCAGGAATGCAATGATCCATGCCAAAGAGCTGTCCTCAGTCCTACAGGCTCAATCTTGTTCCATATCACCCCAGAAGCCATAAATGAGATGCTGCATTTCCACTCTGCAAGGCCATTGACCCCTCTGTCCATGCTGGACTTAGTAAAGAAGGGGAGTAATTTTTCAAGTGCCCAGATCATCAAAATTAATCAATTATTCATACAGCCAAGCGCTGAAACTATGAGGACTCCTCCTATTGGATATCACTACCTGAATGACTTGGGCAGAATGCTGGTGGATTTGATCAGCTACGTCTTGGGGTACAAGGGAATTGAGGATGTTGATGACACTATAATGGCAATGTTGTCCATATTTTCTCCTGGAAAACCTCCAGCTGTGCACTATGACTATGCCACCTATATTGCAGAAAAGATCCATGAACAGCTAATGAATCTACAGAGGGAGAGGGTGTTCAGATACACCTCATACATCTACCACCTGTTTTTGTTTTATCAACCAGACAGTTTCTCCATTCCCCTCAAGAAACTTAATGCCTAGGGAAATCCAAGGTCAGTTGTGTTTTGGACTTCAGTTTTCCATAATATTACTCAATCACCATACACATACTATGAATTTATAGACTTGTTCATTCACCCAGCTATGACATTGTTGTATGGTGTCCCTCCTCCAAGGTTAACCGATGAGATGCAGAGAGTTCTCCGTCTCTCCAAATCCTACAGCATTGGTGATTGGTATTTTTACCAACACCACACAGTAATCAGAATATATGGCTGTGAATTGGACCCTTACAGGCTGCCAAGGTATGTCCCTATGAGACTTTTTGCCCTAGAATACTTCAGGCAGTTTGGAAATGCAGACTGCTTCCATTTCCAAAGTAGGAATAAGAAGGTGCAGCTGAAGGTAAGGAACCAGCTAGGCCCTTTTCTATACAATAAAAGAGAGGAGGGATGGAAGGAGGCAGATATGATCTTAGAGGGTTTCAAATTGCAAACCAGTTTCAAATGGATACCTTATGACCCTAATCATTTTATCTCCCTCAGAAGGATAAAATACAAATTGGGTAACTATTCACATGTTAGGCTGCCTCATGTTGAACAGTATGCAAATTCTTTGAGCTGGAAAGAGGGCACTCTAGAAGAGCCAACTACTAGAGAGCAGATGCTAGAGAGAGAGGCTAGGAATTTGCAAAAAGAGGCTGACTTGGAAACTTGTGGACAGGTTTCCTTATCATATCAAAGGCAACTTGGAGCATCTGCCTCTTCTTCAACAACACATCAGCAAGCTGCCATGGACACTCAACAGACTACCAGCAAAGGCAAAGAAAAGCAGGTGGAACAAGAGCAACCACCTCCCATGACTGAAGAGCAAACAGAAAAAGAGGTGGAACAGTAGGAAGTACATCAACAACAACAGCAACAACAAGAAGAACAAAGACAGGAGCAGCCTGTACAGCAAGAGCAGACAGTGGAAGCCCCAAAATCCACTGAGCAACAGCCACAACAAACTGTGCCTCCAAGGCAAGAAACATCAGCTGAAGCATCAATCCTCCAAACTCCACAAAAGGAGGATACTAGCAGGAAAAGAGACAGAGAAACTCCCTTGACCACCTCAATAAGTCATGGTGAGAAAAGACAGAGAATGAATCCTTTCTCTGAGGAGGAAATGCCAATGGGACAGTCTTTGGGCATGGGCCCACCTAGCAGGGAAGCATCCGCAAGTTCCTTCCAACAGGAACAGGACAGAACAGTGGGAGGAGAAGTCAGCTCCTCAAGCCAGCAGAGAGAAGGTGAACTGAGCATCAAACAGCAGTTCATAGACATAAAGAGGAGGAATGAGCCAATAAAGATACAACTATACAATCATCTGTTGAAAATGGCTCCCACTAACCAGCAAAGACTGATGTCTGCGTATGATGTTAGTGAAGGCAAAATGATCATGAGTCATTTTTTGCCAGCTGTAGCACAGCCCCAATCTCCTGCAGATTATATAAGGACCAATCTTGAGGTCCTTGCCAAGGACATCCACCCTATGGACAAAATTGAATTACACAAACAAACGGGTGAGATGGTGTATGCCTCCTTGGCAGACAAAACATTGGATAATTATAGGCTAGAGAATAGCCTTCATAATACAGCTGCCCAACTTGAGTTGGAAAGGGCATCCTCTCAAGCTAAGGACAACAGAATTAGGTCCTTAGAAGATATAATCATAGAAATTGGGCATGATCCCAAGGATATCAAGGGCATACAAGAGATATTGAAGTTGCGGGATGCAGACATGGCAGCTTTGAGGAGAAAGATAAAAATTCCAGCCAAAATTCACCCTCAAACAGATGAAATTGTCCAGCAGAGGCATGATCAAGATGCCACAGCTTTGCTGGTGTCTCTATATAAGCAGCTAATCCAGACACAAGAAAAGATGGGAGAATCAGAGGCTGCACAGGCAGCATTACAGGAAGCTTTGAAGCAAAAAGAAGAAGGTCAGACCTCCCAGCCTCCTCCTGAAATAATAAACCTTGAGGAAACTGCTCCAACTACTGTTCCTCCTCCTCAACAAACAGGACAGGCAGCACCATCCACCTCAGCACCACCACCACCAACAACAGAGCAGGCCCCAAGCCTGGACATGCAAAAGCTGAGAAATGAGATCCAGGCCTTGGAAGCACAAATGACAGAATTAAACGAGGCCAGGGAGAAACTAGCCAAGGTAAATGAAAGATATGACAAATCCAAGCAGACCGTGGCAGAAAAGGGCAGGGAAATAAAAGCCCTCAAAGACAGGATAAAGGAGCTAGAAAAGGAGCTCCAACTGGATAAAGTGGTGGCCGAGATCAAGACAGTGCTATGGGCCAATATTGGCCAGTCTATTACTGACCAATGGCAGTATATTGACACAATCCTTGAGCAGTTGGAGCTCATTGGAAAAGCAAAGAAGGAAATTCAGAGATCAAGGGCAGCTCTAGGAAATATGCCTGAAATTGCCACCAGGATGATCAATGTGCTCAATAACAGAACAAGTTCTCAGTTAGCAACCATGGGAATTCCTAACAGGACTGAGACTATTATGTTGGTAAAAAGGGTCCTTACACTAAGAAACTTAGTGCAGACATTGGAGAGAAGGACCCAAGACATGCAGACCGAAGTGAACAGATTTATGGACAAATTTGTGGTATTACAGAACAGAGGTCTACCTGGCTTACTGAACAGCGCAGGAAAAGTGCTTACCCATGAGCAGTATGCCAAGAGAGTCAATACATTTGCCACAAGTCAGATCACTGAAAGGCCCAGCACCTCAGAGGAAACAGGGCCAGCTACAGGAAAAAGTCTCTACAACAGAGTAGAGAATTTATTCTTTATAATGAATGAAATAAATCACCTATTTGAAGTGCCTCCTAACTTCTGTAAATACACAGAGGCAGATGAGACTATGGATGCAATTCTTAGGCATCAACTACCCACACAGGAATGGTGGACAAAGGAAATACAGATGATCCTATAGACCAGGAAGCCATTCTTCAAGTTTTTTCATCAAAAAATTACAAATCAGCATGCACAGGAAAACTTAGTAAAATCAGCATGCATAAAAGTTAAAAGCTGAGCCAACTTAGCAGAACTTTCGGCCAGCAGGTCAAGATGGACAGCTGCAGGTGACAGGGCCGAAAAGTTACAGCAGAGCAGCCACATCAGCGCATTTTCCAGCATTTAAAGCAGATCATTCCAACCGACTCAGTGGCCTCCAAAGGCCAAAATATCTTCTGACTGATATAAATGAACATTTATGATGTATTAAAGACAGCAATAACTTTTTATCTCCTGTTATGTACAAATTTGGTGAAATATTTATTTCTCAGATGACTCAATGCCATAGATATTTTGTATTACCGTTTGTATATATTTGCCCCTCGCATAAGATTGCAGGGGTTGTTGTTGATTTCTCTTGAAGAAGTTCCTATGTTGTAATCTTTGCAGAGTTTAATAACAGAAGTAATGGAATTTCTTAAGTTCTGAGTTGTTTGAACTCGTTCATAGTGTTTGTTCAAATTGGCAGGATCCCTGTGCATCTCATATACAATAAGTTTTCTATAACTCTCTTCGTTTTGTGTTTCAGTCTTTTGCAATCCATAAATGTTTCTAAGTTTCTAAATATTTAGCAGCAAAGAAAAAGAATAACTTTCAGGATTTATTCATGGAATACCCTGAGCTCAATCTATGTTGTTAATGAATGTTTTCCTCAGTTATAATCTTGATAAGTGTAATTCTTAATTGCTACACTTTCAGAATATATCTTTCACAGTGACCTTTGTTTCAGGAATTCAAGTTTGCTCCTGAACAAGATATTTCACTTTCACAGCATTAGCTTAATGAAAAATTCTTGATTGCTTTCCATTGGCTAAACATGCATCATCATACATCATCACTTAAGCCTTGAATTTTGTTTGTTGAGATACCCAATAGGCCCTGCAGTCTGAACATTCCCACTGAAGCATTTCAAGCATCTCAAAGCTCTAGACTCCATTGCCCAATGAAATACAACTGTCCAAATATTACATCTTAGGTATTGAAAGACATCCTTCAACCAAAACATAAACAAAAACCCAAGCATAGTAGCTAGCCTAAAATACTATCATAACAGAGACAAATCATAAAGAGAGAGCCCTCTCTGATTACAGTTTGGCTAGAAACTGTAATCCAAAGATTGGTTAGTGGTTACCCCGGCCGTATTCCCTTGGGAGTCATAGGGAACAACCTGGGTGATAACATAAATGGCGACTCCACTGGGGATAAGCATAATTTTCAAGCTGTTGTCTATCCATAGACAGTGGTTCTAAAAATCTTAAACAGTCCCTTAAACAATCCTAAAAATATCTCAGAAAATACCAAAAACAGATTCAGAAGCTGGCTCCTAAAAGGGAAACCAGACACACTAGGTCAAACCCTGACCCAAATCCACCAGTAGTTTTTGAAAATCCAAATACAATACCCAAAATAATTAGGAAACAGCAAAGGTAGGAAAATCCTAGTGAGTTGAGTCCTGAGACAGCTCATCCTGAGCCGGTTCCAACCCCAATCAAAGTTCTATTTAGGTCTACCCCTGTCTCTCCCAGTTCACCATCTACATCTCAAAGCCCTCCTTGCACATCTTCACCCACTGCACATATCCCCTTGAACAATACCCTAGGTGCTGCTACACATGTTACCTCTGTGGCACACACCGTTCCTCTTATCCCAGTTGCTCCTGTAAATACCCCTAACCCTGTGAATATGGCTAACAGATATGCACCCTTGCAGTTACCAGCTAATGTTGCAACTCTACCCCAAGACTACCAAACTAAAATCTCATATTTTGACTCCACTGGCCATCTTACAGCTATTCAACATGCCAAAAGGATGCAGGACCATTTTGAGACCTATGAAATAGATGATGACAGTGTCAGAATGAGGATGTTTGTTCAAAGTCTAACGGTGGATGTAAGAACTTGGTTTAGATCCCTGACTGCAAATTCCATCACAACTCCTGATGAGCTTTATCAAGCCTTTACTAGCAGATGGGAGAAGAAGAAGGATCCTCTGCACATACTTGGTGAATATGACACTATCAAAAGAGGTCCCCAAGAGATTGTTTTGGAGTATTGTGCAAGATTTAACAATGTATATAACGCAATCCCGCAAAATTTAAGACCTCCCCCTGATTTGGCCTTGTACAAATTTCCTGATGGTTTTGACCCTGATATGGCCTATCAGTTGAAGGAGAGAGATCCTCAAACCCTTGCAGATGCCCAAAAGGTTGTTGTCACAGTGGAAGCTAACCTGATTGCCAAAAGAAACAGAGCAAGGTTGGAAAAGAGAACCACTTTCAAAGAAGAACCCTCAGCCTTTGATCAAAAACTGGATGCAATACTCACTGGTATGAAGAGATTGGGGGATAGAGTGGAATCGGTTGAGAGGAAATCATCATGGGAAGCACCACAAAACAACCCTCCTAGGAATCTAAATTTTAGAAGAACCCAAAACCCAAACGTTGGCAAGGCCAGTGCTGACCAAGAGATAAGACCCCCTTTCCAAGAAAACTATGCTGAAACTTCCACATCAACTGAACCCAATGAAGATTCTCAGATTAATTTAATGGGTCTAGATGGTGAAAGTCAAGTCTTTTTGACACAAGAAGACCATGAGGATGATGTAATCAAGCTGTTCCCAACCAAATCAGGTGAGTTATTTGATTTCAAACAAGGCTATGACACAGCTGTTTATGAAGTCCATAAGCAATACAAGCTAAGGAGCAGAACTGTAAATGTAACACAACCTGAAAAGGTAAAAGACAATCAGCAGCCCAAAAGAGCCATAGTTACAGAGCCAAATGACCCAACAGATTCGTTTACAAAAGAAGTAACCATGGAAGAAGTCACTGAACCAGCTTCTTCAAAACAGCAGCCCATGGATGCATCATCCTTGCACCCTAACCCAAGTGTCACCCCTCAAGAGATGAGCACGAAGGGCAAGCCTCAAAATCAGGATCAGAATCAAGAAGAAGAGTTAGTAAACAAGGAAAGAAATGTCATCCACAGCCAAAAGACCCAATCCAAAAAACCCTTTGACCTAGAAACTGAAATTAGTAAATTGAAGATAGCCATTCCTCTCTCAGAATTGGCCAAACACAGCATCTACAAACAACAAATCAGGAAATCCCTCCAACTTACTAGCAACAAAGATGATGTTAATGTGTTGGATGATACCCCAGAGCTACTTTTTGGCCCTGAGGTGGATGGAAAGATAACAGGTGTAGGCATTTTACCTTTCTATGTCAGCCTGCATGTGCATGAAAAGATATTACATAATGCAATGTTTGACTCGGGTGCCTCTCACAACCTAATGCCCAAATCAGTCATGGAAAGACTAAACCTGGATATTACAAGACCATACAAGGACCTGTTCTCCTTTGATTCAAGCCAAGTCAAGTGCTTAGGCCTAATAAAAGATCTATGTGTGTCTCTTGTTCAGTACCCAAACAAAACAATTCTAATGGATGTTGTAGTTGCTGACATCCCACCCAAGTATGGGATGCTGTTATCAAGGTCATGGGGGGCTAAACTTCAAGGTTCCCTGCAGTTAGATATGTCATATGCCACCATCACTGTTTTTGGGCAACCTAAGAGATTATACAGAGAAACATTAATGAAATACATGGTCAGCAGTGAAGAAAAGCCTCAAAACTTTCCCATATATGCTGTCCATTCAGACATAGACTCATACATTCTCTTCAATGATAATACAACTCTCCCAGATAATGAGGTCGAACCCACGACACTCATACAAGAGGAAGACACCAATGAGCAGACTGCTACCCAAGAAACAATGATTAAGCAAACATTAAACACAGCTGCTGCTCAAGAAAGCGAACAGGTTCCATCAAGTGAGGAGACTGCCCTAGAAAACAAACCAGATGGCACACCAGAGCTTCAACTTACAATTCCAACACATAAGGAGGTCATTAAGTTCTCCATGGAACAAGAGATCCTTTGGTTCCTTGAATTTGATGGGTCAGTCAATAAATTAGGGGCAGGAGCTGGAGTTTGGATACATAATAAACAAGACAGTCATGCAGAAGGCCGAGCCTATAGACTGAATTTCAAATGTACTAATAATATGGCAGAATATGAAGCCCTTTTACTAGGCCTCAAGCTAGTAAAGTTCTTACAAGCCACAAAGGTCTCAATTATGGGAGATTCAGATTTAGTCATCCAACAAGTGAAGGGAAATTTTGTCACCAATGACAAGAGACTGAGGTCTTATAGGTCTGCTGTGGCTGAAATACTAAGCTTCTTCACTGAATTTCAAATTACTAAGATTCCCAGAACCCATAACTTGCATGCCCACAGTTTAGCCACATTTGCAAGTACCTGTAAGCTACCTTTTGAGCCCCACCACTATTTTACAGCTGAGGTAAAACACAGACCTTCTGTTCCAAACAATGTCAAAGACTGGCAGGTATTTGAAGATGATGCACAAATAAACAACTTCTTGACCTTGCAACAAGAATTTGCAGGACTAAATATTGACACTGAAAGAGCAAGTCAATCACAAATACTTGAAAGATCAAGTCAATCACAAATACAGTTTGAACAGACCAACCACCCAATATCACCCAAAACAGCAAAACAAATGCTAAATCCAACTATTTTCAACAAGGAAAACATACAACAAATTCAACAAACCAATCATGAGGAAGCAGCTGTTGTAGAGGATGAAATCATAGAGCTGAAAGACAACTTTCTCCCAACAGGCCTAACTCCATTAGAAGACATCTTTGACTCAAATGACATCCCTAGAAAACCAAAAATGCAGCCCCTAAATACAGCCATTGAAGAATGCAACATTGGCACTATGGATAAGCCCAAGATAATAAAGCTATCTGCATCTCTGCCTCCTGACCAGAAACCCAAATATATTGACCTTTTCAAAGAGTTTCAGGATGTCTTTGCATGGGGTTATGAGGATTTAAAATCCTATGACACCTCTGTTATCCAGCATACTATCCCTCTCAAGCCTAATCAGAAGCCATTTAAACAAAAATTGAGAAGGATTAATCCCATGCTCCTCCCTTCAATTGAAAAGGAACTACAAAAAATGTTTAAAGCTGGTATCATAGCACCAATCAGGTTTTCCGATTGGATTTCAAATTTGGTGCCCACAAGAAAGAAAACTGGTGAAATAAGGCTTTGTGTTGATCTTAGAAACTTGAATCAAGTGTCCCTCAAGGACAATTACCCCTTGCCCAAGATGGATCACATCCTCCAAAGAGTGGTGGGTGCCTCAAGGATCTCACTACTTGATGGATTCTCAGGCTTTAATCAAATCTTAGTACACCCTGATGATCAAGACAAAACTGCATTTACAACCCCATGGGGTACTTTCAAATATGTAAAAATGCCTTTTGGATTGAAAAATGCAGGGGCAACATTTCAAAGAGCAATGGATATTGCTTTTGCCAAGGAGATTCATGACTTTCTTGTCATTTACTTAGATGACCTTACACCTTTCTCAAAATCAGACCAAGAACATTTGAAACATTTGAGACAGATCTTCCTAACATGTAGGAAATATGGAATCTCCTTGAATCCCAAGAAATCCTTATTTGGTTTGGAGGAAGGTAAGCTATTGGGACATATCATTTCAAAAGATGGCATTAGAATTGACCCAGATAGGATACAAGCTATCCTACAAATGCCCCACCCAAGAAATATAAAGGAATTACAAGCCTTTTTGGGTAAAATCAACTTCCTGAGGAGATTTATCCCAAATCTGGCTGAATTGAGCAGATTACTGAATAACATGCTAAAGAAGGATTCAAAAGTGAAATGGACTGTTGAAGCAAATCAAGCCTTTGAAGGTATAAAATTGGCCCTTACCCAAACCCCAGTCCTAACCAATCCTCAATTTGACAGGGAATTTATCATATTTTCTTTTGCTTCTCAACACACAATTGTTGCTGTTTTGTTACAGAAAGATGACCAGGGAAATGAAAAGCCCATTGCTTTCTTTAGCAGAGCTCTTAGAGATGCTCCCTTGAAATACCAAATCATGGAGAAACAAGCTTATGCTTTGATCAAGGCCATCAAAGACTTTAGGATTTACATCCTCTACTCACATGTTATAGCTTATGTACCAAGTCCTATTGTCAAAGACATTCTCACCCAAGAAAATTTAGAGGGCAGAAGAGGAAAGTGGATTGCCAACATTTTGGAATTTGATATTGAGATAAAACCTACAAAACTGATAAAAGGGCAAGGTTTGGCCAAACTAATGACAGAGGCAAACTTCCAAGCCTTAGACATCAACCAGCTGGACAGTGAACCGGAGCTGGCGACTCCAAAGATCAATGTAGCCTTTGAACAATCCCCTTGGTACTCTGATATATGTTATGTATTACAAAACCTGTGTGCTCCCCCAGGATTGTCCAGAACTAAATGTAGGTTCCTAAAAATGAAAGCTTCTAAATTCTGTGTTATGGATGGAAATTTACTTTGGAAAAACCATGAAGGGATATTGTTAAACTGCTTAATGGAGGATGAAACTAACAATATCATAAAAGAATTTCATGCAGGTGACTGTGGTGGACACTTGTACTGGAAGTCCACTGTGGATAAAATACTGAGGGCTGGTTACTACTGGCCCACCATGTTCTCTGATGTTAAAAAGTTTACCACATCATGTCATAAATGTCAAGTGTTTGAGGGAAAGAGACAGTTACTGCCACTTCCCTTAAGGCCAATTGCAACAGAGAGACCTTTTCAACAATGGGGCTTGGATTTCATTGGGGAAATTCATCCCTCATCTTCAGGCCAACATAGATGGATCTTAACAGCCACAGACTACTTCACTAAGTGGATTGAAGCTGTTCCATGCAGACAAGCAAATGATTCAACAATCATTCAATTTTTGGAGAATAACATATTAGCTAGATTTGGCTGCCCTGACAAAATAATAACAGACAATGCTGCTGCTTTCAGATCCAAGAAGATGGTAAATTTCTGCCACAAGTTTCACATTACCTTGGGCCATTCTACTGCATACTATCCCCAAGGAAATGGCCTTGCAGAATCATCAAATAAAAGTCTAAGAAAACAAAAAGAATTGGCATAAGAAGCTTGTCAATGCCTTATGGGCAGATAGACTAACAACCAAGAGATCAATTGGGACCAGCCCATATGAGTTGGTTTATGGATTAGAAGCCAAATTCCCTTCATCACTAGGAGTTCCTGTTATGAAACTTCTTCAAGAAAGCCAAGCTGAACCAAATGATATGCAAAGAAGGATCAATCAAATAATATGTTTGCAGCAAACTAGAGATCAAGTGTACAGCAGAGTTCAAGTTTTACAAGAAAAATTAAAGAAGGCCTTTGACAGAAGGACCAAGGCAGAAGATTTCAACATTGGTGACAAAGTCCTCAAGTGGGATTCAAGAAGGGAAGATAAAGGAAAACATGGAAAATTTGATTCCCTTTGGAGAGGACCATTTGCTGTCCAAGCAGTACAAGGAAACAATACTTATTTCCTTAAAAGTCTTAATGAAACTGATTTGGATGAAGGTCCTGTGAATGGCAGGATGCTGAAGCACTATTTTGACTACTACCCATAAGTGCAGCCTGAGTTTCCATTGTACATATTCAAGTGTATATATTACTTTCTGTCAAAAGGTAAAAATGCAGTTTCTTAAGTTTTGTTAACTATCAGCAAAAGGCAAATAGGATCAGAGATCTACCAAGATGGGAAGAGCACAATTTGGCATTTTAAAGCAGCATACTGCAAGTATTGGTGAAAGCAGTCAAAGGCCAAGGCATTCTGACCTGCTGTTCTTGGTCTTTCTAATGAAAAACCATCCCCATGTGGAGCCACTGTTAGATACCTATACCAATAGGTTTCATATTTCATGATTGGCAAGGAAAGGTCCAAATATGCTCTGCTTTGATGATGCAAAGATCCCATATTTCCATGAGGAGACAAGGTTTGTATATAGCTTGATGTGGACTCAATTTTGATGGATGGTCCAACAGCCTAATCTGGATCATGCCATGTTTTAAATTTTCAGTTGTAGAATAGAGAAAGAAGTCTGTCCAAACTGTTTAATCTTGGCAGACAAGTAGTTTAGGTAGAGAAGTAAGGCTCCCAACTGCTTAATCTGGGACCTTGGAAGCAATAAGGGTAGCATTAGATAGAAAATCAAAAGGAAAAAGCCAGAGAAAAGAAAAGGCAAATAAGGGTCTGCAAGTCTAAGTGCACCCTCCAAGAAGAAACAAAAAATGCTAGGCAAATAGATGGGTAGGCAGATGGGGTTGCAGAAGTGTCATTCCTTACAATTGAAGGTGTGCTAACCTATTTCACAAAGCAAAATCAATGGATTGAGAAGTCCTTCTTCTCTATCAGGTTGCAGCAAAGCAAAGAAGCATGTCTAACTTCCCAATTTTCCCCTTTCCCATTCATTACTAACATCCCCTCATCAGTTGAGATTCATGGAAGAATTGGTGGTTTTATGGTGGTTCTTAGTCCTTTAAAAGCCACATTTCTTGTCTAAAACTCTTTTCATTTTGATCTACTCCCTAAGCTAAGTTATTTTCAAATAAACTTAGTAATATCACCCCTCATCCACTCTTTCATCCACATTAATTTCTAACCTCTATTATATAATTCCCCTATGTTACCCTTTCCCTACTATTATAACACCATGGTGTATAAACCCCCAAGCATTCTATAAATATCCCTCCCCTTGGCATTATAGCCATATGTTCTCTGTCAGGGATCAAACTGACATCTGGTCAGCTTGAGAAACCTAAGCCTTAACCCCTTTCCCCCTTCTGAATCCATTTGACCCATTAAACCTTCATTTGCTAAGAAAAACTTATGAAAAACCCCTTTGTGCCCATAACCCGCTTCATTTGCAAAAAGCGCACAAAAAACCCACTTTGCCATTTTATCCAAAGTATCGGCGCGGTAATATTTTTATTGCTATTTTACATTGAAAAACCATATAAACCCGCTGAAACCCAAAGTCCCGCTGGGCACGCTGTTCAAAAGAAAATACTATTTTATTACCTCCCCGCTGCCGTATCGTCCGCACTGTTCGGCGACCCGTCAACCGTTCGATCGGGCGCCTTTGATCGGACGGCCATTATGCATATCGGGTTGGGCCCGACGTCCGAAGATTAGCGCCCGAGAAACTGTCAGAGGGTGACGTCAGGCCTTTGCCACGCGTCGCCCTCACAATTTCTCGGGTCGCCCTCTGACAAAACCCTGACCGTATCTAAGGCGGTCCGAGAAAAACCATTACCGCTTATCATTTACCACCGGTTCTGTTATGCCTGCGTCATCACCACGTCAGTGCCACCCCGCCGTCGCGTCAGCACTCTTGTCCGCCCCTGCGCTGATATGTCTGCCACCTCATTATCCCCGTGGACCAATCACAGCTTGCCACATCACCCGGTGACGTCATGCTGACGTCATCCGACCTTGACCCCACCTAATGACGTCATGCTGACGTCATCCCAAAAACGCGCCAATATGCCAAAAATCCATATTTTAGCCAAAAATGCGTGTTTTTTCCCACTTTTGCCAAAGCAACTATTGATTTTCCTGCATGCATTTTACGACCAAAGCAGCGCCAACCTGCACAACTCAACTCTGAAACCGTGGGCGCCTCCGTCGTACCTGCATTTGCAACTGTTATCGACAATTCGCAAGGTATTTCTCAAAATTGTTCCCTGCACCTAGTTTTATCCATATTTCTGCAAGCAAACTGTTTAAGAGAGTGTAAAACACCGAAATCACCATTAAGCATCCAGTGACCTGCACTCATTTCCAACTAGCAAGGCAACAAACCTTCTGCCAAGCCTGCATTTGACCAAATTGACCTGAATTCACAGGTAGTTCGCGCAGTCGTGAACTAGAAACCTCCATTACATAAATTCACCATAGAAACACTCTAGTCACTCCTACTACTGTTTTTATCAGTCCTATAAACGGTATTTCAATTGCTGTTTGCTCAATTCGCCCTCTGTTCCCTACAATTCACATTTACATTGTAAAGAAACTCCTCTGCGTTCTTCTGCTCACTCAAAACAGTTTACATACAATTCAGAAGCCTTACTAGCCATGGAAACACCAATAGCCTTGAATATCCAGCCTCTGAATGCCCCTCAAAGGGAGTTAGAATGGAAAGCCCTGGGAGATGTAGATTATCAGATGATAGACTGGTTCCCAATGGGTTCTAAGTTCAATATCCACATGCTAAATGAATTGAAAGCCCAACACCTTGGTGGAGCTGATATTTTAGGGATTTGGGACTCAAATTTGCCCATTTACAACCTCCCTCAAGTCAATGCCCTTCCAGACTTAATCCACAAGTGCCAGGAATGCTATGATCCATGCCAAAGAGCTGTTCTCAGTCCTACAGGCTCAATCTTGTTCCATATCACCCCAGAAGCCATAAATGAGATGCTGCATTTCCACTCTGCAAGGCCATTGACCCCTCTCTCCATGCTGGACTTAGTAAAGAAGGGGAGTAATTTGTCAAGTGCCCAGATCATCAAAATTAATCAATTATTCATACAGCCAAGCTCTGAAACTATGAGGACTCCTCCTATTGGATATCACTACCTGAATGACTTGGGCAGAATGCTGGTGGATTTGATCAGCTACGTCCTGGGGTACAAGGGAATTGAGGATGTTGATGACACTATAATGGCAATGCTGTCCATATTTTCTCCTGGAAAACCTCCAGCTGTGCACTATGACTATGCCACCTATATTGCAGAAAAGATCCATGAACAGCTAATGAATCTACAGAGGGAGAGGGTGTTCAGATACACCTCATACATCTACCACCTGTTCTTGTTTTATCAACCAGACAGTTTCTCCATTCCCCTCAAGAAACTTAATGCCCAGGGAAATCCAAGGTCAGTTGTGTTTTGGACTTCAGTTTTCCATAATATTACTCAATCACCATACACATACTGTGAATTTATAGACCTGTTCATTCACCCAGCTATGACATTGCTGTATGGTGTCCCTCCTCCAAGGTTAACCGATGAGATGCAGAGAGTTCTCCATCTCTCCAAATCCTACAGCATTGGTGATTGGTATTTTTACCAACACCACACAGTAATCAGAATATATGGCTGTGAATTGGACCCTTACAGGCTGCCAAGGTATGTCCCTATGAGACTTTTTGCCCTAGAATACTTCAGGCAGTTTGGAAATGCAGACTGCTTCCATTTCCAAAGTAGGAATAAGAAGGTGCAGCTGAAGGTAAGGAACCAGCTAGGCCCTTTTCTATACAATAAAAGAGAGGAGGGATGGAAGGAGGCAGATATGATCTTAGAGGGTTTCAAATTGCAAACCAGTTTCAAATGGATACCTTATGACCCTAATCATTTTATCTCCCTCAGAAGGATAAAATAAAAATTGGGTAACTATTCACATGTTAGGCTGCCTCATGTTGAACAGTATGCAAATTCTTTGAGCTGGAAAGAGGGCACTCTAGAAGAGCCAACTACTAGAGAGCAGATGCTAGAGAGAGAGGCTAGGAATTTGCAAAAAGAGGCTGACTTGGAAACTTGTGGACAGGTTTCCTTATCATATCAAAGGCAACTTGGAGCATCTGCCTCTTCTTCAACAACACATCAACAAGCTGCCATGGACACTCAACAGACTACCAGCAAAGGCAAAGAAAAGCAGGTGGAACAAGAGCAGCCACCTCCCATGACTGAAGAGCAAACAGAAAAAGAGGTGGAACAGCAGGAAGTACATCAACAGCAGCAGCAACAACAAGAAGAACAAAGACAGGAGCAGCCTGTACAGCAAGAGCAGACAGTGGAAGCCCCAAAATCCACTGAGCAACAGCCACAACAAACTGTGCCTCCAAGGCAAGAAACATCAGCTGAAGCATCAATCCTCCAAACTCCACAAAAGGAGGATACTAGCAGGAAAAGAGACAGAGAAACTCCCTTGACCACCTCAATAAGTCATGGTGAGAAAAGACAGAGAATGAATCCTTTCTCTGAGGAGGAAATGCCAATGGGACAGTCTTTGGGCATGGGCCCACCTAGCAGGGAAGCATCTGCAAGTTCCTTCCAACAGGAACAGGACAGAACAGTGGGAGGAGAAGTCAGCTCCTCAAGCCAGCAGAGAGAAGGTGAACTGAGCATCAAACAGCAGTTCATAGACATAAAGAGGAGGAATGAGCCAATAAAGATACAACTATACAATCATCTGTTGAAAATGGCTCCCACTAACCAGCAAAGACAGATGTCTGCGTATGATGTTAATGAAGGCAAAATGACCATGAGTCATTTTTTGCCAGCTGTAGCACAGCCCCAATCTCCTGCAGATTATATAAGGACCAATCTTGAGGTCCTTGCCAAGGACATCCACCCTATGGACAAAATTGAATTACACAAACAAACGGGTGAGATGGTGTATGCCTCCTTGGCAGACAAAACATTGGATAATTATAGGCTAGAGAATAGCCTTCATAATACAGCTGCCCAACTTGAGTTGGAAAGGGCATCCTCTCAAGCTAAGGACAACAGAATTAGGTCCTTAGAAGATATAATCATAGAAATTGGGCATGATCCCAAGGATATCAAGGGCATACAAGAGATATTGAAGTTGAGGGATGCAGACATGGCAGCTTTGAGGAGAAAGATCAAAATTCCAGCCACAATTCACCCTCAAACAGATGAAATTGTCCAGCAGAGGCATGATCAAGATGCCACAGCTTTGCTGGTGTCTCTATATAAGCAGCTAATCCAGACTCAAGAAAAGCTGGGAGAATCAGAGGCTGCACAGGCAGCATTACAGGCAGCTTTGAAGCAAAAAGAAGAAGGTCAGACCTCCCAGCCTCCTCCTGAAATAATAAACCTTGAGGAAACTGCTCCAACTACTGTTCCTCCTCCTCAACAAACAGGACAGGCAGCACCATCCACCTCAACACCACCACCACCAACAACAGAGCAGGCCCCAAGCCTGGACATGCAAAAGCTGAGAAATGAGATCCAGGCCTTGGAAGCACAAATGACAGAATTAAACGAGGCCAGAGAGAAACTAGCCAAGGTAAATGAAAGATATGACAAATCCAAGCAGACCGTGGCAGAAAAGGGCAGGGAAATAAAAGCCCTCAAAGACAGGATAAAGGAGCTAGAAAAGGAGCTCCAACTGGATAAAGTGGTGGCTGAGATCAAGACAGTGCTATGGGCCAATATTGGCCAGTCTATTACTGACCAATGGCAGTATATTGACACAATCCATGAGCAGTTGGAGCTCATTGGAAAAGCACAGAAGGAAATTCAGAGATCAAGGGCAGCTCTAGGCAATATGCCTGAAATTGCCACCAGGATGATCAATGTGCTCAATAACAGAACAAGTTCTCAGTTAGAAACCATGGGAATTCCTAACAGGACTGAGACTATTATGTTGGTAAAAAGGGTCCTTACACTAAGAAACTTAGTGCAGACATTGGAGAGAAGGACCCAAGACATGCAGACCGAAGTGAACAGATTTATGGACAAATTTGTGGTATTACAGAACAGAGGTCTCCCTGGCTTACTGAACAGCGCAGGAAAACTGCTTACCCATGAGCAGTATGCCAAGAGAGTCAATACATTTGCCACAAGTCAGATCACTGAAAGGCCCAGCACCTCAGAGGAAACAGGGCCAGCTACAGGACAAAGTCTCTACAACAGAGTAGAGAATTTATTCTTTATAATGAATGAAATAAATCACCTATTTGAAGTGCCTCCTAACTTCTATAAATACACAGAGGCAGATGAGACTATGGATGCAATTCTTAGGCATCAACTACCCACACAGGAATGGTGGACAAAGGCAATACAGATGATCCTATAGACCAGGAAGCCATTCTTCAAGTTTTTTCATCAAAAAATTACAAATCAGCATGCACAGGAAAACTTAGTAAAATCAGCATGCATAAAAGGTAAAAGCTGAGCCAACTCAGCAGAACTTTCGGCCAGCAGGTCAAGATGGACAGCTGCAGGTGACAGGGCCGAAAAGTTACAGCAGAGCAGCCACATCAGCGCATTTTCCAGCATTTAAAGCAGATCATTCCAACCGACTCAGTGGCCTCCAAAGGCCAAAATATCTTCTGACTGATATAAATGAACATTTATGATGTATTAAAGACAGCAATAACTTTTTATCTCCTGTTATGTACAAAGTTGGTGAAATATTTATTTCTCAGATGACTCAATGCCATAGATATTTTGTATTACCGTTTGTATATATTTGCCCCTCGCATAAGCTTGCAGGGGTTGTTGTTGATTTCTCTTGAAGAAGTTCCTATGCTGTAATCTTTGCAGAGTTTAATAACAGAAGTAATGGAATTTCTTAAGTTCTGAGTTGTTTGAACTCGTTCATAGTGTTTGTTGAAATTGGCAGGATCCCTGTGCATCTCATATACAATAAGTTTTCTGTAACTCTCTTCGTTTTGTGTTTCAGTCTTTTGCAATCCATAAATGTTTCTAAGTTTCTAAATATTTAGCAGCAAAGAAAAAGAATAGCTTTCAGGATTTATTCATGGAATACCCTGAGCTCAATCTATGTTGTTAATGAATGTTTTCCTCAGTTATAATCTTGATAAGTGTAATTCTTAATTGCTACACTTTCAGAATATATCTTTCACAGTGACCTTTGTTTCAGGAATTCAAGTTTGCTCCTGAACAAGATATTTCACTTTCACAGCATTAGCTTAATGAAAAATTCTTGATTGCTTTCCATTGGCTAAACATGCATCATCATACATCATCACTTAAGCCTTGAATTTTGTTTGTTGAGATACCCAATAGGCCCTGCAGTCTGAACATTCCCACTGAAGCATTTTAAGCATCTCAAAGCTCTAGACTCCATTGCCCAATGAAATACAACTGTCCAAATATTACATCTTAGGTATTGAAAGACATCCTTCAACCAAAACATAAACAAAAA
The DNA here is from genome assembly GCA_031772625.1 of Pinus tabuliformis. Taxonomy (NCBI): domain Eukaryota; kingdom Viridiplantae; phylum Streptophyta; class Pinopsida; order Pinales; family Pinaceae; genus Pinus; species Pinus tabuliformis. The sequence goes on along the minus strand of CM062818.1, from coordinate 261,968,916 downwards.
CCCAAGCATAGTAGCTAGCCTAAAATACTATCATAACAGAGACAAATCATAAAGAGAGATCCCTCTCTGATTACAGTTTGGCTAGAAACTGTAGTCCAAAGATTGGTTAGTGGTTACCCCGGCCGTATTCCCTTGGGAGTCATAGGGAACAACCTGGGTGATAACATAATTGGCGACTCCATTGGGGATAAGCATAATTTTCAAGCTGTTGTCTATCCATAGACAGTGGTTCTAAAAATCTTAAACAGTCCCTTAAACAATCCTAAAAATATCTCAGAAAATACCAAAAACAGATTCAGAAGCTGGCTCCTAAAAGGGAAACCAGACACACTAGGTCAAACCCTGACCCAAATCCACCAGCAGTTTTTGAAAATCCAAATACAATACCCAAAATAATTAGGAAACAACAAAGGCAGGAAAATCCTAGTGAGTTGAGTCCTGAGACAGCTCATCCTGAGCCGGTTCCAACCCCAATCAAAGTTCTATTTAGGTCTACCCCTGTCTCTCCCAGTTCACCATCTACATCTCAAAGCCCTCCTTGCACATCTTCACCCACTGCACATATCCCCTTGAACAATACCCTAGGTGCTGCTACACATGTTACCTCTGTGGCACACACCGTTCCTCTTATCCCAGTTGCTCCTGTAAATTCCCCTAACCCTGTGAATATGGCTAACAGATATGCACCCTTGCAGTTACCAGCTAATGCTGCAGCTCTACCCCAAGACTACCAAACTAAAATCTCATATTTTGACTCCACTGGCCATCTTACAGCTATTCAGCATGCCAAAAGGATGCAGGACCATTTTGAGACCTATGAAATAGATGATGACAGTGTCAGAATGAGGATGTTTGTTCAAAGTCTAACGGGGGATGTAAGAACTTGGTTTAGATCCCTGACTGCAAATTCCATCACAACTCCTGATGAGATTTATCAAGCCTTTACTAGCAGATGGGAGAAGAAGAAGGATCCTCTGCACATACTTGGTGAATATGACACTATCAAAAGAGGTCCCCAAGAGACTGTTTTGGAGTATTGTGCAAGATTTAACAATGTATATAACGCAATCCCGAAAAATTTAAGACCTCCCCCTGATTTGGCCTTGTACAAATTTCCTGATGGTTTTGACCCTGATATGGCCTATCAGTTGAAGGAGAGAGATCCTCAAACCCTTGCAGATGCCCAAAAGGTTGTTGTCACAGTGGAAGCTAACCTGATTGCCAAAAGAAACAGAGCAAGGTTGGAAAAGAGAACCACTTTCAAAGAAGAACCCTCAGCCTTTGATCAAAAACTGGATGCAATACTCACTGGTATGAAGAGATTGGGGGATAGAGTGGAATCGGTTGAGAGGAAATCATCATGGGAAGCACCACAAAACAACCCTCCTAGGAATCTAAATTTTAGAAGAACCCAAAACCCAAACGTTGGCAAGGCCAGTGCTGACCAAGACATAAGACCCCCTTTCCAAGAAAACTATGCTGAAACTTCCACATCAAGTGAACCCAATGAAGATTCTCAGATTAATTTAATGGGTCTAGATGGTGAAAGTCAAGTCTTTTTGACCCAAGAAGACCATGAGGATGATGTAATCAAGCTGTTCCCAACCAAATCAGGTGAGTCATTTGATTTCAAACAAGGCTATGACACAGCTGTTTATGAAGTCCATAAGCAATACAAGCTAAGGAGCAGAACTGTAAATGTAACACAACCTGAAAAGGTAAAAGACAATCAGCAGCCCAAAAGAGCCATAGTTACAGAGCCAAATGACCCAACAGATTCGCTTACAAAAGAAGTAACCATGGAAGAAGTCACTGAACCAGCTTCTTCAAAACAGCAGCCCATGGATGCATCATCCTTGCACCCTAACCCAAGTGTCACCCCTCAAGAGATGAGCAAGAAGGGCAAGCCTCAAAATCAGGATCAGAATCAAGAAGAAGAGTTAGTAAACAAGGAAAGAAATGTCATCCACAGCCAAAAGACCCAATCCGAAAAACCCTTTGACCTAGAAACTGAAATTAGTAAATTGAAGATAGCCATTCCTCTCTCAGAATTGGCCAAACACAGCATCTACAAACAACAAATCAGGAAATCCCTCCAACTTACTAGCAACAAAGATGATGTTAATGTGTTGGATGATACCCCAGAGCTACTTTTTGGCCCTGAGGTGGATGGAAAGATAACAGGTGTAGGCATTTTACCTTTCTATGTCAGCCTGCATGTGCATGACAAGATATTACATAATGCAATGTTTGACTCGGGTGCCTCTCACAACCTAATGCCCAAATCAGTCATGGAAAGACTAAACCTGGATATTACAAGACCATACAAGGACCTGTTCTCCTTTGATTCAAGCCAAGTCAAGTGCTTAGGCCTAATAAAAGATCTATGTGTGTCTCTTGTTCAGTACCCAAACAAAACAATTCTAATGGATGTTGTAGTTGCTGACATCCCACCCAAGTATGGGATGCTGTTATCAAGGTCATGGGGGGCTAAACTTCAAGGTTCCCTGCAGTTAGATATGTCATATGCCACCATCACTGTTTTTGGGCAACCTAAGAGATTATACAGAGAAAAATTAATGAAATACATGGTCAGCAGTGAAGAAAAGCCTCAAAACTTTCCCATATATGCTGTCCATTCAGACATAGACTCATACATTCTCTTCAATGATAATACAACTCTCCCAGATAATGAGGTCGAACCCACGACACTCATACAAGAGGAAGACACCAATGAGCAGACTGCTACCCAAGAAACAATGATTAAGCAAACATTAAACACAGCTGCTGCTCAAGAAAGCGAACAGGTTCCATCAAGTGAGGAGACTGCCCTAGAAAACAAACCAGATGGCACACCAGAGCTTCAACTTACAATTCCAACACATAAGGAGGTCATTAAGTTCTCCATGGAACAAGAGATCCTTTGGTTCCTTGAATTTGATGGCTCAGTCAATAAATTAGGGGCAGGAGCTGGAGTTTGGATACATAATAAACAAGACAGTCATGCAGAAGGCCGAGCCTATAGACTGAATTTCAAATGTACTAATAATATGGCAAAATATGAAGCCCTTTTACTAGGCCTCAAGCTAATAAAGTTCTTACAAGCCACAAAGGTCTCAATTATGGGAGATTCAGATTTAGTCATCCAACAAGTGAAGGGAAATTTTGTCACCAATGACAAGAGACTGAGGTCTTATAGGTCTGTTGTGGCTGAAATACTAAGCTTCTTCACTGAATTTCAAATTACTAAGATTCCCAGAACCCATAACTTGCATGCCCACAGTTTAGCCACATTTGCAAGTACCTGTAAGCTACCTTTTGAGCCCCACCACTGTTTTACAGCTGAGGTAAAACACAGACCTTCTGTTCCAAACAATGTCAAAGACTGGCAGGTATTTGAAGATGATGCACAAATAAACAACTTCTTGACCTTGCAACAAGAATTTGCAGGACTAAATATTGACACTGAAAGAGCAAGTCAATCACAAATACTTGAAAGAGCAAGTCAATCACAAATACAGTTTGAACATACCAACCACCCAATATCACCCAAAACAGCAAAACAAATGCTAAATCCAACTATTTTCAACAAGGAAAACATACAACAAATTCAACAAACCAATCATGAGGAAGCAACTGTTGTAGAGGATGAAATCATAGAGCTGAAAGACAACTTTCTCCCAACAGGCCTAACTCCATTAGAAGACATCTTTGACTCAAATGACATCCCTAGAAAACCAAAAATGCAGCCCCTAAATACAGCCATTGAAGAATGCAACATTGGCACTATGGATAAGCCTAAGATAATAAAGCTATCTGCATCTCTGCCTCATGACCCTTCAAATACAAAGCACATTGATGTTCAGTATCACATTGTGAGGGATATGGTTGATGACAAAAAGGTGTGGCTGGTAAAGGTGGACACTTTGAAGAATGTTACAGATGCATTGATGAATTTTGTGAACATTGAGAAGTTTTATTGGTGTAGAGAAATAATGGGCGTTGCAGGGCTAGACCAATGACTATGCTCTCCTATGACCCCCTGCGCAGAAAAACAAAAAAAAAAAAAAAAAAAAAAAAAAAAAAAAAAAAAAAAAAAAACAACAACAACAACAACAACAAGTGGGAGAATGTTGCATGTGTGTTATATTATTTCCATGACTAGTCGCATGTGTGGGAGGGTCACAGGGGGAGTGAAATTCGATCCTTTTCAGTGAACCAGGGGCAGCAGGGGGGGATTTCATAGAGGCCATCACCACCCTATACAGGGTCTACGGCGTCGCCCCGTGAATTATTTGTTTTACCCTATATTAGGTGGGAATACCTACCTATGGTTTTGTTCCCATGGTATTTCGTAGATTCATTCAAGGGAACTATGGTTATGTTCTAATCCAAGGTTAATGGATTGGGGTTTATGAATGCTTCATCATGTATATATATGTTTTGTAACATTGAAAGGAATATAATGAAAAATCAATCTGGTAGTCCTAGTTTTGGGACGCAGGAAATAATCTCAGTGTATTTGTTTTATATTATTGTCATTGTCTATTTTCTATTTTTTAGAATTCGTTTACTGGTAATTTATGTACAGGGTTAAAACCTACATGCTCTCTTTATCGTATGTTCCTTCTCCTCTGTTTTGGATTGTTCATGTTCCTTCTCCTCTTGAGGTCCACTATGTTGAGCAATGGTTCAGCATGGTATCTCCTCCCCCTTTGACATCAATGGCAAAGGATATAAAAACTTGGCATATCTTCCCCTGAGTTCATGCCACATCACATCAAGGCATGTGACTAAATAACAACTCTCCTCATGGACATATGGACAACACACAACACATAATATCTCATTGATCTTCTCTTGCAACCTACTCATTAGATTATGTTGAAGATAGAGTAGCTACCAAATCTCAAACTGCCTAAGTCATTTTTATGAGAATGAGATCACTCCTAGTTTGTGTTTGAGATACTCAAAAGGCTCTCTAGAAAGAGGCTTCCTAAAAATTTCTGCAACCTACTCATTATTATCCACATAGTCCAACCTCACAAAATTGTTAGCAACTTGATCTCGCAAGAAATGATATTTAATTGGAATGTGGTTGTTCTTAGAGTACACAACATGATTAGTGGAAATGATAATAGCACTCATGTTATCACACAAAATGGGAATGGTAATATCAAATTTAATTTTGATATCCTTCAATGTATGTTTCATCCACATAATGTGAGTACAACAAGTAGCTACAACTATGTACTATGCTTCTACTATATATAAAGAGATTGAGTTATGTTTTACCCAAGGAACTAGACAATTTCCCAAGAAGAACACTATGCCACTCGTACTCTTTCCATCGTCAACACTACTGGACCAATCAACATCAAGATAATATTTTAAGGTGAAATCCTTACCTCATTCATACCATATGCCATGATGCATTTCACCTTGAATATATCTTGGTATCCTCTTCAATGCATTGACATGACTTTCCTTTAGATTTTCTTGAAATATTGAAACAATCCCTACTCCTTGCACAATATCTAGTCTAGAAGCAGTTATGCCTAAAAAGATTCCAATCATGGATCTATAAGTCGTTTTATTTACTATGGGGGATGAATATTATTTTCTTAGTTTAAAACTAATCACCATAGGCGTCAAAATGGGTTTACAATCATCCATCCCAAACTTTTCCAGAGCTTCTTTCAACTACATAGATTGGGGGATGAAATACCTTTTTCTGACTGAGAAGCATGAAACCTGAAGAAGAAACACAATCCTCCTAGCAAGGAAATATCAAACTCTTTTATCATTTCATTAGAAAATTGATGTTCCATCTACTTCAGATCACTTCCAAAATTAATATCATTTACATACGCAACAATGATCAACATATTATCATTTACACATTTAATGTATAATTTTGTGTCTGTTATTCCTCTTCTAAATCCTTCTTGCTAAGGTATTTTTACAATCTAGGATACCATGCTCTTAGGGCTTGCCTCAATCCATACTGATATTTTCTTAGTATGTGCACATGATCTTTGTCTTTTGAAAGTATAAATCCTTTTGGTTTCTCAATGTAAACCTTCTCTTTGAATTCTCCATTACGAAATGTTGACATCACATACATCTTATATTGTCTAAATATTATAGGATGCAAATGCCAAAAACATCCTTACTACTTCTAATTTGCATACAAGAGAAAAGGTTTCCTTGAAATATATACCTTCGACTTGAGCTTAACCTTTAAAAACTAGTTTGTCCGTGTTTCTCACAACTTGACCATCTTCATTTATCTTGTTTTTGAAAACCCACTTTGTGCCAATGAAATTCTTATCCTTTAGTCTTAGAACCAATTCCTGGGTGTTTTTTTCTCTATTTGATGAAGTTCTTCATTAATTTCTTTGAATTGTTCCTTTCTTGCTTCATTGAGATTCTTAGGCTCTATATGAGACAATAGTGCAAAGTTTTATTGTTTGGGACTTCGTTGAAGCCTCCTTCTAGTATGCACAACAAGATATTTACTTCCATTTATTTGATTCTTTGGATGCTTCTTATGAACATATTATGATGTATTTTTGTATTTATGAGATGATTTTTGTAACTCCTCAACCTATTCTTCCTGTAACTGTTTATCTTCCTCATCCTCCATATGTTCAAGTACTTCATTCTTGTACATATGACCCCCATCCATATTTGATTTCTCATGACTTTTTGTTGTATGGTCCACATCTTCATCCACTCTAACATCTATGTATTCTTCAATATTCTTTGTCCTTTTGTTATAGCACTTATGTTCTTTTATTTTATTTGCATACCCAATAAAAATGGCATCATCTACACAAAAATCAAACTTACAAATATTTTTGTCATTCCTCTTGATATAAAATTTTATCCTTAACAATTTAAGATGCTTCACTTAGGCTCATCTCCCTTTCCACAGTTCATAGTGAGTCTTGTCACTATTCAGTTTCATATGCGTCCTATTAATAAAAGAGACAACGACTTCAACTGCTCCTCCTCAGAAGGTTTTTGCTACATTTCCTTCATCATCATGGCCCTAGCCATGTATAATTATCTTCTTCATTCTACCACTCCATTTTACCGAGGAGTTCTTGCAACCAAGTATTTCCTTCTGATGTCGTGATGTTCACAAAAATCTTAAAATTTCCTTGAAGTGATCTCTCCTCCCCTGTTTAACCATAGGAATTTTACCTTCAAATCTTTCTCATTCTCGAACTAAGCCTTGAATACCTTACATTTTCTCAACACATCTATTTTTTCTTGTAACATAGTTATCCATATGGCTTTACTAAAATAATAAATGAAAAAAAAAATTTACTTCTCACCTATGTTACTTTGTTTTCTTGTGAGGCTGCAGATGTTTGTATGGACTAGTTCCAGTGGTTTTGTTCTATAATACTCCTGCGTCTTGAATTGTAGCCTTGTATGTTTTCCGCATTGATAGGACTTGCATATTTAACTATCTAGCTTTGATAGTTTTATTAAACCTCTTAACAACTCTATTTTGTGGACTTTTACTAGAGTGTCAAAGTTAACATGGCCTATCCTTCTATGCCAAAGCCATGTCTCATAAGTTTTACTCAGAGAATACTTTTCCCTAGAATCATCAAACACATAGACATTATTGGGAGTTCAGGTATCTTTTCCAACTAGCTTTACATTCTATGCCTTTTTGATCTCATAATATTTTGATCAAAAAATGGCATAGTAGATATTATCACACATTTGCATCATGCTCACAAGATTATGTTTGAGATTGTCCACATGAATAACATTCAAAGCCTTAGTTTTTTTTTTTTTTATTTAGACTAACGGTTCCCTTTCCTTTAATATGTTTTGGAACATTGTTTCCAAACTTAACATTAAATTTTCTACTTTCTTTCAAAAAGAATAACTTACTCTTGTCTCTAGTCATGTACTTTGAGAAACCACAATCCACATACCACTTCTCTTCCTGGTCATGAACGTACAATACAACCTCGTATTCTTATGTTTCTTTTCTTTTGTCTCCATCTCCCTTCATTATTATGAGAATTTGGTTGCTTTGTATTTTGTTATTTAGTAGGCGTAAACATTTTTATTCTACATTCATTACCCTTGTGACCATAATTATGACACCTGTAACATTTTATATCATTCATAAGCAAGAAGAAAAGAATTCTATCTATAGAAGGAAAAATTATAGATATGCCAACTTGAAAGTGATTAGAATTATAATTTTCATCTTTTTTCAACATTAATCACTTTACAATCAACAACCTTATGACCAAAATTATGACACATATAACAATTACCGTAAAATAACTTTGGGTACTTGAGGTAATGCATCTATTGTGTTTGAGTAGATATATTCAAATTTTGTCTACGAACTTGTTGGTGAAAAAATCCATTCTAAGGTTATTTGGTATTAACATAATTTTTACCTCTCAACCTATCTCTATGCTTTGTCAACCTTTCATCATTACCATATCTTCCTTTAATGGCATTCACTTGGCTATCAGACTCCTTGTTTCTTGGGGACTTGGAACTCGATTGTCCTTCTAGAGTCTGTTGAGATTCTTTATATCCTAGACCAACTTTGGTATCTGGAAATTGAGGATATCATCTAATTCTTCTAAACCCTTATTAAATCTTATGTGCAACTCGATCATGGACATGATCTTCATGAGATCTAATATCAGAGATGCAACTTCTGCTTCCAACTCTTGGAAATTCTTTTCCCACTCAACTCCTTGATTCAGAGGAAGCTACTCTTTTATCCTGGCTTATTCAAGATAAGTTCTTAGAGAAATTATATACCCATAATATCAATCCAAAATATAATTTCCCTACCTTCTTAGCAATTCTAACTTCAGGACTTCATTTCATCATCTAGTCTAGCATGATTTGTTTTCCTGTCTTTTAATTATTGAACTAGAATGTCTTTAAGCTTGATAGTTTCTTCTAGTTTTAACTTTTAAAGGTTATAGAAGTAATTATAAGAATTATACGTACCTTATTTATATCTTAGAAGTGTATCTTTCAACAACTTGTTCTTGTTCCTGGTCTTCTTCAGCTCTTCTAGTGCACTAACTAGCTCTGCTTCAAGATCCACCACTCCTTCTAATTCTGATTTTTCTTCAAACTTAGTTTCGAATTCGAATGCCATGATTGTGCATTCCTCTTTTTCTCACTTAGATGATTCTTCATTTATTTCCTCATATGAATCACTATATTCCTTAGAGTAGAAACTCCATTTCTTCTAAATCTTCTTCCTTTGATATTTTAGAGCTTTGTCTTGACTCTTATTTTCTTTGTCCTTCTGTCACTTCTCAACTTTATATGGTAATTGAGAACCAAAGTTTCCTACTCTAACACATTCCAAAAAAATTAAATGGTATATTACCTTTGTATTTCCCCAAGCCCCTTTTGAGTTTTCTAACAAACTGAGACATATCATCATCTGAATCATCACTGGAGAAATATTGATGTCTTTTATGCTATTCGAATTTCTTTGTAGCTTTAAATGCTACTTCTTTTGGCTCTAACTTCTCTTCCCCAATTCTCATCTCATAAGAAGCGAGTGTTCCATGCACCTATTCCTATAATTTTTTCATCTCCTCTATGGCTTAGATCTCAACATTAAAACTCATTAAATGTGATCTTCAAACATTTTGGACAACTTCCTATTCTTCAATGTCTTCACAAAGTCCTCTAATCAGATCAATTACTTCATCAACTGTAAGAAATTATTCAACAATGCTTTCTTCTTCACTCATCCTAAGACTTTATAATTTCATTCTATAGGTTTATAATTTATCTTTCTTTACCTTTTATTTTCCTTCATAACAATTCTTGAGCTTGTCCCAAGCTTCCTTAGCTAATTTTCGGTTCATCACCTTTACAACTTTGATTGGTTAAGACAAACTAGAATTGCGTTCTTGGCCGTTGCATTATTGTTGTATTCTCTCCATTCATCAGGATATGCTGGTGGATTTTTTGTAACCTTGTATCTATACTCTAATGCAAAACATACAACCACTCCAATAGGCGTGATGTATGCTTCCATTCTAACTCAATAGAATACATAATTAACTCCATCCAAAACTAGTACTTTGCTTTAGTGTACATTATGACTCGCATGATTTTCCATGATTCCTTGTGGATCTACTTTTTAGTGATTAAAAATTCTTGAAGGAACATGGCTCTGAATCACTAAGATGGGTGGTGAATCAATAATTATAGTTTCTTTATTTTTGAAACAAACATCACACAATCACACAATAAAATACATTCATGATTTTATACAATGATTTGAACATGGAAACCCTTCCAAGAGAAAAATGACCAAACTTTTTTTTTCATTATGATGTAAATTCAAGGCACCCACTCTATTTACATCAAATATTGTGTGAGCACCCACTCACAGGAGACTCCAACCCCCTCAAATCAGTAATAACCAACTCGCACCAACTCGCTTAGATGCACTAACCTCGTATTTGTATAGGAACCAAACTATTATTGCAAGTTAGATATGCTCTTTCATGGGATTTTCAAACTAAGACCTCATGTATGTTATTTTAGCTACAATTTTTTTTACTGCTCACACATAGCCGATTCAACTTTTGCATCTCACATATTCCTTAACATGTTCTTTTCTCTTCTGCATGTACACACATAGATGCAATCCATAACTTTGTCTTTCTACAACTCACTCATTATCAGGTTTTGTTACTTCAAATTTGTATCCACCATACTCTATGCTCTTAATCCATCACTCTCATACTTTACACCTCTCACCCTTCTTACTATTATTCTTATCTTTCTTTTTATTCCAATTATGCACTGTTCGAGAATAGGTGTTTCACTAAACTCTACTTCGGGTTGAGGATGTACCATTATTTGATCTAGTCATAATTCATTTTATATATCTCTCTCTTACACTCTATTCCTCTACATTAAAATGATAAGAATATAAATATTTAATTCCACCAACCACACTTTTAATTTAAATCTACTCAATCTTTAGTTGTTATTGCGTGAGCTAGCACACTCAATCTTGTGTGCTGATTTCTACCGGTGGTTACCCATCATTTCATCAGTAAATCAGATCTCATAGTTTGTTCCATCCTTCTTTATCTAAATTTTCAATGAACTCCTTTAATCCATATAAGGTTTCGACACCAATTTCTCAACTATCTATACTTCTTTAGAACTCATCATGCATTGCCATATCATCAATTGATGACACTGCCACTTTCATGGTGACATCATCTTACCACTTGCAACTCTCCAAGCGTTGTTGTATGTCACATGTATTTGGCCCACTTGGCCATCCAAAAACTCTAAATCTTCCTTCCATGTGGCCCTTCCACATGATTCCATGTCATTCCTCTAAGTCATCATTTTGTATAAATAAGAAGAGGCCAAGTTCTAGCCTTTCCTCATGATCGTGTTTGAGCATAAAATCCCGAGTGACTTAGCTGTCGAAAAATCAACTAACCCAAACATATTGTATAGCCTGAACAGATGAAACATCTCAAACTAATGATGGGTCTTAATACCTGAAATGCCAAATGACCAAATGTTTTATAAAAACTGAACTTGAATGAATAGTTCAAGTAGCCCAAACAGATTTGATTTGTTTCCATTTTCCCATTTGCTTCTTGTATGCCCTTCATGAAGCCTGAACCTATGAATTGACTTAACACATAGAATATTTTTGGACTATCACACATTCTTGGAAATTTCTTTCTAAGAAGCATTGAACCACACAATTCAAAGAGGATTTTGACTTGATCTTCTATAGACAAAGTGTGTTTAAGCTACAAGCCATTGAACCATTCATACACCAGCCATAGCTATAATTATGTTAAGGATTCTTTAATTATTTAGCTACAAGGATGGTTTTCTTCATTTGACTTGCACAACTAGCTCAATGCTTCTGTTGACATCAATTATTGTACTTCAATCTCCAAGATCAATAACAGGTTCCATTCCATGACAACACTGTGTCCAATAATTGACAACATTGTTTCCAACACTTAGGCCAATGGAATTTCTATCGGGAATGGAATCTTGAATATAATGGCATAGAATATGATTATGGAAGGATGAATAAAGTTAGTAAAGCAATTAATCTTGTATTTTTTAGAGATTAAGGATGTCCCTATAAGGCCAAGGTGATTAAAAGTGAATTGTGAGGAATTAAAACAATGAATTGAACAAATAAAACACCAAATCTAAGCACAAAAAAATTAATTCAAGAATAATATTTATATTATCACTTAAAATATTACCTTGTAACAATAAATACTCAAATGGTACAATAAATTATGAGTACAACAAAAAATTATTTAATTATACTAGTCATATTCATAAATACTTTACATGTTAAAATTGGAAACTAGGGCCAAACTCCATGTGGGTCATCTTATTAGTGGCAGCTAATATTTTTATTGGATCCCGCTCATTGAGAGGTGTAGGATTTCTCTAAAGATCATCCGATTTCGATAAGTATTTATGAAGTTATGAATTTATTTATGTTATAAAACAAATTGTCAAGTCGGCCAACATCCTATGTAGGCTCAGAAGCCCAATAGACGTGTCCATTCATCATCCACGTTTTAGTATAAACAGGAGAGGACTTGAAGTCATTTGAAACACACACTCTTCATGTGATCTCCTCCTCTCCACGTCTTGGGTTTTTGGTGAAGGAGAGACACACAAGAAGATACGTTGGGCCAAGTGGATGATGCCCTAGATTATACGCTATAGTGGAAACTCCTAGCCGTAGTAAGGGAAGGAATTCATACGATCTAATAGAGACACCTAGCCGCAGTAAGGGAAGACATCATATGCTATAACAAAGACTCTCTAAATGCAGTATATACGCAATAATATATACGCACAACATGGAGCACTTATACGTTGTCCAACATAAATGGTAGCCGGAGTAAAATAAAGGAAGTTGCAGTCATAAAGGGTAGCCACAGTGATATAAAGGAAGGTGCAGTCAAGACCTCGCATGTATGGGAGCAGATCCACACTACAGGAAGAATGATGTTGATCTCAATTGAGTACAGGTTCTTGGTATCAAGGTGCAGGTTCAGTATTTCGTAAAAATATAGTCTTGGTTAAGTATGTATGATAAGGGTTTTGGTGAAGTAATGAGGACGAAAATCAAACCCTTGCAACCTGCACTATAGAAACATCACTTCGGACCTACATTGTAAACAGCCTCAGCACGTGAAATATAAATGTATATGGGTACTCTTTGAAACACTGTCTCAGGTAAATGGAGATTACGTTAAGTGATTATCTCAGTCTTACATATATATATGACTTTCTTGGGATAATAGTCACAATGATGAAATATGTGATACTCGGCATACCTGTAACCTGAAGGAAATATCTTCGAATGAATAAATCAGAGAAGGCTAATGATGATCTTAGTATATCTATGAGCAGCATCTCGACATACCTGTAGGTGTTGTCATCAACCGGATGGAGCTGAAGGGTCTTAAGTCCTGTAACAAGGATCTCAGCATACACTTATATTTGTTTCTATTAACTCGCTTACCTCAATCATGAACAGTCTCAGATCATGATGATGAAAGATGCAGCATGATGGGCATGTTAGTAAAGGGCAGCATGATCCTGAAGATGCAGCATAACGAGTAGCATGATGATGAAAGAAAATGAGAGTAGATCAGCACTGTGATGGTACAGCATGGTGCCACACGGTAAGGTGCAGCAAATGGATGAAATGAAACACTACGATAGGTGAAGTCGTCACCTTGGAGAATCAGTTGAAGCAAAATGTCTTCAACTGATCTCATGTATCATTGTTATAGGAAATGATCTATGCTGAAACCTAAATAAGTCAAAGCGCTGACTTCTATTGTAAATGTACTATCTCTCTCTCTCTCTGCTGAACTTTGAAGAACATAAAAGAAGAATTGATCAAGGGTTTCCCAACATTGGGGTTTGTCCCTGGCTAGCGCCACATCTTGTGTCCTCCTGTCTTGGCTTGTCTTCTACGATTTATATTTATGTTCTATCTGTAGTTTACTTTATCCTGATGTGATTACTAATCTGGAAAAAAAATTGAAATAAATTACTCTATCATAGAACATACCTGAAATTAACATGGTATCAGAGGTGAGGTGAAGACAATGCCCAAGCAAGAGTGAAAGAGCAATCACCGAAGACAGTTGGGACAGGACAAAAGGATCAATGGGTTCCTCATCCCTCTTCAAATTCATCGAGGGAGAAGTCGAAGCAGAAAATATTATCAGAATGGTGCAGTGGAAGTTTCTAATGGCCTACCTTAAGATCACTTTATTAGAAGACCGGATCTTAGGGTGGGAGGAAAGGCGGATGCCTTGGTTGTAATAAGTTCGGCCATTGTGCGAAGGAGTGTCTAAATGGCAGAGACACATCCCTTGATGAAGATAACAATCATTCCAGGGACATATTCAATGATTATAGGAATGACAAGTAATTCAAGTCATCAAGGAAAGGGCCGACTCTTCAAAGAAAGCAAGGCGCCCCAGGTATGAAGAATCAAATATTGTTTATGATAAGATAAAGAAGTGTTATCTTGTATGGGCCCTCTCCTTCAGATTCTTTGGGAATCTGGTTTATTGATTGTAGTGCTTCAAAGCACTTCATCGGAGAGATGGGTGCACTCTCTAATTTGGTAGAGATGGAAACAATCGTGGGATTATACTTGGAGATGATGCCACCTATCCCTGAAAGGGTGTAGAGAATGTTATCCCTTAAATGAATGAGGGTAACTTCATTCATTTAAAAAATCTCTTTTATGTACATGATTTCAAGAAGAACCTGGTGTCCATTTCAGCAATGGAAGTCAAAGGTTTCAGGGTGGCACTCATCGATGGAAAGGTACATGTTTGAAAATAGAATTTTCAAAGATGTTTTTGAGTTTAGTGTTGTATCAAGTTGCAGGAAGTCCACTGGGGACCAATCCCAATGACACATAGCACCAGAGGTCTATGATTCAGATGGTGGTAGGGATGCCTGGATTAAAAAAGAGCATGAAAGTACATGTCTGAGATGTACAAAAAGAAAATCTTACAAGGGGACCATTATGCTCATGTAGCAGGTCCACAGGTTTGGAACAACCCACGGAGTTTGAGATTCATGGTCGGGAATCTCATACAGGTGAAAGAAATCCCTCTATGGCTTGAAGAAAAACTCCCTGGGCATAGTATGAGAGGATTGATAGTTGTCTAATGAAGTTGAGATTCACTAGGAGTGAAATCGATCCAAACCATTACTCGAAGGTTGTGGATGATTGACCTCTCATACCAACACCTTATAAGGATGACTTATTTCTTACAGGTGTAGACCGTCTCATTTGCAGAAGTAAGATGGAGTTTGATTCCAGATGTGAAATGATAAACTGCAAGCCTGTGACTACCTCGAAGATCTTAAAGTTATATGGTAGTGATGTTGGACTAGATTTGGGAAATGTCTCTAATTTTTATAAACTCATTCACGTTGATGTTCTTAGTGAACTTCCATCTGGACATATGTTTTGTAGTTAGCATGGTGAACTAATATTTGGTTGAGCCCCACTGGATTGGTGCCAAGAATCTTCTGAGATATCTTCGGGGCATAATCTCTCATGGATTAAGATACACTGCTAGAATATGAAACTACATGATTATTCGAATGCTGACTGGGTAGGCAGTGTGGAGGATCACTAGACCACTTCTTAGTGCTAGTTCTCTTTGGATTCTGCTTCGATATCATGGATGAGAAGGAACTAGAAGTCGGTTTTTATAAGCATCGCCAAGACCGGATACATAACTACGAGTATGACCTCGTATGAAGTTGCCTGGCTGAGGAAGATCTTCAGTGAGCTTTTTTTACACATGATGAATACCACTGTGATTCTTTGTGACAACCAGAGGTAGGATTTGATTATTGACGAATCCCGTATTCAATGATTGCTCCGGTAGATAGACATCAGATACTACCTTATTTGGGATATGATGTGTCAATGAGCAAGGAAGCTCCATTACTATGAGATGATGTACAGGTTGCTACACTTTGTCAAAGTCCCGGGGGAAAGATCAAATCTATGATTTTCCCGAACGACTTGGAGTCGTCGAGAGACCCTTGTAAAAGGTTCCTGCATGTTGCATTCATTGAGCTCTGGGAGCTCTGAGGGCTTGGGGTTCTTAGTGGAGCAACATACGACCACAGGGTGACTCACCCTCCCCTAGCGGCGCGTGTTGAACTGGATGATGTGTTCTCCATGGCAATTGAGGATAGGATGATTCGCTCTCCTTTGGACAGGATGATTTTCTCTCCTATGGACAGGATGATTCGCTCTCTTGTGGGACAAGATGATTTGCTCTTCTGTGGACAGGATGATTCGCTCTCCTGTGGACAAGATGGTTCCCTCTCTTTTGGGACAGGATGATTCACTCTCCTGTGGACAAGATGATTCGCTCTCCTGTGGACAAGATGATTCGCTCTCTTGTGGGATAGGATGATTCGCTCTCCTGTAGATAGTATGATTCGCTCTCCTGAGGACAAGATGATTCACTCTCTTGTGGGACAAGATGATTCACTCTCTTGTGGGACAGGATGATTCGCTCTCCTATGGACAGGATGATTAGTTCTCTTGTCGAGGCATCCTACCCATGTAGTCCGAGACTCATGGGAAGTACCTCTCATCTAATCAATGAGCATTGAAATGAGGATAGGGACCATAGTAGTACTGATGGATGCATCGTTGTATCTACCGTACTCCCTATTCTAGGATGAACTTCATTGATCTCGGATCAATGATACTAGTCTGGGACCAGTGGTAGGAGTTGTACCCACTATGACACTGACTTCAGGTCAGTAGAGGACTAGTCTGGACCAGTGGTACATACTCTGAGACTGACTTCGAGTCAGTAGAATACTGGTCTGGGACTGGTGGTAGGAGTTGTGCCCACTATGACACTGACTTCGGGTCAGTAGAGGATTGGTCTGGGACTAGTGGTAGGAGTTGTACCAACTATGACACTGACTTCGGGTCAGTAGAGGACTGGTCTGGGACCAGTGGTACATACTCTGAGACTGACTTCGAGTCAGTAGAATACTGGTCTAGGACTAGTGGTAGGAGTTGTACCCACTATGACACTGACTTCGGGTCAGTAGAGGACTGGTCTAGGACCAGTGGTACATACTCTGAGACTGACTTCGAGTCAGTAGAATACTTGTCTAGGACTGGTGGTAGGAGTTCTACCTACTATGACACTGACTTTGGGTCAGCTGAAGACTAGTCTGGGACCAGTGGTACAGACTTTGAGACTGACTTCGGGTCAGTGGAGAATGGAATGACACATTCTCGATCAATTCTTCTTATTCATGGTTTAGTAGAGCTGAGAAGAGTAGAGCAGAGCTAAGAAGAGCTAGCAGATCAGAGCTGAGCAGAGTTAGCAGAGCTGAGCTGAGCTAAGCAGAGCTGAGCAAGGCAGAGCATAGTAGTGCAAGGGCACTGATGGCAGAGATAGTACAATCAGGACATATGGATTAGCAGATGGAGTTCTTCCTAGTTGAGAGGGAGTGTTAAAATTGGCAAATAGGGCCAAACTCCACGTGGTTCATCTTATTAAGGGCAACTGATATTTTTATTGGATCCCTGTCATTGAGAGGTGTAGGACTGATCTAAAGATCATCCGATTCCGATAAGTATTTATGAAGTTATGAATTTATTTATGTTATAAAACAAATTGTCAAGTCGGCCAGCATCCTATGTAGGCTCAGAAGCTTAATACACGTGTCCATTCATCATCCATGTTTTAGTATAAATAGGAGAGGACTTGAAGTCATTTGAAACACACATTCTTCATGTGATCTCCTCCTCTCCACATCTTTGGTTTTTGGTGAAGGAGAGACACACAAGAAGATATGTTGGGCCAAGTGGATGATGCCCTAGCTTATATGCAGATGATGTCGTAGCTTATACACTGTAGTGGAAACTCCTAGCAGCAATAAGGGAAGGAATTCATACGATCTAATGGAGACACTTAGCCATAGTAAGGGAAGACACCATATGCTGTAACAAAGACTCTCTAAACGCAGTCTATATGCAGCAATATACATGCACAGCATGGAGCACTTACACACTGTCCAACATAAAGCGTAGCTGCAGTAAAATAAAGGATGCCATAGTCATAAAGGGTAGCCGCAGTCATATAAAGGAAGGTGTAGTCAAGACCTCGCATGTATGGGAGCAGATTCACACTGCAGGAAGAATGATGTTGATCTTAGGTGGGTACAAGTTCTTGGTATCAAGGTACAAGTTCAATCTTTCTTAAAAATACAGTCTCAGTTAAGTTTGTATGATAAGGGTTTTGGTGAAGTAATGAGGATGAAAATCAAACCCTTGCAAACCGCACTACACAAACATCACTTCGGACCTACCTTCTAAACAGCCTCAGCACATGAAATGTAAATGTATATGGGTACTCTCTCAAACGCTGTCTCAACTAAAAGGATATTACGTTAAGTGATTATCTTAGTCTTGCATATATATATGACTATCTTGGCATAATAGTCACAATGATGAAATATGTGATACTTGGCATACCTGTAACCTGAAGGAAATATCTTCAAATGAATAAATCAGAGAAGGCTAATGACGATCTCAGTATATCTATGAGCAGCATCTCGACATACCTATAGGTGTTGTCATCAACCAGATGGAGCTGAAGCATCTTAAGTCCTGTAACAGGGATCTCAACATACACTTATATTTTTGTTTCTATTAACTCGCTTCCTCAATCATGAACAGTCTCAGATCATGATGATGAAAGATGCAGCATGATGGGCATGTTAGTAAAGGGCAGCATGATGATGAAGATGCAGCATAATAAGGAGTAGCATGATGATGAAAGAAGATGAGAGCAGCTTAGCACCGTGATGGTACAACATGGTGCCACATGGTAAGGTGCAGCAAATGAACAAAATGCAACACTATGATAGGTGAAGCCGTCACCTTGGAGAATCAGTTGAAGCAGAATGTCTTCAAATGATCTCATGTATCATCGTTATAGGAAATAATCTATGCTCAAATCTAAATAAGTCAAAGCGTTGACTTCTGTTGTAAATGTACTATCTCTCTCTCTCTGCTGAACTTTGAAGAACATAAAAGAACAATTGATCAAGGGTTCCCCACATTGGGGTTTGTCCCTGGCTAGCGCCACATATTGTGTCCTCTTGTCTTGGCTTGTCTTTTGCGATTTATATTTATGTTCTATCTAGAGTTTACTTTATGCTGATGTGATTACTAATCTGGAAAAGAAATTGAAATAATCTGCTCTATCATAGAATGTACCTACAATTAACATGGGTATCAAAGCTGAGGTGAAGACAATGCCCAAGCAAGAGTGAAAGAGCAATCACTGAAGACAGTTGGGACAAGACAAAAGGATCAATGGGTTCCCCATCCCTCTTCAAACTCACCGAGGGAGAAGTCGAAGTAGAAAATATTATCAGAATGGTGCAGCGAAAGTTTCTAATGGCCTACCTTAAGATCACTTTATTAGAAGACCGGATCTCAGGGTGGGAGGAAAGGTGGATGCCTTGGTTGTAATAAGTTTGGTCATTGTGCGAAGTAGTGTCTAAATGGTAGAGACACATCTCTTGATGAAGATAACAATCATTCCAGGTACATCTTCAATGATTAGAGGAATGACAAGTAATGCAGGTCATCAAGGAAACGATGGACTCTTCAAAGAAAGAAAGGAACCCCGGGTATGAAGAATCAAATATTGTTTATGATAAGATAAAGAAGTGTTATCTTGTATTGGCCCTCTCCTTCAAATTCTTTGGGAATCTGGTTTATTGATTGTAGTGCTTCAAGGCACTTCATCGAAGAGATGGGTGCACTCTCTAATTTGGTAGAAATGGAAAAAACCGTGGGATTATACTTGGAGCCGATGCCACCTATCCTGGAAAGGGTGTAGAGAATGTTATCCCTCAATTCAATGAGGGTAACTCGATTCATTTACAAAATCTCTTTTATGTACCTGATCGCAAGAAGAACCTAGTGTCCATTTCAGCAAAGGAAGTCAAAGTTTTCAGGGTGGCACTCATCGATGGAAAGCTACGTGTTTTAAAATAGAATTTTCAAAGATGTTTTTGAGTTTGGGGTTGTATCAAGTTGCAGGAAGTCCGCTAGGGACCATGCCCATTGACACATAGCACCGGAGGTCTATGAGTCAGATGGTGGCAGGGATACCTGAATTCAAAAAGAGCATGAATGTACATGTCTGAGATGTACCAAAAGAAAATCTTACAAGGGGACCATTCTGCTCATGTAGTAGTTCCACAGGTTTGGAACAACCCGAGGAGTTTGAGATTCATGATCAAGAATCTCATACAGGTGAAAGAAAGCCCTCTATGGCTTGAAGCGAAACTCCTCGGGAATAGTATGAGATGACTGATAGTTGTCAGATGAAGTTGAGTTTCACTAGGACTGAAACTGATCCAAACCATTACTCGAAGGTTGTGGATGATTGACCTCTCATACTGGCACCTTATAAGGAAGACCTATTTCTGACAGGTGTAGACCCTCTCATTTAATTATACTAGTCATATGCATAAATACTTTACACAATATAGAAATTACAAAGTTTTATCAAATAAAAGTTAAATATGCAAATCCTTGACTATATAAGCACTGTGGCCTAAATTTTTCATTAATTACATTCATAATAAAAAGAATAGGGATGAAAATAATAAGCTTAATATGGAAAATAAAAAGAAAAATATGGCTATGCTAGAAATGATAGGTGAATCCGTAATAAAATCACAATGATCTCAAACATTTACAAATGAATGGTTCCATTGACTCATTCTCTAAGGAACTCAACCTTCTGTATTTCCAAAATATTATTCCTCCAATGTTAGGATATTTTGACACATAGGAAATAGTTAAGTATAACCTAGTCTAGTGTAGAGTTAGGTAAAGTGTGTTTCCTTACTATGTACTTTTGTAACTTACAATCCGACGGTCACGATATGTTCTAGACATGAAGTGATCCGACGGTTCATTCTCTCCTCGGTATTACTGGCACTTGATCCATAGCTTAACACCTGATTGGTCCATGATCTCTATTTAAAGAGCATGGAGGGTCATTTGTAGGGTAACTGTTCATGAGAGAAGCTTATGTAAATTTTCATTCTTTTATTAATAAATTGCTTGAAGTGGCCGCGTTGGCTCACACCGTGGACTGTTTCCCTCTTTGAGGGTTTTAACCACGTCAAGAATACTGGTGTATTGATCTGTGATGTGTTTATGAGCGGTGTCCTTTGGTGTTCTATCTGAGGAACTTACCTTGTAAATTCCCACATGGTATCAGAGCCGCGGGGCAAAGAGCATACGCAAAAATGAAACGTATAGATCCAGTAATAAAAAATGGAGAGCTAAATATTCTAGATGAGAAACATAAAGCTTTAGAACCTAAGAGTGAAAAATGTATTTTTGTTGGATGTTCTGAAGATGTCAAAGGATATAGACTTATTCCACTTAATTCCAAGAATTTTATCATTAGAAGAGATGAAATATTTGTTGAAAATATATCAGCCTATGAGGCTAGTTCGGCAGATGTGCCACCTCTCTCTATCCCTTCTACTTCTGAAAATATTTCTTCTTCAGATGATGACAACAAGGATGACAATCCTCCCCCACCTTCTTAGGATCCTCCTTTAGCTCCTCAGCTTCAAAAATGGGTCCGTGCTACTCGGGATGCAGCAGGTGCTCTTGTCGGTGATCCTGCAGATCAGCGACGTACACATTTTCAGTTTGATAGAACCTCTTCTTTACTAGCTCAAGCTTCAGCGAATTATGATCTTAACACCTTTGTAGAAGTTTCACGCCATATATATTGGGATGCATCTATGAATGAAGAATATCGTTCATTATTGGCAAATGATACATGGGATCTTGTTCCTCTTCCAAAGGGACAAAAACTTGTTATATGCAAATGGGTTTACAAAACCAAGTATGGACCAGACGGAAAAGTTGATAAACATAAAGCTCGTCTTGTTGATAAGGGTTTTTCACAAGTTGAAGGCATTGACTATAATGAAGCCTTCTCACCTATTGCCAAAATGAACTTTATCCACCTTGTTCCCTCCCTTGCTACCTCTTTCAAATGGGAAGTCCATCAGATGGATGTTAAATCTACCTTCTTGCATGGGGATTTGCATGAAGAAATATATATGGAACAACCTACTGGCTTTATAAAAATAGACTCTAGTCTTGTATGTCAGCTTAAGAAACCCCTTTATGGTCTCAAGTAAGCCCCTCGCGCATGGTATGCCAAAATGGATAGATTCTTTTAGAAATTGGCTTTTCTAGGTGTCATTCTAACAATACTATCTACACCAAGAAAGTGGGCAAGTCTCTTATCATTCTTGTTCTTTATGTTGATGATCTTATCCTTACTGGTAGTGATCCCAACCTTATAAACCATGTGAAATCTAGACTTAGAAAGAATTTTGAAATGACAGACTTAGGACACTTGCATTATTTTCTTGGTCTTCAAGTCTTGCAATCCAAGGAAGGTATTTCCCTTTCCCAGTCCAAGTATGCTTGTGATCTTCTATGCCATTTTCACATGGAATACTATAAGCCAACCATTTCTCCCTTTCAGTCTGGAGCCAAACTTTCAGTCACTTATACTTCCCATGAAGTTGATGCTACCTTACACTATTAACTTGTAGGAAAACTTTTGTGTCTGACCCATACTCGTCCCGACTTTTCCTTTGTTGTTAGCCTTATTGCTCGGTTTATGCAAAACCAACATGAAATTCATTAGAAATAAGCTAATAGAATAATTCATTATGTTCTAGGTACAGTTTAGTTTTGGATTCATTACAGTACAGAAGCATCCCCTCTATTGGTTGGTTTCACTGATTCCAATTGGGCTAGTGACCCTAATGATCGGAAGTCTACTGCATGTTACGTGTCACTCTTGGTTCAGGACCTATTACATGGGCTTGCAAGAAACAAAGTGCCATTTCTCTTTCTTCAATAGAAGAAGAGTATCGTGGTGTCGTAGAAGCTAGTAAGGAAGCCCTGTGGCTTCGTTAGATCCTATCAGAGTTTGGCTTTCAGTAGCAGCATCTGACTACACTTTGGCGTGATTATGAAAGTTCCATTCAACTATGCAAAGATCTAGTCCAACATCAACACAAAAAACACATTGAATTGCACATGCACTTCGTCAGAAAGCTCATTCATGACCATGTTCTTCAAGTGCAATATTATTCAACAGATGATAAAGTTGCAGACATCTTTATAAAGGCTCCCAGAGAGGTGAAGTTTACTAAACTTCGATTTATGGTTGGAGTTCATGAAGTTGTTACTAAGGGGGGATAGGCTCTAATGCTTCCTTCCTTCTCCTATTGTGTCATATTTGTACATCCTTCAATCCTATCCCAAGTTGTTCTTAAGGGGGGATGATAGGATATTCCGACACATAGAAAGTAGTTAAGTATAACTTGGTCTAGTGTAGAGTTAGGTAAAGTGTGCTTCTTTAATATGTACTTTTGTAACTTACAATCCGACGGTTACAATATGTTCTAGACATGAAGTGATCAGATGGTTCATTCTCTCCTTGGTATTACCTACACTTGATCCATGGCTTAACACCCAATTGGTCCATGATCTCTATTTAAAGAGCATGGAGGGTCATTTGTAGGGTAACCGTTCATGAGAGAAGCTTATGTAAATTTTCTTTCTTTTATTAATAAATTTCCTGCAGTGGTCGTGTTGGCTTTGGTTGTGGACTGTTTCCCTCTTTGAGGGTTTTAACCACCTCAAGAATACTAGTGTATTGATCTGTGATTCGTTTGTGAGCGGTGTCCTTTGGTGTTTTGTCTGAGGAACTTACCCTGTAAATTCCTACTTCCTCCATTAAGCCTTCATATACTTAATGTTTTTTCTGGTGCTAATCAAAATCCTTTCATTGTGCAAAAAAAAAAAATTTGACACCTCATGTTGTGTGTTGTCTCATATTGCTAGATATCAGGAGTGTATTTGTTTCAAACATTTTTTCTACAACTTGTAATATTACTTATGAAATCCATTTTTTCTTGTTGGTTTGTATTTTATACCCATGGACAAAAGGCACCATGGACTAGATACCAATTTGAGAGTGTGCCTAGTGAACCTACCTATGTACTAAAGATCCTAGTGAGGTCCCACATATAGGTTAAGTTGAATGTGGCTCAAGGAAGATGTTTTATGAAACAACAATTGTAGTTGAGTGATATGATATCATCATTAGATGGGTCATGCATGAATATGACATAGGGATGGATTGTAGAAGACATCTTGCATGGGTAGGAATATGTGAGTACCTATGTGAAAATCTTATATGGTATAATACCACTAATAAAAATTGGGAAATGTATTACACACATAAGATAACGACAATGGGATCCTTCTTTAAAGGCATAAAATGGCGTATTTTTTGTAAATTCTAATTAATTGATTTGTGGTTGTACATTAACTGTCAAATTTGAGAAATAATAAAATGAATCTACTATTAGAGGGGACAAATGAAAATTTAAAACTCCCATCTCTATCTCCAATGATTTATCTTGCATGTATTTGGGTAGCTATTAACAAATATATCTAGTGCATGAAAATATATTTTTACAATGTGAATGGCAATGCAATGTGAAAATATAAGCATTTAGGAAAATAATTTATCTTCCCAATACAATGGGGAGCTTCTTAATGTCCACAAATATGGTTTTAAATCTATTAATCAAATGAGAAATCCATTAGGGACATGTGGCACATTGTTAGAGGAGAATCATCTTACATTAGGATGCTTCGAAAGTAAATCATGGAAGAGGAAGCTTTGGACTAACAACTTGTTAGAGACTACACCATCTTAGAAGAGGGGTCTTGATTCCATAGAGGATCATTCTTGGAGAATGTTTCAATTGTATGGAATTATTTTCTTATTATGTTGTCCTTCCTCACTTATTATATACATAAAAGAGGATAGGTTCATTGTATGTTTTGTCATCATTGTAATCTATTCATTGTATTGTCTTAGAGAAGCCTTGTAGGGAAAAGTACATTAGGTTCATGAGGAAACCCTAGTAGAATCACATTATAGTGAATGAGGAAACAATAGAATAAGAAAAGGAGAGAGATATATGTCTTGTGTGTTTCACGTAGGGATTTATTTTGTCTAAATTTTCAGTTTTCTCATGAAATGCTAAGTTTTATGCTATGCATGTAGACACTAGAGAAGAGTAACAAGTTGATGTGATTCATGATGATGACTATGATGGATATTATTGTACTACTAGAATTTTTAATCTTGTAGAAGACATGGAAAATGGAGCTAACACCTTGCATGATTCTATAACCTTGTTCGATGGGATGTGATGTTAGGAATGATCATGGTGAGGTGAAATTGATCAGTTTTTAGCATGGTGTCATGCATTTCATAGAAGAAAAGTTTGTTATTATATCTTTCATGATATTCCATAGAGGTGTTGTCATTTATGTTGATGTAAGAGTTGAAGGCCAACGATTTGAGCATGCAAAACCTAGGATGGAAAAGTATATAGGGACACTAGGACTAGAGTTTTCTTACCATGCACTTGTGTAAAGACGCATGGCTATGGTTTGTAAACCCTAATAAAATAATGCTAGTCTGAAACAAATATGTGATATAAGCTTCTTGAACCCAATGGGAGGAGTTGTTGGTGTTGATGCTATATTATTGTGGATCTTTGATGGTGGCTATGGTTTTCATGATTTTACCTTGATAGAGTTTGGAGAGTTAGAGACTATAATTGTTTTTTCATAATTTTTTTCACATATATTTGATTTCTTTGATATATGTATAAAATATGTTTTTATTGAAAATTTTATTTTCATTTTGCATTATCTTCATGATTAAGCAATTTCTAGGATTTATTATTCATGTTGATTTTATATAACATAAGATTGAATTTATTAAGTGATTTATTATAGAACTTGAAGATAGAAGACATATTTCTATTTCATATTTAATGCTAAGACCATGTTCTTTTAACATGAATATCAACTACATGTATCACTAGGAATGTGCCTAACTGACATTTCTTTAAAAACACAAGCCAGACACCTTCAAAAATACAATATGTCAGAGTGCTCACTTCACCTTATACATGCAAATTCAATCTAGAAATCACCTTATACATGCAAATTCAATCTATAAATCTAACACTTCACCATAAAATGAAAAAAACATTCAATTCATCTAACATGTTCCATGACTATCTAAAATATACATTTTTAACAAAAAGGTGCAGTGTGCCAAATTTACAAAATCAGACCTCATGCCTAAACATTGTAGTATGGCATGTGGTGACTTATATAGAAAATGATTAATTTAATTGACTTGATGAGAAATATAACCTCAAAACGAGAACTTCAGCCCAAAATCCATATTTTTATGCCAAAAGCATGAAAAACACACTGAAATTAGAGATTGGTGATGTCACATCACCCTTTTTTAGGGTTAAAATTCAATCATTTTTTAGCGATGACATTAAAAACAGAAATCATGATCACAGAAAACCGTAAAATTCCAACAATTATCAACAATGGCGTTAAAAATAAAATAGAATGAGTCGGAAAAACCTTAAAAATCCCACATTTGTCACCATAAAATTAAAACCAAATATCACAAGAACAAAAAATGGTAAAATTTCAACATTTCTTAATTGTTGCATTACAAACCGAATATCACAAGTACAAAAGATCTTAAAATTAAAATTAAAAAAAAAACATGGAATTATAAACCAACTATCAAATAAAAATAGCTTAAAATCAACATTGAAATTAAAGAGTCATTCTACCAAGAGCATTTTTTAAGAAAGGCTAAAAGTATAGTTTATTTTAGATATTAGTCTAAGACAACTTGACCCATTTTCAATGGGGCAATGAAATTGTTTTTTTTTTTTTTTAGCTAATTGTTGCATTACAAACCGAATATCACAAGTACAAAAGATCTTAAAATTAAAAATAAAAAATAAAACATGGAATTATAAACCAACTATCATCAAATAAAAATAACTTAAAATCAACACTGAAATTAAATAGTCATTCTACCAAGAGCATTTTTAAGAAAGGCTAAAAGTATAGTTTATTTTAGATATTAGTCTAAGACAACTTGACCCATTTTCAATGGGGCAATGAAATTGTTTTTTTTTTTTTTTTTGTTTTTTTTAGCTATGGCTTATAAAATCATCATTAATGTACAAAAAAGCATGAATAAAACCTTTAAAAATGTACAATTATTATTATTATTTAAAATTTCAATTAAAAATGTGATTTTTTTTTGTAAGCTCTCTTAGTATTGCAATAGAAAAGATTTACATTAGTTTAGCAAAATTATTGTCTCTAGCCTACCACCTTTGAAACTAGAATAGATGTAATCAATTAAAGATTTTTCATCTTACAAAATTAGAGGAGTCCTTGAAAAACAAAGATCAAAACCATTTGCTTCCCCACTTATGGAAATACAAGCAACAAGAGGCAAAAGTAGCATCCAACGCAAATTCTAAACTAATAAGAAAATTAAACTAAGCATGGAAGCAAATGAAAACACAATTATAGCCTAGATCCATTTATTTCATTGCTTTCCACCCATATTGAGGTATTGAGATCCTAAGTTGTTATATCTTGGAATTCCTATTTTATGAGGAATGGGAGAAGGAATACCAAGAATAATGGCTAAACATAGAGAGTGAAGAACAACCTTCATTGGCTAATCAATGTATAAATTTATTAGTTGATCCATGAATATGTGACGGAATGGAAGCAAATATTTTCGGAAGAAGTTGTTTGATATAGTCTAGGGAGATTTTGAGTCTCTATATTTTGGCAAGTTTGAGAGATAAATATACATAGAGGATATTAGTAATCAAGGAAATAGAAACATGAGAGTCACCTCCAAGGATTGGAGGAGATAAATTGAGGGTGGAGGTAATTTTTAGCCCCATTTCAAGAGCTTTGAGTTCAACTAAATTATCACTATTGTGGCCAATGTAACCAAAATAAAAATGAATAATGTCTCATGTTTTTTAGACTCCCTTGTAGCATGTGGGACGATGGTTTCCCTTTGTAGGAACCATTAAATGTTAGTTTGATAAAATTAAGAGGAGGGGAAGACAAATGTGATGGGGATGGGATGATGGGAGTTGGGAAGGGGAAGAGGATATATCGAGAGCAATGACAATAAACACCTTAGGGTCCAATGCCAAACAATTGGAGATAAGGATGATTTCTTTGAAATTACAAAGAAAGTGTTTTTGAAGAGAGAGATGAGAGTCATAAGAGTTGAAGAAGAAACAATTTTTTTTTTCTTTTTAGAGAATTTAGAGGGAAAATACTAGTGCAAGAATCCAAGCTCTATTGAGAATGGGATCACAAGATGGGGAAAAAATCCAATTACTGATCAAGTCTAGGGTCCAAGTTTCTAATAAGAAAGGTTAACTAAAAAGACTAAAGAACTAGTTCCAAAGATCTTAGGATAGAGGAAAAGAGTGGAAAATATGTTCAATGTTTTCTTCGCTAGCTTGACATAAGAAATAGAGTGAGGGACCAACATAACACATCCTAGGTTAATTTTTTTATATGGATGAGAATCTAGAGAAAATAATTTTTTATGTTCCAAAAGATTATGATGCCATATTTTCGACCATAGATGTTGATTCAAAGTGTGAGGATGATTTTCCACAAGAAACTAACCTTTTTTGATGGTGAAAGAACCTCGTGGTCGATGTCACTAATGAAGTTTGTTCATATCTTCTGAAAAGTTAGTTATTGATGTAGAAAAGTTTCTTTGAACTATTCAAGAGCTTGGCCTAACAAAGAGATGTAATAGGAGGAGAGAGAGTGAACTCAATGATAATTAGTCTTTGGACGGATGTTTTTTTCAGTAATCAGACACAAGACTTTTCCTTGATATTACATAACATATTGTATATCTTGAAGATGTTCTTGGTAAAAAAAGATTTGGAAATTGATGCCAAGAATCATCCTAAAATCAAGTGATTTTTCCATTCTTGACTTCCCAAAAGTAGTGTTCTTATACTAAATTTTTTCCTCTATAGGTCAAGTTTCATATAGATGAACCCACTAGCGAGATAGTTATGTGAAAGCGTTATTCATTAGGAATTAGGTTGTTGTATTTACTAGACCATATTTTGCTCCATAAGTCCTAACCTTCTTGTAGCTAGAACTACAAAAGTTTGCCTCCTGGGAGAGTTTTTAGAGTTTCCAGATCCCGGAAGCCCAATCCTCTTAATTTTTGGTGGAGATGTAATTTCTCCCTGGAAATTACTACCCATTTTTTTTCATTTTTCTCCTCCCCATAAGAAAGTTCATTGAAGGACTTTTATTTAATGAAGGACGGTGTTGCAAGAGCACAAAGAAGAATCATGGGTAAGGCATGCATAACAAAATTTAAGGAGGATAGTTCTACAAACTATGTTAACTAAGCATAAATTCTGGTGATTTAATCATTTGATAAATTAAAAGATAGACTAAATTAAATCATTTAAAACAAAAAATTTCCAAAAAAAAGTTAAAAAATAAATCAACAAAAGATTACTAAAAACAAAAAATTTAAATCAATTTTAAAATAAACTTAAAAAAAAAAGATTCAAAATTAAAGAAAAAGGAACACAATAATTAAAAAATTGTATAAAAAAAAATTAATAAAACAAACACACACACACACACATATAATTCATTAAACTAGTTATCTTGAGTCCACAAATGATGTATGGTTGCCATTTGGCACTCGACATAGAGCAAGAATAAGGAAATTTTCCCAATCCCACCTAAAAACGCATTGCACAGTCCCAAAAAGGTTTAAAATTTGGCCAATGATGAATAAAATAGTAGTTGCACCAAGAACACATGTGCATTCTTACAAACACAAACACATTCTAAGAGTATGTGTGTGTTCTTGAGAATGCATGCACATTCCAAGTGACGAGCCTCAATATTGCAACAAGAATTTTGCAACTCCCATGGCTACCAACTCAAATTATCAACCCAGGGTTCATACAAACTTAAGAGGTTTCAACACTATATGTGCAACATGCAATGTGTTCTCCTTTCATTGATTTGATGCAATGAACTGAATGACATGAAATCCAAGCTTGAACTAATTGCATAAATGGAAAGGAAACCTAATTACTTTTGTAAAGAGGAAATTATAGTTACTGTTGAAAAACGTAAAGGCTATTATACTTTGCATGAATGTAAATGTTAATCCTATTTCCATAAATGTAAACACTAACCTGTTTGCAGAGTGTGAATGGTATATCAAAAGGAAGCCTAGTCTATGGAATAGAAATAGCGATCTTGGAAATAGAAACCATAGCTTAAGATGTATGAAACAAAATGAAATCATGAAATCATTCATCAATCACTACATTCAAAAAATATTTTTCCAACAAATTTTATAAGGTACTTATGAAGTAATCATAAAAATCAGCATTATGCTCTTCAACTCATGAATCTATCCACCAACCAAACTGTAGAGGTGAATTGAAATGGAGAAGAGGTAAACCTTAAGAGGTATTTTGGTCTTACTCAATCACGGATTCAGAGCCTAGGGGTCATGATTTAATCCTAAGAAAAAAAAACCAAGCTTTTGGAGAAAATATGGTCAAGTTTACACGTGCTACAGGAGGTGCTACATGAGAGATATTGTTTTTCTACAGGAGGAGATAACTTACCGAATGGAAAACTAAATCAAATGCAAATGGGATGAATTTTTTTTGTTATTAATTAGGATGTTGTAGGAATCCATTCCAAGGGGAATCAATCCAAAATACCCTTGTTAACATGTGTTTCAAATAATAGAAAATTGCTACTCTTAAAACTGAAAATTCAAGAACTAGTGAGCTAGTTAACCTAGTAAATGCATAAACTAATCAAGCGAAAATGATTTCGAGTATTTTTTTTATTAAATTTAATGTTTTTGTGACAAAATAAAATTGGAATAAATTCAGTTGAATCTCATTAACATGTTCCAAAAATAGCATAAAATTATATATTGCGAGAAAGTCTAGATTTGTGAACTAGTAAACCAATCGAAGTAGCTCAATGATGAGTATCAATTTTCAAAGTTGCTCTAAGGATGAATCATGCTTGTGAAAATATAAATAAACTGTAAAATAACTCACTTCAATTATTTAACCAATTTAACCTACAACAAAATAAGCATGAATAATAAATGCATAAATAAGAGATGCAAGTGAGAAAGACATGAAAAGGACATAAATAAATTGTACAAGAGGGCTCTAAGGCTCTTGCAATGGCCAAGAACAAGAAAAATCAAAGTAATACGAAGGAAACCAAGCTTTAGAAGCTAAAAATGGCACTAAACTTCATCATTTGGATCAATCTAACTACATACCTGCTAGAAATGAAAGTGGAGCTGCTAAATAACAAGTTCTCACCACAAGAAGACTAAGAAATACATGCCCCAAGAGGAAAATTCGAATTATTACTTATAAAAGGTAATGAGGAAGCATTCTCCTTGAAATGAGGAAGCTTTCCCCTCCACCATACATCAAATATTGGACCTAGTTCCCAACATTAGGAATCTGCTTTAAATGATAGGGAACACACCCCTAGATTTTCTCAATCAGTGGAGATCCAAAATTTGTTAATAATTTCATGATATTTTGTTCATATATCATCAAATCTTGATACTCTTATAGTAGGGACAAAGTCCCTAGATTATCTCCTTCTCTAAATCTTCATAATATACCCAATATTCTCACAATATTCTACAAAAATAAATAATATTAGGCACAAATATGCAATATCGCTAAACCTTCATAATGAACATATTAAAGTCAAAAATATATTTCATATAATGCAAAAAAATAGGTTTAATGTGTTGAAGGACGGTTAGATGGGCCTTAATTTATGTCTACTTTGCAGGCCCATCTTACCCCCTTGTTGAAAGTGTTGCTCATCCTCTGAGCAACTTGGTGACCTAATTGTGACTCATTCATGACCCTCGTGGCCTCCCTGATCTATCATGTAGCTATCCAACTCTTTCCTATAGAAACTTTCCACTTTTATCTAACATCCTTCTACCTTCCTATAGCAGGGCATATTCTTCTTTTAGTTATTTGGTCATTGCTCCCATGGTGTTTGTCTTCTTCTAAGGGGGTTGGGGCTCATTTATTTTGGATTGGAGGGAGGTTATCTATTCAATTTTCTTCTTATTATCCTTTTATCCTTTGTTCTGATTCTTTTTTCAGGCACTTTTTCTTCTATTTCAATTTTTTCTTTTTCTTTTCCAACCTCTCTTCTTTTGCAAATCTATCCCTGGTTGTCTCTTCAGGTCTGAAAAATATTCTCTATCCATGTAAACAAAACTTGTCCATGTGTTCTTAAGGTTTGTGCAAGGGAACCTTGCTTCCAGTTATCAATTTAAGAGCACTTAGGATTTCAACCTTGTTGATAAGTGAGGTGAAAAATGGTATGCCAGTTTCAAAAAAAGTTAATTATCCTATCATAATGCTCATCCTCACAAGAAAACTCCACACTTCATTCTTTTTTTTGTTCTCAGGGTTCTACTACAGGGTGTTTAGTGGGGGAATTTCTCAAAAAATCACATAATTTCTATTTGTAAGAGGTGAGAGATTAATTACTTACCCCTTACTTGCAAACTCCTTCAAGATTATAAGGCTTTGTGGCCAATAATGCTCAATTTAGTGTCCCTTTTTGCCTAATGGGACAATGCTATAGTAAGCAGATTGTTGTAGCAGTCTATTTTCCCTGTAGTAAAGTGGTTTGTGCCTTGAGCTTCTTAGCTATGGTTGTTGTATTGGTTGGCCTTATCATGGGTGTCAAAATTTGTTTCCCCCTTCGTTGAAACCTCTTTTCATTTATCCTACTGCTCCTTCCCAGGGTTTTAATATTTGCCTTAGAGTAGTCTCGGTTGTAGAGACAATGTCAATTTTTCGTTTTTATCTGAGAGGGAGAAGGATGCTAATAATTTTGTCAGAAAAAACTTTCCTCTATCCCTATATTGACTTCATGTATAACAATTTCCAAAGGGAACTATTGCACAATTGTTTGCTACAGGGTACTTAATTTAAGAATAATTCTCCATGCAGATGTGTAGAAATTAACGAGGGAGAAAGCCACTTACTCCTTTCAAGATAATTTTGTCTTTCAATTCTCTCTTGTAGCTTCCTTTCAGGCCTTCTCTAGTAGTGAAAATCCTCTTGTAGCAGTTCAGATCCTCCCGTAGATCCTCTTATAGCACCTGTAAACATTGTTTGAAGCAGCTCGATGGCACCCTAAGGAGTCTTTGATAGCATCTAGCTCGTCCTTTTGTATCTTGATGAGTTTCTCCAACTCTTTCTTGGGAATGAGTAATTGCACAAGTGAATTTGAGCCTCATATTTTTTTTCCTTTTTGTGGTAGTGGCTCAAAGTGCTTTGGTGACTTGGCCTTTGCATGATTTTCCTCGTTTAATCATTGTCCCTACTCCTCGTAAGCATCACCCTTCTTAATTTGGCTTTTCCATGTTGCATGAGTGAGGGAGTTAGTTGCACTTAACTGGTTGAGGGTGGTCAATATTGCTGACCCATCCTTAGCTTATAAAACCTCATCTCTCATGCATTAACAACAAATTTTCAGCTATAATACACTCAAGAGAAGAGGTGAAGGATATTGTATACCTATACCTACTTGATGGTTGATGGAGAGGCATGCATGCTACTGCTGAATTGATGATTGATCTATGGTCCTCTGGAGGTGCTAATTTGCTTACTTTGCTTACTTTTGCATAAGTCTTCATAGATTGATGATTCTTTGACTAATAAAATTGTTGTGTGTGCAGTTTTCTTCCCAGTTTCCAATCTAATTCTGCTGGAGTGGATGGATTGTTTCCTAAAGATGGTGTGCCCCTTCTAAAATTCATAAATGGCTTCATGATGCTCAAGGTGGCTAGATCTTCTACTCAGTGGGTGAAAGAAAGAACTGATGGTGAGTTTGTTGTAATTGTACATGCTGCTATGGGAGGAATCTCCTTCTTGTAGTAGTCACTTATTTCCTCTTTCGAAACCTATATTGCATGTAATATTGAGGGAAAGTCATAAAAGGTATAAGGGCAAGGTTAAAATCATCAAGAGGTGGTGTAGTGGGTGGAAAAGTTGATGATAGAGCTTTTTCTAATTTTTTTCATGTAAGGTAGAGTGAAATTTGAAGATGACTCTTGGCTATATGGAGAGGATGAGTGATGAAGATGATATAGTTGGACCTCTACCAACATTTCTTAGAGAATACATGCCCTTTTGGCCTCTTTTCCCAATCAAATCTTCCTCTTGTAGCATTTCAGGATATTCTCCTGTAGCAGAATTGTTTAATCCATATCTCTCAAATGATAGATTGGATTGACCTAAAATTTGGTGACCATGTTTCCATCATCCCTATGCATCTCCCCATATAAAATATTGGCCAACGGTTGCATCAATCTAGAGGCACATTAAATATGGTTGTAGGTTTTGGAGGCCAATTTCTTGAAAATTTTGCACTGGAATTTGTTGAAATTCCTTGATCATGTGACCATCATCCATATGAATCTCCACATGAAACAATTTGGATAATGGATACACTATTTTCAAGATATGGTAAAAAAAAAAATTCCTTATGTATTTTGGCCTCCTATAGCAAAACAGAACCCTTGTGTAGCATTTTAAGACAATGAGGAAAATGAATGGGAAAGGATTGGAAATGATTCTGGAT
Organism: Pinus tabuliformis; assembly: GCA_031772625.1. NCBI lineage: Eukaryota > Viridiplantae > Streptophyta > Pinopsida > Pinales > Pinaceae > Pinus > Pinus tabuliformis. The sequence continues at coordinate 261,934,064 of CM062818.1, read as the reverse complement.
TTTGGAAATGGATGAGGGTGATGATTTGACATGGCCTTGGTCCTATTGGAGCATCTGAGAAAAGGAGGAGAAAACCCAAGTTTGACTTCCCTTGACTAGATATTTAAACAACTTTTTCTTTTGGTGCTAATTTGTTTTTGTTTCTTGGAAAGGTTGGAGGGAACCTTCATTCATCAAAGAGATATACATGGAGAAAATATTTTTTTTTCATTTTTTCATCTTTTTTCTTTTAGGCCTACTAGCTGTCTCAATGAAGTTTTGAATTAGTAGGTCTGCCTAGGTGCCTCAAAGGAGGTTTTCACCTAGGATCTTTTTTCTTCTTCTCTTTTTTCTCTTTTTCCAACCCATTGAGTGCCTCATGTAGGTTTTCAATCAATGATCTAATATCAGGCGTCTCAAAGGAGGTTTTCACCTCAGATTTTATTTTTTCCTCTTATTTTTTCAATTTTTTTTCTTTTTTCTATCCTACTCTACTTGACAAAATACAATCTCTTTCAAATATAGTAACAATTCCAATGGAGCCATGTGCACATCAATACGTAGAGGAATTTTGAGGTCTAAATGGGCATCCTAAGAAAAATGTACAACTAAAATAAACTTTATAAGAACCAATAGGAATTGAGATGATGATGTCAACCATGGGGGATGATTCACCATTTTTGGAGTAAATAAGTAAAATATTGAAAAATAATAAAATAATAAAACTACTTTTTCAACTCGTATTTTCAACTTATCTCCCTAATTTTTTACTCAAATTTCACATGGGAGTACTCGTTGGATGCAAAATTTAATTCCTCATTCAAAGAGTACCCATGTTGCATACTTTCAATGGACCCTGCTACACGAAAAATGAGAGATACATGACATGTATTTCTTATTTTTCTTGGAATAGGGTCTATTGGAAGTATGAAATATGGTTACTCCTTGGTATAGGAATCAAACCCATAGGGAGGTCAGTTGAAAATACGAGTTGAAAAAGTAGTTTTTCCTTTTTTCCTCTAAAAGTTGATGATGTTATCTAATCTTATTTTATTATTTCCACTATTATTTTATAATTTCCTTAGGAGGTCCATTTTAGACCTCAAAATTCCTCTAATGTGTGTAGGCTCAAAATATATGCTTTGACATGTACCTAAATTTCAAAGACCAAATGGTTTGACTTTGATAATATCAAACATTGTTGAAGAAGAGAGTGATGCTCCATCGTGTTAATTTTCTGGAACCAAACCTCAATATATCTATGATATCCTTGGTTCGCTTGGTCATATAGATCATTCTTCATGTATTCTTCTACCATGACATTCAAATATTCCTCTCTTTGTAGATTATTCTCTTGAGCACATAGAGGATCTAATGGCAAGCTTGAGGGAACTTTCTCATTCTCTGATTCTGATGTCTGATCTTCATCAAGTGCATCCCATGATTCTTTGGTCTTTTCATTTGAATATTCTTTTATTTAATGTTGTCCTTCCTGACATCAAGAGAATCTCTTTTATGAAATACTCTTATTGCGCTAATATGAATACCACTTAGATCAAGAGGAGTTGTTTGGAAGTATTGTACCTCAGCATTGTAAGTGGACTCAGCTACTTCCTTGTGTGGGTTTGGAAATGGTGGTACATGTAGTTCAGTTGGACTGTATCTTTGAGATGGATTTGGTTGAGGTTGTGGTTGTGGTGGAGGTGGATGGCAGGGATACCATGGAGTTGGGTATGGAGGATATTGAGGAAAATATTGAGGATATTGTGGATTTTTCCCATAGGGTCTGTGTGAACTTGTTTCCAAGATTAGTTTTGGGGTTGAGATGGCCAAGGTTTCCAAGGAAAGGGTGTATTCCAGTTACTTTGAGATGAATGTGCATAATATTGAAATTGTGAATTAGGTTCTTGCACCATATCAGGTTGAATCGGCTGTCATGGTCTTCTTGGAGCTACATAACATAACTGCTTTGGTGATTGAATTGCTCCATTTTCCTCTTAGTAAACTTCCTTCAACCTTGGTAATGATGGAAAATATTTAATAGCATGTGATTCTGCATGGACAACACAAATATCAATATCTTCATTTTGGTCATCTTGCATTCTTAACCTTTCTACTTATTCTCTTAGATTTCTAAGAATTTCTCTTTTAAAGTTATCAAGCAAATTTCCAAGTTCAGCTTCACTTACCAACCTTGAAGTTGGTTTAATGACTCTTGCCCTTCCTCTTGATATGTACTTGCATGTTTCACAAATTTCTTCGAATGAGAATTGGTATACATCACCCCTACTCATGAGATCAAGGGGATCTATCCAATCATCGCTAATTTTTCTAAGTAAGAGGCCTTTTAGTGTGTCAAATCCTAAATTATGCAATTTTAACCTCTTAACATTATACATAAATCTCTCTATTAGATCCTCAAGGATCTAATCTTCTTTTTGAGTCATTCTAAAGATTTCTTGTTTAAGGTTAAGATATTTATATTTTTCTAGAAATATCTTTTGCATATCATTCCATGATCTTATTGAATTAGTGCCTAAACTCATAAATCATTTAAGAGCTCTATCCTTCAATGTTGCCGAAAACAATCTCAACTTTTGAGTGTTTAGTAAGTAACCGTAAGATATATAAAGGATTTCAAATTCAAAGAGAAAGGTATTTGGATCCTCTGACATCATACAATGGAAGTTGGAAGGCAAGATGGAGGGATGTTCTTCATATGAACATTCATATCAGTATCTTGAATGGGAAATCCAAGAGTATATTCTTCATTGTCATCATCTCCATCCATATCTTCTACCTTCTCTACCTCTTCTTCTTCTACCAGCAAAAGGAGATGGTGATGTGGTTCTTACTGCACCCTGTGATCCAATGAGGAGTTTGGTGTTGGAATTTTTTTTAAATAAGAATGCTAATGCAATGCAATATACCTATTTGTTTTCTTTTTTGCAGAAGCTTTTCAAAGAAATTAATCAACTAGGGAAGAAAACAATGATCGCTTTGACACCTCCCTGACAATGATGCCAAAAAGTGATGAGCCTCAATATTGTAACCCCCAAGGCTACCTACTTAAATTATCAACCAGTGGTTAATACATACTTAAGAGGTTGTTGAAGCCCCAAAAATCGAGTCTACAACAAGAGGGATACCCGCCCAGTCCAGACCTTGGTTGGCAGCTCCTTATCCGTTTGGTATAGCGGGTCCGACTGGGGATATGGGACCAATTTCCCAATCTATGAGTGTGTGTGTGTAGAATTTGATGTTCCTGATCTAACAGTTCCTAATTGAGATATTCTAATTTTAACTTTAATCTAATGCTATGCTATTTTAATAGGCAGCAACATCTAAGTCTATACTAACCCGGGATGGAATTCTTCTATTATGCGATCTAAAAAGGTTTCAAATAACAACTGGTAATAAAGATCATTCAGCTATTATGAGAAAAGAAATCAATAAGGATGAACCACTTCGCAAAAAAAGTTAGACGAAACAGTTGTGAAAAACATATCGCATAATGAGCTATTCATACATTAAGCATAAACAAATAGCTATCACCATACAAAAGTGCCAAATGATAACTCAGGCATTCATGCAATAATACATAAACAACTAAAAATTGTATATCACTTTAACACATAAGCAGAAATGGTTAAGAGATAAAAGTACCATTTATAACTAGTCCTACTCATGAGCTTCAAGCGACAATGATTTATCTCTCTTTGCTCTAACATCCACTAAGAGTACAGAAGTGCAACATTAGTAGCAGATATCAAATGCAAACATAAACAAATCCTGTTCCATTCATTCATCAAAACCTCCTCGGAGGGTGCAAAAGTGCATGTTCTGAGGACAAGTTTTTGATAAATTTCTGGACCCTTCTCTAAATGCTTGAGAAGGGTTTAAATACTACTAACTAAATAACTTATTTACAAAGATTCAGGATGCGGTTTAAATGATCGTCCTTTTTTTAAGCAAAACTATTTCTAAAATTAAATCTAATATCTAACTATTTCTGCATTTGCTCCTTAACATTGCAAGCATTCAGTATTTGCTTGAGTAGAGTCGGCTGACTGTCTTCCGCTTTTGGTTGAGCTAAGCAAATAGAATTGGCAAGAGCTGGCACTATCTTCTCAGCAAAATCGATGATATATTTGAGAGTCATCCACTGACTATGTGGCTTTACCGTGTATGCCCAGTAATAATCCCAGTTCAACTTGGTTAGCCCTTGAATTGCTTCTGCCTTTTCCCTAGCTTTCTATTTCCAGTTTGTTTTTATCATTGCTTTCTTGCAATTTTCGGGCTTACAGGTGACTGAGCAGTTAAAAGCTTTCCTTCTCGAGCAATTTTCTCAGCGATGCGCGATTAGCACTAGGCACTAATCGCGCATCGGAAACTGTCTCCGTTCTTTGATCCGGGCTTTTGATGCGTTTTTCGCCTTTTGTGCCTCTTTCTCTTATCGGGTATAAAGCTCAAAATTTGTAAAAATAATGATCTCGTGAGCTCTTGACCGTGAGCATTAAACTGTCTGTCTCTGATATCAGCATCGCTAAGTACCCATTTAACCATGGTTGTATATGAAAGATCTGTAATGGATGGCTCAGCAGAATTCTGTGAATCTGTGGCTCTGTTGCATGCGGTATCTATTTATAAGGGTGCCTTTTCTCTGTCTTTGGACATTGGAGCCTTACCCTTTTCCCCATAGCTTCCTGCACATTGCTTTGTGTAACTTTTGTTCTTCATTCTTGCAGTTCACAAGTGAGGAGAGAGTAATGATAATAAATAATGACAGGAAAGCTTTAAATGCCACGGATATGCAAAAACACGCCACCTTACATGAACTGGCTCTTCGAAAAACACAAAACCATATTTTATTAACAATTGGCATATAACTCATTAATTATCATTAAAGCGCGTAACCGGTTCTTGGTTTATGTAAAAACTTCTTGAATATTGAGCCAGGAAAATATGCGATGGAATGTTTCTACGATTTGCATTGCAGTATTGCATATCGCTGTATCGCATTACCGCAATTACATCGTTTTGTTCTATCGCAAGGTTGTTTGATCACAATATTGCAAGATCGCAGATTGCAATATCGCAAGATCGCAGATCGCTTTATCATTATGTGTATTTTATGTAATTTTGCGACATGCGATATGCGATATCGCATATCGGCGATTTTAAGGTTTTCCAACGTGAGTGTTCATTAATGCATGTGATGCGATGGGGTTCGCGTCACAATCTCGTATTTTATCACTTTGACTCATAAGAGAATGCCCTATCATTCTTTGCGCGATGTGATATTTCTTAAGGAGTGACATATAAGCACTAATTGATTTTTTAAAATTTTTTGACTAAGGGTCCCCACTTATATAGTGTTATTGCTAATACTAAATAAGGAGGGGGGTTGTTGGTGGCCACAACAGAGGTGTAGAAAACATATGTGCAACATGCGATGTGTTCTTCTTTTGTTGATTTGATGCAATGAAGTGAATTTCGTGAAATCCAAGCCTAAACTAATTGCAGAAATGGAAAGGAAGCCTAATTAATTTTGCAGAGAGTAAATCCTAGTTACTGTTGCAAAAAGGAAAGGCTATTCTAATTTGCATGAATGTAAATGTTAATCCTATTTTCATAATTGTAAACATTAACCTATTTGCAGAGCGTGAATCGTACATCAAAAGGAAGCCTAGTCTATCCAATATAAATAGTGATGTTGGAAATGGAAACCATAGCTTAAGATGTATGAAAAAAATGAAATCATGAAATCATCTTTAATAACTGCATTCAAAATATATTTTTTCAATAGATTTCATAACATACTTCATGAATTAATGATGAAAATCATCATTATTCTCTTCAGGTCATGAAGATGTTCATTAACCAAACTGCAGAGGTGAATTGAAATGGAGAAGAGGAAAGGCTTAAGAGGTATTTTGGTCTTACTCAATCAAGGATTCAGAGTTTAGAGGTCATGATTCAATCCTAAGAGACAAAAACCAAGTTTTTCAAGCAAATCTGGTCAAATTTACAGGTGCTACAGAAGTGCTACAGGAGGTGCTACAGGAGATCCTGTTTTGCTACAAGAAGAGATAACTTGTTGAATGGCCAAGTAAATCAAATGAAAATGGGATGGACTTTTTTATTTTTTAATTACGATGTATTATAACTCCATTCCAAGTGGAATCACTCCAAAATACCCCTATTAACACATGCTAAAAAATAACAGAAAAACACTACTCTAAAAACTGAAAATTCAACAACTAGGGAGCTAGCTAACCTATCAAATGCCTAATCGAATCAAGTGAAAATTCTATGATGTAACTTTTTTTATTAAATCAATTTTATTTTTTTTATGACCCAATGCAAGTGGAATAAACTCAAATGAAGCTCATTAACACATTATAAAAATAGCATAAAATTACTACTATTTTGCTATAAGGGATTTACAAATATTCTAGATTTATGAACTAGTAGACCAATCTAAGTAGCTCAAGGATGAATATGTTTTAAGAGTTTTTCTAAGGATGAATCGTGATTTTGAATATATAAATAACGTGAAAAACAACTCACTACAATCATTTAACCAATGTAACCTACAACAAAAGAAGCATGAATAGTAAATGCAGAAATAAGAGATGCAAGTGAAAAAGACATTTAAAGGACATAAAGAAATTGTACAAGAGGGCTTTAAGGCTCATAGGATAGCCCAGACCAAGGAAAATCAGAGTCCTATGAAGGAAACCAAGCTTTAGAAGCTAAAAATGGCATCGAACTTCATTATTTGAATCAATCCAAGTACATCCTTGCTAGAAATCAAAGTGGAGTTGCTAAATAACAAGTTTATCCACAAGAAGACTATGAAATTTATGCCCCTATAGGAAGATTTGAATTGGTACTTATACAAAGTGGTGAGGAAGCATTCTCCTTGAAAGAAGGAAGTCTTCCCTTCCAAAATCCCTCAAATAGTGGATCTGGTTCCCAACACTAGGAATCTACATTAAATGACAGGGAACACATCCCTAGATTTTCTCAATCAATGGAGCTCCAGAATTTGTCAATAATTTCATGATATTTTGTTCATTTATTATCTAATCTTCATCCTCCTATTGCAGAGAGCAAGTCCCTCGATAATCTCCTCCAAATATTCATAATCTGCCCAATATTCTACAAAAATAAATAATATTAGGCACAAATATGCAATTATCTATAAACCGTCCTAATGAACATATTAAAGTTAAAAATATGTCATCTAATGCAAAAAAGAGAGGTTTAATGTGATGAAGGATGGTCAGATGGGCATTAATTTATGTCTAATTTGGAGGCCCATCACTAGGATTGTGTGCATATTCTTGAGCTATGTTGACATGGCAGCCTAGTTGGAAAGTAGGGATTTATCAAGCATGGACTTCTAAGAACATGCTCAAATTCCTTGGAATGTGCACACGTTCCTATAGGTGCATGTCATTGATTGCCCCATTGAAACATTTGGGGGAATAAAAGTATTAAACATGTTATATGAGGGCAAGGGCAGGGGAGATATAATGTAAAACACCTTATATTCATAATATTAAGGTAAGGGTGGGCATGGTGAAAGATACAATGCAAAATATAATATTTTTTGCATTATATTAATGCCACGTGTGTTCATATCGGGGGATATATTAAGGATAAAATGACAATATATTAAGAATACAATAAGGGATAAAGGGTTTTTCTATTGGTAGGTACAAAAAATGGAGCTCAAAATAAATGAAAAAATATAAAGGGGTATAAAAAATGTTAATAAAATAATGGATACTTTCAACATCTAGTGAAAAGGTATTTAAATTGGGAAGATGTATTGGGTTTGTATTTAGAGGGGGTTAAATAATGTGATTTTTAGAGGTATTTTCCAATATGTAGTCAAATTAAGAATATTGTTTAGCATGCCACAAACACAAGTGATATGTCAAAAGTTCATTAAGTGAAAACCCTGTGATTCATGCTTTACATCATGCACTCACGTATTATAAAACTAAAGATATTTCACGTAATATCTCCATAACCACCCTCATAATATGAATATGAAAGTGATAATGAAAATGGATGAAAATATTGTGGAAAACATAAAAGTGAAAACAAATATAATAAAAACATAATATAAAAGTAAGAATAAAAATATATTATAATGTAAAATAAGATCTTATGTAAAATCTTTTATATTTTGTATTATATCTCTTCCAATTACCCTTAATAATAGGAATGTTATACATAATAATTTACCCCACCCCACCTCAATAACATCTCGTCCACTCCACTTTTTATAAAATGGTGAAGTTAAAAATATATATATTATACGATGATATCTAATGTATTTATATTTTTCTAAGTTATAATATTATAATAAATGTATAACATCATTTATTATATTAAAAAATAATGTTACCTTTATTATCATCCAATCTGATATTTTCCAAATATGGTGGGCACATTTTCTAATTAATCTAGATACCATGAAATTTTCATAATTTCGATATTCACACTTTTCTATTTGAATGTTTACATTTTTTTTTGGGACATTTTGGAAACTCTTTTTCGACATTTTGGGAAATCGTTGTTTCTATTCTCCGAATCTAATAATCACTTTTGAATTAAATATTCGCACTGGGGTAATTTTGATTTTGATTTTAAGTTGCAAGATTAAATCTTTCATGTGGGATATAGTCAAAATAAAATAAATATAGTTTTTAATTGAGAGTGTTTTCTAAAAAAAGTCCATTTTGCTATTTAGTTTTCTAATGAATTATTAATTTTATTAAATGTAATTATTAGTTTATCTATATATATTTTATATGAATTAATAATTTTCAAATAAGTTAATTTCTTTTTCGAGATAAATATTTTATTTCTTTTTAAATTAGATTGTATTTAGAAAAGTTTAACATCTTAGTTTTGTTTTATATTGGAAAGATTGGACTATAACGAAAAGTGTGTTTTTCGGAGAGGGGTATAGGATACCAAGATGTCCAAAAAGAATAATATGATGAGATAATAACTAAAATCTAGGTTAAATATGTCATTAAGGCAAACTATAAGGCCAAAATTAAGAATAGACTAAGGCAGATATAAGTTAGGTAGATGGATAAGAGGTAGTGGCAATAACCTGAATTGGGGCCTCATTCTTACTAGGATTGTCGTCAGTCAAAGGAGGGATGCACAAGTGCTACTCAATGTGAGACAAAGGAGGGATGCACAAGTGCTACTCAATGTGATTCAAATGTTGTTCTAGGTCCCTCAGATGATGATGAAGATGCTCCAAGGAGTGAAGGATGTTAGCTCTATGCTTGAACTAGTTCCGCGGGATATGACCAATGAGAAACTTCATATACAATTATAATTCCATCATACATATACTAGTTGAAGCAACCTCGCGTGTGTCCTACGTCTGACACCCAACCTGTTAGCTCGACGAGCACATAGGTATCATAAAGTTGCCGTCGCATAGTGGCTCCCTCACATTTCATGTCACCTATCTCTTCCTAAATGGGGCCTAGAGTAAGGTCCCAATACTTGACATCTACTTCTTCTAGGAAATGGTGGGTATGAGAGTGACTCCAAGAATCCCTTTGTTGATAATAAGCTACCCCTTGGTGGACATGTGCACACTGACAAGGAATAGTGAAGGTTGTGACAAGGAGACAAGACCAAGATGTCATGGGGAAAGTGTTAGGATATTCTGACACATAGGAAATAGTTAAGTATAACTTGGTCTAGTGTAGAGTTAGGTAAAGTGTATTTCTTTACTTTGTACTTTTGTAACTTATAATCTGACGATCACAATATGTTCTAGACATGAAGTGATCTGACGGTTCATTCTCTCCTAGGTATTATCAACACTTGATTCGTGGCTTAACACTCGATTGGTCCATGATCTCTATTTACAGAGCATGGAGGGTCATTTGTAAGGTGAGCGTTCATGATAGAAGCTTATGTAAATTTTCTTTCTTTTACGTTAATAAATTTCCCGAAGTGGTCGCATTGGCTCAGACTGTGGATTATTTCTCTATTTGAGGGTTTTAACCACGTCAAGGATACTGGTGTATTGATCTATGATCTATTTGTGACCGGTGTCCCTTGGTGTTATATTTAAGGAACTTACCCTGTAAATTCCTACATGGTATCAGAGCTATTTGCGGGCCGCATCTGTTGGTGATCCAAATCCGAAGTCGGTGCAACTACATCTGATTGTCGTTTCCTATATTTACAGTTTCTGACTGCTTTCGAGCCAAGAGGACTGCTCTGTTGTGTTAGAAGAATCTTTTCTAGTGGGGAACCCCTTTCGTTTCACGCGAAAAAGGTTTTCGGTATCACTAGCTACGTAATTTTTAAGATCTGGAGGTATACAATCTTTATTTGCAGTTTTAGTTATTTATCTCTTTGTTTACTTCAGTTTATTTATCTCTCTGTTTTTATTACTGGATCTATACCTTTCATTTTTGCATATTCTCTTTGCCCTGCGACTTTGTGCGATCTGGGAAAATCAGAAACAGAAAGGAAGGATTTCTCTCATCTGTATGCTCTTTTCCAACGAGCCTTAGTGTGATCAGTGAACATCAGAAACATTGAAGAAAATATTTAGTTTCTCGCGAAATATAACTTTAAGCCATAAGGCTTTTTTTTTGCATGTTCATTTTGGGTTGTGCGGTTTCTTTTGTTTTGTAAGAAAAAATGGGTTTTTCAAGTAAACATGCACCCCAAAGCTTCAGTGAGTTAAAAAAAAAAAAACCTTCTTCTTTTCCAAAAATTACTAACCTTTTAAACTAGCCCACTTGGTCCAAATTTACTTTATGAGAATAGAGGTCTTGAGTTCAAGTATTTCTTTTTGTTGAGTTACTTTTTCAAAAGCACATGTAACTTAGGTTTTAAAGTTACTTTATGTAAAAATGTTCCAACCCATTATAAAAAGTGAGTCACTTATAATTCCAAAGTTGCTTTATCTTTTATTTAAGTTACAATTTAGTGGGTAGCTCATAAAGTACCATTGTAAAAGTGACTTTCACTTATTTATAAAAGTGGGTCACATAGAGTAATTTTTTTTAAAGTGAGTTAAATAGATTAAGTTTGGAAAGGGAGAGATTTTTTTTAAATATAACATTATCATTCACTTCCGAATATTCATGTACTTCATCGGCATCTTCAACAACTTTTTCATCCAGAAGCCGTTTTCGGAGTTGTTTTTTTTAAACAGCCTAATTTTTTGAGATATTTTCATTGGAACACTTAGTTTCTGCATCTAAATATTCAGTTTCTATTAAAATGGAAATTCCATGCCAAGTTATTCTTGACAGCACCAGCTACTTCCAATAGTTGTCTTAAATTGTAGATTTACTTAGAAGTAAAGGTCTTTATAGAATAGCCTCGGGCCAAGAGTCTAAACCTAAAGATGAAGATAAGCAAGCCAGATGGGAAAATAAGAAAGATCAAGAACATGGGTTGATAGAGATGTCTATTTCTCCAAACCTTAGTTTCCATATCGCAGAACTTGATACCCCTCACGAAGCAATGAAAGAACTCAATAAAGTTTTTGGAATTAAAAATGAAATTAGAGCCCATCAACTCGAAAATGAGTTTCTTACGTTGGACCCCAATAATGTTTCTTCCAATGAAGATTTTTTGTCCAATTTCAAGACCCTTAGACTTCTCTTTGAAGGTGTTAAGGTTAAGAAAGGAGATGGTAGCCTTATCTATTTCATTGTTACGAAGTTAGGTCCAGCGAATTCTATGTTTGTTTCCACCATCCATTCTACTAGAGAAGCCTTTATTTCTCAAGGAAAAGCCTACAAGCCCCCCTCTTTTGATTCCTTTTGTGATTATTTAATAAGAGAATAAGAAAAACGTTTACATCTTGGTCTTCTTAATACTAGAAACTCTTCTAAGAAATCCTTAACGGCCGAGCAACAACCAAATTCAAAGAACCCTAAAAAACAATATCCTAAAAAGAATGGTCCTAAACCAAACAAGGGTCCTAAGCAATTTTAGTCTCAAAATGAAAAATCAAATCAACAATATGATAACGCAAATAAAAACAAAGGGAAGAAAACTGGTAGACATTGCAACTTTTGTAATCGAGATGACCACTTAGAATCCAAATGATTTAAGAATATGGAAGCCTTGTAAGAAGCAATGAAGACGCATAACATCAATCTGGATCACTCTTCAACTTCAACTTCATATTCAAGAATAACAATTTATGCATGGGGTTTTCAAGCACCTTGGTTTGGTTATGCACTAAATGTATCTACTTCTTCTCATTCTCATCAATGGCTCAATGATTCTGGAGCTCCTTATCACATGGCCAAAAACAAAGCAATTTTTTCTTCTTTAAATGATTGTAACACAAAAAATATATATGTTGGTGATGATAGATCTGTTAGTGTTGTAGGGACTGGAACTATTCAACTAGAAAATGGTCAATTTAATGATGTATTATGTGTTCCCACCTTATCCCACAACCTTCTATCTGTATATCATATAACTCACTCATGTGAAGGTAAATTGTTTAATTTTCACCTCATGATGTTGTAATTAAGGACCTAAGAGATCCTAGACATAATTTAGCTACTAGCATTGCTCATGATTCTACAAGGTTTTATAAGTTTAACAACTTTGGGCCATCAACTCTTCCCTCGGTATTTGTTGCTCATTATGATGAAGTGAGTAAACTTTGGCATGAGCGCTTTGGTCACTTAAACTATCACTCCCTTCAAAATCTATGTAAAGAAAATATGGTGACAGGACTTGCAGAGATGGTGTTTGTTAAGAATGTGTATTTGGAAAACATCGTTGGGATAGTTTTGAAAAATGTGCCTCTTGGACCGCCTCAGCCCCTTTACATCTTGTGCATAGTGATATATGTTGTCCACTTCCAGTTGTTTCATTCTCTAGCTACAAGTATTTCTTAACTTTAATTGATGATTTCTCCATACGCACTTAGGTATACTTCTTAAAACTCAAGAGTGAAGTCTTTAACATGTTCTTGGCCTTTAAGGCCTTTGTTGAGAAACAATCTGGACATCAAATTCTTAAGCTAAGATCTCATAATGGCGGAGAATATGTTAACAACAAATTCATCAACCTTTGCAATCAGCATGGAATACAATTACAACATACTATTCCATATAATCCACAAAAAAATGGTGTAGCTGAAAGGAAGAATCGCACCTTAAAGGAAATTACTAATTATATGCTTCAATCTAAAGGACTTAGTCTTCATTTTTGGGCAGAAGCAATTAACTATGCAAATTACATAGTAAATCGCACTCCTACTAAGGTTTTAAAGAATAACACTCCAGAAGAAGCATGGAGCTCAATTAAACCAGATGTAGGTCACTTTCGTGTTTTTGGAAGTGAAGCATGGGCCCATATTCCAGATGCGAAACATAAAGCCTTAGAACATAAGAGTGAAAAATGTAATTTTGTTGCATATTCTGATTATGTAAAAGGATATAGACTTCTTCCACCTAAATCTAAAAATTTTATCATTACAAAATATGTAAAGTTTGTTGAAAATATATTGGCCTACGATCCTAGTTCGATGGATGTGCCACATCTCTCTATCCCTTCTACTTCTGAAAATATTTCTTCTTCAAATGATGACAGTGATGATGAAAATCCTCCCCCACCTTCTTGGGATCCTCCTTTATCTCCTCAACTTCCAAAATGAATCTGCACTACTCGAGATGTAGCAGGTGCTCTTGTAGGTGATCCTATATATCAGCATCGCACACGTTCTTAGTTTGATAGAGCCTTTTCTTTACTGGCTCAAGCTTCAATGAATTATGATCCTGACACCTTTGCAGAAGCTTCAGGCCATCCAGATTGAGACGTAGCTATGAATGAATAATATCGTTCACTATTGACAGATGATATATGGGACCTTGTTCCTCTTCCAAAGGGATGAAAATTTGTTAGATGAAAATGGGCTTACCGAACCAAGTTTGGACCAGATGGAAAAGTTAATAAACATAAAGCTCGTCTTGTTGCTAAGGGATTTTCACAAGTTGAAGACATTGACTATACTGAAACCTTCTCCCCTCTTTCCAAAATGAACTCTATCTACCTTCTTCTTTTCCTTGTTGCCTCTTTCAAATGGGAAGTCCATGAGATGGATGTCAAATCCTCCTCTTGCATGGCGACTTGCATGAAGAAATCTATATGGAACAACCTCCTGGATTTATACAAACAGACTCTAGCCTTGTATGATGGCTTAAGAAATCCCTTTATGGTCTCAAGCAAGACCCTCGAGCTTGGTATGCCAAAATGGATAGATTTCTTTTAGATGCTTGCTTTTCTAGCTGTCATTTTAACAATACTATCTACACCAAGAAAGTGGGTAATTCTCTTATCATTATTTTTCTTTATGTTGATGATATTATCATTACTGGTAGTGATCCCAACCTTATAAGCCATGTAAAGTCCAGCCTTAAAAAAAAGTTTGCAATGACGGACTTAGGACACCTGCATTGTTTTCTTGGTCTTCAAGTCTTGCAATCCAAAGAAGGTATTTCCCTTTCCTAGTCCAAGTATGCCTGTGATTTTCTACACCATTTTCACATGGAAGACTGTAATCCATCCCCTTTTCCCTTTCATTTTGGAGCCAAACTTTTAGTCACTTGTGCTTCCCTTGAAGTTGATGCTACCTTAGACCGTTAGCTTGTAGGAAAACTTTTGTATCTAACCCATACCTGTCCTGACCTTTCCTTTGTTGTTGGCCTTATTGCTCGGTTTATGAAAAATCTAGATGAAAGTCATTGGAAAGAAACTAAAATAATAATTCATTATGTTCAAGGTACAGTTCAATTTGGGATTCATTATAGTGCAAAAGCATCTGCCCTATTGTCTGGTTTCACTGATTCCGATTGGGCTGGTGACCCTGATGATCAGAAGTCTACTACAGGTTATGTCTTCACTCTTGCTTTTGGACCTATTACACAGGATTGCAAGAAACAAAGTGCCATTTCTCTTTCTTCGACAAAAGAAGAGTATTGTGGTGCCATAGAAGCTAGTAAGGAAGCCCTATGGCTTCTTTAGATCCCATCAGAGTTTGGCTTTCAGCAACAGCATCCGACTACACTTTGTTGTGATAATCAAAGTGCCATTCACCTATGAAAACATACAGTCCAACATCAACACAATAAACACATTGAACTACACATGCACTTCATTAGAAAGTTCATTCATGACCATGTTCTTGAAGTGAAATATTGTTCAACGGATGATCAAGTTGCATACATCTTTACAAAGGCTCTCACAGAGGCGAAGTTTACTAAACTTTGATTTATGGTTGGAGTTCAAGAAGTTGTCTCTAAGGGGGGATAGGCTCTAATGCCTCCTTCCTTCTCCTATTGTGTCCTATGTGTACGTCCTTTAATCCTATCCAAGTTGTTCTTAAGGAGGGATGTTAGGATATTCTGACACATAGAAAATAGTTAAGTATAACTTGGTCTAGTGTAGAGTTAGGTAAAGTGTGTCTCTTTACTTTGTACTTTTATAACTTACAATCTGACGATCACTATATGTTCTAGACATGAAGTGATCCGACAGTTCATTCTCTCCTCGATATTATTGACACTTGATTCGTGGCTTAACACTCAATTGGTCCATGATTTCTATTTAAACAGCATGGAGGGTCATTTGTAAGGTGACCATTCATGAGAGAATCTTATGTAACCTTTCTTTCTTTTACTTTAATAAATTGCTTGAAGTGGTCATATTGGCTCAGGTCGTGGAACATCTGCCTCATTGAGGGTTTTAACCACATTAAGAATACTGGTGTACTAATATGTTAAACTCACATGGATAGCAAGACAGATATGAGAAAGATAAATCAGTGAGTACAATTTTTATTAACAATAGATGTACATTTATAGTACAATAGGTGACTCTTGGGATTCAGATCCCAAGGTCTCTTGGACTGCTTTGTCCATTCAACTTCCACGCTAACCCTTTAGGATTAGGTGTCCAACATTCCCCCCCTTAATCCGAAGGGTTATGTATGAGTCCAAGAAAAGAGCTGTAATACAAAATGTGCAAAGAATGCATGGCAACACTAGGCTGATTGTGCTCTATGAAATGTTGGTATAAAGGGCGGTGGTTTAAGGATGACCACCAACACTGGAACGCTTAGTGCAGTTCCCGGAACTCTTCCAAAACTGGCAAGAAACTGAAGTTTTCTGCTAGAGGAAGTGATCCTATTGTTTTAAAGAGGGAAACCTTCAACCATAAAAGGGAGGTCTTACCCCGCATAAAAGGTAAAACTTCAACCTGAAAAGGGAAGTCTCAACCTGTGATGGTTTAAGGATAACCAACAACTCTGGAATGCTTAATGCAATTCCTGGAACTCTTCCAAAACTGGCAAGAAGCTGGTGCCTTCTGCTAGAGGAAGTGTTCTCAATCTGTGATCACGGGCATCTTTGTCTCTGGCTGCAACTCTGAAACTTGTGTGGCAGGTTGTGGCTCAGGCTCGCTTGATGTGACTTTGAAGCTTGTAGATGACCATCATTTCCCCCCCTGTCAGATACAAGGTGAGAAGATGGAGAAAACTCAACTGCAAGACTGTTCAGTACTCTGGAACAAGTTCTGACATGTGTTTGGAATATCTTCTTGGCTGTTGATGCCCATTGCCAAGAAGCGATCCATCCAAGATGAATCTTTGTTCTTGCAGGACGTTTGTTTTTGAAGCACCTGTGTGAAGAATGGCTGGTTTTATGACAGTGCTCACATGGATGAAGATCAAAACAGTGATCTTTCATATGGCCAACTCGATCACAGTGTTGGCATTTCACGATCTGTTGTTTTTGTTGTTGTTGTTGCTGTGGAAGAGGGGCAGAATCTGGAACAGCTGAAGCTGAACTGTCATGAGGAGCAGGTGAACTGTCATAAATGAATCCAGCACTCTGAAACTGAATGGGCTTGGCATAGTCTGGAATATGAAAGGACAAGTCCTTGTCATATCCAAGACCAGTTCTGTGCTTGTTGTGGACAAGCTGTTCCCAAGGTCTGGTGATGGGCTTGGGAAGTGCAGATTGAGTTTCTGCATCTGTATATAGAACTGCTGCTTTATTTGAATGAACTGTACCATTATTAATATGCTGCTGATGGGTGGTTGTCTCAATGTTCTGAACAGAAACAGGTTCAGAATGGTGTCTATTTTGATGTAGCTCTTCTTGCTGTAGCTGTGATTCAAGTTGTAAAAAATCATTTTTTTCATGTACATCTTGTAAACAACTATGAATATCGGTGAGAAAATCCTTGCTGATTTTGACTGTATTATCCATAGTAGAGAGTATTAAATTGTTCACTAACTCTAATATTGCACCGATTGGAGCCATTTCTAACCTCAAAATAATAAAACAATGAGGAAAAGATGGACACCAAATAAACTTCTGGCAACAACTTCAAATCAGCTTGCAATAGATTCAACATACAGAGAATGGTGATATCCAGAAAACAGACTCCTCATTCAAAAAATGAATTTTCTTCAATTCACCTGAGAATTTAACTTCCAACAAAGCATGCTCCATTCTTCAGCAGGATCCAACTACATTCACAAAACGCATCATCACTAGTTCCTCCCTCTCAAGTATTTTGTTACAAGGTACAGCTGTTCAAGGACAGGCAGTCTAGCTGAATGTTTTAATAATTATAAGATTCCCAACTGTACATTTACCACCATAAATTTGAACTGAATGCTGTTCTTACTTTCAAGTTCTGACAAAAATCAGACTTAAGAAATATCTATGCCCACACTACTCCCAGTGCTCACAAATTAAATCCTGTGTACAAGAATACTCTCCAGCAAGTGTATGAAAGCCTCCTCATTGGCACGTGCAAAGAATTTATTCAAACAAGATAGTCAAAGTCATTGATATCTTAGATTTGAAGAACATGAGGATTAACCCAGTCTTTATTACCATCGATCCCTTGCGTGATACTCCTTCACAATTGCGTGCATATCTCAAAGAATTTCATGCAAAAATAATGGGGTTGACTGGACCTGTAAATGCAGTAAGGCAGGTAGCCCAATTGTACTGTGTTTATTTCAAAAAAACTGATGAAGAAGGATCAGATTACCTTATTGACTGTTCACATAATATGTACTTGAAGGATCCTAACATGGAATTTGTGAGAATGTTTGGGCTGGAGTATAATGCAGAGCAATTGACTGATGCTATAGCTTATGAACTTATATTTCTAATGACATAATGCGCGTGCGCAAGGAATAATGGATTGAGTAATCAAACACATATAAGACATGGGCAGATTTCAGCAACTCCACTGGTCTACAACGATTTCAGCAACATCGTCCTGAAGCGGGTTCACAGTATTTGAAGCGGGTTCTGCTGCCGCTGCCGCTGCCTCCAATCTTGGATCAAGTATTGGTGGATACTTTAAACATATAGCATAATAAAGTTTGAAATTCACAAATCCTATAAGAGTCTCATAAAATTCTACAAATGTCAGCATAACACGAAAATCAACATCAGCATTCCAACTTTCATTAGGTTTATTCTTGATACCCTTTACTTCACCTTTAGGACCATATTTCTCCGCTTCAGAGACACATTGCGTGTGGGCTTGAACACTTTCTCGGTTGAATATGAACCCACAGTCAATACATGAAAGCAGACATAATCACAATCCATACGCGTCGAACTGGGCATAACCATCATATAGTCGCCGATCAGACATCCATACAGTCACAAAATCAAGCGTCCATACAGCTGCCCATCAGACCATACAGCTTGTTTGCAGAGCAAATACGAAAATGGTTCTGGAGCTTAGGCTTTTTGATGTTCCTGTCTGTGAAGCATTGCGTACTCCTAGGAGTCTTGAGGTATTAACTATAGACCGTGGAACTTTAAGTGACGCATTTTTCAGCTTATTGGCCGATTTTCCTGTGTTGAATCGGTTGGTAATCACTGAAGCTGCTTTGGAGAGAGGCGGTACTCAAGAGATACACATTCATCATGAGTCTTTGCGTTATCTTGAGGTTATGCGATGTCGAGCACTTCGAATCTCTCTCAGTTGTTCTCTGATGGAAACCTTGTCGCTTAAGCGCTCAAGCATTTCATCTGCCATATTGTCATGCCCTTTTCTTCGAGAGCTTGATGTATCTTCATGCCATAAGCTTTCAGATCCAGGAGTTCGTGGTGCAGCTATATTATGTCCATTATTACAGTCCTTGGATATTTCCAATTGCTCTTATGTTAGTGATGATACACTCAGAGAAATTGCAGCTGCTTGTACAGATATCCGTTTTCTTGATGCGTCCCACTGTCCAAATATTTCACTAGAGGCTGTGAGAATGCCAAGGCTTGTTGATCTGAGGATTCATAATTGTGAAGGAATCAATGCTACGTCCTGCGTGGAGGCACCAGAACAAACGGCCACTCGTCTATCCGCAGTGAAATCCGCCGGATCCTTTCTCTGCCCGGGCTAATCATAAACAACTGCAATGGCGTTGTTTACAAGCAAAATCTGCCCTGGAATTACACGTTAGGTGGCATAAAGTCTCAAGCCCTCGGTCGCTGATCTGGAGCAGGTATAACGCATCAAAAAGAGAATATATGACAGAGAGTGGCAGGTAAAGAGGGCACAAATAGGTGTTACTACACAGTAGCACCGAAGCGTTTTGTCAGAGTAGCACAGAAGGAATTCCTTTGAATGAATATTTCCAGGGGATTAAATAGAGGAAATGCTTCTGATAGGAGCGTAAATGTCATAGCTATCATGCAAAAAGGCCACAAAATAGAGCGAAGGGGCATTTAAACACAGGCTTAAGGGCAGCCTTCACAAGCGTTTAGACAGCGGACAGTGGTATATAATTACACCAAACCCAACATAATTACAGCAAACCAATAATTACAACAAAAGTATGGAGCAGAGCGCAGGTAATGGCAGAGAAAGAAACGCATAACAGAGGCAGCGTATTAAATGCAGTGTTTCAGGCAACGTTACGGTAGTGTGCAGCTTCAGAAGAGCAGGGCGCAGGTACAGCGCAGGGATGATAGAATTAATGGAGCGTTACAGAAGACTAGGCCAGCTCTAGTCAGCACTATTCAAGGCAACTCAGACCAGTTGCTCAGTAAAACAGGCCACTCATCAAGGCTCTGATACCATGTTAAACTCACATGGATAGCAAGACAGATATGAGAAAGATAAATCAGTGAGTACAATTTTTATTAACAATAGATGTACATTTATAGTACAATAGGTGACTCTTGGGATTCAGATCCCAAGGTCTCTTGGACTGCTTTGTCCATTCAACTTCCACGCTAACCCTTTAGGATTAGGTGTCCAACATAATATGTGATCTGTTTGTGAGCGGTGTCCATTGGTGTTATATCTAGGGAACTTACCCTATAAATTCCTATAGAAAGGGGAACAAGCAAGTGTCTAAGAGAGAGAAGCCACATAAGGAGGAAAAAGAATTAGATGGCAGGAATTCAGATAAAGACAAGGATATAAGAAGACATAAGCATATGGTAGGCCACAGAGAGGGTGTGCAAGGAGAAGTAGGGAAAGTCTGAGGCTAGATGAAGGGATGAACCAGAGGATGCACAAGTCTACAAGAGCTGAGGCAAAGAATAAAATAAATTCCACAAGACCTAGACAAGAGTTGTACGAAGAGAACCTAACCAAAAGGATGGTTAGATGAACATTAGTAAAATGAACATGCACATAAACGAGAACCAAGCCATAGAAGGAATGAAAATGAGAGATGAAAAAGATGCCCAATAGGGAAGCCTAATGCCCAGAAGAATTAACCACAACCTTGCATTGAAACCAACTTCAGACATTATTTCATGTGCTACAATTCAACTTGCCGAAGGAAACAACAATGTGAGGCCAGTATGCTAGGAATTCAAATGTAGTATAACTATGGGGATCATATGGGATATAAAGGGAGGTAGCCAAGGGAAAATTGTGGCATAATAGGCTATAGTTAATAAATAATAATTTGACTAACCAAGATTACGCAAGGGACCACAAGTAGTTAGAGAATAATGTGATAAACCCATTGTATTGGATGTATGATATTGAAATACTCATGGTAATTACCCATGGTATTGTATGTATGAAGCATATATAGAGGCTAGAGACTCTCAGTTGAGAGAGGTCAAGTATTATTGTATTGAAAAGCCTATGGCTTGTGGAGTGTTCTCCTTCCTTAATGATTAATTGCATGGTGTTGCCTTACCTCAAAGGCTTTGATTAATAAAATATTTCTTTTCTATCATCTCTTGTTTGATTTCTTAGGCGTATTTCCCATTGTAATATATTTGCAAGTCCCATAACCTACAAATATATTACAATGGAAATATGCCCAAGAAATCAAACAAGAGATGATAGAAAAAATATTTTATTAATCAAAGCCCTTGAGGTAGGGAAACACCATACAATCACTCCTTAAGGAAGGAAAACACTCCACAAGCCATATGCTTATCAATACAATAATACTTGACCTCTCTCAATTGAGAGTCTCTAGCCTCTATATATGCTTCATATATATAATACCATGGGTAATTACGATGAATCTCTTAATACCATACATCCAATACAATGAGTTTATCACATTATTCTCTAACTATTTGTGGTCCATTGCATAATTTTGGTTAACCACTTTATTATTTTTTAACCATGGCCCATTAAATCACATTATTCCCTTGGGTACCTCCCTTTGTATCACATATGATCCCCCCTACGCATACTACACCAAATGCAAGGTTCCCCTGAGTCTCTAGATGGGGGTAGTGGGCATACTAATTATAACACGACCACTAAGATTTGGGAGTGAGTGAACTGGCCTAGTGAAGGCTCATAGAAGTAGGTTGACGAGTGCCAGTGAAAAGGATTGTTAAAGTGTTTGGAGGAGGCTACAAATAAAGAGAGCCAAAAAGTAAACAATTTGAATGAGAGTAATAATGTTAGGAGGAGAGGAGTGAATGACATGAGGAAGAAGATGGACGTTGCATGAGTCAAGCTTTTCCAAACCTAGTAGGGTGACTAGAATTCAATACAAGTTGTGTGATCAATAATGGGTTTAGGTGGCTAGTGATTAGCTCGCCTGAGATAGCCTCAAGTGAGGAGTTAATAGAACTTGGTTATGCAGGTTTTCTTCCTTATCCCCCAGTGATTTGGCTTGGTGGGGCGATGGGATTGAGACCGCCCTCCTCCCCCACTTTTGCAATGTAATCACCCCATGTGGGAAGTTAATTTAATTACAATTAGTTTATATTTATTTTTTTGGAAATAGTTATGAAGATTTTTTTTTTTGTATAAATAGATTATTTAATGTTTTGTATATTTTTAAATAGATTTTTACTATGAATTTAATTGTAGCAATAATATTAAAAAATAAAATGATGTATAAATAATTATTTAATGTTATTTTGTATTAATAGTATTGAAAAAAAGATAAATGAAAGATAAAGAAAAAATACCATGTGTTATCTTTTTTATTTCTTCCACTGAAAGCATGTTGTAATTGAATATGTGATGTGTTGAACAAATATAAACGATATGGAAGGCAATAAACTCCTTAATATTGCTAAAGATTTTTTTTAATTATTAGAAGTTTTTGCCATAAACCTAATAGGGATTTTTTGGAATTTTAAATCTAAGTTATGTAATTTGTAAACACCAAACACCTAAATAATTTTTCATGGTGTTGAATTTAGTTATACATTAAAAATATATATTTTAAACAACTTAAATTCACTCTCTAAAAAAATATGATATTATCAAATTTCAACAAACAAACAAAAAAACAAAATATTTAATAAAAAAGCTACATTCAACTGAATCAAATCAAATTTAAATGCAATTCCAACTAAGTTATCATAAAGATGTCAATCCTCCCTTAAATTATCATAAAATAACAATTATTTTATCAAATTAAAAAAAAAAAAAAAAAAAAAACAAAACAAAACAAAACAAACAATTATTAAAATATTTTGGATTCAAATAATTAAAAAAAATTAATAAAATATCTTAATATATCTAGGTTAATTAATAATTTACAAATATTTTTTATAATATAATTTTTAAAATTTTGGAATATTAAAAACTACAATGGTTTTGATTTTTTTTTTATTTTTAACTTTAAACTATAAAATTAAAAGTCCGGATAATTTGTAAAAACTACCTGCCTTTCTGTATTTATGAACGTCGAATTGTTTACGTCTGGTTTTTATGGCTTCTTTGCTTAATTTGATGGCAGTAAAAATGGAAGGGAGTTGTTTTTTTTGGATTTTTTAGACTTTCCTGTTTTGGCTTTGTGTTTGGAGTAGAAAAGCAAAATTACAAGTTCAATCAATGAGTGTAGAATGAATGCATACTGTAGGTGTGGGTTTATGCTAGCATCTGTCTTCCATAATTAACAATATGAAACTAAGACTAATTAACAATTTGTTCATAAATGAAAGTGTCTGGGTTTTAAATGCTCATGTGCTACTACGCTTTCCCTTGTATTCCAACTCCAACTCCATGTAAGCATTGACCCAAAAAAATCCATCTCTGATGCCCTTCGATTTGTAAGAGCTGGGTGTTAAGTTAGAAAAATTTGAAGTGAAAATAAAATCTTTATTTGTATTACTTAAATTGATTTTTTTACGATATAACAAATTTATAAGTTCAATAAATTTCTTTAAACTAGAAAACACTTATAAAAACTCTCATTTAAACTCATAAGTTGATCTGTATTTATTTCTCCTTGTGGAGTGTTCAAACATTCTCACCCTGAAATCACCCAAAGTGGAAGAAATTCATTTTCAACAAATAATTTTGAAATACATGTGAAATATTACATTGTTTAAGCTCATCCAGCTTAGCATTAACAATTTTACGCCTACATGGAGTACGCCTCGATCTTGTCCAATCATACATGACAGCACTGTACTTCCGGCTTTATCTACTTATATTTCAATACTACATCCAAAAATACTGTGTTATCTCCAATCATGGTCTTCTGGTCTCTGCTACCACATCACCTGTTTCCATTTGGCTTGATGAATGGAATCCAGATATTAAGAAACTGCCAGTGTCGACACATCGCCCAAAATATGGAGAGACTGAACAACATGATTTGTTTCAATACTCTCATTTCCGTCATGAAGATCATCTGGGCCCCTTTCAATGGACTCGGCTGCTGGTCGGGCGATGGCGGATGGTTTCTTCAACAGGATGCAGAGAAGAGAGTGTCGACATGAAGGACAAGAGGGATTTGAAAGCAGCCATCTGTCTATGCAATCCAAGTGGAAACTGTGAGAGCAATCTGGTAATACCCTCACCTTTTCTCCGTCCAAGAATTTTGCCAAACAAATGGGGCAATCATTACCTGCGAAGGGCGAGTGCATGTAGCACATCGTTACCGGCAATGCTTTAATATCTATTTTCTTGATGGCAGTGTGAGTTCTTTCGACATCCTCATGGAGTGATGGCTCGGACACCACGTGCCATCGTCTGCAGAGCAGTCTACAACGGATCAGGGCACTTACAACCAAGGCGCATAGGAGGGAGCAGAACAAGGCCGAAATGATGATAGCTAAGATTAACACGTACTTCGTCGTAACTACATGGGTAACTTCCCTTGATCCCTCCAGACGCTCTGCTGGCGGACCGATGGGAGCGGAGGACTGCAACATATTCCTGTCTTCCAACAATCTTCTGCCATGAACAGAGAAGGAATCCATAATCTGCATTTTGCCGGAAAGGAGCTCTAATCGTGTCGAACTTCGAAGCCGGTCCAGGCACAGTGAACTCCCAAATCATTCACTCTCTAGTGATTCAGTTGGAGACCATGAATGGAAAAATATGATAAAAGCCGGGAAAATTGTTGCAGAAGGAACAGAGCATAGGAAAGCAGGAACTTTCGATTCTTAAATATTAGTTCAACTGCAAAAGTAGAGAATATTGGGTAGGTAAAGGGTGGGCAGGTAAGGGAAGAAATCATAGCCGTTAGGTAAAGAGCGCGAGGAGGCGCCTACAGAAAATCCCACTCTATAAAGCCTGTCGCCTCCGAGTACGACAAAGTCCGCGAACACTCGAGTCTCCGAAATGACTTGTGCTCATCCCACTCTATAAAGCCTGTAGCCTACGAGTACGACAAAGTGCGCGAACACTCGAGTCTCCGAAATGACTTGTGCTCATTCGTGAAGGGATGGATGAGGGTAGCCATTACAAAGTTATATTTCAATTTTAAGTGTAACTTTTTCAGAGAAAAAAATCATCATAGATTTATATTAAAAAATATAAAGATCTTTAATACATAAGTTGTTGGATTGAGTCAAAATCCAAGCAACTTTTGCAAAAATTGGATACAGATAGTCCGAATCTTCCATATCTAAAAAGGGAAAACATATACATCCCATCTACAAAGCCCGCTTGACCAAAGATGCTAACAGATTATACGATCATTGAAGAAACAACCCTATTAAAAGATTACATACAATTAGCACATAAGAAAATAGGAGCAGTCGGCCCAGCCTTGGAACAGAGATCCAGAAATACTGAAACCATCTTGCAGGAGCAAAAACCCTCACAATCATATAGCAAGTGCCGTTGGCAGAGAGTCATTTTGATGAAAGGATTCATGGCATGCCTGAATACGTTGAAGAATAGCATGAAGGAGTTCCTTAGAACCTTGCAAAATTTGTGCATTCCTCCAGTTCCACAAGAACCAACAGGAAATGATAAATGACGATCTCCAAGATGAGGATTGCCTACTCCACCATATAAAAGCATCCTGAACAGAAGAAAAGATAATGTAAGGAAAACCAAAATATAAAGACAACTCATACCAGATATAAAGGGACAAGGCACATTGAAAGAACATATGCAGATTTGATTCCACTTCATTGAGGCACATAGCACATCGGCTCGGACCCTGCCATCTTTTCCTTTGAAAAACTTCCCATGTAAGGTTTTTGTTCCCAAATAGCAGCTAAGAGAAAATAATCATTTTGGGAGGACATGCAGCCTTCTAAAGACATGGAGGAAACAGCGGATGAGGACTCCTTGCACTGACAGAGATCATATATGTATAAATATGCTTTACGCTCACAGGCTGGTTTGATTTTTTGAGAGACCAAACCAGAAGATCCTTTGATCCCGATCGAATAATCCCCATACTACAAAGGCTCGCTTTTACTGAATTCCAGAGAGGGAGCATCGATTGGGGCAAATGCAGATCCTCCCCATCATACCAAACCGGGGAAGAACCAGACCATTCTTTTATCAGCTTGTCCCATGTAAAACATCCCAACCTGTGTAGATTGTAGACCAACGGAGAAGGGAACGAGAACTCCCGGGCGCATGAAATAGAATCATAACCAATAAACATACTAGTTCCCGAGCAGAGTTTCCAGCGAAGATTCTCCATGAAGAAAGGATGGACCTTCCTGAGACTTTGCCAAATCGTCGAACCACTCCTGATGCCAATGGACCGCCTCCTGTACCAGAATTCTATACTCTTGCCTTTTAAATATTTTGCCTTAATAATCTTACTCCATGGCCCGTCGCCAAAAATTCCTCTATGAAAAGACTTACAGAGGAGGGCTTTCCCGAAAGTGCGCATATCTAAAAGGCCCCATCCACCAGCCCATTTTGGTTTTGATATAGAAGCCATTTTGACAAGATGAATTTTGTTCTGAAAAGCATGTCCTCCCCAGAGGAAATTAGCAATCAATCTGTTCATTTGGTTTATAATGCTGGCAGGAAGAAAGAAGATATGAGCCCAGTAGACTAAAAGTTGGGAAAGGACGGCCTGTACTAAGATGAATCTTCCAACCAGAGAAAGAAATTTAAACTCCCATCATGAGATCTTTTTATAAAACCGGTCCAGTAGCCATTGTGAATCCCTTTTGGAGTTTCCTTTTGCCTTTAAGGTGAAGCCCAAGTATTTAAACCCATGCTTAATTGAAAAAGGAGCAATGCCCATCAATTCAGATATCCAGTGAACGATTTCCATATTTGAATCGTTATGAAACAAAGAGGATTTTTCCTTATTGATAAACAGACCTGTAGCTTTCTGAAATTTTGAAAGAATATCATTTATGCATGCCCAGGAGACCTTACAAAGCATAGCAAAGATGAGGACATCATCAACAAAGAGATTATGAGAGAGGGAGACATCCTTACAAATCTTTACCGGGCGGCATCTCTTGTCTTCAACTGCTTTATTTATCTGCAAACTGAGAGAGTTCATTACCAGAATGAAGAGCAGTGGGGAAAGGGGACATCCCTGTCGGAGTCCTCTCTCCGCTTGGAAGAAAGACGAAGGAAGTCCATTTACAATCACTGAATATCTGACGTTCTCAACACAGGACATGACCCAATTGACACTTTGTGACTTCAGTCCAATTTTTGCTAGCAGAATTCTTAAAAAGCCCCAATCTACACAATCATAGGCTTTTTGCAGATCAATCTTAAGGATAGCCGCATCCAAATTCTTTGTCAGCATTGAAAACAGACTTTCCTGAGTCATGGCAACCCCATCCAAGATAATACGGCCCTTTAAGAACTTATGTTGGTCCCCAGAAATGAAGGAATTTAGAATAGGCTTCATTCTTTCCGCAATGATTTTTGAGGTTAATTTGAACATGATGTTGCAGAGCGATATAGGCCTAAAGTCGTGAAAGGACTCAGACCTATTCTTTTTTGGAATTAGAGCTATGAAGGTAGAGGAAGTGGCTGAATGTATGCTTCCAGACATCCGGGATGCTTCAACCATCTGTAACAAGTCTGTTTTAAGAAGGTCGAAGAAATGAGAGAAAAATTTGATTGGTCATCCATCCGGCCCCGAACTTTTATCCTTTTTAAAAGATTTGATAGCTCTTGAAAGTTCATCTTCGGAGATTGGCTTTATGAACTTTTCATTTGCTGCATCATCAAACATTTCCAGAACTAACTCTATGCCCCACAAGGCATCTTGAAAGAGGACCTCCCTTCTTTTATATTGATTTTGGAAAAATCTCACAGCCTCCATCGAGATCTCTTGGTGAGATAAGAGAACATTCCCCTTTTTGTCTTTAATGCTCCAGATAGAGTTTTTTTCTCTTCTTGCATTTGCATACTTGTGGAAGAATCTCGTATTTCTGTCTCCCTCTTTGAGCCAAATGGCTCTGCTCTTTAGCCGCCATGTAGCCTCCTCCTTTAGCAAGATCAATTGTTTCCTTTTCTCCAAATTTCTTATCTTGCTTTTTAGATCTAGAGATAGACTGTTGGGATCAGCTAACTCTAATAGGGAGTCCAGTTCCTTTCGAATATTATTCAGCTCTTGTTTATCCATCCTCCTCTTTTGATTTTGCCATTCCTTCGTCACAGCCCGCAATCTCTCCATCTTTACACGGAATGGCATAAAAGGCGCCATTTCGGATTCGAGGAGACTCTTCCATTCTCTGGCAATTATTTCATTAAAGGATGGGTCTTCCAAATGGATCCTATTGAATTTAAAAGGGTAGCCAAGTCTGATTACATTTTCACGCCATTTTAGAAGAATGGGTCTGTGGTCAGAGGAGTGATCATTCCCGATAGATAATACTGGCATACCCAATTTCCCGATAATGCTAGCATGTATGATGATTCTGTCAATTCTCTTTGCTATGTAGGCCTGCCCAGTCCTGCTGTTATCCCACGTAGGCCTCATTTTATCAGGGGCAATGTCCACCAGATCCCTATTTAGTAATTCCTTCCTTATTCTGTCAGCCAAAGGGTCAATTTTCCTGCAATTACCCCAACATTCATCAGAACTGAGAGTCAAATTAAAGTCGCCAGCCATCAACAGCGATTCGATCTCTAGAATTCGGGATTCAAAAAGCCTCTCCCAAAAGGAAAGTCTGTTTTTATATGGAGCATAGACATTAAGCAAGTTGAGTGCAAAAGCTTGACCCCTGATAGATGCTGATATTAAAATTCCTGCACAGCACTTATAAGCTTTTGCCCTTATCCAGGCAGGATCCCACAAAACCACCAAACCACCAGACTGACCATTTGCCTCAGTGGCAACCATATACCACTTCGGAAACATTCTCCTAAAAAAAGCAATAGACACATAGCTAGGATGCATGGTTTCCTGTATAAAAATGATCTTTGGATGAGCCAGGAAGAATACATCTTTTAGCGCATTAAACTTAGGGGCTGCGCCTAAGCCCCTGATATTCATAGAAGCAAGAAAGGTCATTTAGATGACTCGCCAGCCACGCATGCTCTAAGAGGCTGGAACTCCGATGAATCCAGAACAGGAACTTCCACTAGAGATAAGTTCCTCACACCATGCTCTGTGACTACAGATCTTCCTCTAAAATGACGACTACCACCCTTGGATTTCTTCCTGACCGTGATATTTTTTGCAGATTTTGGACTTATGGTTAGATGGGACGGACTGAACGGTTTATGAATGGTCAATGGTTCAAGTTCCAGAGATGTCCTATTGAGAAGGGAGTCAATGTCGCTATCAAAATTGTTGACTGGGGATGCTGAAAGCGAATTATCCGGGGAAAGCAAGTGACAAGGATCATTTTCTTGTATTTGGATTGGATCCTTCCCTTTTGGGTCAGCAGGACGAGATTTGACAGGTGTCGGAGAAGAGGAGGAAATCTGGATAGGAAGAGAGCCAACAACAATGTCCCTTTGATTCATAACAGGGGGAGAGGGGACCGGGATGTCCTCTCGGGGTTCCGGAATTGGAGTGCATAAAGGAGGCGAGGTATTAGCATCAAAATGCCCAAGAGTGTCTTGAAGGGAGCAACATGGGTCCGGCTCAGATAATGGATCATGAATAGGGAGATTATGAGAAATTTTTTGAGCAGGAGCCGAAAGATTTTGATTTTCCAGTTGAGAGGACTCCCAAATATCCAAAAAGTCCAGGGAGCTTTCAGATTCAGACCTCCTTACTTGTTTGAAGTTAGATTTCTTGATTCTTCGGGAAAACCGATGACTGCAATTTTTAATTAGGTTTCCTGTTTTATGGCACAAGGAACACCTGAAGGGGATACCCCAAAAGTCTAATCTTTGATGTATTTTGAAATTTCCCCAAGCTATCTCCATATGATCAGGATATCCACCTTTGTATGGCTTCTCTATAAGGATCCAAGCAATTCTCTTATCTTTCTCTCCTCTACACCAGGGGTCTACATAAACAAACTTGCCTATCGAATTCCCAATTTTTGAGAGAGATTCTTCTGACCATAGTTCCAACGGCAAGTTCGGAAGTTTCACCCAGATCAGACTGTTCGATGGGGTGTTCTTTAATGGATCAAAACCAATATACCATCGAGAAAGGGCCAAGAAGCTTCTTCCAAAAACCCAGGGAGCATTTAGAACAAACTCTAAATCAGATACTTTTAGGAAATGGAAAGAATACCATTCCTTCATAAGTCGGGAGATGATAGGAGTATATCCAATCAAAGGAGACCATTTGTCCGACAACCACTTCCTCATGTCCAAATCACCCATTTCAGGGAAATGCCATTTCCCAACCAGAGCTAAATTCTTCAGACTGTCAATTCGTTCAGAGAGGGTAGCACCATCTAAAGAAATGGCTTGCGGGGGGGTACAGTCTTAACAGGATTCTTGGATTTGTTGTAAAAGAGAGAAGGAGACCCGTCTTTTCTGGGAAAATCCTTTTTAGACTTATGAAACACTTTACAGGCTGGATTGATTATCATGTCTTCCACCGTAGCTTGCCAGCCTGTAAGGTTCGAGCATGTTTTTCGCGCCTCCTCAACTTGGGATTTGAATTAGTGTCGAAGAATGTCTTCAAAGTGCACCTATTTATTGTTAATTCCAATTAGTTTTCACACATTTTAGTTTTATAATATTAATAAGTTAAAAAAATTATAAAAAAATTAATAATTAATAATTTCTTATTTATTTCACACATTGGATTTGCTATTGTGTCAAACTGTGCATCATGCCTTGAGACTAAAATTCCACATATACTTGAACAAACACATATACAACACTAATTTACCATAATTTACCAATATAATTCAATATAGGTATCATATAATCGTTTAGGAAATTGTAATGGTTTTTCTAAAGGCAAGGAAAATATAGTATTTTTTTTAATCATTGGAATAAGCCATTATACATATACATTTTTTCTAAAAGAATCCTAACATATTATAGGTATCATATCATCATTTAGGCAATTGTAATGGCTTTTCTAAAAGGAAAGGTAAGGAATATATATATATAATCATTGGAATAACCAATTATACATGTACATTTTTTAAAATAATTATAATTTAGTATAATTTCTATTTTGAGAAGAAATCGTAGTTTTAATGATTCATGCATATGTGCATTATGATTTATAACATCTAAAGAATAGACACAAAAATAACATTATTTTCTTTTTTGTCAATAAAGAGTATTTAAATTGAATAATAGTTAATTTATATAAAAATGAATCAAACTTGCAATTAATCAATTTTAATTCTTAGATCTCACTATAGTGTGGTCGTATTGTGAAAGACATATTAGTACTATTCATAAATCCAAGTAAGCTAAGTAAACAGTAAATGCAAGAAATTAGAGTAGGTAATAAGAAGATCTATAAGTGGAGTCAAGAAGACGGAGATATGATTCAAATGGAAGTATCTCTCCTCCATAAGAAATAAGAGGATTCATTTCATGACAAAAATGTTGCTGTTTTTTTTCATGACAAGGGGAAAATCTTATTGTTCATCTTATTGTTCATGCTTATCCTAATTGGTAATGTTACATAGAAAAATGAATATTAAAATAAATACAACCATACAAGCTATGACATGTAGAACATACAATGGAAATCTTCCTTACTCTTGAATTGAACAAAATATGAAATGATTTTTGTTTCAAATTTGAGAGGTAATTTTTCTATTTTAATTTTAATTTGCAAGGAAAACAATTTTATGTCTTTTTATGATGACCTCAATTTTGATCGTTAGGGGCTAGGGTAGTAAAGTAGTTAATGAATATCAAGGCATTCTAATAAGAAATCACAAGGAAAACTAAGATCAAAGTGAAAAAAATGTAGGTGAAAACAACAATAGGTCTTCGTTGTTTTTAGTTCTTATATTTCCACCACAATCATAGCCAAGAACCACTTTTGTCATTGTCATTAAGGCAACATCTCTATAACAATGTCCCTAATTAGGATGCAAAACTATGTATTGTGAGTGTACTTATACACAATTATCATTGGGCCACCTCTCTTTAGGATGTGTGTCGTAGTGGTTTTATGTCAACATCTTTTATTTTTAAATGAAGAGTGTCTTACCAATATTTATACAACTTGAGTGGGCCTACTATCTAAGAACATGTGATTCCTTGTAATAGGTTGATTGCTGAAATTTAGAGGGGGTAGAGTATGTATACATATGTAGACTTTAGCAGTCAAATATTTGAGATGATGTAAGTCCCTTATCCCATAGATAAAGAGTTCTCTCATACACTGACTTTTGAAATTTAATCTAATTATTTGTTTTTGTTCTTGATTTCTATTAGTGATCCATTAAATTTAATAGTGTACTTCATTACATGGTCAAGCTAGAGTGTCATACCATCACTTATGCTATCACTTCTTATCAAGGCCAATAATCACATATGCCATGATTCATATACATGGTTACCACTATGTCAACACCTCTCCATATACATGATTTTTGGTTATACACTGATGGTCACTTTAATTAAAAATATGAAAGCATTCTCTATCCATTCATGAAATAATGTTAAACATATAAATACATGCATATTATCTCAAGAAAAACAAGCTACTTTGACCACGCAATCTACTAGTTGGAAAAACATCTAAACCACACATCAATCTAAGAAGCATCTAGTTAAATAAAATATCACAAACCAAGTAAATCTAATCAACACCAAAATAATAGTAGTATATGTTGGAAAATATGTTGTTATTGATGGCAAAGGCAATGGAAAAGGTGATAATGAAAAAGAAAATGCAAAGGCAAAGGAAATGGCAAAGAAAATGCAAAGGCAAAGTCAAAGACAATGGGAATGGCAAGGTAACTGCAATGGTAAATATGTTGTCATTGGTGGCTAAGGTAAAGATTGATGGAAAAGGCAATAGCAAAGGTTGCACAGGCAAAATAAAAGGAAATGGAAAAGGTGGCATAGGCAATAGCAGAGGTTGCATGGGCAAAAGAAAAGGAAACGGAAAAGGTGGCACAGGCAAAGTAAATGCAAAGGAAAAAGCATTGCAACTCGTAAATGCAATAATAAAGAGTGGCAAAGGTATTCGAAATGGTTTAGAGGCTTTGGAGATAGCTTTGGAGTAGAAAATAATCTCACATGTAGGTGAAACCACTCAGATGGATAGAGATCTAAAAGAAATTTCGAACGATGTGTGGAAGTTTGAAAATGGTCTGTTAGGCCCCTATACTACTAGTGTAACCCCTTATTGTTATTAGTATAGCCCACTTATTATATTTATGTACCCATGTAGTGCCCATATTGTTACTATTATGCCACATAGAAGCCCACCATTGTTACTGTTGTGCCCTACAATATTATTGTTATGTAGGCTTTGATTGTATTGGGACCACTTAGACTCCTATATATAGAAAGGAGGTATTTTCATTTGTATCATCCAAGAATTGTTCATTTATGTAATGTAAAGGAGGTTGCCCCCTCGAAGAGGCTGAGTTCTAAGGCGTGGATCTCTCTTTTCTATCTTTTTGTGAGCTGGTTTCATAACATTTGGTATCAGAGCTTTGGATTCTAGGGTTTCGCTGCTCCAAACAGGTCATCGTGGCATTTTCGCTATAACTTTTTTCTGTGACGTTTCAGAAGTTGCAAAAAAAAACCCATTTGAGACGAATTGGAGCTGAACATTGGGTCCGAATTTCAGATCTTTTCGCGCGACATTTTCGGAGATATGATCTGCGGAATTCGGTCTTTTTGCAGACTCCTAAATTACACTCAAAACAGGTGACCTGGGGAAAATCGTCATAACTTTATTTCTGAGCATCGGATTGAAATTTCGTAAGAAGGTCACTGCGGGAGATTGTGCATAACGTTTTCTTGGAGAATCCAATTTGGATCAGACTTGTGGCATTGGAAAGAGGACACAGAGGTCTACTACAGGTCACAAGGTCAGAACTTAAAGATCCGAAATTACGGAGTTACAGTCGTTTCAAGGTAGAGCTACTAAAATCAAGAAAAAGCAAGATGAGGAAGTTTGATGGCAAGGATCCGGTAAATTGGATACTTCAGATGGAGCAATATTTTGATATACATGGTGTACAACTGTTACAAAAGGTATGTATTGCATCTTCATATTTAGAACCAGATCAATTTTTATGGTACAAAGGGCTTTGTTCTCGTAAAAAACTTGTTACGTGGTCAATTTTCACGGAGGAAATGATAGCACATTATGAGGATATAAAGAGCAACACCTTCTTTAGAGCAACACCACAACAATTGGAAAGAGTAAAAGGGCTTTGTGACATAATGGAAAGCAAAATTATGGAAACCAGGAAGCATACCCCTCACAACTATAAAGATGGAAGTGTTGTTTCTCCCAGCCTTCCACAACCTACAAGGGTTACACCACAACAATTGGAAGAAAAAAGAGAAAAAGGGCTTTGTTACAATTGTGATAGCAAATGCACTAAAGGTCATAGGTGTGCTGAGAAGAAATTATTTTACATAGAATATGAAGAGGAGGAAGAAAAGGATCAAGAAACATCAAAAGAAGAGGATATACGTCAGGACACCACCCCAGAGAAAGAAGAAATGAATCAGACCATATGTTGTAAAGCATTGGCAAGAATTACCACTCCTAAAACTCTCAAGATAGAAGGACATATCAAGAAGAAAAAGGTGCAAGAAGTGAAAGATCACATCGAGAAAGAAGAAATGAATCCAACCATATCTTGTAATTTAATGGATGAAATTACCACTCCTCAAACTATCAAGATAGAAGGACACATCAAGAAGAAAAATGTTCAAGAAGTGAAAGATCACATCGAGCATCAAGAAATGAATCCGACCATATCTTGTAAAGGACTGGAAGAAATTACCACTCCTCAAAAGATAGAAGGACATATCAAGAAGAAAAAGGTTCAAGTAGAGAAAGATCATATCAAGCATCAACAGCAAGTTCTCCAACTTTTAAAGGATAACGCCACTTCGATGCAAAATCAAATGAAACAACAGGTAGATCAACATCGTAGTGAAAAATGTTTTGATGTGAGTGATTGGGTATTTTTACTGCTACATCTCAAGCAAGCTATTTATGAGAAGGAAATGTTGGCAATACTACATGCACTTAAAAAATGGCGACCTTACCGAATGGGAAGACGCTTCAAGGATGAGGATGTGGAAGCATTGTTTTGTGCTATTTATATTATCCAACCAAATTGGATAAACGAAGCAACGGATGAATGGAAGAAGAACGAAGAAGTATGGCCACTTATTCAAAAGTTGCAAAAGATCCCAATTCAAGCAATATTGCCAGAAATTGAAGAGGAAGAAAAAATCATATTGGAACCTGGAGCAGTCACAGAAACAAGAACCCGACAGCTACGAAATCGATCAATTTTAGAGTATCTCATCAAGTGGAAGAACTTACCCACTGAATATTCCACATGGGAGGACAAGAATTTTATATATAAGCATCAAGAACTACTCAAGCGTTGAGGACAACGCTTTTTGAAGGAGAGGGGCATGTTAGGCCCCTATACTACTAGTGTAACCCCTTATTGTTATTAGTATAGCCCACTTATTATATTTATGTACCCATGTAGTGCCCATATTGTTACTATTATGCCACATAGAAGCCCACCATTGTTACTGTTGTGCCCTACAATATTATTGTTATGTAGGCTTTGATTGTATTGGGACCACTTAGACTCCTATATATAGAAAGGAGGTATTTTCATTTGTATCATCCAAGAATTGTTCATTTATGTAATGTAAAGGAGGTTGCCCCCTCGAAGAGGCTGAATTCTAAGGCGTGGATCTCTCTTTTCTATCCTTTTGTGAGCTGGTTTCATAACATGGTCTCCTGGATCAAGACATAGAGCGAGTCAAAGTTGGTGACCCCAAGAGCAACTCTATAAAAAAATTTAAGAAGGTTGGATGAGCTTTGGCATGCAACCAAAGTTAGGGCAAGTGCCAAACCTAGTGGCAAAGCGACCAAAATATTTGTTGAGGATCACATGGAAGAAACATCACCAGTGGGAAGAATTTCTATTGAGTAGGCATTGCCCACCTGACAACCTCTCCTGGCGGAGGAAGCATGACGAAATTACCTTGGTGAAATCCTTTTTGATGCACAGGTCTAAGTGACTAGGATGTAAAGAGTAGGTGGAGCCTACCCGGAAGAAGTTCCCTGACGGAGTTACTCAGCGGTATAGTTTTGGCACACAAAACAAATGCACTGGGTGACGGGTGTTGTGGGATTGCAGTAGAGAGCCCACCAATGAAATTTGAGTAGAGGAGCCCACTCTGACAGCTCAGCCCACTAAGGGTTAGCCTGGAGGGAAAATAAAGCGGTAGTGGAGCAATGCTCCGACCCGATAGAAATCTATTAAAATCAAAGGAAATGGGCAATAAGCCTGGAAACCAATTAAAAAAGAAATTACTCGTAGAACAAGTCGCCAAGAACCCCTTTCTCTCTCCTCTGGTGGGATAGGTGGTAGCATGTAATTGGGCCATATGACAGAGGAAGGTGATTTCATCACAACCAATAGGAGATGGACACATGGCAGTAATGTTTTTTTATTTTTGGGCACCAAAATAGCTTGTATTTAGGTGACTTGTGTCACCACTCATAGGTCAACACATGCCAGGGGTGATGTCATCTAAATGTTATGAGTCGGACGGTATGGTTGGTGTGAACTAAACAAAAGTGCTAGGACAAGAAGGCACAATAGTTGGTGGATGACATCCAACCAAAGAGTTTTCGGGAGGACCCCATAGGATATCTTATCCCACAAGAATTACCTCAGTGGGATCGTTAAATGAATTTAGCAGAAGGCGCCAGACTGAAGGCCTTGAATGACGGAGATAGAGCAGAAGCTAATGAAATGGGTGTCAGGTGGTTCGCACAGACACATCAACCCTAAGGTTAGATAGTGGTGGGTTATTGTGGTGTGCATAAATGAATAGGTTGGGAGGAAGGGAGTTATGGGCTAAGCATTTGCACATGGACCTACCCACAGGAGGAAACCAAAGGCACAGAGATATAAAGAGTTGCAGAGGCTCCGGGAGCGGCTAAGCACCAACTCCTTTGATTGTTTCACGTAGAAACAAAGGAGCGTTGGCCTTTGGGATGATGCTTGGTCACTTCACATTGAAGGAAGACCAACAGAAAAACAGATGTTGGCAAAGAAAATTGGCCCACGTAGGGCTCAAAAGGCTTAAGCACCCAAAGTATTAAGTTGTGGTCACGAATAACGGTTCTATGGTGGAAAAGCAGGTAAGGGAGCCAAGCGAAAAGGGCATAAAAGAAAAAAATGTAGAACTGCTAGTTTAACTATAGTTTTAGTTTTGGCTTAAAAGAAATATTTAGCGTTCCCCTGAGGATTGACTCACTTTGTAGTCCAAAACATTGGGTTTAAAAACTCACTCACAGGTCATTCCACCCTCTTTCATATAGTTTTGGTAGTTATGCCCAAATTGAATACAGAAATAAAAATAGAGGAACACTGTTAAAACCTGTTAAAAAGGAAAATTGTGAAATATGCAGAAAAGCTCAGTTTAACGTGTAGAGAATGGTTGTTGAGGTCAGATAAATTGGAGAACACGTCCATGAGGCTATGATGACTAGGAAAAAGGCAAAAAAAGGCTTCATGCAAAAATTCAAAAAATAAGTAAATCCAAAGTTAGCAATAAGAAAATTATATAAAATCAGGTTTGATCAAGTAGAATGTACACAATCATTTTTGAGAGAGAGATTTTGGTGTAGCGAGCTGTTGGTATGGTGAAGTTGTTTTCTACAATCGTGAGAAGCAACAGGTGGTTGCGAGGGCTATTGTGTTGAATGAGAATTCAATTAAAATATTGTGTAGTGTGAAACAGAATTTGAGAGCAACGGAGGGTTGCTGGCGGTTGCATGAGAGAGAGCAGCATAGTGCTACAACAATTGTTGTGTTCAATAATGAAAATTTGTTGGACTTGTTGGTGATATTCTCACAAACTATAAATTTTTGAAGGTGTTTAAGGTGGCTTTGGTGAGTATTTGAAGTAAACATATTTATTTGTTTGTCAGGTAAGTGGTCTCTTGGTTCTATTATGAAAATGGATGAAATATGGATCAACAAGACCAACAAGTGGTATCTTTCATATCACGGCTAGGAGCTCCTTCTAGTGAGTGCTAGTAAATGTTCAGGGTAAGCATTCCCTTTTAGTAGATACTGATAAATGATCATGGGCAACAGTTCCTTCTAGTAAGTAATGCTAAACAAGCAGGGGAAGCAGTCTCGTTCAGTGGTAGATGATAAACGAGAAAGGATTGAAGTTCCTTTCAGTAGCAATTGATAAAACTACAAGTGGTAGCTTGTGGAGCCATGATGTAATCAAGTTGGAACTTGTAACAAAAGGAAGATTGGTGTCTTGCGTATATTTTTCTCATGTGCTTGATGTTTATGATTTTATACATGATTGAGTTGTATTTTTTATCCATCAATAATTGTTAAAGGGATTAAAATAGGAAAATTGTGAAGAATTGTATAATTTGGCCACACTACTAATTCACCCTCGCTCTCAGTAGTAACTGGTTTCCATTGTTTCTAGTAATTGGTATCAGAGCCAGTGTCCTTCAAGAAGATCAAGGATCATGGAAAACTTGGACTAGATTACCTCAGATGGAGTTCCATTTTTTAAAGGCTCAAATTATACAAATTGGAAGGTAAGGATGATAATCTACTTCCAAGCTCTTGATTTGGATGTATGGCTATTTGTGGAGTATGGTGTAATAAGTGATAAGTTTGATAAAATATCTAGGAAGGAAATCATGAGAGGGTTGTCTACATTAAATATTGAAAAAGTAATATGTTTTAAAAATGTCAAGAAGATATGGGGCAAATTGCAGTCCATCTATGAAGTAGACATGAAAACTTCATGTGGTGTCAAGGGGATTTCCATGGAGGATGAAGCGGGAAAAGATTCAAATATCATTGAAAATCATGAATTAGATGATGATTCATCCATATCAATAGGCCAAGTTGATGATCAACACCTAGAGAAGATGTGATTCCCAAGTAAGTTGTTGTTTTGTTGTTATTGTAGAACAATAGACCATTTATCTTCAAATTGATCAACTGCAAGTACTAGTGAAAGTGAGATATGCTCATCAAGTTGTAGTGAAGACTGAGCTATCCTAATAGCAATAGCATATCTGGGGATTGGTTAAGAAGACAATGGGTCCACCTCTGGTGGAAAAGAAGAAAGGACATCTCATGTATCAACAAAAGAATTCCTGGAGTCATCAAGGGAACAAACTTTTGAGAGTGAAATAAACATTACTGGTGAATCTAGTTGCTTCTCTATTGATTTGGAAGATCTTGAAGAAAAGATCTATTTGAAGCAAGATCTCATATCAGCTCTTGGGGAGATTAATAAATTCAGAGATAAATGCAAACTTGGAAAAAGAGACTAAGACATTAAATGAGCATGTATTTAATATATAGAATGATGCAGATAATTCTGAAGTGTTTAAAGACAATCAAAG
The DNA here is from genome assembly GCA_031772625.1 of Pinus tabuliformis. Taxonomy (NCBI): domain Eukaryota; kingdom Viridiplantae; phylum Streptophyta; class Pinopsida; order Pinales; family Pinaceae; genus Pinus; species Pinus tabuliformis. The sequence goes on along the minus strand of CM062818.1, from coordinate 261,894,352 downwards.
TAGTGATTGTTGCTCTCAGTGCAAAATAGCAGTTGAAGATGATGGTGACTTGATGGCGAGCGTGCAGGCGTTAGGGATAATCTTCCCAATCTGGCAGTAAGTTCTTCTATATCAGCCTCAATTTCCCTTTCTACTTCTATTTGCGTATCAGTCATTAACTGATAGCTTCATTTATTTCTCCGAGCCCACAAACCTTTTTAATTGATAGAATTAGGGCTTTATTACTATCAGATGGTAATTTTACAAGAATTACGCCAAAACACTATCGGGGCTTTTAAAGAGGAACAACACAATCGGCGGCTTTATGCTATCGGTTGTAATTCTAAAAGAATTACATTAAACACTATTGCGGCCTTATAATGTCCCTTTCCCTTTCCCCCGATGCGATATCGGCGATCGCTATCGGCGGATCTCCAAACCACAATGCCTCCAATATGCGATGAACCCCGCGGACCCGACGCACTATAGGCTCCCTTTTATATGGATATCAGGTCCGGCCTATCGGCGGTTCCCTATCGGCGCTTTCCTATCGGCGGTCTGTAATATAATGGGTCTGCGGACCCGACGCCACTTCAAACTGCTATTTATAATATTTCGGATCTGGTTATTGGAGCGTACAGTCTAAGCCTTTGCGGAACCGACGCCTTTTTATGAAACTCTGTATAATATTTCGGCTCCGGTCAGTCGGAGCTCTCCCACTTAGCCGTACTAAAGGCTCCTTTCGGACCCGACACCTTTATATGCTACACTTTATAATACTTCGGCTCCGGGATATCGGAGCGCACAGTTAAGAGTTTAAAAGGCCCTCTCGCCCTTCCGACGCGATATTTGGTTCGGACCCGATGGGGTATGAATCAATCTTAACAATGCTTCATGTCCGCCACAATGTCCTGCTTAAGGGAAAATAGCATAAACCTTAGTATAAACAGAAATACACACGGAACTTTATAAAAGGAATTATGGAGCATGTGTACGCCGAATTGAAAAGAAAACTCCCATAAAGGCCTCAATCAACCATCAAGCGGGAAAAACAAAGTAATTCAACAACTGTCGATATACAGGAATAATTGCATAAACACACATACAGTTCAATTAACAGAAGGCTTGTTAAATCAGATAGACTGAGAGAAACGTTTTAAGTAATAATGCTTTGGCACTCGCTCCTCTCTTCTTTGTTGAGAGTATCGCTGCCTCTTTATTTATAATTAAAGGATAGGCCTTCTCGGTCCTTATCCATTACAAAAGCATGCTTTACAAGAATGATTTAAAGCGTAAAAGCTTTACTACATCCTATCCATCTGTGATAATATTAGCATGTTTTATTTCTAGATTTTATTCTATCTTTAACTAAAAAAACATGGAAATTGCAGGCTAAAGGACCCCACTCCCTTGCCTGTAGATTTTTTTGGATTTTTGGAATAAGTTGGAAGACTTTTTCCCTCTGAGTCACATGCTCCTGCATCAGACTCCTGAGGACAAAATTCTTCATGGGCTCCTGTCCATGAGCTCGTCTACAGATTTGCCCAGTTTCTGTAGAATGTCTTCTGTAACCCAAGTGGCTTAAACAGTTGGCTGTCCCTTCCATTTTACCAAATACTGAAAGTATTCTCGTCCCCTTGTCTTCTTATGCACTTTCTTGTCCAGAATTCTTTTTGGCTGTAAATTCTTTGCTGTGGGTAACTGTTTTACCCAGTTAATCTCTAGAGTCTCCTGATCCTGTGCTGTATCATCTGCAGTTTCATTCTCATACTTATATAAGTCTGCAACATTAAAAATTGGTGATATTCCCACATCAGGTGGTAATTCAATCTCATAAGCATTTGCAGAGAATTTCCTCAGTATTCTGCACGGTCCAATTTTCTTGGATTTTAACTTATTATACTCCCCCTTTGGAAATCTCTCCTTTCTGAGATGTGCTAAAACTAAATCCCCAACTTGAAAGTTTACCTCTCTTCTCCTCATATCTGCTTTGGTTTTGTACTTGATGTTGCTATCCTGCAGCTGTTTTTTCACTTGTTCATGTATCGTCTGCATTCTTGAAGCAAAGTATTCACCCTCTGCACTTCTCATTTCTTCTTTTCCCAAATTCCTTAATTCAGATATTCCTCTTGGATGCATTCCATAAACAATATGGAATGGGCTCTGTCCTGTACTCTTGTTCGGTGAGTCATTATATGCATACTCAACTTGTGGTAACACTTGATCCCATTGCTTCGGATGTTCTGCAGTAAGGCTCCTCAAAAGATTTCCTAAACTTCTGTTCACAACTTCAGTCTGTCCATTAGTTTGTGGATGATAGGCAGAACTGAAATTTAATTTAGTTCCTAGCTTCTTCCATAGTGTTCTCCGAAAATGTCCAACGAACTTTGAATCCCTGTCTGAAACAATGCTTTTGGGCAATCCATGCAATCTTACAATTTCTTTAAAAAACAAATTAGCAATGTGAGAAGCATCACTAGTTTTATAACATGGAATAAAGTGTGCCATTTTTGAAAATCTATCCACTACAACAAAAATTGAATCATAACCTCTTTGAGTCTTTGGTAATCCCAGCACAAAATCCATACTTACCATATCCCAAGGCCTATCTGGAATTGGTAATGGAATATAGAACCCTGTGTTCTGACTCCTTCCTTTTGCATATTGGCAGACTTTACAATTTCTTACGTACTTCTCCACTTCAGATTTAATTTTCGGCCAGAAATAAAATTTGTTGAGCTGTTCAAAAGTCTTCTCTGCACCAAAATGTCCTGCAAGTCCTCCACTATGTTTCTCTTTGATTAAATTTTCTCTCATTGAACAGTTTGGTATGCACAGCTGATTTTTCTTAAATAATAGTCCATCTTGTAGGAAATAATCCAACCACTTGCTCCTATCTGTCAAAACAGGATTTTTACAAACCTCAAATGCCTCTTTAAAATCTGAATCGGTCTCATATAATTCTTTAAGAAAATCAAAACCCAACACTTGGATTTGAATTTCTTGAAGCAATACATTTCTCCTACTTAAGGCATCTGCAACTTTGTTTGACTGCCCAGTTATATGCTTCAACACAAAATGAAAGCCTTGAAGATATTCTACCCATTTAGCATGTCTCTGGCTGAGTTTTGGCTGCTGCATTATAAACTGCAATGCATGGTTATCTGTATAAAGAATGAATTCTTTTGACATTAAATAATGCCTCCATTTCTTTAATGCCTGCACAACTGCGTAAAACTCCTTATCATAAGAAGAATACTTCTTTTTTGCATCATTTAGCTTTTCACTAAAATAAGCTATCGGTCTATCTTCTTGGCTTAAAACTCCTCCAATTTCTTCTGCGCTGGCATCACACTTAACTTGAAAAGTTTTGTTAAAATCAGGAAGAACCAAAACAGGCTTTTCAGTTATTTTCTTCTTTAACAGCTGAAAATTTTTCTCTACTTCAGCAGTCCATTTAAATGGCTGTTTATTCTTCTTTATGGTCTTAATAATAGGTGCATTAATCTTACTAAAATTCTTAATGAATTTTCTGTAAAAACTAGCAAGACCGTGAAAACTCCTTACCTCAAAAACACTTTTGGGTGAAGGCCACTCCATAATTGCTTTGATCTTCTCTGGATCCATCTTCAACCCTTCAACAGAAATAACAAATCCCAAGTACACCAACTCCTCTTTCATGAATAAACACTTCTTCAAATTCAGCAATAGTTTTTCTTGCTGTAACTTCTGTAAGACATAATTTAAATGCCTCAAGTGCTCCTCCTTGGACCTGCTATAGACTAATATATCGTCCAAATATACTATTACAAATTTTCCAATGAACTCTTTAAGAACTTCATTCATGAGCCTCATGAATGTACTTGGTGCATTTGACAGCCCAAAAGGCATCACTCTCCATTCATATAGTCCTTCATTGGTCTTAAAAGTGGTTTTCCACTCATCCCCCTCTCTTATCCTTATCTGATGATATCCACTTTTAAGATCTAGTTTTGAAAAATACTTTGCTCTAGTCAAGCAATCCATTAAATCTTCAATTCTAGGTGACGAAAATCTGTACCTGGTTGTGATTTTATTGGTGGCCCTCGAATATTTACACGTTCTCCAGCCTCCATCCTTCTTTGGGCTCAGCACTGTTGGCACTGCGTAAGGACTCAATCTTTCTCTGATCAGCCCCTTATCAAGCAATTCTTGCACTTGTTTCTTAACTTCTTCATTTTCTGCAGGAGTCATTCTATATGCTGCTTTTTTAGGTTGACTTGCTCCAGGAATCAAATCTATATGATGACTGATTCTTCGAATGGGTGGTAATTCATTAGGCAAATCATCAACAATAATATCACAATATTTCTCCAGCATTTCTTGAATTTCAATGGGTAAATCAGAAACTTTAGTAGAAGTCATTATTACCTTGGGCTTGCAAATTACAACAAAATTTACCTCATTTTATTCAATCTGCTTCAGGTATTCCTTTCCTCCAAGTAACAGAGTTTTTGGATCAGTCTTCTATCCCGGTACATCTCCTTCTTGCAGAGGCAGCAATGTATGATTGACACCATCCTTTCCAAACTTGTAGGTGTTTCTTTTCCCATCATGTATGGCTCCTCTGTCATATTTCCAAGGTCTTCCAAGCAATATGTGACACACATCCATAGGCATCACATCACAAACAATTTTATCTTTATACTTTCCCACTTGAAATTCCACTTCACACTGTTCATTTACCAACAATTGATGTCCCTTTTGCAACCATGACACTTTGTAAGGTGTTGGATGCTTCATTGTCTTCAACTTCAATTTCTCCACTACTTCTGTAGAGACCAAATTATCAGTGCTACCACTATCAATGATCATCTGGCAACATTTCCCTTGGACTTTACACACTGTCCTGAATAAAGTCTTCCTTTGTGGCGGTTCAGCCACCTCCTTTGCTGGCTTAAGCAGAACTTTATTAACTACCAGAGATTCTCCTCTTTCTGGTGTATTTTCTTCTTCTGCTACTACTGCCACTGGTGCTTCTCCCTCAACTGGAGCAACAATTGCATTCCTCTGCTTTTTTTCTGCATTCTCTGGGCACTCAAAAGCTTTGTGTCCCAGCTTGTTACATCTGTAACATCTTATTTCTCTGCCTCTTCCTCTGCCTCCTCTTCCTCTAGAAAAACTCCCTCTGCCTCTTGCATCACCTCCTGTGGGTTCATGCTGTGTTGAGTTACTGCTAGCTCCATCTTTAGGTGTTGTAGACCTTCCTCTACCACCTTGACTTCCTTTTCCTTTGAAAGTCCCTCTCCCTCTGGCAGACTGCTTCCTCATGAGTTTTTCTTCAGCTTTCAGTGCTATCTGATAAGATTCCTCTACAGTTTTTGGAGATAGCAGACTTATCTCATCCTGAATGTCCATCCCGAGGCCATTGATATATCTGGCCACCTTCTCATCTGTATCTTGAGCTTCTCCAGCTCTTATGCTCACCTTATAGAACTCTTCTGTGTATTCTTTTACTGTCAAAGATCTCTGTCTAAGATTTTGCATTTGTCTAAACAATGTTTGCTGATAATTACTTGGCAGAAACTTACCTCTTAACTTTGTTACCATCCTGCTCCAATTCTTGATTGGCTGCTTACCAAGTCTCTTCCTTTCTGCCTACACACCATCCCACCAAAGTGTTGCATGGCCTTTTAACTTGGTGACAGCAAACTTCACTTTCTTCTCATCTTCTGTTTCTTCGTAATCGAAGAATTTCTCCATGCTATTAATCCAGTCTATCAATTCTTCTGGATTCAGTCCTCCTTGGTATACCGGTACCTTGGTCTTTGGCCTGGCTATGGATTTCAACACTGACTGAAAGAACCTCATCTCAGGAGTAACCTGTACAGCTTCCTCCTCTTCTGTAGCTTCAACCTCGGGTTCACTGACATCTCCATCATCTATGTTTCTATCTGAAGTTAATGCATCCAATCTAGCTCGCAGCTCTTCTACTGTTTCCATTATTTCAGCATTTGCAACAGGCCGTCCTCTTCCACAACATCCTCGTCCTCTTCCAAATCTAAAATCCATCCTTCTCTTGCTCCTGAGATTCAATTCAATGTCAGTTGATGGCTCTGATACCGCTAATAATGGCGAGCGTGCAGGCGTTAGGGATAATCTTCCCAATCTGGCAGTAAGTTCTTCTATATCAGCCTCAATTTCCCTTTTTACTTCTATTTGCGTATCAGTCATTAACTGATAGCCTCATTTATTTCTCTGAGCCCACAAACCTTGTTAATTGATAGAATTAGGGCTTTATTACTATCGGACGGTAATTTTACAAGAATTACGCCAAAACACTATCGGGGCTTTTAAAGAGGAACAACACAATCGGCGGCTTTATGCTATCGGTTGTAATTCTAAAAGAATTACATTAAACACTATTGCGGCTTTATAATGTCCCTTTCCCTTCCCCCGATGCGATATCGGCGATTGCTATCGGCGGATCTCCAAACCACAATGCCTCCAATATGCGATGAACCCCGCGGACCTGACGCACTATAGGCTCCCTTTTATATGGATATCGGGTCCGGCCTATCGGCGGTTCCCTATCGGCGCTTTCCTATCGGCGGTCTATAATATAATGGGTCTGCGGACCCGACGCCACTTCAAACTGCTATTTATAATATTTCGGATCCAGTTATTGGAGCGTACAGTCTAAGCCTTTGCGGAACCGACGCCTTTTTATGAAACTCTGTATAATATTTCGGCTTCGGTCAGTCGGAGCTCTCCCACTTAGCTGTACTAAAGGCTCCTTTCGGGCCCGACACCTTTATATGCTACACTTTATAATACTTCGGCTTCGGGATATCGGAGCGCACGGTTAAGAGGTAAAAATGCCCTCTCGCCCTTCCGACGCGATATTTGGTTCGGACCCGATGGGGTATGAATCAATCTTAACAATGCTTCATGTCCGCCACAATGTCCCGCTTAAGGGAAAATAGCATAAACCTTAGTATAAACAAAAATACACACGGAACTTTATAAAAGGAATTATGGAGCCTACGTACGCCGAATTGAAAAGAAAACTCCCATAAAGGCTTCGATCAACCATCAAGCGGGAAAAACAAAGTAATTCAACAACTATCGATATACAAGAATAATTGCATAAACGCACATACAGTTCAATTAACAGAAGGCTTGTTAAATCAGATAGACCGAGAGAAAAGTTTTAAGTAATAATGCTTTGGCACTCGCTCCTCTCTTCTCTGTTGAGAGTATCGCTACCTCTTTATTTATAATTAAAGGATAGGCCTTCTCGGTCCTTATCCGTTACAAAAGCATGCTTTACAAGAATGATTTAAAGCGTAAAAGCTTTACTACATCATATCCATACATCATATCCATCTGTGATAATATTAGCATGTTTTGTTTCTAGATTTTATTCTATCTTTAACTAAAAAAACATGGAAATTGCAGGCTAAAGGACCCCACTCTCTTACCTGTAGATTTTTTTGGATTTTTGGAATAAGTTGGAAGACTTTTTCCCTCTGAGTCACATTCTCTTGCATCATGACTCAACAACAATGTTAAAGGGACCCACGAATTTTGGCTCAAAGAAGGTCTGACAGTGATGCAATGGAAAAGAAAAGAACACAACAAAATAAAGGGACTTCCAGAAGTCAAAACAAAGGTATGCAACCCCTCATATGATTTTGTTGTAATAACGAAGGTAAAGTTTCCTCCATGTGTCCAAAAACGAAAACAAAGGTGCAGGAGGATAGGTGGGATGCAAAATTTCAGTCACAACCACGAATTCCTTAGAAGAGAAAATTACAGTCCATGAAATTGGAAAGGCACAAGATTTAGTAAGAAGTATAATTATTTTGTCGAGTTCTTGAATAAAGTTGAATGCTACAAGTGTAAGAATTTAGGGCATAAACAGTTGCATGCAAACTTAGCAGGAAATTCTTTTTCTAGAATGTTGCAAATAGAATTGAGAGCCAACAAAAGAATTTCACAAGAGCTATTTAAAGCCCCGAAGAAAGGCAGATCAAATGGTGCATAGAGTAAACACATAAAAATGTTCAGCTTTGAAGATTATCAACATAATATTGGCATGTCACACTCTTAAATTCCAGTGTGTAATCTGTATTAAATATCCTACAATAGCCAGAGAATCCAATCAAAAAAAAGAATCAAAATCAACTGTGAAATTCCTCCAAAGAAATACAATGAGAAAGAAGAGCAAGAGGTAAATTGAAAATTAACTTTAATTAGTTCTAACAAGAAGAATGACTAATAGTCTATATGCTCAGACAATGGTAGAAAGTCACCCAAATAGGAAAACCAACACAAGAAATCAAATCATGTCCAAGTGTGGAAGAAAAAGGAAGATAACCTACTAAAGGGGAGTAGATCCCTTTTTCCTCTTCATTGAATAGAAGAGGTTGGCTTCAAGGGAAGCTAGAAAGGTTAGATGCAAGGATAAAAAGGGAACATGACAAGGAATGCGTAAAAGGATAAGAGAAGTATTGAATGTTGTTTTGAAATCAAATTGATAGATAAATGGTGATTATTTATTTACTGCTAATGCAAGTATTGTTTGCATATTGCTGATACAAAGAGGGAGCATGGCCACAAGGGGGGTATACCCAATTCAATATTTGAGTATCAAATTATGCATTGGAAATTGGTAACATTAATTGGTATCAGTTATGTGCTAGAGAGGCTAATGGTGGTTGCTATATGTGTGAGTAATCAAGATGGATTGGTTGTCATCATGTTATTCTGATTGGTAATTGGTATCACATGGTATCATAGGTACTAGCAATTGGTATTTATATTCATTAGACTCTTTGCGAGAGTATGTTGTTCATGTTGTCAATATGAAATTGTATGTCCAAGTGTTGGTAAATGAGTGTTGATTTCTATGACTATTTCTTGATGACTCAAATGTATCATGGTGATTCTATCGTCATTAGAATTCTTCCAAGTGAAATACATGTGAGTCTTTTAGGTAGGCATTGGTGAGAGTCCCTCTATGTTTTTCAAGTAAGCACTTCTAAGTGTTGTACTTTGTTGTTCATCAGCTAACAATTGATGGTGTAATGCATAGGAAAGGTTGTTATTGTTTCTAGAGGTTAGGTGTATGTGTCTAGGTAGGCACTGTTATGAATATAATCCTAGCTGAGACTCACACTAACAAGAATAATTTTCTCATGAATCAGTTGCACAAGCATGTGTTGTTTTAGCAAGAGATCCCTCTTGCTTTCTTGAGGCAAAGATTGGGAGTAAATATTCCTTTCCCTTCAACTCAATCTTCTTCACATGATAGAGAGATCTACCTGAGGTTTTCAACATAAGAAGAAGCAATTGACACATATACAAGATCAGAGGACAGAGGAAGATTGTTGACAAGGGGAGCATGTTAGTATATTTTCCATTGATGTCAAAGGGGAAGAAGTATTGTTGATAAAAAACAAGATGGTAAATGATCATTGGCAAAGCACAAGGAGAAGTATCAAAAGAAAAGTATTGATCATTGGTAATGATGTGTTGTTTGATTGTGGTGTTTCCATCAATGCCAAATGGGGGATTTTTTGAAATATGTTGCCATTGATGGAAAAGGAAATGGAAAAGGTGATAATGACAAAGGAAATACAAAGGAAAAGGAAAAGGCAATGGAAATGGCATAGGTGTTAATACCAAAGAAAATGTAAAGGTAAAGGTAATGTAAAGTAATTTTATTGGTAAATACGTTGTTATTGATGGTCGAGGTAAAGATTTATGGAAAACGAAATAACGGAGGTGGCAAGGGAAAAAGAAAGGCCAATGGAAAAGGTGGCATAGACAAAGAAAAGGCAAAGGAAAAAGCATTTCAACTGGTAAAGGAAATAGCAAATAGTAGTAGAGGTAGGCATAATGATCTAGAGGCTTTGGATCCAGGTCTAGAGCAACAAATCATCTCATATGAAGTTAAACTCACTTAGAGGAACAAAGCTCTAAAAATAAATTACCAACAGTGTGTGGAAGTCTGAAAATGGCCTCCAATATTGAGAGATAGAGCCAATCAAAGTTAGTGATCCCAAAATCAAGATAACAAAGTCAGAGGACGTTGGATGAGCTTTGATGCATAACCAAAGCTGGAACAAGTGCCAAACCTAGTAGTGGAGTGACCAAACGATGGACTGGGCTCACACGGAATCGACAACAACAATGTGAAGCATCTCTATTGGTTAGGAAGAGCCTTCTTGACAACTTGGTCAGGGGGATGAAGCCCGACAACATTACCCTCACATATTCCTTTTTTACAAATAAGTCTAAGTTACTAGGATGAAAAGAGCAGGTGGAGCCCACCTGGAGACAGTATGTAATGTCCCTTAATAATAAAAATAATAAATAATATAATATAATATTAAATAAATAATAAAAAAATAGTAATAATAAATAAATAATAAATAATAATAGAATAATTTAATTACATGCTCTAAATAAATATAAATAAGAAATAAAACAAGAAAGCAGTAAAAATCAATAAAGCTATCAAAAAGTAAAAACAAAAGAATAAAACAAGAAAGCTGTAAAGTTGCATGTTGAAACATGGAGTGTGTGCATGTGGTTCCCCTTCCAATGTTTGCTCTATTTAATAGATGGGGAGGAAAACGAGAGGCATTCCATGATTCCATGATCCCATCATCCATTCTCTTGGGAGAATAGTGTTGTGAGACAAAGGATACCCTGGCAGTAATACGTTGATTGAGGGCTCGGAGGTGGCCAGTTGTAGAAAGATTTTGTGCAACTGAGCCTATGGTTGGGTGGAGAGTCATCCCCAAGACTTTGTTGCAGGTAGAAAAAATTCATCTAACGTTCCATAGGTAAGTTGTCTCTCTCTTCACTCATATTTTCGTAATCTAATGTTAACTAGTTGTTAAATTGCTCATTGATTATAAATCAAATGATTATTGAAAAGTAATTGGTACATTGATGAAAACATGACAATAATAGTACTCATGAGATAACGTAGATCTTAGAGGGATGTTGAATAATCTTAATTCATAGTTAATATTCATTGTTTATATAAGTAAATGAAATCAATTCATGATAATAATGCTTAAAGTGTATTGTTGTTCTATATTTGATATGTATTGAGATGATTCTCATATTAATGATGTTTCATAATGAGATGGTATGTGGTAAACAGATACAGTTCGGATGAGAGGGTAATGATTTATATGTGGTTCTTATTTATTTATTTATCATGATAATGACGTTGATTGCTCATGATGAATATGATATGCATAGGGATTATGATGTTATATTGAGGTATATTGACATGTAGTTCATTTATTATGTGATGACATGTCTTTGATGTTCATATGTTGATGTTGTAACTTATGAGGATATTTTGAAGTGAAGCATGTGGTAATTACAAGCAGATTTTATAACATGAGAATGTGGTGATTAACAATGATGTTATGTTCTCATGATGACATGCAAGACTTTGCATGTGGATTATTTTGAATGATACTATGATGGTATAGCCGATGCATTGGTTGCATGTTGAGGTGTGATGATTGACAGGACTCCACAAATGCACCAAGAGGGTCAGTTTATTTGATGATCTCATGCGAGCCCATACGCACGAGAGAGAATAAGTAACACCATATGGGTTGGGGACAAACTCAATCAACACTACATATGCCAGTGGTTCCTTTGTCTTGTGTAGCCCTTGAGGCGCTATGGGACCATCTTAAGGAGGCCAAGTGCTTGATGTTCTAGGCTAGGTGCCTAGTATTGTATTGGGATGCCAAAGTCTAGTAGGGGTGTAAGGACTTCGATGCTTGGGGTTGTGCACTTTAGTAAGTTGTGGAGGGAGTGGGCCAAGCTTGCGAGATGCCCGGTGACATTGAGCACTATACCGGATGCTTGCCTTGGGGCCTTAGGGGCAGATGAGGTTTGAGTCAGGCATGAGCCTTGGGGCCAATCTTGGACTAGGATACAAACCGAGGAGGCTTATGCCTGATTCCGAAAGTGGGAGGCTTATGCCTGATTCCGAAAGTGGGGAAAATGACAAAGATTCCTTGAGATTTCCCGAGTGTTGTGAAACTTTTGATGCCTGCTAGTTATACTATTTCAACAAAGGGTGTCGAGATTGTTACATGAAGTAATAAATAACAAAATAAATGTAATGTCCTTTAATAATAAATAATATAATATAATATTAAATAAATAATAAACAATAAATAAAAAATATTAATAGTAAATAAATAATAAATAATAATAAAATAATTTAATTACATGATCTAAATAAATATAAATAAGAAATAAAACAAGAAAGCAGTAAAGTTGCATGTTGACACATGGAGTGTGTGCATATGGTTCCCCTTCCAATGTTTGCTCTATTTAATAGATGGGGAGTAAAATGAGAGGCATTCCATGATTCCATCATCCATTCTCTTGGGAGAATAGTGTTGTGAGACAAAGGAACCCTCGCAGTAGTACGTTGATTGAGGGCTCGGGGATGGCCAGTTGTAGCAAGATTTTGTGCAATTGTGCCTACGGTTGGGTGGAGAGTCGTCCCCAAGACTTTGTTTCCATTAGCAGAATTCAACTAGCGTTCAAACCTGAAATCACAAGGGAGAAACATCATCGCCACAGGTAAGTTATCGTTACTCATATTTTTGCAATTTGATGTTAATTAGTTGATAAATTGCTTGTTGATTATAAATCGCATGATTAATTGCATGTTTTTATTTCGGGGTTTTTACACAGTACCCTGGTGGAGTTACCTTGGCAATATAGTTTTGGTGCACAAAACAAATGCGGTGGGCAGCAGACGTCAGGGCAAGACAGTAGAGAACTGACCAATGAGATTTGATTAGAGGGGCCACTTCGATAACTTAACCCACTAAGGGCTAGCATGAAGGGAAAATAAAGTGGAAGTGCAGCAAGGCATTTGTGCGATGGAAATATATGAAAAATAAAGGAAATGGTTAGTAAACTCGAGAAGCAATTAAAAAAGAAATGACTTATGGAACAAGTCTCTAGGACCCCCTTTCTCCCTCCTCTAGTAGGATAGGTGGCAACATGTGATTGGTCTAGATGGAGGAAGGTGATGTCAGCACAACCAATAGGAGGTGGACACGTCGAAATCAATTTTCGCATTTTTGGGCACCCTAATGGCCTACATTTGGGTGACACATGTCACCACTCACATATCGACGTGTGGTAGGAGTTACATCATTGTGACATCATCCCAGTGGTTGGTGTGAACTAAGCAAAGGCATTGGGAGACAGGGGCATCAAGACACGAAAGCACGACAATTAGTGGATGGCATCCAATCAAAGAGCTATGAGGAGGACCCCATAGGACAAGTCATCCCGTAAGCATTATCATGACGAAATTGTTAACTGAACTTAGCAGAAGGCATTAGGCCACGAAGATAGAGTCGCAACCAACAAAATGGGCAATGGGCAGTCACCACAAACATTGAAACCCGGAGGTCAGACCTCGATGGGTTATTATAGTCCACATAAATGAATGCACCGAGAGGAAGACAGCTATGGGCTAATCGTCTACCCATGGCCATATGCCATAGGAAGAAACCAAGGGCACGAAGATACAAAGAGCCACGACAACTCTTTGAAGTGTTTCGTATAGAAACAAAGGGGTTTTGGCCTTCATGATGATGTTTGGTTGCTTCGCGTAGAAGCGAGACTAATGGAAAAAGAGTTGTTAACCAAGGTAATTAGGTCGCGTAGGGCTCAAAAGGCTTAAGCGCCCAAAGTCTTAATTCGTGGTCACGGACACTAGTTCTATTGCGGAAAAACAGGTAAGGGAGTTGAGTGAAAGGGGCTTCAAAGAAAAAGGACGGAACTAACTGCTATATATGCAAAAGATCAATTTAACCTGTAGAGAATGGTTGTTGAGGTTAGATAACTTAGAGAACATTCATGGTGTTCAATCTTCTATACATTTAAAAACATATTTTAAATCACTTAAATTCACCAGCTTCCTAAGAAAATTATCGCTAAATTCCTTAAAAAATAAAAATGTCTCATAGTTAGACTACCCCATTCTAAATTAAAACAAAATTAGATGCAAATTCTAACTTAAGCCATAGATGCAATTCAAGATAAATTATATAAAAATGTTAAAAACTCATTCTTTAAAATAATAGTAAAATAAAAATATATTACTCTATCTAAATTTAAAAAAAAAATAAAACAATTATTAAGATATTTTGGATTTAAATAATTGGTCAAATTTATAATATTAATTAAAATTAAAAAACATTTTCTTCCTAAAATATCCAATAATTTAAATTTTTATTTTTATTTTTTATTTTTTAAATTTAAAACTTATAATGATTTTTATTTTTTATTTTTTTTAAATTTGAAGCATAAAATTGAAATTCTGAAAAAATTGAAAAAACAACCCGCCCTTCTGTTTTACCTTCATAACAGTCTAATAGTTTGAGCGTTTACGTTTTGTTTTCATAGCTTGTTTAATTTGATGGACAGTGAAAAAGTAGATCGTATTGACAGAACATTGTTTCCAGGTATAAGTCCATTAACGGTTACATTCATCTCCTTGCCGGACAACTGGTATCAACAGCATTAGTAGAAGTTGGAATTTCAACGCTGGAAATTAGCACATCTGGTCGCACTTCACAAGTTAATGTGTGGAACCATCATCATAGCTCGATACATTCATTTTACTTGCTTCACCTCTTCGATTTAGAGTGTTAAAACATTCTCTCGCGAAAGTCGCCCAAACTCAAAAAAAAATTGGGTTCGACAAATAATTTTGAAATACGTGTGAAATATTACATAGTTTGAGCTCATCGAGCTTAGCATTAACAGCAATTTTACATATACATAAACTCTCTTCCAATCACATATGACACTGTTGTGCCCCATGGTTTCAATACTACATGCCTTCCAAAAACCCTGTAATATTTCCAATCATCGTCGTCAGGTCTCTGCAACCGGATCGCCTGTTTCCATTTCGCTTGATTGAATGGAATCCACATATTAAGAAGTTTCCAATGTCTACGCATAGGGAGAAATTCGTTTTAAAAAAATTTCCTCTCATGGTTTATTCTTTTAATGAATTTTATATATATATATAATAATGATGTTTAAATGTATT
This sequence comes from Pinus tabuliformis, assembly GCA_031772625.1. Taxonomy (NCBI): domain Eukaryota; kingdom Viridiplantae; phylum Streptophyta; class Pinopsida; order Pinales; family Pinaceae; genus Pinus; species Pinus tabuliformis. The sequence continues at coordinate 261,879,255 of CM062818.1, read as the reverse complement.
ATTTAATTTTAATTATATTTTAATTATAAATTTAATGGTAATAATAATTTACTAAAAATAAATAAATTAAGAATAATTGTGAAGTTAAAGGAAAAATACCTTGTTTGGTCATATTTTCCTCATAAAAGAATTATTTTTCCCATTGAATTCGTGACTATAATTATATATGATATACTAAAAAATATAAAGACAATGAATTTTCTAAAATTGTTTCTAAATTAAGTCCAGGTTAAATGCATTTCCAACTAAGTTTAAAATAATAACAATTTTAATTTTGATTCAATTATAACAATTTCGATTTTTTTTCATTATTCTGCCGTTATAAAAGTCTAATGTTTGAACGTTTACGTTTTGTTTTGATAGCTTAATTTGACAGTAGTGAAGTAGTCACTATCGAAAAAGCATTGTTTCCGTGTATGAAAGTCGGTCAGTGAAAAGGTAGACCGTACGGAGAGAACACCGTTTCCCTGTAGTCTTGGAATTTCAAAACACAATTTTTGTTTTTTATTATATTACCGTTATAAAGAGTTATAAAAGTCTAATAGTTTGAACGTTTACGTTTGGTTTTGATGGTTCATTGTTAAATTTGACGGGCAGTGAAGAAGTAGTCAGTATCGAAAAAGCATTAGTCGGTCAGTGACAAAGTAGACCGTACTGACAAAACACAGTTTCCTCGTAGTGTCGGAATTTCAAAACATACCGTTATAAAAATTTGATAGTTTTCACACTTTTTTGTCTTCACAATTTTTCATCGTAGTGTTGGAATTTTAAAATATACCACTATAAAAATTTGATAGTTTTTGCACCTTCTTTTTTTCTTCACAATTTCTGTAAAATTCTTAACTTACAGCCCAAAGATCATCAATACCGAATATTTCACAAACAGAACTTTATATGAGATGACATACCTTGATCAACAGCGGAAGATGTAATGGCTGCCATCTACTTTGATCTGACTCCTGACTGTTCCTCTTCTTCAGAATTCGGTTTCTCTCCTCTTGCCCTCACTTTCTTTATGTGCTTCTTGATGGAGAAGAATGCAACTCTTGTGTGTAGGAGAGAGAGGACCCAATCCTTTATATATTATTTAACTCTAATCTGGTACGTCCATCATATACCAATTCAACGCTTAAGATCTAATGCTTTAGATTAGAAACTGTTTTAGGATAAAATCTAAATGCTTTAAGATTAGATCGGGTCACATTAAGATTAGAAACTGCTTTAACGTTAAAAAGCAATGAGCCTTTTGCTGTTTCTAATAGCAGTTTCTAACATTCTCCCACTTGACCCGACTATTCATAATATTAAGTGTTGAACATCATACTATGATAAATTGCTGAGAGTTATGGCGGTTGTGCACTATTAATTCAATGCATTCCCTTCCATATACTACAATACCAGCAATCCATCAATTCATACTCATAATTTATATAAAACAGCATAATGGTCCACATAATGTCTTATATCATAATGATTAAACATAATATCTTTATAAGACTCTTTCTTGTTTAAAATTACATAAAATACGTATTACTCCATTAAAACAAGAAACACATTATTGTATATCAGAAACACATAAAAGAGCTCAGAATGTCACACATCAATTATCATTAATACAACCAAGACCCATTCTTTGAACATGTTCCTTAAATTGTCTTGGTTGTAACCCTTTCGTCAAAGGGTCTGTAATCATAAGTTCTGTCCTGATGTGCATGATTGACATTCTTTGTTTCTGAACCTCATCTTTCACAACAAGATACTTCAGTTCCATATGTTTGGCACCTTTAGAGTACTTGTCGTTCTTTGAGAAAAATACTGCTGCAGAGTTATCACAAAAAATTTTCAGCGACTTGCTAATGGTGTCGACAACCGCAAGTCCTGAAATAAAGTTCCGCAACCATAATGCATGAATTGTGGCTTCAAAATATGCCACAAATTCTGCCTCCATAGTGGATGAAGCAACGATAGTCTGTTTCGCACTTTTCCATGATATGGCACCTTGAGCAAACATAAACAGGTAACCAAAAGTCGATTTTCTAGTATCGATGCATCCAGCAAAATCTGAATCGCTATATCCAATCACTTCCGATTCATTGGATGAGCATGTAATCTTTCGTTGAGAGAAATTCCTTAGTCTCATGCAATATACTTAAATTATTTGCAGCAAGCAAGACGTCATCAACATAAAGGACCAGATAAATAAACTTGCTCCCACTGATCTTTCGGTATATACAGTGATCAACCGTATTTTCCTTAAAACCAAAAGATGTAATAATGGTATTGAACTTAATATACCACTGCCGGGATGCTTGTTTAAGCCCATATATTGACTTCTTAAGTTTACACACCAATTGTTCTTTACTTTCTACAGAAAAACCCTCAGGTTGATCCATATAAACATCCTCATCAAGATCTCCATTCAGAAAAGTTGTTTTCACATCCATTTGATGCAACTCCAAATCATAATGAGCTACTAATGTCATTATTATTCTTAGTGAGTCCTTTTTCGAAACAGGAGAAAATGTCTCCTTGTAATCAACACCATCTTTCTGAGTGTAACCCTTAGCAACAAGTCTAGCTTTATACCGTTTGATATTACCACTAGAGTCGTGTTTGGTTTTAAAAACCCATTTGCATCCGACTCTTTTACAGCCATGTGGTAACTCAACGAGATCCCAAACTTCATTCTGTTGCATGGATTTCAGTTCTTCTTTCATGGCATTAATCCATTCCTTTGACTCTTTACTTTCTACAGCATGTGAAAACGAAACTGGATCCTTATTGATTCCAATATCATAATCTGATTCTTGCATATAAACCACATAATCATTAGAAATAGCTGACCTACGATTTCTTTGAGGTCTTCTTAATGCTACTTGTTGTGGTTCATGCATATCAGCATTATGTAAGTCATTTCCTTCAGGAAGTACTTCTTCATTTATATGTTGTTCATTATCATCATGCTGTTGTACAATAGCTGGAACAACATTTGGAGTAATAGTAGATGGAGGAACTATTCTAGGTAATGTAACATTTACCCTCGTTTCCTTTATTTCTACTATTTCTCTTCTAGTACTCCCACTGATTTCTTAAGTTTACACACCAATTGTTCTTTACTTTCTACAGAAAAACCCTCAAGTTGATCCATATAAACATCCTCATCAAGATCTCCATTCAGAAAAGCTATTTTCACATCCATTTGATGCAACTCCAAATCATAATGAGCTACTAATGTCATTATTATTCTTAGTGAGTCCTTTTTCGAAACAGGAGAAAATGTCTCCTTGTAATCAACACCATCTTTCTGAGTGTAACCCTTAGCAACAAGTCTAGCTTTATACCGTTTGATATTACCACTAGAGTCGTGTTTGGTTTTAAAAACCCATTTTCATCCGACTCTTTTACAGCCATGTGGTAACTCAACGAGATCCCAAACTTCATTCTGTTGCATGGATTTCAGTTCTTCTTTCATGGCATTAATCCATTCCTTTGACTCTTTACTTTCTACAGCATGTGAAAACGAAACTGGATCCTTATTGATTCCAATATCATAATCTGATTCTTGCATATAAACCACATAATCATTAGAAATAGCTGACCTACGATTTCTTTGAGGTCTTCTTAATGCTACTTGTTGTGGTTCATGCATATCAGCATTATGTAAGTCATTTCCTTCAGGAAGTACTTCTTCATTTATATGTTGTTCATTATCATCACGCTGTTGTACAACAGCTGGAACAACATTTGGAGTAATAGTAGATGGAGGAACTATTCTAGGTAATGTAACATTTACCCTCGTTTCCTTTATTTCTACTATTTCTCTTCTAGTACTCCCACTGACTTCACCATTCTCAATGAATCTTGCATTACCAGTTTCTAATTGCCTCTCAACTTCATTTACAAACGTCTCAAGGACATTCACAAATATCAGTGTGTATTAGTTCAAGAAGCTGGCTGCTTCTAGTGGCTCCTTTCTTATTATGTTATTATGTTTGGTTTGTTTACCTTTAATACAATCCACACATAATTCTAGATCACTAAAGTCCAAATTTGTCAAAATTTCATTACTTACTAATCTCATCATTCTTTCTTTGGATATATGACCTAGTCGTTTATGCCATAAGAAAGCAGAATTTTCATTCAACATGCTACGTTTTCATCCAACATTATTTACTACATTCAACAAGGAATTCGCATAAGTGTCATTCAGTTTCAATTTATATAAACCATCAATTAGAATACCAGAACCAACATTATCAGTATTCTTATATAAATCAAAACAACCAGATCCAATCATACATCTAAAACCAGAAATATCCAATTTACTTGCGGAAATAAGGTTTCTAGATAATGAAGGTACATAAAGGGTACTGTATAAGTTTAATACATATCCACTTTCTAGAATTAGACGATAAGTCTCTTTTTACAGATACGACATTGAACACTCTTTAGTTCCTTCTTTTCCTCATCCTGCCCATTCTTAGCAGGTGCCTTTTCCTTCTTGAAATGACTTGATTTTCCTTTATTTTCTTTACCAGCTTTATTACTCACAAAACTTACTGAGTGATTCACTTGATTTTTCAAACGTCCTTCTTCCTGAACAAGTCTACTGGCCAATTCATTAACATTCCACTTATCCTTTATAGTGTTATAGTTAATCTGAAAAGGTCCATATTCAGAAGGTAGCGAGTTCAGGATGAACTGGACAAGAAAAGAATCCTCTACTGTAAGTCCCAGGGAGTTTAACCTTGCTGCAAGATTAGTCATCTCTATAATGTGCTCTTGCATAGTTCGCAACCCATCAAACTTCATGGTCGTGAGTTCTGCCATAAGAGTACCAGCGAGTGACTTATCAGCTGAACGAAAACGCTCTTCCACAGACTGCATATATTCCTTAGCACTTTCTGTTTGTGGAATTGTTGACTTGATGTTGTTAGCAACAGTCATCTTAATAAACATAAGGCTCAATCTGTTACTGCGTTCCCATGCTTTATGGTGTGATTTTTCTGCCTCAGTACTATCTCTTGTAAGAGCAGCATGCTTATCCACAAGGAGTGCCAAGTCAAGATCCTGTATACCTAAATGGAAATTGACTTGTTCTTTCCATTCAGAAAAATTAACACCAGTGAACATTGTAACAGATGAAGCATGTGTATTCATGGTAACTCCTGCAAATTAAAAATGAAATCACTATAAGCTCATAACTAACGCGATTCAGATGTAGACATAATAGTATAATATAGCACTCCTTTGGGTAGATACTATCTTATACTTAACATAATTAAATACCAAAACATAAGCAGGTAATAAATATATTCAATCAAATAGAACTGACATCTTTGGATGATCAATATTTATTTAATCAAAATATCTATTAAACCTCATCATGTCAACTAGTTATAGAACAAGACTTTCCTTTGGGTAAGTTCTCAGGTTCTATCATTAGTGACGCCAGTTTTAATTGGTATTTTTATAACTGGCAATTTCTATCAATAATCATTATGTCACTTATGCACTAAATGATTATTCTGATTTTGACCACTTTGGTGATTAACAAAATCATAAATCTCATGTGCATAAATAATTTATAATACATACTTTATGCAAAACAATCAGTCACAGAACAATTACTTTTTGCCCAACTGCTCTTGCCAAAAAAACATTAAATGTTTTCATCTCATTCGTGACTGAGACAAACGGTGAAATATCTTCATCTTTGTTTAAGGAGACGGTCCAGTCCGTGTGAGCAGCCGCGTTGAGAACCCACTTCTCTTTAATAGTGGCTCAATCCCACGGGTTAGTGCAATAGTAAGCGGCTGAAAACGTTGGACGCCTCCATCACTAAAATTGGCCAGCACATAATAACATAAAATTCGAAGAGCACGGCTTCACTTGCAATAAAAGGGTGGCTTCATGTGAATTTGTCAGCCATGAATACAAGTCACGATATCATCAAAATATTATATGCATATCTCCAGATATGTGCCATCTTTAAGCACATGGGTAAACACTTAATTGACTTAATACATCAAACAATCCGAACTTGATTAACAGCGAACACACAATGATATGGTGAATAAATAAATTGTGAGATTCATATATGCAGAAATTCTATATCACAGGGATCCCAAATTTTATTAAGCCTTATGGATCCATCATTATATGGCATCTTTAGGTGACCTGGACGGGCCTATTCATCATTCAATAAGGTCCAGGTACAAAGCATCTTGCAAAACACTTGCCATTCAAGTATAACGGGGCCAAAGAAAAGCTAGTAGTGACGGTTGATAATTAATCAAAAGCATTTGTGGATTTCATCGTTTGCGCTGGAATTTATGTCTACCACGAGCACATAGAAACCAATCAACTTCACTAAAGCTAGGCCAGAGGATGCGTTAATAGCTTCGGAATCGGTTCCGGATCTTCCAAGAAGGTTGTTAGAGCAAATAGCTCCCAATAGAAATTAAATCGGCCATTTCCTCGAGTAATAGAGGACTTGCTTTTTGCAAACGGCCACAATCAATTCGTTAAATCTGGTTTGCAAGACCAATGATGGTTCCAAGAAATTTGTTTTCGTCCACAAAGATAATGAAGGTGAAATTTCCATGATTGTGGAAACCCATGATATAGTAAATTTGGATCTTGAATCGGGGATTTGTTGAAAGAAAAATATCGGGAGGACTTAAAACTACACAGAGAGAATCAGAAGACAATTTTGTTTCGTGATCATTTCATGAAACCCCCACAATTTCCCGAAGGCTCAATCACATGAGTAAAGCACAGAACAGATCAATTGCAATCATAGGAAATATTCAGTTATTGATTGGCTCTGATACCAAATGTAAAATTCTTAACTTACAGCCCAAAGATCATCAATACCGAATATTTCACAAACAGAACTTTATATGAGATGACATACCTTGATCAACAGCGGAAGATGTAATGGCTGCCATCTACTTTGATCTGACTCCTGACTGTTCCTCTTCTTCAGAATTCGGTTTCTCTCCTCTTGCCCTCACTTTCTTTATGTGCTTCTTGATGGAGAAGAATGCAACTCTTGTGTGTGGGAGAGAGAGGACCTAATCCTTTATATATTATTTAACTCTAATCTGGTACGTCCATCATATACCAATTCAACGCTTAAGATCTAATGCTTTAGATTAGAAACTGCTTTAGGATAAAATCTAAATGCTTTAAGATTAGATCGGGTCACATTAAGATTAGAAACTGCTTTAACGTTAAAAAGCAATGAGCCTTTTGCTGTTTCTAATAGCAGTTTCTAACAATTTCAACAAAGGACTTGGATTATTCTGCAAATTTTTTAACTATATTTATGGGGAAAATCTAACAAGCAATCTGCCAGTCAAATTGCATCCCTCTTTCCGTGTATTAGAGTTTCAATAACGGTTACATTCGTTTGCTTGCCGGACAACTTTTTTCTTCACAATTTCAACAAAGGATTTTGATTATTCTGCAAATTTTTTAACTATATTTATGGGGAAAATCTAACAAGCAATCTGCCAGTCAAATATAGTTGTTTCCTTGTATTAGAGTTTCAATAACGGTTACATTCGTTTGCTTGCCGGAAAACTGGTATTACTACTATGAGTGGAAGTTGGAATCTTAAATAGCCAATTAGCACATCTGGTCACCATTCATAAGTTAACGTGCGGAACCATCATGATAGCTTGATTCATTCATTTTAATTATTTCTCCTCTTCGATGCGGAGTGTTCAAACATTCACTCCCTAAATTCACCCAAATTGAAAAAATAATGGTTTGGACAGATAATTTTGAAATTCATCTGAAATGTTACATAGTTTAAGCTCATCAGGCTTGTCATTAACAACAATTTTACATTTACATAGACTATGCCTCGATCTTCTCCAATCACATAGAACATTGTTGTGCCTACAGCTTTATTTAGTTTCAATACTACATCCAATCGCTTAATGGCCCCTCAGAAACCCCTGTAATATTTCCAATAACGGTCTTCTGGTATCTGCAACCGCATCACCTGTTTCCATTTGGCTTCATTCAATGGAATCCAGATGTTAAAAAACTACCAATGTCGACCCACCTTCCAAAATATGGAAAGACTGAACAACATGATTCGCTTCAATACTCTCATTCCCCTCATTAAGTTGCATCTGGGGCCTGTCGGCGGGCTCGGCTGCTGGCCGAGCGATGGCTGATGGTTTCTTCAACAAGATGCAAACAGAGTGTCGACATGAAGGACAAGAGGGATTTGAAAGCAGCCATCTGTCTATGCAATCCACATGGAAAATGTGAGAACATTCTGGTAATATCCTCACCTTTTCTCCGTCCGTGAATTCTGTCAAGCAAATAGGACAATCCTTGCCTGCGAAGGGCAAGTCCATGTAGTACCTCGTTACCGGCAATGCTTTAACATCTATTTTCTTGATGTCAGTCTGAGTTCCTTCGACATCCTCATGGAGTGATGGTTCGGACACCACTCGCCATTGCCTACAGAGCAGTCTGCAGCGGATGAGGGCACTCACCACCAAGGCGCATAGGAAGGAGCAGAACAAGGCCGAAACTATGATAGGTAAGATTAGAACGTAATTCGTGGTAACTACATAAGGAATGTCCCTTAATCCCTCTTGACCCTCCACTGGCGCGCTGATGGGAGCGGATGACTGCAACATCGTCCTTTCTTCCAACAATCTCCTCCCATGAACAGAGAAGGAATCCATAATCTGCATTTTGCTGGAAAGGAACTCCAATCGTATCGAACCTCGAAGCTGAACCAGGCACAGTGGCCTCGCAAACCATTTACTCTCTGGTGATTCAGTTGGGGACTATGATTGGAAAAGTATAACAAAAACCTAGGAAATTGTTGCAGGGACAGAGCATAGAAAAGCAGGAATTATCGATTCTTAGATATTATTTGTTAAATTGAGACTTCGGTGATCCATAATAGTTGTAAGAAGAGCTTCGGCGTAAATCACATAAAGAGAGATCTTTGTTGACGCGTTTCGAGCCAGCAAGTGTGGTTCATCGTCAGGACAAGTTGAAGAAACAGATCCAGCTTTGCAAGTTAAATAGTCTGAGCAGGGCCTCCAAGAGCTATCTAGATCAACGGCTAGATTTGACCAAGGGACAGCCAAAAGTCAAATGGATTATTTAGAGGGTTACATTATTAATTTAATAATTAAAAATTATTATTAAATGGGAAATAGTTATAATGGAGACCTAATATTTTATACCTAAGGTAAAAGTAAGAGGATAGTAAAATAAATAAAAATAAAAATAAGCAATTAAATAAATATTCGTTAGTGATAAATAGATTAAAATAATAAAAACAAAAATAAAAATAAAAATGAAAATAATATATATTCGCTAAAATATAAATTGTAAAATAACCCTATATAAAAGTTAGTTACGAAAAATTAGCTAGAAATAACAATAATAATATAATTAAATAAATTAAGATATAAAATAATATAAATTAGTCATGAAAGAAATAGTAAAATATATATTCGTTAATAACTATATGAAATAATAACAATATATAAAGGCTACTTACGGACAAAAAAATAAATAAATAAATAAATAATAATAATAATATGTATACGTTAATAGATAAAAAAAATAAAAATAAAATAAAAATAAAAAATAATAATAATAATAATAGTAATATATAAATAAAATAAATAACTTATATATATAAAAATACTAATAATAAAACTAAGTAAATATGTTAATAATATAAGTACCCAAAAAAAAAAGGGGGACGACTAAATAATACTGATATTATTAATATATTTGTTAATAGATAAAAAATATACATAAAGATCATATAAAATAGATAAAAATAAAAATAATAATGAGTCAATAAAAAACTGATAAGAATATGAAAACCAATATCAACTCGGCAAAGGCGGGAAAGGAACGATACAACTCAGAAGGAGAAGGACCGGAAAGAGTCCAGAGCAAGAAGGATAAACCAAAGGAGACAGGAAGGCTCCAGGGGAACGATGAAAGAGAAAAAGATGAAGGGGGGGGGGCGAACTAAGATGAAAGGGCAGGGATCCAACACCTACTGATCTTCCAGCCGTCATCTCTATTGAGATTGTTAGGTCTTCTTTCAATCTCAATAGCTTCCCTGAGTTTACGATGATGGAACTGGGCAACCTTGGCAACCACCTTAGCCTCCTCAATACAAACATGATGCTTGGTCTTCATTGCATGCTTTGCTAACGCTGAAGACTTGCTTCTCCCATGTCTTAGGTCAGCTGCATGTTCGCTGATCCTCTGATGGATGGAGCGCCCCATTTCCCCGATGTAGGGGGTCCCACAAGAACAAGGGATCAAGTAAACACCCTTCATGTCCTTGGGGTCAACGGGATCTTTCACAGGTCGGAGGGAATTACGAATCGTGTTGAGGGGTCTAAAAGAAGAGGGAATATCATACCTCTTAAGGATTCGAGCAATCTTGTCCGTGGTTCCTTGGAAATAGGGAAGGTGGACCCCTATTCGGCGTTCCGTAGGTTCTTTTTTAATAGCTGCATTCCTAGATGCTTTAAGGAAAGCCTTCTGACCTAGGCGTCTACTATATCCATTCTCCACAAAGACATCAAGGAGATGGGATCTCTCCTTATCAAAGCTCTCATTATCAGAAATCCTGAGGGCTCGAGTAGCGAGGGTTTTAAGGACACCTATCTTCTGAGCAGGGAAATGATGGGAATCGGCATGCAGATACTGCTCAGTATGCGTTTTCTTCCGGAACACAGAGATGTAGCGGATATTGGTTAGGTAAAGAGCGGCTAGGTAAAGAAAGAGATGATAGTCGATAAGTAAAACGCCCACAGAAAATCCCGCCCTATAAAGCCTCTCGCCTCCGAAAACGACAATATGCCAAAGACTCTGATCTCCGAAGTGAGTTACTTTCATTTTTGAAGTGATGGCTGAGTCGAGGGTAATGCTAGTTACAATGAAGTAATCAACATATACACACAGAGTCTACGAGGAAAGCACGTGGGAAACCAATATACTCAAAATATATATCCAATAGGTTGTTGAACTTAAAAAATAAATAAATTAAATCTACAAAAACATATTTTCCAAACCAAAAAAATAAAAGGAAATCAACAAAATGTTATTAAAAAACAAAAATTAAATCGATTACCAAAAAAGACTTCAAAAATGATAAATTGGAAAAAAATATTTATGAAAGAATAATTAAAAAAATTATATAAAAAAAATAGTATTATTTATTTATTTATTTTATATAGTTTACATATGAGAAGATTGGGATAGTACATCTCGAAAATATTTTTGTCTAGAAAATCTATATATTAAAATAAATAAATAAATAAAGAAAACAACAATTTAAAAAATAATAAGAACAACAAACAAACATAAAATCTCCGGTGGTGGTGTATAGCGTTGTTCCCCGGTTGCTACTTGCCTGCCAGGCAAAAAGGTGATTGGGGTAATGCCTCACATTGTCCTCCCTCACATTGCCATCCCCATACATAGCCCTTTTAGTTTTTGTTTTCTTTTTCTGAAATTCTTTTAATACTTTTCAATTAAAATTTGTTAAATTTTATTATTTATTTTATAATATTTTAAAGTTTAAATTAATTTTTTTTTTAAATTAAAATTTTAGTTTGTAATTTTTTATTTTTTTTTATTTTGGGTTTGAATTGTGATTAAGTTTAATGGTATCTTATTTCTCATCAATTTCTCTAAAATTAAATATGGTTATGGTGTTTTAAGTGTTATTTAAATATTTTTATGAATTTTAAATTAAATTATATATATATATATATATATATATACCATTAAAATAATTATATAGAGTCCACAAAAGATGTAGATGATACGGTTATGGTTGTGATGGTTGTGACTTATTTGATTTAAATTAAGAATTAAGAAATTTTCCCAACCAAACCTAAAAACAATAAAATAGTGGTTACACCAAGAATATGTGCATATTCTTAAGGATGCATGCATCTCTACAAACATGTGTGTTCTTAAGAATGCATGCATATTTTAAGAAGACATGAACATTCTTGAGCTATGTTGAGTTGGCGGCTTCATTAGTAACTAGGGCTTTATCACGCCTCAACAACCAAGAACATGCACACGTTTTCTACAGGCCCATATTCTTAATGGTCCCATTGAAACTTTTATGGGCCACAAAGGTATTAAACATGTTATACGAGGGTGAGGGGTGGGGAGATATAATGCAAAACACCTCATCTTCATAATATGAAAGTGAGAGTAAAAATAGAGAGAGATACAATATGTTTTACATTATGTCCATATCTACATCGCACACCCCCATATTACGAGAGTAAACAAGTTTGACATAATACCTCCCTATAACCCTACTTTTAAAATATAAAAGTAATAATAACAGTAAAAATAAAAATAAATAGTAAAAAATACCTTTACTCTTGTATTATAAAAATAAAAATATTTTATATAATATTTTACCCATTCCAACCTCAACCGTAATATATCACTCTCACTCAATATGAAAATTAAAAATTATATATTATACCAAAAAGAATACCTATAATGATATCTAATATATTCGTATTTTGATTTAATCGTCAATATCATAATAAATGTATATTAACATTAATAGTATCGAAAAATAATACGACCTTTGTTAGAATCCAATATTATACTTTTTCAAATTTGGTATGCACAATTTAGTTTTGATATTCACACTTTCATAGAATGTTTACACTTTTGGACATTGTGGAAATCCCTTTTTGACATTTCGGTAATTCGTTGTTGATATCTGGGAATCTTATGATCACTTTTGGATTTTGGGAATCTAGTGATCACTTTTGATTTAAATATTCGCACTTTGAGTAATTTAATTTTAATTTGTAATATCAGATCTTTCCTACGGCATTATTTTCAAAATAAACTAAATATAGTTCTTAATTCAGAATTTTATTTTTTAAAATCTTTTTGTTATTTACGTTTCTTAATTAATAATTTTAAAATAATTTAAATTTATTTATTAAGTGAATTAATAATTTGAAAAATAAGTTTTTTTTTTTTTTTTTTTTAATTAAAATATATATTGATTTATAAATTGTGGTAGATATTTGATTAGATATTTTGTTATAATATATTTGATAAATTTATTTGAAAATCCAAAATTTACTTTATTACAATTTTATTTCTCTTTAGATTTATAGATTTGTAGATTATTGTTAATAGCATATGCATGACTTAAGAACTTGGTAGAAAATGGAGAACAATAAAATAAAAGCTCACACACACATTTGCCACAAGATATGATTTAGTAAATTTTTTAGGGAGAAAAGCCGAGCTGGAATGTGAGGCTGCTCTACTATCTTTCTCTCAATAGAAAATGTTTGCAAGTACAAAGAAATATTACCTATGGCCTGTGGGTTACAATAGTGTACTAGTCCTCTGTGCGTGCTGTATCTCATATCCCTCTCGGCTAGTTTTCTCAGTTGTGGAACAAATGAACTCGAAAGAATGGAACCCATTTTCCTCCTAGTGGCTCAAATATCACAGAACTTGATAACCTACTAGTGGTTAGGTTTTCCTACCTCAACTCTTAACCCGATTTATAATATAGACTCTTCTAGAGTTTTCTACATCATAATCACATGTCTATCCATTTTTCTATGAAAAATGGGGGCCGAGGTGGCATCTTCTCTAATTATGATGGTGAAAATAGGAAGGTCAACTTCTGAATGGTTTAACTTTCTCATATAAAAACAAATTAAAGTGATTTTTGTGTCATTGGAAATGTATTTTTTGTCCAAAATAGGAATAAAAGGTGTTTCCCTAATAAGGAAAATTTATACCCCCAAAAAAAAGCCATTTGATGCCTCAAAATGCTCCTCGAAGGTTTCAAACCCTAATTTGCTAAAATGGGCCCAACTAGTAAATATGGTCTAAAGAGATTATTCCTCCACTTTTTCCACTCCGAAAGAATAGAGATGGATGAAAAACAATATAATTATCCAATTTGGATCACACCTCCCATTTTTGGAGGATTTTGGTCCCCAAAGGCTTCCATTGAACATGATGAGGAAAATTTTCCTCCACCCTCTCTCGGGTGTACCATATAGCTTTAGTCGGAAGTTGTCCTTTCAACCGAATCTACGAAAGGTCATGTTGCCCCTATCTTGTAGTTTTATACCTCATTTAGAAAAGTATATCTTATGTCAACTCTTCCTGAGCATCTAGTACCAAATCCTCCACAGAAGGTAGCACTTGTTTGATCCACAAGATAAAAAAGATGCTCAAAAATCAAAGTGCTCAAAATCACTCGAAACTAGTTCCAAATCGTAGATCTCATCATTTTGATTCCAACAACGCTTGAATTGCCTCAAACCGACATTGTATGTAAAATTTATTGTGTTCTGAAGTTTTTGGCAAACAGTTAAAAAGTAAACTTGCAGGGTTGGTTGAGCTATTGACTAGGCAGGGAATACAAGTGATGTGGTATTGGCATCAACAGGTGATTGTGCACGGTATGGTGTGAGATGGAAAATCATATGCTAACACGTGGTAGGGTCGTACAGGTTGGGTTGGCGAGATTTGATTAGTTGGTGTGTTTTGATTTGGCCCAATGGGAGGCCGCCACATGGCTTATGTTTGTTGGTCAAAATTTTGTAAAGGGGTCAAATGACCTTGGTGGGGTTTGACCCTTAGACCTTTGGCGAACTGACCAACGATGAAACCATTGAAACAAAAATGTTGCTCGTTATAGCTATGCAGTGAATTAATATTTAGATTTTAATTTTTGATGGTTGGCGGAAGGTTCGGGGCACATGGTTCCAACCCCTGGTTACACGAATCCACAAGACCCTTACACATAAGTGAAAGGGCCAGGCGGTCAGCCCTAACCTCAGGTCATATTAAACCTACCATAACCAGCGGTTGAGTATTTTAGAGGGGGTGGGAGGATAAGCCCTATCCCCCAGTCCCAACGGTCCCACAAAGCCAATGATGAGACCATCGGGAGGAGGGGTGGCACGTGGTGCCCAGCCCTAGCCACATGTCTACCACATGATTGATCGTAGGGCTTAAAAATAAGTGCTTAAGGCCTCATTGGCACGTTTAAACTAGCTACAATTTGCACCTTTTTTGGTGGGATTTCCTTTGTTCCCATGCCAATTTGTTGCTCGATGTCAAATTGGGTTCGTCAAAGAGAAATTTTGTCATTTTTCAAAACAGGTAGTAGGAAGATTGAGAAAGAGGCTTAACTTGGTCATTTTTTAGCATTTTTGAGCCAATGAAGAGCCTACATAGGGGTTTTTGGGTGTTTTGGACACAATGGAAGCATTATTTTTGTGATTTGAGCATTGCATGTTGATGTAATTTACATTTTGAGCATATAATAGAAAGGGCCAAAATTGGAAGCTAGATCCGAAGACGTAGCCTAGAAGGGGTGAATTCCGTCATCAAAGTGTTGTGTGATTTTGTTCATTGTCTATTTTATTTGTTTTATTTCTAGAAAACTTAACTAAAAACACTAAGTTTTTTTGCTTTTGAAACTCTATCCATTGTCCACAAGACATAAAATTGCTTGCAAACTTTTTGAAGAAACCTTCAAGTTTTTAATTTCAGATTAGTTTGCTATCAGAGCATGGTTTTTTTGAAGTTTTTACTGTGGTTGCAAGTGTTTTCTTGATGATTACAAGGTTAAATTTGAAATAAGAGAAGTATTTCCTGAAGAACCAAACTCTCAAATTGGTTCAAGGAGGTGAAAAACTCCTCAAACTCCGCCATTTATGGCACATGAAGAAGGACATGAGATAATGTCTGAGGATGATAGAGCTTTCATAAGCGTTTTCTATGATATGTCTAAGCTGGTGAAAGTTTTATATGAAGAGAGAACAAAAAGGTTACAAGGAAATAGTTCAACTCATCCAAAAGGTAATGGTGGTGATGGGAGAAAGCCTCCGCCTCCACTAACTCCTTCATCTCCATCTTCACCTTCATCTTCATCTCCTTCCTCACCTAGACATACTCCTTGAAGATCTCCAAAATGACATTCTAAGTCTACTTTGCTTAAGCTCGATGTCAAGTTTGAATTCCCTATGTACAATGGAGAAGTAAATGTTGAAGTGTTGGATAGTTGGGTTCATCAAATTGAAGTTTTTTGTAGTATTCAAAGGATTAAGGATGATGTGACCAATATCGAGCTTCCTTATCTTCGTTTGGAAAGTGTAGCTCTCATCTGGTGGGAGGCCAGAGCTCAAGAATATTTGAAGAAAAGTGGTAAAATTATCTCTTCTTGGAATGATTTTTTTGTTGAATTAAGAAGGAAATTTTATCCATTAGCTTACATGCAAAAAGAAACTATGGATTGATTTTTTTTAAACAAGATAAAGGTCAAAGTGTTCAAATTTACACACAAGAATTTAGAATAAGAGCTTTAATCTTGGGTCTTGAATTGTCTTCACAAGACCATCTCCTTAAATACATAGGTGCATTACATAGTTATTTGAGGCATACAATTATTATGTTTAATCCCACAAATATAGATGAAGTATGTGTTCAGGTAGCTCAGAGGCAAGAATGTTCCATAAGAAACTAGAAAGAATCCATCCAAGTCTAGAGACAAAGGAAAGGGGAAGTTTAAAGGAAAAGGAAAAAATGATGTTATAGTTAAGAAAGAGGGAGAGAAACTTACCTGTAAACATTTTTCAAAAGAAGGCCATGATGAAAACCATTGTTGGAAACTACATCCGGAAATGAGACCAAATAAGGCTAACAACAAGGGGAAACAAAAAAATGTTGCAACAACTCAGCAAGATATAGGATCTGATTCAAGTGATGAAACCAAAATCAGCCATGGGAATGAAAAGTAAAGCTTCTATTTCATGTACTCGTTCTTCTAGTAATCCTATTGAGTCTCAAAATGATAAAGAAAGAATTAATCTTTTCCATATCAGGGTCATTACAAAACATAAAAGAGTTGATACGTTGTTTGATAGTGGATCCCAAGTCAACCTTATTTCTAAAGCTATTATCAAGAAACTGCAGCTCATCCTAAACATTACCCTTTGGGTTGGGTATGTGAAAATTCCAAATTGCAAGTGACAAGAAAGTGTAAACTCAAATTCACCATCACTGCAAACTTTATTGATGAGGTAGAGCTTGATGTTGTACCACTTGAAATGTGGATAGTTTTTTTAGGAAGTCCATATTTGTATGGATGGAAAGCCATATTATATTTTCATGAGAACAAATATCATATTTTAAAGATGGAATTGAGTATATTGTTAGAGAACATCACAAGAATATGGACTTATCTCATGTAAGTGTTGGTCAAATGAAAAGGCTTGTTAATGTTAGTAAGAATTTTGTATTGTTGCTGATCAAACCTAAAGATAACATTGAATGTGAATCTTTCAAGGGATGTGATTCAAAAATCAAGCATGATTTGGTTGAAGTTCTTGACACTTATGACAAGATGTTTCAGGAACTTGAAGGGTTTCCTCTTAAAAGAGGAATCCAACATGAGATTAAAATTCAGTAGGATGCACCTCTTCCAAACATTGGCATGTACAAAATGTTAGTTTTGGAGAATGCAAAAAGAAAATAGCAAATTGAAGAGATGTTTGACAAAGGGGTCATCATCCCTAGCACATCTTCGTGTGGGTCACCTATCATCTTAGTTCTAAAGAAGGATGATATGTGGCACAAATGTGTGGATTTTAGAGATTTGAATAGGATCATGGTAAATAATCACTAATATCTTCCTCACACTGATTATTTGATAGATCATTTAAGGATGTTGTTTATTTCACTAAGATGGATTTGAGAAGCGGTTATCACCAGATAAGGATTGTTGAAGGTGATATTTGGAAGACTGCTTTCAATACAAAACAACATTTGTTTGAATGGTTAGTTATGTCGAGAGTTATGAATGATGTGTTGAATCCATTCCTTTATGATTTTTTCATAGTCTACTTAGATGATATTATGATTTGCAGTTAGACTCATGAAGAGATTGTCAAGTATATGATGCAAGTTTTAGATATCTTAAATCAAGATCAATTGTATTTGAAGATGTCTAATTGTAAATTTGGGAAAACCTCTTTGGTTTATTTTGGTCATATTGTAGAAGGGAGTGACTTAAAGATTGATCCCTCAAATGTTGAAGTCATTGTGAATTGGCCTAAACCCAACAATGTAACAAAAGTTAGGATATTTTTGGGAGAAACCCAATATTGGAGAAAAATTATAGCTAAATTCTTACCCATTGTCGTACCATTACATGTTTTGATCGGTATGAAACAGGTCTTTCAGTGGGGAGGCAAGCAACAAAAATCCTTTGATACATTGAAAGAGAAAACTAGTTCAACACCACTTCTAGCACTTCCATATCTCAAGCAACCATTTGAGACTCAAATTGATGCAAGTGATTATTCCATGGAGGAGTTTGATGCGGTATGGTAATCCTATTAGTTATCATTATGAAACCTTTTCCAATGCAGTAATTTACTATCTAACTTATGATAAAGAGTGCATGCTTTGTTACAAAGCGTGCAAAAATGGAATCACTATTTCATGTGTAATGAAACGATTATTCATACTAACCATCACCTTTGCAATTTTTACAATCACAAACCAAGCTACAACAAGCTCGACATTTAAAGTGGATGGGATTCTTGCAGCAATTTCATTTGGTAATCAGGTACAAGAAAGGTATATACAACAAATTTCTTGATATGTTGTAATGACCTATTGTTAATGCATTACCATTCTTAAGCATAAATCAATCTTGCATGAAAGTTATATTGAATATTATGCTCAAGATGACTATTTTAAATATGTTTATGCAACTTTGATTTAAATAAATCATGTTGAAGAATTGGATTATCATGTTCATAACAAATTGTTGTAACATCTTAGCAAGCTATGTCCTCCATGGGGTGAAAGAGTCAATATCGTAAGGGAAGCCCACACTTCTCTTATAGCTGGTCATTTTGGTGTAGGGAAAACAAATGCACAAATTCATAGGTATTGTTATTGGCCTCGCATGGATGAATGTGTTTCACGATACGTAAGAGGATGTTCCATGTGTGCTACTATAAAACCTAGCAATAGTAAATTGGGTTTGTAGACTCCACTTCCTATTCCTTCTCATCCCTGGGAAAGTATTTATATGGATTTTATAGGAGGACTGCCAATGTGAAAGAAAGGTCATGATTATTAATATGTTGTTGTGGATCATTTTAGAAAACCATGTGTGTTGATGCCATGTAAGAAACATGTTACGACTAAATAAACTGCAATGATGTTCATCGAAATTGTATGGGTTCACTTTGGATTTCTAGCCTCTATTATTTCTGATCAAGATTCTTGATTTGCCGGGAACATTTGGTCAAGTTTATGGGAACTCGTGGATACAAAGTTGAAGAAGAGCATAACATTTCATCCAAAAATTGATGGCCCAACAAAAGTGGTAAACAGAAGAATGGTGCATCTCCTTTGTGGATATTTGGTAAGCATTCTAAATTTTTGGATGAGCATTTGCATTACATCCAACATGTCTACAATCGTGTTAATCACTCATCTACACAAGTATCTCCATTTGAAGCTTGTTTGGGTTATTTTCAAAAGTATCCTTTGTATTTCATCTTTGCTAAAGGTATTGCAGTAGATGGACATAGTGATGTGGACAAAGACAATAATTTCTTTGAACAAATTTAGCCAGTGCATCAAGGAGTACAAGAGAAGCTTGAGAAAATAAAAGCAAAGTACAAAGCAAGGAATGAAAAGCATCGAGTTGATCATGATTTCCAAGTGGGGGATCAAGTTTGATGAAAGACTTCAAGGTGAAGGTAAAAATCTCAATCCAATCAGATATGGTCCTTTCAAAATTTTGGAGAATATTGGTAACAATGATTTCTGATTAGATTTGTCACCTTATATGCAAATTTATTATGTTGTGAATGTGAAAAACTTGACATTGTATGAGCCTCCAATGATTGATGATCATGAAGACAATGTGAAAATTGCATCTATTGAAGATTTTTCTACTGAGTATTTAGATGAGTTGCAGGAAGATATAATTCTTAACAAGAGAGGTAGGCTTCACACAGAGGCAATGTTGAGTGTCTTCGAGTGGGGATCAAAGGTACCAATGAATGTAAAGCAAGGTGGATTTGGATCGGAAAAGTGAGGGATTGGTACCCTCACTTACTGGCTGAGTAAAAATAGACTTTTGGTTGTCCAAAAGCTTCAAGTGAGGAATGATATAGGGGATAAAAAATATGCTCAAAATGTAAGCTGATTGAAATTTCTCGAATCTTGTACCAAATCATAGATCTCATTGTTTTGATTCCAACAAATCTTGAATCGCCTCAATCTGACACTGTATGTGAAAATTATCACATTATGAAGATTTTGGAAAATAATTAAAAAGTCAACTTGCAGGGTCGGTTGGGTTGTTGATTGGGCAGGGTGTATATGTGAGATGGCACTGATTTCAAGTAGGTGAATATTAGGGGTACGTTATATAATGAGAAAATTCTATGATGACACGTGGCAGGGTTGTGCAGGCTAGGTTGTGAAGATCTGATTGGTTAGTGTGTTCTAATTTTTGGCCAATCGCAGGGTGCCACATGACCCAATGGAAGGCCATCATGTGGGTTATGCTTGTTGGCCAAAATTTTGTAAAGGCGTCAGCACGTTTTGACCCCTATAGCTCCGACGACCTAACCAATGGCCAAACTAATGAACTAAACATGTTGCTCGTCATACCTATGGACTGAATTAATATTTAAATTTTAATTATTTTATGGTTGTTGGGAGGGGTGGGGCACATGGCCCCAACCCTTGGTTACATTACTCCACATGACCCAAGCATGAAGGCAGAGGGGGCAAGCAGTTAGCCTTGGCCTCGATTCATGTTCAAACTATTGGAACCGTCGGTTGAGTATTGCAGAGGGGATGGGCAGATAAGTCCTAATCCCTAGTTTTAACAGTCCCACAAAACTAATGGTAGGCTCGTTGGGAGGAGGGATGGCATGTGGTACCCATCCCTGGCTACATGTCTACCACATGACAGACCATGAGGTTTAAAAATAGGCGCTTAAGGCCTCAGTGGCATGTTTAAAGTGGCAACAATTTTCACCTTTTTCTGCGGTATCTTTGCCATTCCTGCACTGATTTGTCGCTCGATGATTTGCCAAAAGAAGGGATTCATTACGTGGTTAACATGTAAATGGAGAAATAGGCCTAACTTGGTTATTTTTCAGCCTTTTTGAGCCTAAGAAGAGCCTACAAAGACGTTTTTGGGTGTTTTGGACACAATGGCAAAATTATTTTTGTGATTTAAACATTTTATGTTGATTTAATTTAAATTTTGAGCATATAATAGAAAGGGCCAACATTGGAAGCTGAACCTGGAGACGTAGCCCACGAGGGGTGAACTCTGTCATCAAATTGTTGTTGTGTGATGTTGTTCATGGTCTATTTTTCTATTATGACTTTAACAAGCTCTCTTGTACTTGGACATGGATTTGCCTAATCTTCTCTATAAATTTCTTAGCCCTCAAGGCATCTCTTATAAGATCTTCCCTTAGTCCTCCTTGATTCCCACATGCAATTTCCAAAGGTGAGCAAAAAAAAAAAAAAATCCAAAATAATTTTCAAATGGAGACTTTCCTATAGAAGTGTGGAGTGCTTTGTTGTAAGAGTATTGTATATATACCACATTTTCATTCAAGGTCTTCAGATGCTTCTTGTTGTATCCCCTTAGTAGTTGTGTGAAATCCCTACTGACTACTTGTGTATGTCCATCTAACTATGGATGGAATGTTGTATATCTCTTGAAATTCATGTCCATATTCTCCCACAATGTAGTCTAGAATGCACTAAGAAATATTGTGTCCCTTTTTGAAACAATGCTCCTTGGTATCCCAATGTTCACCTAGACCCGTCTGAAGAAAACGTTTCTTGCTTCTTGCCCACTGATAGTCTTACTACCAAGGGGGATTCACTGAGGGAGAAATAAAATACCACGTGCATTCATATTGGGGGATATATATTGAGGAAACAATGACATAGCATGTTGGGCATATATTAGATGGTAAAGGGTTTTTATATGTTGTGTACAAAAATTGGAGCTCAAAGCTAATGAAAAATATGAAGTGTTGTTGGGAAAAGTATCCAATACGGAATGACCCTATCCCACTCTAAGGGTGATAGTACCTCAGCAACAATCAAAGCAAAGCTATTCGAGATTACTGCTTTATGAGATGTAAGAGAGGGGAGAAAGAGATCCACTAACCGTTGTCTTCCGCTAGTGATTGATCCAATCTTCTCTCTTTGCTGCTTGCTCCCAGCTCCTTGCTCTTTCACTGCCCCAGCTACACCAAGATCCTGCAAAATGGCAAGAAAGGGAAACTACAAGAAGCATACATTCATAATTGATTCAAGGATTAGAATAAATCAAATACACAAGTATAGCAATACACCATTGAGACACATGCATATAGAAGAACCTCAAATGCTTTATTAATGGAAGAAGTAAAGTTCAGGAAGTAATACAACCATAAAAGGCCCAATCCAGCATCACCTCCCAGCAGAAAGAAATCTCCTCTTCACCTCCTTCAAGCAAATCACCCAATAGTTCTATACTCAAACCAACAGCACTTCCTTACATTTACCAGATTCCAGCCTCCATAGACCTCATGAGAGAGCTCTATATATAGGAGTTTTGGAGAAAGGATGAGTCAGCTTGTAGCTGGCATGAAGCTGACTAGTGTCCTCTCCCACTTCAGTTATTCTTCAGTTCTTGAGTCCACTTGGAGGTTCTTGCTTCCACTTGGAGATCTAGACCCTCTTACTCATCACCAGTCGAATTCCCTGATCCAAGTGTCATTTTGGAAGCTTCCTGGGCATTGACACCTTGAGGAATGACTGTGCCACTTGTCCAAACTCGCCCAGCGCAGGTAGCCTTCTTTGCAGTTGACATTCAGCGCAGGTACACAGTGGAGCAGCTGACATTCAGCGCAGATGCTCAGTGGAGCAGCTGACATGATCCAGAATTAGCCTGTTTTTGAGTGTTTTCAGGTGGAGAACTGATATTTAGTGCTGTGGTTTGCTGACCTTGTTCCTCTAGGGGTAGGAACAACATGTTTAGGGACTTTGGATCCCTTAGATTATTGACATTTCATGCTTCATGCTGTAAGGCACAAAATGTCTATAACAGTTGCCCCCTAAAGTATGAGGTCGTTTATCGGGTGAAATGCTTTATCAGGAGGATCCGAAGTTCATTCAATCGCTGAGAGGTGACCTGTAATAAAATACAATACAATACATTATTTTTCATTCTGCTTTCATGATCTAGCTGAGGCGGGCATTCCCATGCTCAGCTTTATAAATTCATTTTAGTACATAGAACAGACGATCGTCTGATGGTAGACTGATAATTCTCTGCTGAAATTATCATCCTTTGAGTAGGATGATCATCTGCTGCAATGATGTACATGTCAAATGTTTTTATATTTCCTGAATATATATCGCAGCCCGGATGGATGAAACTAGATCCGGGGTCTTCAAACTCGTTCGATCTTCACTCTAAGTACAAGTCGATCCATGTGAGAATTGCGTTGAAGTCGAACATGGAAAGACATCGCTTGATTACCGGTCAATAATGTAAACCGTTAACAAGCGCGAGAGGAATCACCGATAATGATAATGACCCTCAAGGTACTGCAGTACAATTCACGTGGTGTGAATAAAGGACTTGGCGTCGAACACCACGCAAAATCTTCTGGTCGAAGGTCATTGATGTATACCTGTCGCCGGAAGTGAGAAACTTGCCATTGAGGCATGCAAGCTTCAAAGTACTGAGGGGGTGTTCCTAGATCTACTTCTTGGATAATGAGCTGAAGTCGACAAGAAGTGATCCGTCAAAGGAGGGCCTTAATGAATCCCACATCAGTGACACGGAACGGAGCTAATGATTTTAGTGGAGGTGAAAACAATCTGTGAAATATGATTCAGGGTGGCGATCATGGATGGATGAAGGATAATGTATGGCAGTGGATGGGACACGGTTGACTCTTTCTGAACAACATCTCTTGAACATATAACGACACTGATGCGATGGATCGGTAGCATTACCCCAAATGTGGATGGTTTGGCGAAGACCATGGTGATGAGACCGTCGAATGAAACAACCCAACCCGATGTGATACGGAGGAAAAGTGTCATGTTCAAGAGTGACTTGCTACCATTAAAGCTTTGAGGTTCTCCCAATTTTTCCCCAGTCATTTCTGACCAGTACCTCTTTATTTTTGTCAAGCTTGAGGAGGATAACATATGCTTGTTCTATAACCTGCCCTTCGGGCAAGCCCATCGCTATGTTTTAACGAGCCTAGCGATAGGGAAACTCGTTCTCGTCTAAAGACAAGTTTGTCGCTATTTAATCATTTTAACGAGTCTAACGACAAGGAAAACTCGGTCCTTTTCATTTTTAGAGAGTCTGAAAAGGAACAGAAAGTTAACTCCAAAATTCCTTTTTCGTCATCTAATCCCTTAAGTCCGAAAAAGTATAAAACAATACAGAAGGGATGAGTTTTCGATAACTTTAACGAGCCGAATAAAACAAGCGCTCGACCTTTTTGTGCAATAATCCCTCAGGTCCAAAAAGATTAAAATCTAAAGGAGGGATAGCTCCTCCGGTCCTTTTAACGAGCTGGAAGGCCAAAACTCGGCAAACTTTTCATATTTTACGAGTCAGATGAAAAGAGCTCAAAGAAGACTCGTCTTTTGAGGAACGAGTGATAAACAGGGATAGCAGCAGATTCCAGGTACAAGTTGGAATTTTCCAATCACGGCAGTGTCACAAGGATGGCTAAGTGAAATCACTCTTCGCAGCTGTTCCTCAAAATATGTAAACAATCATATGGAGGTGAACGATTAGCCAAATGGAATGGAGGTGGCAAGTGCAAACACGACCAAGGCTTTTTATGGCTAATAAATTTACGATCACAATGGTTATTTACCGGGGTATGTTCATTTTTTAATGAGCTTGAATGCTCAATCTTATGTTTATTTTTTAACGAGCATGAACTATGTGCTAAAACTGCTCGGATCTCGCTTTTCTATTTTTTAACGAGCATAAATTCCGCGGTAAAACTGCTCGATTATATGGTCAAATTTTGATTTTTTACCATTACTAGCTTTTCTCTTTTCAAGTATAGTACTGCATTTTCAATTGCTGCAACAAACTTTGTTAGAAATGAATAATATTTGCATGAAAATGAGATTATAACCCTAATATTTCACTTTGAACTACGTAAAAAGCCATTAAAAGGTGTTTTTACCTCTCATTTACCATTTCATTTGCATTTGGTTTGTTGGAGCTCTGGAGGTGCCTCTTCTTCCTTGATTTTCACCAGCTGATTCCGGGAGATTCTGCGGACGATTTTCGGCGCCGTCTGGACCAGGTAGGAGCTAAACCTTAGCTCTTTCTTTTCATGGTTTCATTTTCCAGTTTCATGCCTGTTTTTCAGTCTTTCTGGGCCTCAGGGGTTTTGCCAGAGCGCCCTAACTTCAGTGCAGGTTCCCCATTCGAAACCTGCGCTGAATGTCAAGCTTCCTTAAGGCAGCCTGACCTTCAGCGCAGGAGGGACACTCTCTTCCTGCGCTGGGCTCAGAAAACTGAGTTTTCAGGTCATTTTTGATGAATTTTCGCCAGTTTTTCATCAAAATCAGGAGCTTACTCCTTCTCTTGTTTGCTTTGCAGGGAACCTTGAACAAAATGTCCCTTACATGGCGAGAACGAGAACATGAAGAGGAGGACATGATTGCCCTCCATGACCCGGTCACGGTGAACGCGCTGCGGAACTGTGGCCTGCTGAAGTTTTTCCGTATCTCTAGCATGAGAGCACAGATTACTTTGCTGCAGTATATGCTTGATGCTTGGGATCCTGTTAACCAAGTATTCCAGATCAGGGGAAAGTCCATCCCCTTGACCATAGAGGACATGTACTTCTTGACTGGGTTGTCAAGACGAGGTGCCCCCATTTCCTTGTCAGGTACGGCCCGGGGGACCGATTCCACCAGAGATTATGTCCGCCAGTATTGCAGGGAAGGTTCTCAGCCGAGCAGAGACGGCAAGATTGTTATCCGTGAGATTACTGACAGGTCTCTTAGGTCCATTCTGTATACCATTGGTAGGATGGCCGGTAGCGCAGCTCTACATGTTGCCAACAGATCTTATATGCAGCACGCTTTGGAGTGTCTCCAACCGAAAGTATTCAACTGGTGTGATGCAGTACTTGTTCAGATGAAAAGTCAATTGACCAAGGTAAAGGACGGGAAGCTGAAGAACTTTGGATTTGGTTCTATTCTGACTGCCTTCGCCTTGGAGAAAATCCCACTGATGCAGCCTCAGTACATCATACTCGACTTGCCTTCTCCAACCGAGCCACGCATGCAGAGGTGGGTCGACCACATGTCTAGGCATGCTGGTCAACCTCAGATTACTTTTACTGAGGCCTTCTTCAGGTGGTTCGAGCGCCAGGAGATGGCGTTTTCCGAGTATCCATATGTGGGTATGGATTTCCGAGGTGATCCGGATTTGGTGCTACCGGATGGCGAACAGTGGGGCGCCATTGGTAAACTCCTTGACCATATTACTATTTACTGTTCTTATTTATAATGTTGTTGTGCTTTATTCTATCAAGACTTTTAATTGTACTCTTGGGTGCATGCAGATATTGGTCCTGTTCGTCCAGCAGTTCGTCCGAGACCGCCAGTTGCTGCCCCGGCAGTGGAGCCTGCTAGGAGAGCTGTTATTCGCGACCTTGACGATACTGAGACCCTTACAGCTGTGCAGGAGCAGGTTGAGAGCCTTACTCTCGGCATTCCCGATGTGAGGATTGATGAGTTACCTTTACAGCTGCAGCGACACACTACCGGTGTACCTAGACGATGGACTCGTCTCTTGCGCATGATTGCGCAGGCCGTGACGTGCTATCATGAGCACCACTAGGCTAGGGTGCCCCCTAGCATCTTTTTGAGTTTTAGGTCATATGACCAATTTTGTCTTGGTTACAGAACATTATGTATGAACTATATAAACAGCTTATATATATTTTGATTTTCGAGTTTTATTCTGATTGAGTTATATGATCCATATGTACAATCTTTGATGATGTGTCCTTTTATAAATGTTGCAAATGTTTATCTAACACATAGTTTTCTAATGAATCGGTTAATGTGTTTAAGTTTCTGGAAATATGCTGATATTGAATTGAATCAAATTGTCTTTCCAAAATCTTAACCCTTAGGAACATGCGATAAATAGCTGGATTGCGAACGGAATATATACCATTGAGTTGTAGTATTACGAGCTGTGAGTCTAGCCTGACAATTAGTCGGCATATGCCACGTGTGATGGCATCAGAGAGTAGTTCTATCAACGCGCTATACTCAGCGATGTTATTCGTTGATTGCCCAATACATACACCTCTGAGACTTACTAACTCGTCGCTTCAATCAAAAATGGCCCAGGCTGCGGAGGATAGGTTCCGCGAACTACGACTCGCTCCGTCGGCATATCCAACACATGTCTCCAGAAGGTTCGACATCTGCAACAAATGAAAAAGTTGGATCACTCGACCAGAACAAATACTTTAGCGAAAACAAAATACAACAAAAGCATGCAGGTTACTATTTAAGCATAGTAACGCTTGAGGTACAACCCGTTACGGGGCTGCGCTAGTGGAATTCCGTCGTAATCCATTAACTCGTAGGCTCCTTTTGCTAACACCCTTTTAACAATGTAGGGGCCCATCCAATTGGATTAATTCCAAGAAACGAGCCTCTTCTTCTGAGGTTCCAGGGAGAAGATCGATTGCGAGTTTAAGCGACGAAATTTCGCACTGGATTGGCAAGACTGCTTCCAGGCCATACACCAGTTGAAAAGGTGTGAACCCGGTTGCGTTCTTTACCGACGTTCGGTAAGCCCACAAGGCTGAGTACAGGATTAGGTGCCATCTTCTTTTATGAACCCCGATCATCCTTTGCAACATACGCTTCAGAACCTTGTTGATTGCTTCAACTTGTCCGTTGGCTTGCGGATAATATGGGGTAGAGCTGTCGTGAGATAGCCCTAGCTTGGCAGCTAACTCGACCATCATGTGATTGCGGAAATGCGACCCATGATCTGTAACTATAGCCTGTGGTACGCCGAACCTGGCGACTACATGATTGAAAAAGAAAAGGGCAGTTGTTTCACCAGTGTTATCCAATGTAGGCATCGCCTCGGCCCATTTGGTAAAATAGTCAACAGCGACTATAATATACCCATGCCCCCCGGTCGAGGTGGGGTTACATTGCATGAAATCGATGCCCCACTTGGCGAAGGGCCCAACAGCAACTATCGGCTGTAAGGGTGCGGGTGGTCGTATGGTTTTGCTATCAGAGGTGCTTGATGGCCCTTTTCTGAAGCTTGTCCCTGTTAATAACCTATCAACTCAATCTTAACATAAAAATCCTTTTTAATCATCAAAAGCAATCTAAATTACAAAGCAAGATTTAAATCTAAATAACAGATTTTATTTTGAGAATGCAGCAAAAACACATAAAGATAAACAAAGGAGGTACTGGGCACTTGAGATGGGCCCAACCCCAAGAGCTACAGCCTCCTAAGAGAGATTTAGAGCTGGTGCAAAGCTAGATTCATCTTTATTGAGCAAGAAAAGAAGAGTTACATCAAAAACTGTCCATAAGGGAAAGCTTGAAAATGTGCTGAAATGCAAAGCTAATCTACTGACTAAAATCGAACTACAAACTAGCTAACATGTGCTTACAAAGTGACTAAAAAATGACTAACTAAAATGAGGCCCTAAGCCCTCTTATTTATACAAATTGAGGACCCCAACAGTCCTCCTAAACTTTAGGGACTCGGCTGCCCAAACTTGCAGTTAACAGCAGTCCTACTTGACTTGCTTGGCTGCCCTTGTGATAATTGATTTGGTGGCCCTTGAACTCCAAGCTGATGGTGGAGAATTCGAGGTAAGGGCCCATAAATGAAGGGGACACCTTCCTAAAAATCCTCTCCCTTGTTCTCCCACGAATTTGGCTACCAAGTGCTCATTAAAACCTTTGATTTTGTCTCCAAATTGACCAAAAAGACTACACAAAGCACACATTAGACTTGTTGGCATAATGACTAACCCAATTCACTCTATTAGTATAAATATAATAAAAAACATGCAATAAACTAATGATAATGGTGGATTAAGTCGAATTAGGAGGTTGAATGAGCCCATATAATTATCCATTTTTTGGGCTCATCATCACCCCCTACTAAAAGTGTTGCTCATCCTCTGAGCAACCAATCTATCTCCTCATCTTTGATGGCCTTGGTGGCCTCCTTGTCATGCCAAGATTCTGAAGTGATGTCCTCTTCTCGGTCATGAAACCATGCTTTTCTATTTGCTTCTTCCCACTGCATGTGCTCCTTTTCCTAGAGAATTCTCAACTTCCTGTAGAACTGTCTCAGCATCCTGTAGAACTGTCTCGGCATCCTGTAGAGAGGCCTTTGTGTCCAAAATTTTCATTCTTTTCCTCCAGGTGGATGTCTTCATGCTTCCCCGTTCATAGGTGATGAATGCCTTTGAGGGAGACTTTTCTTTTTGTGTAGCTGGGGTGTCTACAATTGTAATTGGCTCTTTTGACTGTGGTTGGGGTCTGCTAGTTCTTATCTTCATTCTCCTTCTTGCTTTAATATACAAGGAAGGCTCCCTCTTTCACTTGCCCTTCTGCTTGGGGGATGTGCTTAGGGTGGCCAGCACAGGTGCTGCCTCCCTAGCTAAAGTCTCAGCCGATTTCTCCTTCTGCTGCCCTTTCCCCAGACTTCCTGTAGAAAGTCCTGTGCTAACTGTTTTCTGTCTTCCTGTAGAAACAGTCTTCACTGTTTTGGCCTGCTTGGCTGAGGGTGCCTTCTCTTTTGATTTTGTTGTGGTTGCCTTGGGTGTGCCCTCACCTTCTTCAATGTGTTCTCCCATTATGAATCCTCATGGCATGGTGGAACTGCTCTTTTTATGTTTTAATCAGAAAAGGAAGTGCTAAGGAAAACAACAGTCAATCACCAAAACAGAGGACAACTGAATTTGGTGTTTTCTGAACCCAAGGAGGAGTTTCTCTTTTGTTCCTCACAATACCAGATAGCAATAATTCCCTTGTTTCTGTCACCCAGAATTCGACTGTCGGTTTATTGAAAGGACAATGTTGTTTTTGCAGAACTGAGAATAAGGGCACAAATTCTCTTCTCAACACACAGATGCATATGTAAATTCCGGTTTCCATGCACACAGGGTGGCCTCTACTGCAGCATATATCTTCTTTACTTTTAAATATGATGAGGAGATTTTAGAGTGCAGAGAAAGAACTTGGGAAAATACAATGGAATATGCAGGCAATCTTTCATATTTTGTTGAATACACAGGTAGACTGTTACTCTCATTTTTTCAATTTAATGCCATGCTCAATTCACCATTTTACACCAACAAATCATGCACAACGAAGTTTCCCCGATCCTACCTCGTTTGGATCTTGAAATTCGCTGAAAATCCGAGGTTTTCCTTCTCCATGGTTATTTTCTGCGTTTCCTGTAGAAGACTTCCTATAGAACGAAACTGCGCTTCCCGTAGAGCCCGATAGGCAGGAATTAAAAAAAACGGCAGAAATCTCAAGAAATTAGGCAGGAATCTTGTAGAGGACCACTGGTTAACTGAGCTGGACGTGGTGGATGCGTGCTCCAGTTGTGACCGCAGTTGAATAGAGGGTGGTGAGAGTCAGCCGAGCATTTTTGTAATTGCTGCGTGATTTGTGGTGAGGGAGTGAAGTGGCTAGTGTACGTGGCCACATGCAGTTGGAAGTGTTGTTCCTGAACTGTGTGTTTTCCCCTTGTAATCACTACCGTCAATTGAACTGAGGTTTAAACAGCCAACACTCCCGGTTGCTTTAATTTTAACGTGAGTCAGCTGTCCACGTGTACTGCATGACTTCCGGCTGAGCGCTAGAGAAGGCAATCGGTTTAACATTGCTAGATTCGTGGCTTACCCCACCATTCCATTCGTTCATGCAGTTTTTAAATTAGATTTATGCAATGGAGGAACGAGTTTCAGTCACATACCTAGAAGTTGAATGGCTGCTGTGAGGTGTTGTGGCCTTTCATTTGCTGCATGCACTGGTTTCTGTGGTTGCATGATGGCTTGGCTACTGATTCCTGGTTGTTTTCTTGTGCAGGTATCCTCTGGTTGGATCCACACGGCAGGAGCTGGCTTCCACGTTCAGATCTGCACCCTCAAGCTACTGCTGCTGAATTTTCACAGGACCGAAACTTGTTTTCGCCATTGCTCCCGAACGATAGACCGGATCAATCTGAAACTTGCTGAGCATGTTCCTATCATCATTATGCACCTCCCATAGCAAAATTGCGATCAATGGAAGCACAAATTTCAAGAAAAATGGAAAATGACTGAAGGTTACAGAGATCAATTTCTCGGAAGTCGTGCATTAGAATCGGCTGAAACTGCTTGGGTAGGCTACTATCACCCATGTGCATCTCCCCATGAAACATGTTTTGAAACGGATGGATGGATATGGAGAAAATGAAAAAATGGCTGAAGGTGATGGAGGCTGATTTCTTGGAGACTGTGCACCGGAATTGGTTGAAATTTCTCGGGCATGTTGCTATTGTTTCTATACAACTCCCCCTCTAACAATTTTGCAAATGGATGCATGGTTTTCAAGCTAGGGAAAAAACAAATTCTGTTCTATGTATTTTTTCTTCAAAGCATTCTGCAAGTTTTTGCATGGAAAGAAAAATTGAGCTTGGGCTGTGATGCAGGCATGGAGATGATGGAGGAGGAGTTTGAAGATTGTAGGAGGACTTCTGACCCCTTGAGGAAGCTCTCATGTTTGCCAAAATACCTTTTTCAAATCCATTTCTAGCTTCCTGTAGAAATCCTGTAATTTCTACAGGAAATTCCTGTAGAACACACAGTTTTGAAGAAAGGAGCACAATGAGATGGAAAAAATGATGGAGAAGGGAAAGGGATGGAAACATGGATGCTTGTAGGCCTCATGGACAGATTCTCGGCCTTCAGGTCCTCTTTAGAGATCAATTTTGGCTCGTTTGTAGGCTTCCTGTAGAAGACACAGAACTTCCTGTAGAAGACACAGAACTTCCTGTAGAAGGCACATAACTTCTTTTGTCTTTTTTTTTTGAGCGATCCTCCTGACCTACAATGTCCTTCTTCCAACCTGCAATTATTAAATGGAAATTAGCTTTATTTTTCATTTCTTTTTCTCTTTTTTTTTTTGAAAAACAACTAGGGCGCCTCCAAGGGAGGTCTTCACCCAGGGATCTTATTCCCTTTTTATTTTCTCTTCTTTCCAACCCATTGACCGCCTCATGGAGGTTTTCAATCAATGAGCCAATCTAAGGCGCCTCCGAGGAGGTTTTCACCTTAGATTTTTATTTTCATCTTATTTTCATTTTTTCTTTTTTTTTTCTTTTTTTTTGTTTTTCTACCCTACCCTACTTGAAAAACAAAATTATTTTCAAGTATAAGAATACTTCCAATGGAGCCATGTGCACATCGAGATTAGAGACAAGATGATGTGGAGGCTTGAAATGCATGCTTTGACAGTTATCCGGATTTCAGAGACCAAATGATTTGACTTTGAAGGGATCAAACATAGCTGAAGAAGAGAGTATTGTTGCAACTTAGTGACTGTCTGAAACCATATTTCAATATAGCTCTGATATCCTTGGTCCTTTTGTTGATCTGGATCATGTTTCATGTCACCTTCTACCATGAATTTCTCATCTTCCTCTTTTTGTTGATCTTTCTCTTGAATACATGGAAGATTTGATGGTAACCATGAGGGAGCTTTCTTGGTCTCTGATTCTGATCTCTTCTCTTCATCAAGTGCAGCCCATGGTTCTTTGATCTTTTCTTTTGAATATTCTTTTGCCTTTGGTCCTTCAATGTTGTCAATATAATCTCCGTTTTGCAATACTCTTCCTGAGCAATGGTGAAGATCATCGAGCTCAAGAGGGGTCATTTGGACATGTTGTGCCTCAAATTTGCAATTGGGCTGAGCTACTGCAACGGGCAGGTGTGGAAATGGTGGTACGGATAGTTGAGTGGGGGTGTATATTTGAGATGGATGTGGATGGGGTTGTGGTTGGGCAGGCATTTGGGGTTGCCTTGGTGGAGCAGGAGGCGATGGTTGTGGATGAGCAGGTGGTGGAGGAAAAGAAGTGGGAGGAGTGTTATATTGGGGCCTCCACCCCTGATGGGGTGCATTCCACTGAGGCTGTGGCTGAGCATAAGAGTGAAACGAATGAGCAGCTGGTTGGGCATAATATGGATCTGTGAAGGAACAAGGAGGAGGTGTGAACCAGGAAGGGTGAGTAGGGGGACCCCAAGAAGGTATGGAAGTGGTTTGATAGGGGTCATAATAGGTCTGGGATGTACCTTGCATTCCCTGCTTGTAGGGTATGGGTCCATGTGGCCTCCTTTGGTTCAGATAATAGAGTGATTCAGTGGCTCCTTTGGCTCTCTGATATGCAGCTTTAAGTCCAGGCAAGGAAGGGCACTGATTCGTAGGATGGTATTCTTCACAGAGAAAACACACTTCTAGGGAGTGCATTGGACATTTGTTCCTAGGATGCTTTCTAGTGCATCTGGGAAAAAATATGTCCAAAGCCCTCTTGGCTTCCTCTTGCTTCCTTTGGATCTACAAGGCATCCAGTTGCATGGCAAGAAACTGCCTCATATCGCTCTTGAAATCTTCCATCTGATTTGCAAATTCGTTTTTGGATAAGGTACTGCTCCCAACATTTCTGCTTGTAGCCATTTGCTCCAGAGGAATGTTTTCTTCTTCTTCTCCCCTAGAGGTTCTTCAAATATGTCTTGTTGTCCACCTAGGGGTTCTTCTTAATCATAGCCATCGAAGAAGAGAGAAGGTTGGCTGTGTGAAGCAGTGGGGGGTGTTATGAAAACATTTTTCTGACTTATCTCTACTCCTACCAGGCATGAAATGAAATCTTTTTGGTTGATTTTTGTTTCTTTTTTCTGCTTGTACCTGCAAAAACTAAAATATATTGAACTGCAACTAACTATCTTGCTGAAAGGAAAATGCAGAATTGAACTGAAAGTAGGAAAGGACTAATCTATTTTGCTCAAATGAAATCGCAGAAATGAAATGCTATGCTATGCTTGTGGAATTTAAATGCTAATCTATGAAAGCAAGAAATGTCTAATCTACTTTTGCGGAAATGAAATTGCAGAATGGAAATGAAATAAACTACTTAGCATAATGTTGTAGTAGAAAATAGAAGAAAAGCAGCAATCACCAATACTCTGAAGCTTCCCCGGCAATGGCGCTGTTAGTGTCAGTCTTTCCAGCCTTCCTCTAGTGATCAAATATGCTCTTACAAAGTGGTCTCAGAGTGTCAAGGTCAAATTTTGTCATTTCAAAGAGTCTTCAAGCAAAATTTGGTCACTAGGCATTAGATCTAGGGTTTGCTTTCACTCCTTCTAAAGTTGTCCAAATGTTGGTCCATGTCATCATTTAGTTGAGTCTATCATCATTCATAGGGTTGTCCTCATCATGACAGGTTCCATTGGGTCATTTTACACTTTGTTCATGCTTCAGTTGCACCTAGGCAAGGTCATTTCCCTCTCCTAGGGTTTTGAAACTAATTTCTCTTGGACGGTCAAATCATCAGCAAAACTTGTATCCTAATGTTCATACACCTTCCCCTATCCTTAAAGTACCTTATTAAACACTTCCCATCACTGAGATCCCTCAAATTCCTCATTTTTGCACAAACCCTAGTTTCTTGCCACAACTTGGCAATTTTCTAGGCTATGCCTGTGTTTTTCCCTTTTGGGCCCCTTCCCCTCGCTCGATCTCTGAGATTCCACTTTCCCCTACTTCCTAAAATCCCTCCCTACTCTCCAAAATTTCCCCAAGAATTTAGAAGCCCCTTATCCCCTTCATTTCGCTTCATTTCCACAAAATTCCTTGTTTCACACATCGGGATAAGTTTCACTCAAAAGATGTTTCAGAGCAATCAAAGATGAATTTGGGAAAACTGAGAGAGATTTTTGTCTACAACAGGCCAAGGAAGAAAAACCTCCTTCACTTTTTACACAGGTGTCATGGTTTTAGAGAAATGTCAAAAATATCGTTGCCTCAGGAGAATCGAATGCACCTCTGAAGTGACCTTGGGAAAACCAAGTTTTCGCCTAGCTTGGTTGGCCAAATGACTTTTTTGATGAGTCAAATGTTAACTAGCCACAAAGATATTTCCAATGAGCTATCATGGGCTCAATTTGGAGTTGACGAAGGCATTCAAAAGTTGACTGCAACAGCGCTCTGCCTTGAGGCAGCCTCATTTGGCACATTTTGACCAGTCTTGGGAGATTTGATTTTTGACAGGGAAAGTGAACTCCAAATTGAAACATTTTAGCTGTTTTGGAAAGTAGACTCAAATGCCTTTCGAACAAGCTATCCTGCACCCAATTTGGACACCGAGAAGGCCTCCAAAAGCCTCCTGCCAAATTCACTATGTAGTTGAGTGCGCGTTACGCATCAGGTTTGGCGCGCTACACACCAGTGGCGCGCTACGCATCAGGCAACAATTCTCAATGAAATTTTACATGGGTTAGGCACATCAGGGTCACATGGCGCGTTGGGTGAGGCGTGCTACGAATTGGAGTTTAGGCCCAGAACTTTGCCTGAAACACACTCAAACACCTCCTCTCCGCACAAAATTGCAGGTAGGCTCACATCCACCACTTGTGCTTGGCTTTTGAAAGATAAATGTAGTGGGTTCATGATATGTTCGCCTTAGAAATCCAAGTGGAAAGCCCTCCTTTATCAATGAAATGGCTGTAGGGTTTGAATGCAAAAAAAGTGTTGTAGGGTTTCAAAAACAGAGTGTAACCAAGGTTGTCATTATTTCCCCATTTCCCTTTGTTTCCCATTCCCAAATTCACCCTTATTTTTCCCCATTAATTCCCTCCTTCATCCTACACTATAATCCTTCAAATCCTAGTCCCTCACCTCTATTACCAAAACACATTATCCTTACCTAACATCCCAAAACCCTAAATCCAAGATTTTCATTTCCCTTCTCTAAATCCCTTGTTTTTATTTCCAAATTCTCTAATTCCCTAATGTTTCCCCTTTCCTAATATTCCCTTGTGCATTTGTGTCCCCTTGGTCACAGCATTGTTAGAGCAAAAAAGCAGTTCACATTCAATTGCACACCACAGTTTCATTCAAGGCAGTTTGTATATCAGCAGTCATGTCATCTGGTCACTCATCTGAATATGAGGCAGAGACCAAAAGTGATTCTCCCTTGAGAGAACAGGAATCCCGGAGGCCTCGGAAAAGTGGCAAACATGTCAGGGAAGAACCAATCAACCTTAGAGAATTGCATGCTTGTCCTCTTGCTATGCAGTGTTTTGAGCATCACGAGACCAAGCCTATTTTCATTACATATCAGAGAGGCACTAGACCTTTGTTCGCAGCAGCAAAGCGAGTATTATCTCCACATCATGTGGAAAGGGTCTCGCTTTCTTCTTCACCACAGGTACAGGATAAGGGAAAGAAGCCCAAGCATGAGGAGAGGTTTTCAGGTGAGCCATTGGGATTTGTTATCATTCATGATGATGAGACAACTTCAGAATCAGAGGAGGCCCAATATATCAGGATTATCAAAGAGCAAGAAATGGACATTCAAGCCTTGCAAATCTAGCTGGAGATGGAAAAGTCAAATATCAGGTATCTAGAGCAGCGGAATAAGTAGCTTGAGGACTAGCACGCAATCATAGAGCTACAGAACATCCGTGAGAATCGCCAAGCTGCCCAACATAGGGAAATTGAGTTCACTTCTATAGAGCAACAGGTAAATGAGGATCGAGAGGCTAATCTCGAGAGGGTCAACATCTACTTGGAGGAGCGACTAAAAAAGGCCAATAGAGACAATGCATTATTAAAACACATGGCTATGCATTACAAGGCCCGGAACCTAGTTTGCAAGGCGCGAATTAGGAGTCTTATGGCAAAATTGAGGAAAATGGTCAAGAAGCAAAAACGACAAAAGGACCTTGATCGTCTTCGGATTTTGGCCGAAGCCTCTTTGATTGTGCATAGTACTTGATTGAGGACCCCCAGCCCAAATTTCAAGGAATTTGGAAAAATTTTGTCAATTTTGAAATTTTTGTGTAAAACACAGGTTTTTGGTCTCAACGCGTAGCGCGCCGCGCGCTACCCTTAAAATTGGGAGGTCCAAATCATGAAAGGTTTGCATTTTTGGATTTTTCATGATGAAATACACCTGCTCAGCCACTGCCAAGGCATTTCATCAAGGTTTGGGTCCCCAAAAGGTCAAAAAACATGCAAAAAATGACCTCACTGCCCCTTTTTGGACACACAGGTAGCAGCCTTGGGAGAATGCACTTTTGGAGGGGCAAATGGACATCAAATTGGAAAATTCCACTTGGGTTGGAAAGTAGACATCTAGGGATTTCCAACAAGCCAACCTGATCTCAATTTGTATGTCGAGAAGTGCCCCAAAAGCAGGTGGAAAGGCGTGCTACGCATCAGGATTTTTTGTATAGTTTTCACCTTCCAGCTCAGGAATTCAGCCAGACTTTACTAGTTTTGACTTGTGATGGGATTTTTCACCCTCCTTGATGTAATTAATGGAACTTTATGTTGACTTGACACTTATTTACTTATTCTAGATGATTCATTCATAAAATAGCAAAACTTTAATGAATGAATTGGTTTCCTAGCTTATAGAGGCAAGTTGTTTTGACTGCGTAGATTGTAGTACTTTGTTTAGAATTGGTTGAAACAGCTCCTAGTATGATGAGCTCGACCCCTAGAGGCTAGGGAATGGGTTGGCATGGTCTATATTATGTATTTTCTAAATCATTTTCATGGTTGGAGAGGTTGGACT
Organism: Pinus tabuliformis; assembly: GCA_031772625.1. Taxonomy (NCBI): domain Eukaryota; kingdom Viridiplantae; phylum Streptophyta; class Pinopsida; order Pinales; family Pinaceae; genus Pinus; species Pinus tabuliformis. The sequence continues at coordinate 261,841,238 of CM062818.1, read as the reverse complement.
CTTGGGAATAGCTTGATACACTATTGTACATATTTGCTCTGCAATTTTGGCAAAGGATAGACCAGGGATTTGCAGCACTATTTGGAATTCTTGTGGCTTTATGTCTTGATGGTGTGCTTCTTTCAGTACTTGTAAGTTTTTTATGTGTATCATTTTCCCTCTCTCATCTTTTGCAATTGAACAAATTAAGTGTTATGGTAGAATCCATAAATTTGCTATGCTCTGCCTTTAAATTTGTTTAATTTTCCATGTTTTCTTCAGTTTAAGGAGAATCCTTGAGACTTCCTTGCTCTCCTTAGCTCCTCACCTGTCTGATCTATTCACCTCATCGCTTTAAAAGCATCAAAACAACTGCCTACCTTGCTCCAATCATACCTCTGCAGAAACTGTGCCTCATCCCCGCACCCAAAATTGCCTTTCCCTTGAATTCAACAAAACTTCAAAAAATCAATTCCATAGTCCTTGTACTTCATACCTAGCCTAAAATTAGTCATCAATTCATTCATCTCGAGCTTCTTTGATTACCTTTTTCCGAGATTGACCGGAGAGAGCCCTCTCCTGTCCTTGTAGGGCTAGCTACGAGGCTGAGCTTGGTTTGATGTTGCCTCGAGTTTTGCCTTCCTCAGCCTGAGGCAAATTCGAACGCTAACATAGTGGTGACCATACTGGGGAAGAACAAATGGTTTGCTAGTTGATGTCATTTGTTTTATAAGCTACAGACAGAGCCTGAAGTTATGCCAGGTAGCCTTCGAAACGCTTTTGCTTTGTATTAGCGAAAATAGATAAACGCTGCTTCAGTCAATCTCCGATCTAGCTTGTAACCGTGACATTTAAATTGTTAAGTACCCCAGTACATGTATCAAGTTCAGATCTGATTGTTGATGGTGGACAACGATCAAACACTGGCAAGGCTGAAATCATTCACCTGGCGACTTCATTCACTGACAAATTCATAAATCAATGCTTCATGGTAACTTCACTGCAGGGAGATCAGTGGCTGTGAGATTTTCAAGATGGACCGAATCACAAGAAGATATGCTCCCATGAGCCGAGATCACATCCCTGGTTTCCCAAATAAAATTCCGAAAGTAGATTGGTCAAGGAATTTGCCTACATTTAAAAATGATGGTAGGAAGGACGCTGCTCTACATCTAGTTAGATTTCACATGCATATTCGCAAGTTGAAGGTTGATTTTCCTGAAGATTGCTTGATGAAGATATTCCTGGCCACTCTGGAAGGTGAAGCCCAATCCTGGTATGAAAATTTGCCGCTGGCCTGTATTTACTGTTTAAAGGATTTTCATGCCTTGTTCATTGAAAGATATCAAGCATCTTATCCATCATTAAATTTAGTTCATGACTGTTGCAAACATGCTTCAACTTTTATTGAAAGCCTTGAAAAATATTATGAAGATGATCATTTTATGGATGATGAGATCATGGAGGCTGTGTATGAGAATCCATTTCAGCAGCATAAAGAAAACTTAGAGGATACTTGTCCAGATGATCAGGACATTTTGCAGCAAAATCAAGATCAGCAGGCTGAAGATGGTCATATGGCTGAAAATAATGAAAGAGAAAGTGTCGTTTCAGATCTTCCCACAGAAGAAGACAGCGTGCAGGGTAGTCAAGATTCAATTTCAGAATGTGATGCAGTCAAGTCAGCTATTTCAGATCAACATTCAGATCATGATGACCAAGAATACCTTGTGCTGAATCCTAAAAAGGAGAATTTTGTTGTTGAGATCATAGACAGTGGTATGGATTCAAATGTTCTCAGTCGTGCTGCCAGTCTGTCATTAGAACTGAGTCTTCATGAGGAGGTCATTCAGTCAGCTCATGAACAGCAAGGTGAGATATTTGCTCAAGCAAGTGAAAAAGTTTCTTTGAGTGAATTTGTGGCAGACGATATAAATGATAATATTGAAGAATGTAATAAGGAACTTGATAATTTGGTTGTGATATCATATGAAGATGACCTACCATATTGTCAGACTACAGAAGATCATAACATACAATATTACCTTTCAAATTCTTCATATGTTTCATGTGTTGAAATGTTTTTACAAGAGGAGATCTGCTCATCTACCTGTTCAGAGTTTTTTGAAGCCCATGAGCATAATTTTACCGAAGCACATGATGAAGGCAGATCAGAATTTGAAACAAAGTACACCTTGATCTTTCAGCAAGAGGTGGCAATGGCAAATCTTCATGTTTTTTACGATCCTCTAGCAAGTTTGTTGCAGCCAGCAGTGATAGTGTTTATTGCGGTGTTCAGTGATGAGGGAGATCATGGTCAACTATGTTTTTGGATGCCCAATTATCAATTTGTATTGTTTACTAGAAGATCTAATCAGGAGAATCAATCAAGAAGGCATCTGCTTGATTGGTTGCATTGGCATTTTGATATAGTTTGATGGTATATTGTCTTGTAAGAAACACAGGTGGATGTCATCATGATTTCAAATCTTGATGGACTGCTGCCCTTCAAAAAGCTTTGTAAAGTCTTGTTTTAAGTCAGTCATGAGTCATTTGTGTTTGGTCTGTTGAGTGAGTTTTTCAAGATATTTCCGTTTGCCATCGAGACGGTTTGAGTCAAGCTTCAGTTAAGTTTCAGTCAGTTTTCAGTCAAGTTTTCATTCAATAAATGTGTCAAAGTTTTGTTTCAAAGGTGGAAATAATGACTCCATCGCCCAATGGATGAAAGCACTGGTCTGCTCTCCCAAAGATCTGCCGTTCTTGGCACCTTCAAGGAGCTACCATCCCCATTGGAGCCAATGTTAGTTTCAATCTTTCCAGCCTTCCTCCAGTGATAAAATATGCTCTTACAAAGTGGTCTGAGAGTGTCAAGGTCAAATTTTGTCATTTCAAAGAGTCTTCAAGCAAAATTTGGTCACTAGGCATTAGATCTAGGGTTTGCTTTCACTCCTTCTAAAGTTGTCCAAATGTCGGTCCATGTCATCATTTAGCTGATTCTATCATCATTCGTAGGGTTTTCCTTATCATGACAGGTTCCATTGGGTCATTTTACACTTTGTTCATGCTTCAGTTGCACCTAGGAAAGGTCATTTCCCTCTCCTAGGGTTTTGAAACTAATTTCTCTTGGACGGTCAAATCATTGGGAAAACTTGTATCCTGATGTTCATACACCTTCCCTATCCTTAAAGTACCTTATCAAAAACTTCCCATCACTGAGATCCCTCAAATTCCTCATTTTTGCACAAACCCTAGTTTCTTGCCACAACTTGGCAATTTTCTAGGCTAGGCCTGTGTTTTTCCCTTTTGGACCCTTCCCCTCACTCGATCTACAAGATTACACTTTCCCCTACTTCCTAACATCCCTCCCTACTCCCTAAAATTTCCCCAAGAATTTAGAAGCCCCTTATCCCCTTCATTTCGCTTCATTTCCACAAAATGCCTTGTTTCACACATCGGGATAAGTTTCACTCAAAAGATGTTTCAGAGCAATAAAAGATGAATTTGGGAAAACTGAGAGAGGTTTTTGTCCAAAATAGACCATGAAAGAAAAACATCCTTCACTTTTTACACAGGTCTCACGGTTTTAGAGAAATGTCAAAAATACCGTTGCCTCAGGAGAATCGAATGCACCTCTAAAGTGACCTTGGGAAAACCAATTTTTCTCCTCGCTTGGTTAGCCAAATGACTTTCTTGATGAGTCAAATGTTAACTAGACACAAAGATATTTCCAATGAGCTATCATGGGCTCAATTTGGAGTTGAGGAAGGCATTCAAAAGTTGACTGCAACAGCACTCTTCCTTGAGGCAGCCTCATTTGGCACATTTTGAAAAGTATTGGGAGATTTGATTTTTGACAAGGAAAAGTAACTCAAAATTGAAACATTTTAGTTTTTTTGGAAATTAGACTCAAAGACCTTTCCAACGAGCTATCCTGTACCCAATTTGGACACCGGGAAGGCCTCCAAAAGCCTCCTGCAAAATGCACTATGTAGCTGAGTGCGCGCTACGCATCAGGTTGGGCGCGCACCAGTGGCGTGCTACGCATCAGGAAACAATTCTCAGTGAAATTTTACACGGGTGAGGTGCATCAGGAGCACGCGGTGCGTTGGTGAGGCGCGCTACGCATTGGATTTTAGGCCCAGAACTTTGCCTGAAACACACTCAAACGCCTCTTCTCCGCACAAAATTGCAGGTAGGCTCACATCCACCACTTGTGCTTGGCTTTTGAAAGATAAATGTAATGGGTTCATGATATGTTCGCCTTAGAAATCCAAGTGGAAAGCCCTCCTTTATCAATGAAATGGCTGTAGGGTTTGAATGCAAAAAAAGTGTTGTAGGGTTTCAAAAACAGAGTGTAACCAAGGTTGTCATTATTTCCAAATTTCCCTTTGTTTCCCATTCCCAAATTCACCCTTATTTTTCCAATTAATTCCCTCCTTCATCCTACACTATAATCCTTCAAATCCTAGTCCCTCACCTCTATTACCAAAACACATTATCCTTACCTATCATCCCAAAACCCTAAAATCCAAGATTTTCATTTCCCTTCTCTAAATCCCTTGTTTTTATTTCCAAATTCCCTAATTCCCTAATGTTTCCCCTTTCCTAATATTCCCTTATGCATTTGTGTCCCCTTGGTCACAGCATTGTTAGAGAAAAAAAGCAGTTCACATTCAATTGCACACCACAGTTTCATTCAAGGTAGTTTGTATATCAGCAGTCATGTCATCTGGTCACTCATCTGAATATGAGGCAGAGACCAAAAGTGATTCTCCTTGAGAGAACGGGAATCCCATAGGCCTCAGAAAAGTTGCAAACATGTCAAGGAAGAACCAATCAACCTTAGAGAATTGAATGCGTGTCCTCTTGCTATGCAGTGTTTTGAGCATCGCGAGACCAGGCCTATTTTCATTACATATCAGAGAGGCACTAGACCTTTGTTCGCAGCAGCAAAGCGAGTATTATCTCCACATCATGTGGAAAGGGTCTCGCTTTCTTCTTCACCACAGGTACAAGATAAGGGCAAGAAGCCCAAGCATGAGGAGAGGTTTTCAGGTGAGCCGTCGGGATTTGTTATCATTCATGATGATGAGACAGCTTCAGAATCAGAGGAGGCCCAATATATCAGGATTATCAAAGAGCAAGAAACGGACATTCAAACCTTGCAAATCCAGCTGGAGATGGCAAAGTCAAATATCAGGTATCTAGAGCAGCGGAATAAGCAGCTTGAGGACCAGCACGTGATCATAGAGCTACAAAACATCCGTGAGAATCGCCAAGCTGCCCAACATAGGGAAATTGAGTTCACTTCTCTAAAGCAACAGGTAAATGAGGATCGAGAGGCTAATCTCGAGAGGGTCAACATATGCTTGGAGGAGCGACTAAAAAAGGCCAATAGAGACAATGCATTATTAAAACACATGGCTATGCATTACAAGGCCCGGAACCTAGTTTGCAAGGCGCGAATTAGGAGTCTTATGGCAAAATTGAGGAAAATGGTCAAGAAGCAAAAACGACAAAAGGAGCTTGATCGTCTTCGTATTTTGGCCGAAGCCTCTTTGATTGAGCATAGTACTTGATTGAGGACCCCCAGCCCAAATTTCAAGGAATTTGGAAAAAAGTTTGTCAATTTTGAAATTTTTGTGTAAAAAACAGGTTTTTGGTCTCAACGCGTAGCGCGCCGCGTGCTACCCTTAAAATTGGGAGGTCCAAATCACGAAATACACCTGCTCAGCCACTGCCAAGGCATTTCATCAAGGTTTGGGTCCCCAAAAGGTCAAAAAACATGCAAAAAATGACCTCACTGCCCCTTTTTGGACACACAGGTAGCAGCCTTGGGAGAATGCACTTTTGGAGGGGCAAATGGACATCAAATTGGAAAGTTCCACTTGGGTTGGAAAGTAGACATCCAGGGCTTTCCAACAAGCCAACCTGAGCTCAATTTGGATGTTGGGAAGTGCCCCAAAAGCAGGTGGAAAGGCGCGCTACGCATCAGGATTTTTTGTACAGTTTTCACCTTCCAGCTCAGGAATTCGGCCAGTCTTGACCAGTTTTGACTTGTGATGGGATTTTTCACCCTCCTTGATGTAATTAATGGAACTTTATGTTGACTTGACACTTATTTACTTATTCTAGATGATTCATTCATAAAATAGCAAAACTTTAATGAATGAATTGGTTTCCTAGCTTATAGAGGCAAGTTGTTTTGACTGCTTAGATTGTAGTACTTTGTTTAGAATTGGTTGAAACAGCTCCTAGGATGATGAGCTCGACCCCTAGAGGCTAGGGAATGGGTTGGCATGGTCTATATTATGTATTTTCTAAATCATTTTCATGGTTGGAGAGGTTGGACTCTTGGGAATAACTTGATACATTATTGTACATATTTGCTCTGCAATTTTGGCAAAGGATAGACCAGGGATTTGCAGCACTATTTGGAATTCTTGTGGCTTTATGTCTTGATGGTGTGCTTCTTTCAGTACTTGTAAGTTTGTTATGTGTATCATTTTCCCTCTCTCATCTTCTGCAATTGAACAAATGAAGTGTTAAGGTAGAATCCATAAATTTGCTATGCTCTGCCTTTAAATTTGTTTAATTTTCCATGTTTTCTTGAGTTTAAGGAGAATCCTTGAGACTTCCTTGCTCTCCTTAGCTCCTCACCTGTCTGATCTATTCACCTCATCGCTTTAAAAGCATCAAAACAACTGCATACCTTGCTCCAATCAGACCTCTGCAGAAACTGTGCCTCATCCCCGCACCCAAAATTGCCTTTCCCTTGAATTAAACAAAACTTCAAAAAATCAATTCCATAGTCCTTGTACTTCATACCTAGCCTAAAATTAGTCATCAATTCAGTCATATCGAGCTTCTTTGATTACCTTTTGCCGAGATTGACCGGAGAGAGCCCTCCCCTGTCCTCGTAGGGCTAGCTACGAGGCTGAGCTTGGTTTGATGTTGCCTCGAGTTTTGCCTTTCTCAGCTGAGGCAAATTCGAACGCTAACAGGCGCCAAAAAGAGTGGTGAGCTCCAGTATTGCAGCAATAATGCTGCAACTCCTGGGACTCCCGTCTTTACTTTTATCAACCTAGTAGTTCGTAACAAACTTGGAAGCGACGGTGTTGTATGCACAAGTACTATCTCTTGCCGCAGCTGTCACTTGATCAGCTGGCACAAGTCCACTAGGAGCTTAAGCCAACTTCTATGAGCTCTTAGAAGAAGCTTTTTAACTAATGGATGAAAGCTAACTTAAAGAAGGCTAATCTACTTGCAGAAAGAAACTGGAAAGCTGAAAAGAAACGTAAACCCTAGCAAACTAATTTTACCAGCTAGCCCTATTGATGCAAGAAGAGGATGCAAGCTACTGACAGAGATGCCATTGACTTCTAGGAAGGTAAAATGCATGTGTTTAAGCTACTTCTATGGTAACATATGAAAAAAAAACATATTTTTATATTTTTGAATAAGTTGTTAGAATTATCATACATGTGCTTTTAACTGTTTTTGACTGTGCAGAGGTGGATTGGCGAGAGGAAATTCTTGGAGGAGGTTGGGAAGGTTCAGAGAGGGCCTAAGGGGTCCCTAACACCCTTCCAGAGAGTTTCACAGAGTTTAGCTACCAAGAAACCTCATTCGTGAGCTTCTACAAGAAGTCTGCAGGGGTTCTACAAGATGTTCTGGAATTTCTACAGGATGTTCTGTAATTTTCTACAGGATGTTCCAAAAAGTGGATTTTGGAGGGTTGATGGAGGAAAAATGGTGGGAAAGTGGAAATGGAGTTTGGATAATGATGTTAAGGGGTTTAGGACCTGGCAGATGGAGTTGAGGACAGATGTAGATGGCTGGATTTGTTCAAGGAGGACTGAAGCAATGATGCACAAAAACTAGGGTTATGTGAGCAAATGGAAAACGTAAGGCAAGAAGCTGAGTTGAGGGATGGAGCAGATGGGTTTGATGGAGTATGGGCAGATAGAGGAGTGGTGCAGGTGCTCTGCAAGTCATTTTTCGAATTAGACAAATGAAGACTTGGAAAATCAAGAAGCTAATTACTTTGACCTAATCTGATCTATGTAACAGCAAATAAATGGAACAGAAGTCTATTTGCAACGAAACCATGTGAAATAAATTATGCAACAAAGCAATCAAGAATCTGAACATGTAACCAACTTCTGCAAATAAAAATCGAACACTAATGGTTGCATGGCGAAGCAAAGATAGTGTTTTTGGTGGCAGCAAGGTCACCTTGATCCCAGCTCCTGATCCCACTGAGGGAGAGGTGAAATCAAAGGTGCTTGATGGCCCTTTTCTGAAGCTTGTCCCTGTCAATAACCTATCAACTCAATCTGAACATAGAAATCCTTTTTAATCATCAAAAGCAATCTAAATTACAAAGCAAGATTTAAATCTAAATAGCAAATTTTATTTTGAGAATGCAGCAAAAACACATAAAGATAAACAAAGGAGGTACTGGGCACTTGACATGGGCCCAACCCCAAGAACTACCGCCTCCTAAGAGAGATTTAGAGCTGGTGCAAAGCTGGATTCATCTTTATTGAGCAAGAAAAGAAGAGTTACATCAAAAACTGTCCACAAGGGAAAGCTTGAAAATGTGCTGAAATGCAAAGCTAATCCACTGACTAAAATCGAACTACAAACTAGCTAACTTCTACCTACAAAGTGACTAAAAAATGACTAACTGAAATGAGGCCCTAAGCCCTCTTATTTATACAAATTGAGGACCCCAACAGTCCTCCTAAACTTTAGGGACTCGGCTGCCCAAAACTTGTAGTTAACAACAGTCCTACTTGACTTGCTTGGCTTCCCTTGTGATAATTGATTCGGTGGCCCTTGAACTCCGAGCTGATGGTGGATAATTCGAGGTAAGGGCCCATAAATGAAGGGGACACCTTCCTAAAAATCCTCTCCCTTATTCTCCCACAAATTTGGCTGCCAAGTTCTCATTAAAACCTTTGATTTTGTCTCCAAATTGACCAAAAAGACTACACAAAACAAACATTAGACTTGTTGGCATAATGACTAGCCCAATTCACTCTATTATCATAAATATAATCAAAAACATGCAATAAACTAATGATAATGGCTGATTAAGTCGAATTAGGAGGTTGAATGAGCCCATATAATTATCCATTTTTGGGGCTCATCACTTGCTTCTCCCTAAGTTAACTCAAAAATCTTGTTTCATAATGGATGCAACTTCTCCTTTGATTGTAATTTCAGACCTGCAACTCTTTGACAACAACTTCGACCTCCACTGTAGAAACCGTAGCTCGCACATGTGGTTGGGAGATGGTAAATTAGATCTTCTCTCAAAGTGCTTCTTCTTCCTTGCTAATTCAGCTTCGTTTCTTAATTATTTTTCTCCCAAATTTTGACTCCTTGTGATGGCTTCAATTCAATATTTCCTATAGAAAGATGATACCTTAATTCTCTTCGCACATGTGGGAGATAATAGCCCAAATTTAGTCCTATAATCTTCAGACTTCTCTTTTATGTGTTCTCCTTCTTTTTCAATCCTTTTAGATTTGTTTCTCTTCCTTGATGGAAGTTGATTTATCTCTCCTACAAATGAGGTCAAGATCTTTAGATATTGGCTTCTTCATGATGGTCGAATAGTTGTTCATGAGGACGACTGGTCACTATGTAGGCCGACTTGGTATTGGAGTATCTTTTGCATATTTAATAATACATATATTTTACATAATACAAGGTTCCCAATAGGGTCTTTCATATATTGCAATGAATCAATTGACTCCTATACTTTATGACAAATCCCTAGTAGCACTTAATTTGTGCTTGACCTACAAATAAAATTGACTTAAGCATGAAAATCATGCTACAAAATAAAAATACAAAATAAAATAAAAATAAAATATTTTTCTCTTTTCATTAAATACATAAAAACATGATTACATTAGACATTATGAAGAGTGAGATAGTTACACATTTTAACACTCCCTCTTAACTAGGGAGGTATTCATAATCCATGCAAGGTACTTGGACATTCTCATACGAAGAGTTAGATTTGTAAGTAATCTTAGAAGCTATTTATTCAGATTATATTAGTGCGTCTAATCATACCAACTAGCATTGTCCTATACCAAGGCCTTGAATAACAACTCTATCTCTCCACAATAATATAGCACAATGTTGGGAGACAATGACTTATAGATACCATCATCATTGTCTCTCAAGGCACACACCCCATTCAAATGTTCACAAGGTATATCCTTCTACGACCATTCCCATCATGGATTAACACATCCTCATGGAATTTCCACTTCAACTACTCTTACCTATTGGATGCCCTACCTCATCCTCAAAGAGGATCAGAATCAATCTCATATGCTTACCCAATCCTTAATTATTTCTTGATAACCTAAAGAAAATAATGATATTTCTATCTCTCCCTCTCAACTAGGGAGGATCTACTCATTCTTATAAAAGGAATATATCCAAGCTACCTCTTAACAAGGGGCTTGTTACCAACAATAAATCTCTTTGGTTGAGATACTATCAACTACTTGTAGGGCTCCTTCTTTTTGCATCATATCATGAACTACAACTTCTTCATTATGGATCGGTCTTCTTCTTTATAAGGCATCGACCATCTTCTTCATAACTTCCCTTCAACGAAACATCAAGTTGATAGCTATGATTAAGATGTACTTTTTGTTAAATATAGAGGGAACCTCCCTTAACCACTATGGATGGTCCACTGGCGGGCCGATGAGAGTGGAAGATTGTAATATCATCCTATCTTCCAACAATCTCCTACAATGAATAGAAAAGGCACACATAATCTACATTTTTCTCTAAAGGAGCTCCAATTGTATCGAACCTCAAAGCATATCTAGGGATAGTCGCCTTGCAAACCATTCACTCGTTGATGATTTAGTTAGGGACTATGATTGGACAAGTATAATAAAACCCTAGGAACTTGTTACGAAAGGAGCAGCGCATAGAAAGACAAGAATTTTTTATACTTAAATATTATGTCAACTGCAGGTGTAGAGGATAGTGGGTAGGTAAAGGGAAATCATGTAAAAGAAGATATGATAGTCAGTAGGTAATGGCCATGAGGAGGCACCCACAAAAAATATTGCTCTTGAAAGCCTCTCGCCTCTGAAGGTGACAAGATTCGAAAGACTCTGGTCTCTGAAGTGAGTTAATTTTTCTTGTGAAGGGATGGTTGAGCGATGTTATTGCTACTTATAGTTAAGTGGTCAAAAAATACACACAAAGTCTATGAGTAAAGCACGAGGAAAACTACTATACTGAAAAGAATATATCCAAATGGTTGGTAAACTAAATAAATTAATTAATTAAATCTTGAAAAAGACAGCTTTTCGAAAAAGAAAAAAATGGAAAGGAAACATTTAAAAAGAAATCAATAAAAGATTATTAAAAAACAAAAATAAAATCAATTTTAAAAACACACTCCAAAACGATGATAAATTAAAAAACAACAATAATTAATTTTTTTTATATAAAAACAATAACAAAACAAATTATTGTTATTTATTTATTTATTCTATGTGGTTCACAGACTCTAGAGATTGGTGACCATCACATCCATGGAATCTTGTTGGCTCAATCCCGAAGGCAAATCCTGACCCAAAAGGTGTCGACATGTGACCTCTCAATAGTGTTTTAACAATGGGGACCCAATCAAACCCTCATGACTATATATATATATATAAAGAAAATTTGGGAAAAAAGAAGAAGAAACCTATTAACGTAAGACAATTAAGCTCTATTATATATGGATATAACAAAAAAAAAACAAACACTTGAAGAAGAAGAAGAAAAATAATAAAAAAAAAAAAATATATATATATATATATATATATATATATATATATATATATAAGAGACATGCGTTGTCCCTCCACCCAATGACATGCTTCGCAACCACCACAAAACTCATGCTTACAGTTTGTAGCTACTGCTACCTACATGCTAAGCAAAGTGATAGGGGCAATACATAACCCTTTTTGTTTGTTTGTTTTTTTTTTTTTTTTTTCAAAATTTTCTTATATTTTTTAATTAAAATTAAAATTCTATTACCTATTTTATAACATTTTAAAATTTAAATTTAAATTGTACTTTTTAATTTTTATGTCACATATATATTTTTAAATTTAATTTTTAGTTTACAATTTTTATTTTGGGTTTTTTTTTTGTGACTAAGTTGCATGGTAAACAATTTCCCTAGAATTGTATATGATCATTGTGTTTAGGGTATTATTTGGGTATTTAGATAAAATTATATAATTATATTAAAATGGTTACCCAATCCACGAGAGCTTCACTCAATGAACCTATGACATATCACGTGTATTCATGGCATACTAAGCAATACTCTTTATTTAACTACATATTGGAAAATCCCTCTAAAATCATATTATTTAACACCCTTCCAATACGAACCCAATACACCTTCCCAATTTAAAAAATCCCTTGGTATCTAGTTTTCTTTAATATTTTTTATACCCCTTTATATTTTTTCATTAACTTTGAGCTCCATTTTTATAACTGCCAATATAAAAACCCTTTACCCCCTCTTATATGCTCAATATTATATGTAATTTTTCCCTCAATATATATCCCCCCATATGAACACACATGGTATGGTATTTCTCCCCTAGTGAAGGCCCTATTATCTAGAATTCGTAAATGATGTATGGTAGTCACTTGGCACTCAATCTAGTCAAAGAATAAAAAAAAAACTCAACCAATCCTAAAAACGCATCGCACAATCCCAAAATGGTTAAAAATTTGCCAAGGATGAATAAAATAGTTGTCACAATAAGAATGTGCACACATTCTTTAGAATACATCCACATTCTAAGAACATGGGTGTGTTCTTAAGAATGCATGCACATTCTAAGAACAGATGCACATTCTAAGAACAGACACACATTCTTGAGCTATGTTGAGTTGGTCTGGTTGGTAATTAGGGCTTTAATGACCTTGGACACCCAAGAAAATGCACACATTCCTACAAGCATATGTTCTTGAAGGTCACATTAAAAATTTTAGAGCCAGAAATGTATTAAACATACTATATGAGGGTGAGGGTGAGGGTGATATAGTGCAAAACACATATTTATAATATGAAAGTAAGAGTGGGGATGGAGGGATACAATGCAAAACATAATATGTTTTGCATTATGTCCACCCTCGCATCCCGCACCCCCATATTATGAGGATGTGGATATTTTACATAATATCTCCCCATAACCCCAACCTAATAATATGAGCATGATGGGGATAAGGAGGGTGGATGGGAGTATTATTCAAAACATAGAGATGGAATGAGATATAATAAAAAGCATAATACAAGAGTGAGGATATAGGAAGATACATATATTTTTTATTAGGCTAGTAAGACATTACATATTACATAGGTTTACATTGTTCACATAAAGAGGATTTGAAACCCAAACTTCAGGAGACCAAAATCCTCGCTTACACAACCATCGAAAGATATCTCACCTAAACTAAAGATAAAAGAAAATATTACAGAAAAAATAAAAATAAGATAAAATCTTATACAAAACACTATAATTTGTAATATATCTCTCCTAATCTCCACCATTACCCTAATATAAAGATAAAAATGTTTTACAAATATTTTACTCTCATTCCAACTTAAACAATAATATATCACTCACACTCAATACAAAAGTCAAAAGAAATATATTATGTAAAAGAATACCAATAATGATGATGATGATGATGGTTAACGTCCACTAGGACCTAAAGAAACGAATTATTTAGTTTGATTTAAGATTTTATTCCTATGCTCAAACAACTTGGAGAGCAGCTTCCCGAGCTCAGTGTAATTTTGGCAATGTAAAAGGCTAGGAAGGTCAGTATTGCAACAAAGATTTTGAAACTGAGATCTAATGTGGTTGTACGCGGGGCACTCTAAGAGGAAGTGATTTACATCCTCGATGTTCGTATTCTCACAGAAATGGCAGAACCTTTCCATCCATGGTGTTTTAGGAACTGCCCAATGACGTGTTTCATTATGGAGCTCATGAGAGTTCGTTCTAATCTTGGCTATATTAATTTTCTTCTTTCAGTTAGTTAAAACAGAGAGATACTTTTGGTCTTCTAGGGTGCGGTTGATGACCTCCTTATATTATCTTAGTTTTCTTTTAGGTGCTAAATCTTTCTCACGCCACATTTTTTCTTTGAACTTATAAGTAACAATATTTTTAATGTTATTAATATTTTGCAATGCAACATTCTCGTCGATCTCCCAATGGTTTAACTCGTTTGAGCCTTAGGTGGTTTTGGCTAGAATTTAAAGCTAGCTTAGGAAGTCTATGGTCTCCTATGTTATTTAGTTTGTGCTTGTACAACATAAGCCTAGTCATAGCTAGGCTCTCCATAGGGGAAAGACCCACTTCTATAAGGAGAATAAGATAGGGTGTGTTGCTTTTAATTTTGAGGTTATACGTAGTAAAACGCTTCTAGATTTACTCAATCTTTCTCCAAAATTCTATAGAAATACTACCATCAATATTATAATAAATACATATTAACCATAATAATATTAAAAAATAATATTATTGAATAGGAAAAATAATATTGCCTTTATATTATCTAATATTATATTTTTCAAATCTGATGCGCACATTTTAATTTTGATATTCACACTTTAATAGGGAATGGTTACACTTTTTAGACATTTTGGAAAACCCACGGAAAACGCTTTTGAAATTTGGGGAACTCGTTGTTGATATTCTGGAATCCAATGATCTCTTTTGAATTAAAAATTTCTATTTCGGTAATTTTTAGTTTTGGTTTTACGGTGTAAGATCATAATTTTATATGGGATTTTTTTCAACCTAAAACAAAAGTATTTTTGTATGGGAAAACGGAAAACGCTTTTGAAATTTGGGGAACTCGTTGTTGATATTCTGGAATCTAATGATCTCTTTTGAATTAAATATTTCTATTTCGGTAATTTTTAATTTTGGTTTTACGGTGTAAGATCATAAGTTTATATGGGATTTTTTTTCAAAATAAAACAGAAGTATTTTTGTATGCGAAAAAAGTAATGGATAGGGAAAGTTATTTTTAATAAAATAATTAAACAATATTAATTTTTGAAAAATTTATATTTGGAAAATTTATAAACATGGTGGAACTTTGCAAAAGTAACATTTATGAAACTTGTCGTAATTTTGAAATCATATGAATTATCTGTCTTTTCTTTACAAGGTTTATTGGCCTTGTTATAAGTTTTGGAAGGTCTTTTGTTTATCATGTGAACTTCTTTTGTCTTTTTTTCACAAGTCTTATTGGCCTTGTTGTAAGTTTTGGAAGGCTTTTTGCTTCAATTTTTGTCTAGTACTATTAGTCTTGTTGTAAGCTTTGGAAAAGCCGTAAGCTTACATTTTTTGCCTCTTGCCTTTAAGAAGTACTACTTAAGAATTACTATTGGTTTTGTTGTAAGTTTTTGAAAGTCCTTTATTTATGTTGTTGTAAGTTTTTGGAAAGCTCTTTAATTAATTTTTTGCCAAATCTTGATTGTCCTAGCATATTTTTTCTTTCTAATATTTCCAATAGCTTCAGAATCCTTTATAAATTTATTTTTGATTGAGCCCAACTAATTTATCTTTTTGACATCTTTCTAACAATTGCGATGACCACATAGGATCTCAAAAAGGTGAAAGATTATACTTTATAAAGAATGTCAAGTGGTCACTAGCTTTTGGAACATTTTATCTTTAAATTTTAAAATAGTTAAAAGAATAAATGCAAAGTAATAAGTCTTTTGTTCAAGATTATGTATTGAATTTTGAGAAGAAATCTATAAAGTTGATATTTAAAATTTGAAAATTGTAAATTTTATTTATTTTAATAAAAATAGGTAAATATTTTCATTTAAAAATAAAATAAAAAATTAATATGCAAAATAACACAAATGGAAAGTATTTATTAACAACTTTATTAAAAAGAAATTAAAACAGTGAAATAAAAAGACACAATCTAACTAATAGATCTTTTTTTTTTTTTTTGTCTAAACAGTGTGATAGAATTTCTTCAAGAGATCGTGAATTTTCATTGTTTAAAATGAATTTTTGAATGCATTTATGGATTCAGCTCCTTAAAAAATATTTGAAACACTTGAATTCTAATAATAAAACTCAATATTAGCATTTTAAAAAATCTGTACTAAATTTTGAGTAAAATCTACAAAACCAAATCCTTGGAAAACTATCCCAATAATCTAAATTCTAAAAACATATGATATAAATAAAAAATTCTCCTCTTATAAACTACCATTTAATTACTTTAAATGACATTTTTTTCCCATAATGATTATACTCATTTATTAATAAATAAGTTAAATTAGAATTTATTTTCTCAATAAATAATTTAATTATAATTAATTTGGTAATATAAAAAAAAATGTTTTAATTTATTTTTTTAAATAATTCTATATTATATTATTTAGATTTTATTAACCCGTTACGAGTGCCACATAAGTATTCCGGACATTGGAATGCTTATAAGAGCTGAATTACTATGAGAAAATAAAAGAGTAATACAAATTATGTTACACAAATAACTGTGATCCTTTGGTTTGAATTTGTATGAAATTTAATAATTACTAGTAATTCAATTGTAATGATTAATCATTGATAAAAGGATTATCCTTTTGAGGAGGAGGATGGTCACTAGAGATCCTTATATTGTTAATGACAAAAAAAATACATGAGTTTTTTGCAATCGATATTTTTCTAATAATAAGAAGCATTAATTATCCAAAGAGTATGAAACAAAGATTGCTTATAAGCACTTATGAAGCATATATGGTTGCTCTTATATCAAAGGTGTTGATGCCATAAAGTTATTTGAAGAATTAAGTGCAGTGGAAGTAGAAGCGATAACTTACATAATTCCATTGTATTGACCAGGCAATTGGTATTTTGTGCGTGTGGATTTACTTTGAAGATAATGGAGAATCTTAGAATAGTGTGAGTTGGTTCACGAGACCTCAAGATAGGAATTAGTTTCTATTTCTAAGGGTATGGTTCTAACAACCTTAAAAGCATGTAAACTATATAATCTGTGATGTACATTGAGAATGTAGAGCGTTTTGCAAAGCTAGAGTCTCCTGGTTCAGACTCTCTTTCCTAGAGCTGACTAGAGAGTGTTTTATTTATCAATACAACATCTCATTTTAACATGGTATCAGAGCTACAACGCTAAGAAACCTGTTCGCTGGGTGGAAAGAGGTCGGCGCACTTGAGTCGAAAACAGTGCGTAGTTTGGCGACAAAATCGCGCTGAAGCGCGTATATCAGCAAGAAAATCGCGTCGATCTCAATAGTAGCCTTAAGTGTTTCTTCTTTGCAACAGCGGCGCAAGTGTTTGGTGGAACGATGTGAGTCCGCGTTGGAAAATCGCGCCAACCCAGGTGAGGTGAAGAACATTGCGTTTATTTTTGCTTGCTGCGTGTTTTGCTTGGCACTTACCTTATGGACCGCCGAGGAGGAATCACGCTGACCGTGGAGATCTGCTTAGCGTGGTGGGTTGAGACAGGCGCCGCTTTTTTCTTGTTTGTTGCTCAATGTGGTCGTCGAGGAGGCCTAGAATTATTGCATCATTGTTGCGTGGAGGCTAACAGTTGGAGGAGGCTGAGATTTCTTGAGGCCGCGTGGAGGAGGCCGAGACTTGTTGCATCATGCCTACTAGTTTGGGAGTTGTATCGAAATCTTTCAAAGGCAACCTGCATTAACCAACTGAAACTCCACATAGCCTACAATCCGAGAAGGAGTCGATCTGCAGGAGGTAGAGGTCATTGTAGACTTTGGAGGAGGGAGGACTATTGTTAAGGCCGCAAGAAGCAGTGGCACGAAGCGTGTGCAGCAGAGAAACTTTATTGGTGTGGATCGTAGGCTGTGGAGGGCGTGATAACTACAGGAGATCCATGGAGACATGCAGGAGGCCGCGTGAAAGTCGAAGGAAGCATGGAAGAGATCTGCACAGAGGAAACGTGGAGGAACCTTGTTACTGTGGTTGGTCGTAGACCTGATTGATATTGGTAACGCAGACACTGTCTTTCATAAAGATCTCGAGTAGATCTAACAATTTTTTTCCTGTCAAGTTTTTTTTTTAATAATCAATATGAATGATCAAATAATCGAAGCATACTTGAATGAGCATAACAAACTTGATGGCTCCAATTATTCGAATTGGAAATTCAAGATGCAAACTGTGCTAGAAGCGCAGAGTGCCTAGACGATTGCAAATGGGGATGAGCCAAAGCCAGCAGCTGGATTAGCATTGGTCTTAGATTGGGAGAAGAGAGAAGGTAAAGCAAGGACGCTGCTGAAGATGTCCGTGAAAGACTGCATCATATCACATATCAGAGAATGTAAATCAGCGAGAAAAATCTGGGGAATATTGAAGGATTTGTATGAGATGAGGAATACAAATTGTCTCTTGTTCCTGAAGAGCAAGATTTTATCCTTGAAGATGGAGGAAAATGAAACAGTTGCTTCCTTCATAGCGAAGATCAAAGATCTGAAGAACAAATTGGCAGACATTGGTGATACAGTTGCAGATACAGATTTAGTGACAATTACCATGAATGGTGTGACCGATGACTACCAAATGTTTATCACTGGGATAAATGCGAGAGAGAAAATACCAAAGTTTGAAGAACTGACAGGAATATTAATGCAAGAAGACGAAAGAAGATTGACTCTGAAGCCCCAGAGTGCAGATCTTGTGTTAATGGCAAAGAAGAACTTCTTCAAAGGAAAACGAAATCTGCAACAACAAAACAGAGAAAACCCACAGAAAAGACCAAATCAAACTCAAGGTATGCATCTGAATAGAAACAACTTTGAAATTAAATGTTGTTATTGCGGAAAACTTGGTCATATGGCTAAGGAGTGCAGGAAGAACAAATATCATGAACAACAACGGAGGCAGAAAAGACATGCAGGTCATCTCACAAATGATAATCATGTGCAGAACTTCATATTATTCATGGAAAATTTTGATGAGAATATTTATGCAAACATTTGGTATGTAGATTCGGGAGCATCCACACATATGATGGGAAACAGGCAATGGTTCGAAGATTTTAAAGAAATCAATGATGGAGCACAAATCTACCTTGGTGATCACAGAAGTCATCAGGTCAAAGGGTGTGGAGAAATCTCTGTTATTTTACCTAATGGTACTGTAAGACATATTCATAATGTCATGTATCTGCCTAGTGTGACAAAGAATTTGATTTCTATATCCATGATTACAGATCAAGATCTCAAAGTTGAATTTTTTAAATCTAACTGTTATATTAAAGATCTGTTGGATGGCATGAAGATTGTTGCTTCAAGAATTCGAACAGGAGGTCTATATAAATTGGATGTGAGACTAGCACCAGTGCGAGCTTTGACAACAACGAGTTTGACTACAAAAGAGCTCTGGCATTAGAGATTTGGTCATATCAACTACAATGATTTGTTGTTACTTCAGAAAAAAGGAAATGGTAAGAGATCTTCCTATATTAAAACAAGTGTATAATGATTGTGATGCTTGTACATTAGGAAAGATGCATAGAGAAGAATTCCTTGGTCGAGTAGAAAGGAAACAGAGGGACATACTTGAATTAGTGCACACAGATCTTTGTGGACCCATCCAAACAAAGTAATTAGGAGGTGCACTATATTTTTTACTATTTGTTCATGACTGCACAAAGTTTTCTTGGGTATATGTTTTGAGTAAGGAAAGTCACACATTTGAATACTTTAAGTAGTTCAGAAACATGATTGAAAAGCAAACAGGGAAGCATATAAAAATTCTCTGCTCCAATCAAAGGGGAGAATACAGGAAGGATGAACTTATCAAGTATTGTAAAGACCATGGGATATTACATCAATTCACAGTACCCCATACTCCTCAGCAAAACAGAGTAATGGAAAGACAGAACAAAACATTGGTGGAATGTGCTAGGATCATGTTGAAAGGTAAGGATCATTTGAATGGTTTTTGGGCTGAAGCATTGAATACTGCAGTTTATTTGAAAAATAGGAATCCTACAAAGAGTCTTAAGTTTAAAACTCTGTATGAAGCATTATATGGATTTAAGCCTAGAGTGAAACATTTAAGGGTGTTTGGGTCTAAAGCATTTGCCCACATTCCAAAGGAAGACAAAAGAAAACTAGATTCAAAAGCCATTAGATGTAACTTTGTAGGGTATTGTTCACAATATAAAGCTTATAGATGATTTAATCCCTCTACTCACAAGATTTTTGATAGTAGAGATGTCATATTCCATGAGCAGGTTCATGAAGAATCTGTTAAGCACAATGAGGAATGGGATATTCCGTTCTTGGTGGAAGAAAATGAAGAAACAAGAAACAACTAGGATCAGTAGACAAAGGCAGAAGAAGAGAATTCAGATGCAGCAATCAAGCCAAGTCCAACAAAGGAAACTCAAAATGAGTTAGAAGCTACACCAACACTCAGAAGATCAGGTAGGCAGACTCAATTGCCTACTAGATACATGGAAAATGATTTTATAACTAGCATGATGAATGTTGTTGAACCTTCTAGTTATAAGGAAGTAAATAATTATAGTGAATGGGAAACAACTCTGGAACAAGAATATGAATCTATAATTAGGAACAACACTTGGGAGTTGTTTGAAATTCCTAAAGGGAAAAAAACCATAGGTTGTAAATGGTTGTATAAACCCAAGATTAATGCAGATGGAACCATAGATAAATTAAAAGCTAGATTAGTAGAAAAGGGGTATTCAGAAAAAGAAGGCATTGACTATGAAGAAACCTTTGCACCCGTAGCAAAACTAAATACTATCAGAATGTTGATTTCTTTAGCTACTAAGAAACATTGTATGATTCACCAACTAGATGTAAAATCTGCATTTTTAAATGGCGAATTGAAAGAGGAAGTTTATTTAGAGCAACCTGAGCGGTTTGTCCAAAAACAGAAAGAAAATTTAGTCTGTAGATTAAAGAAAGCTCTATATGGATTAAAGCAAGCACCCAGGTCCAGGTATGAAAATATTAATTCATTTTTCCTACAACTTAGCTACAAAAGAAGTAAAAATGACCCTAATCAGTATACCATGAAAGATGAAAAGGGGCGCATAGTGTTGATTTCTTTGTATGTAGATGATTTAATTATTACAGGTGATTCTATTGCTCTAATCAAAGAAAACAAGCAACAAATGTCACAGGTGTTTGAAATGAAAGACCTTGGTGAATTAAGATATTGTTTGGGTCTTGAGATCTGGAGAGATTCAGGACAAACTTTTCTCTCCCAGGGTATGTATGTCAAAGGTCTACTGGATAGATTCAGGTTGGATCAGTGTAAGGCTGCAGCAGTAACACTACAACAAAACATTAAACTTCAGAGTGAGGATGGCTCTAAAGAGGCAGATACGACACTTTATAGACAACTGGTTGGGAGCTTAATCTACCTAACCACTACTAGACCAGTTTTGGCTTATCTAGTCAGTGTGCTAAGTCAATACATGTCCAAACCACTTTAGAGTCATTGGAATGCAGCAAAATGTGTTTTAAGGTATCTATAAGGAACTATAGACTATGGTATTATTTATACTGATTCCTCTAATGTTAGATTGACAGGATTTATAAATTCTGATTGGGCTAGAAACGTAGACGACCGCAGATCCATAACAGGCTATGCATTTAGCATTGGATCTGGGTTAATTACATGGAGTAGCAAGAAACAAAACGCAATTTCCTTGTCTTCAGTGAAAGTAGAGTATCAAGCTATGAGTGCAGCAACATGTGAGGCAGTTTGGTTGTGGAGACTTCTCCAAGATGTGAGGGAAGAACAGAAAGATGCAACAACAATCAGATGTGACAACCAGAGTTCAATCAAACTTGCTAATAATTTGGTGTTTCACAAGAACACTAAACACATTGATACACAATTCCACTTTGTCAGGGAGAAAGTGCAATCAAAAGAAATCCATCTTGTATATTGTAAAACATGTGATAATGTTGCAGAAATTTTCACTAAGCCTCTTGGAAAAATTAAGTTTGAAATGTTTAGGGAGATGTTAGGCATATTTGTGAACCCCTTCTCCATTAAGGGGGTGTGTTGAAGATAATGGAGAATCTTAGAATAGTGTGAGTTGGTTCACGAGACCTCAGGATAGGAATTAGTTTCTATTTCTAAGGGTATGGTTATAACAACTCTAAAAATATGTAAGCTATATAATATGTGATGTACATTGAGAATGTAGAGCATTCTGCAGAGCCGGATTCTCCTAGTTCAAACTCTCTTTCGTAAAGCTGACCAGTGGGTGTTTTATTTATCAAAACAACATTTCATTTTAACATGTTGAATGAGAAAGTGGAAGAATGGAGATCTCTCTCTCTCTCTCTCTCTCTCTCTCTCTCTCTATATATATATATATATATATATATATATATATATATATATATATCTTCTTCTGGTTGCAAAGCAAAACAGAGATCAGATCATTGACACGTATATCTACCTTGTCACGAAATGAGAAAATCTATGTACACTTTGTTAATGTGATCTTCAATAACATCATCCAAGGTGTATAACAATAAAGTAATTTCAAGTAAATCAAGGTTGATCTTACAAGGGACCCCAATTGTTGATAGTCAAAAGGATGGAGCTGGAAAGGTGATATAGTTCATTGATCTATGTCACAGATTAATTCCTATTATAGTGTAATAATGACTTCCGCATTAACTCAGGTTACAATGTAATAATGACTACATCTAGATGATTATACTTGGCAAATAAATAGTTTTTTAAGCATTTATATTTTTAATATATTTTTTATTTCTAATAATTATAAATTAAAGCCCATGAAAATTGTCGCATCAATAGTTTAGACTGATCATAAAAAGAAATTTTTGAATTTGAAAATTTTATAAATTATTTTGATTTTAAAAAACATCATTTTAATTTAGTAATTTTCTAAAATTTTGTAAAATTTTACAAAAAAAACAAATTATAGAACAAAAATTTAATAACTTTTTGACTAAAAAGAAATTACAATATAACCTACAATAAGTAGGTATAATAAATGTAGTTTTGAATTATCAATTTTATTTTATTTAAAAAAAAATTGTTATTTTTTTATTAATTAAAAAATTTAAAATAAATTTCTTAAATTTAATTGTTAGTTTATTTATGTGTAAGAGAATTAATTGGAAAAATCCTATAGAACTTGTACAATTCAAGGGAGTAAATTCTACGTTAGGGTTCTGACAATGCTAGGGTTCTCGTCCACCTGATTAAATTTGGATTTCCTTTAGAAGTTGGATTTCCTACACAAAAACCCTTTTGGGCCAATTTGAATTCATAGGCCCCCTTGACAAAGTTTGTGTTAGGTCCATGCCAGTTGCATAACAATTTGGCTAAGGGGGGTTTATGGCCCTACACTAGCAGGGACGAAGGTGGGTTTTCTCCAGAGTTTGCAACACCTAAAGGAGCTTTTGGGGGACACTAATTGGATCATAAAAGGGGAATTCAACCTGATTAAGGATCTGGGTGAGAAAAAAGGAGGAATAAGGCGATTGGATCCAATCTCCATTTCCTTCCACGAGACAACTTAAGAAGTCGGTGTAGAAGAAATCAAATTCAAAAACAGATCCTTCACCTGGAATAATAGATAGGGAAGTAAGTACCAGATCACATCATGACTGGATCATTTTCTCATTTCCGATAATAGCCTTCAACAAGATTTGTTCCTTCAAGTGTTGATCCTTCTATGCTTGGGATTAGATCATTGACCCATTTTCTTATAAATTGACCTGTTTATGGCCTTGCATAACCACCGCTTTCATTTTGAATCTTTCTGGCTCGACAAGCTAGACTTCCTTGCTAAGTTAGAAGAGTGGTGGAAAGCCATCCGAGTGACTATTCGCAACCCAACAAAAACTTTCCAATTAAAGCTGAAGGAATTAAAAGGGAGAATCAAAGAATGGAACTGAAATTACTTTTTCAATATCCATCAAGAAGAGTGGCTTCTCGAGGAAGATATGAGATCAATCCAACAGAGAATCGTCTTAGAAGGGAGGAATGAAGCTCTCATTTCTTAGGAGGGTCAGGCTCTAACTGATTTGAAGCAACAACAGAAGCAAGAAGAAACCATGTAGAGACAAAAATCACGATTTCAATGGCTCAAAGAGGGGGAGCGTAACACAATTTTTTTTCAGAGGACTATGTTGAATCATAAACAGTTTAACCGAATCTTCTCCCTCAATGGCTCAGATGGGAGGAGGCTGCTATAACATGGAGAGATCTCAAAAGAGTTGATAGCTCACTTCCAAAATCTGTTCATAGAACCTACTGGGGACACAAGTGGGTCCATCTCTCGAATCTAACAATGAATTCCAAAGTAAATCTTGGATGATCACAACAAGGCCCTCATGCGAGAGATATCCTATGCTGAGGTAGAAGAGGTGGTACGGGCCCTCCAAATGAATAAACCCCCTCATTTAGATGACTCTACTGTTGAATTCTTCAAAGCAGTATGAAACTTTTTGGGTGATGAAATCCATGAGTTAGTGGAAGATTACATCCCCTCCCAACTAATCTAGTCGGGTTTGAATGTAAATTTTCTCATGCTCATCCCCAAGAAAATTACGGTGTTCGACCCTGGCAACTCTCGGCCAATTTCTCTGTCCAATGTCATTTATAAGATCATTTAAGGCATTCTAGTCCGGAGGCTAAAGCCAATTCTGCATTAAATTGTTGGGCCTGAATAGTCAAGCTTTGTAGAAGGGCAACAAATAATGGATTGTATATCGGTGGCCCATGAGGTTGTCCACTCCCTATCCTCATCCAAATCACTAGGTATGCTTATAAAACTTGATCTCTCCAAAGCTTATGATCATCTGAATTGGGATTATTTATTTTCCATCCTTGATGCTTTTGGTTTCTCTCCTCCTTGGGTTATCTGGGTTAAATACATGATCATGGCCCGGTTTTATTCAATTGTTGCTGATGGAGTGCCCTCTCACACCTTTCGGTGATCCAAGGGGCTTCGTCAAGGGGGCCCCATATCTCCCTTTGTCTTCATCATAGCAGTTGAAGGTCTTGGTTATCTTATTAAGGTAGTGGTGGGATCGCGTAATCTCTAGGGCATAAAACTCTCCCAGGAGACCCCCCCAATCACCCACCAACAATTTTTAGATGAAAACATGCTATATGAGAAAGCAACCTTGAAAGAGGCTCGGAAATTTGGTTCCATCCTTGAGTTGTTCCATCAGTCACCAGGCAAACAGATTCATGGTGACAAATCAGACATCTTCTTTTTCAATACACTTCCTAGGGTGAAAATCCATCTCGTCCGGACATTAGGATTCAGAATTGGAGCACTCCCCAGTACATACCTTGGAGTACCTTGGTATATAACTCACATAAAGACTATTGACTGGAAAGAAATGTTAAACCGCATCGATAGGAGGCTTTCCAGCTGACTTTTAGGGGTCCTGAATTCAGTGGGCTAACTAGTTATTTTGAAGGAATCTCTACAACCCATATCAATATACCGTCTCTCTGGTCCCTTCCAACCCCTCAAAGCATTTACAAGCAACTTACAGCCAAATTTCAAAAATTTCTTTGGTTTGGGCTATATATAGGCCGTAAGTGGGCTCTCGTGGCCTAAGATAAATTATGTAAGCCAAAGACCCATGGCGGTCTGGGGCTAAAAGATCCTAAACTATTGCACATGCCCTTAGTGCTAAAGTATGGTGACGACGGTTGTAGGTAGGGCAGAAGATATGGAACAATATTTTGACATTCAAATATACTGTTGTTGGCTTCCAAGACCCTCTAAAGAACCATCACAACCTACCGAATGGTTCCTCCATTTGGAATCGGGTAAAGGAACATCGATACTTAATAAGAGACCATGGGTTTTGGGAAATCAGGAACGGATGTATGTCTATAGTTTTGGACGAAGCTTGGATGAAACACCCCAGACTAACCCATGGTGACACCTTCAAAGATATTCAAGCCTTTACCACTCAATTGGGAGCAGAGAGAGTCAAGGACTTTTGGAAGGACATTAATTCGGGGTCGAAATGGCAGCAGTGGAAAACTGTAGCAAATTGGCTAGCCCATGATCCACCTCTGGATTTGGAAGCCCTTACTCAGATCCTCCATCAACGCCCCATTCTTAACAATGGGGAACCTAATAAGATGTAGCGGGGGAACCTCTCTAAGGGTATTTTCTCTCTCTAAGAAGCTTATTCAATTTTATCTTCTGTAGGAGATCTAGATCCGAACTCCTTGTGGAAATTTATTTGGTACTCCAAGTTATGGCCAAAAGTTGCATTTTTTCTATGGCTAAATGGGCAGGGAAAACTCCTCACTTGGGACAAAATCAGGAAAAAAGGTTTTTGTGGCCTATCCTAGTGCCCTCTTTGCTACAATAAGGAAGAAACCACTGGTCACTCGTTAAAATCCTACCCCAAGGCAATGGAGATTTGGGGTCGTCTTGCCTCCTTGTTTGGGGTGCTTGACTGGTCAACTAATAGCTTGAAAGAATCACTAGAGGCATGAAGATGGAAACTCTTTAAAAATCCCATTGTAAACAAAGCATGGTGTCTCTCACAAGGATTTGTCCTTTGGAACCTATGTAAAGCAAGAAACAAGGCAATATTCCACTTAGAAACCATCCAAACTGATCAAGTGTGGAACACTATA
This sequence comes from Pinus tabuliformis, assembly GCA_031772625.1. Taxonomy (NCBI): domain Eukaryota; kingdom Viridiplantae; phylum Streptophyta; class Pinopsida; order Pinales; family Pinaceae; genus Pinus; species Pinus tabuliformis. The sequence continues at coordinate 261,814,509 of CM062818.1, read as the reverse complement.
TTACGAAATATCAAATAGACTCTTTCAATTTCTCATTGGGTGGAGGAAGAATGGAAAGCGGAAGGTAAGGAACGTGACATTCTGTAGCTCTTTCTCTTAACCATAATTAGTTTGACCCCAGTCCCGCTAACAGACCACCAATGATGGAGAAGTCATCCAACACCTTCCTCTGCCCCCCAAAAGGGTTCTTCAAACTCAACTTTAACGGTGCCTCAAAAGGCAACTAGGACCGAGAGGCCTCGGAGGGATAATTTGCAATTACACTAGGCATACGGTGAAGTTTTTTGCATCCTCATGTTGTAGCTCCACAAACAATATGGCAGAATTTATAACACTACAAAAAGGGCTACATGTTGCTGCAGAGATGGGGGTGAAAAAACCACAGGTCACAAGAGATTCTCTAATTATTTTCGCCATGCTGCAAAAGCTCATAAATGAGTCCCCCTAAGATAAAGTTATAAAGAGCTGAATTCTGTAACTGATAGGTGAGCATATACATTCTAAACTCTCTTCCTTTACATATGTAATCACAGAGCATGTGGAACGTGAAGGTAACAAGGTGACAGAAAAACTTGCCAATTGGGGAAGTGAACACCATGGTCAGGAAATCCTCTAGGACTGGTCCCCTCATTCACAAAACGTCCACCTAATGGAGCTCCAAAGAATCGTGACAATGGAAGAGGCTTCCCCGATGGAGGTGATGAACCAGACGCACAAGGAAATGCATGGGTGAGGAAAGTCACCACTTGGCAACAGGTTTGAGGACCGACCTTCCCTTCCTCTCACATTAACTTGTGTATGGGGGGGTAAGGTGATCCATGGGAAATCTCAATCATCCTTGACCTAAGCAGGAGGCGACATTTGATGACAATGTATGGTAGGTGGTGGATGTATTTGGGCTTGGTCCCAACTCATTGCATGTTATGGGTATTCTGTGAGTAGGAGTCAGAAACGACGAACATTTATTGTGTGGGAAAGGTGGTGACGCTGTTGCTGGTGCTCCCTCTCTGGTTTTTGTTTTTGTGTAGTAGCAACTTACTTCTTTAGTGTCTTCCATTGAATGCCTTCGTGCGCGAGCAGAGCATGGCCTCTGGAGTTTGAGGTTATACAATGGTTTTGGTGCATGTGGGAGGATTCTTCTTTGTACTTTAATGCTAATTGGTTTTCACCCCTACGCATCTCCTCTCCAGGCTTTTCTAAACTTCGACAGTCTCTGTGTCAGGGGTTGTGGTGGCAAGGCTTATGGGTAGGCTAGCTTGTTGTTTTCCAGTGTCAACACAAGGGTGGTGGAGAGCGTGCCCAACATGATACCGTTGGTAGGTGTTGGTGGGTCTGGTTGTGTGGAGCCTTGTTAGCAAGGGAAGGGCGAACTTGGGGGGTTGTCATTGCAGTCTGCTTCTCTGTCAGTTTCTTTGCTAGGCCTCCTCAATCCGGCTTTGGTTCTATAAGTATGTGTCCAATTCCTCATCTTGGATGATCCTCCTCCCTGACGAAGCCTAGCTTGGCTTAACAAGGGGGATAGGGGCCTCAATTACAGGTGATAGTTATGGAAGGGGAGAAAATTGGGGCTGGCTAGGGAGGAAAGATAGTCGGTTGCTCGAAGCAGGAGGCGTCTGGAGTCTGTGGCAGTCAGGGTCAAGGTGGCTCAGTGGCTAGGCATGGGGGTCGCATTCCACAGCCTTAGTAGCAGGTTGGGGTGAAGAGATGTGATGGAACAAGTCGACCAGGGACACAAGGCGTGTGGTGGAAGGTCTAAGGGAAGTTCATCAATATTTTTTGGAGAATTGCAAGGATATGATTCAATTAATGTTGGAGCGGATGGAAACGACAGACCAGATCCGTTGAGAAAAACACGCAGAACTCATATCTAAATCTAAAAAAGGCATATTTTCCAAACCAACAAAAATTAAAAGGAAATCAATAAAATGTTATTAAAAAACAAAAATTAAATCGATTATGAAAATAAACTTCGAAAACGATAAATTAAAAAAAAAAAAACTTAAAAAAATAATAATTAAAAAATATATATAAAAAATAGTATTATTTATTTATTTTATATAGTTTACCTATAGGAAGATTGAGAATATTTTTGTCTAAAAAATCTACAAATAATAAATCATTATTTTATATATATATATATAAAATAAAAATATTTTAATAATAAATTTTATATAAAATAATAATAATAATAATAATATAATATAATTAAACTCTATTATATATATAAAACAAATACACAATTAAATTAAAAATATATATAATTAATTAAAAAAATTGAACAAACAAGAATTAAAAATAAAATAAAATAATAACAACAAACAAACATATTATCTCTGCTGGTGATGTATAACGTTGTTCCCCAGCGCAACGACTGCCACAACTCGTGCTCAACATGTGCAGTTGTTGCTACTTCCCTGCTAGGCAAAAAGGTGATGGGCGTAAACATTGTCCTTCCCTCGACATTGTCATCCCCATACATAGCCTTTTTAGTTTTTTGTTTTCTTTTTCTCAAAATTTTTTAATATTTTTTAATTAAAATTTGTTAAATTCTATTATTTATTTTATAAATTTATTTTGTAATTTTTTTTAAATTTAAATGCTAATTTGTAATTTTCTATTTTTATTTTGGGTTTGAGATTTAATTAACTTAATTTCTCTAAAATTGAATATGGTCATTGTGTTTAAAGTGTTATTTAAGTATTTTTATGAATTTTAAATCAATTATATATATATGATTATTAAAATGGTTACATAGAGTCCATAAATGATGTATGGTTTCACTTGGCACTTGACCTAAATTAAGAATCAAGAAATTTTCCCAACCAGACATAAAATACAATAAAATAGTGGTCACACCAATTCTCAAGAATGCATGCACTTCTAAAAACATGTGTGTTCTTAAGAATGCATGCATATTCTAAGACCACATGAACATTCTTGAGCTATGTTGAGTTGACGGCCTCATTAGTAACTAGGGCTTTATCGAGCCTCGAAGCCAAAAAAATGCACGCGTTTCTACGAGCACATGTTCTTAATGGCCTCATTGAAACTTTTGTGGGCCACAAAGATATTAATCATGTTATATGAGAGTGAGGGTGGGGAGATATAATGCAAAACACCTCATATTCATAATATGAAAGTGAGGGTGTTGATGGAGAAAGATACAATACAAAAACATAATATGTTTTACATTATGTCCATCTCTGCATCCCACACCCCATATTATAATGGTGAAGATGTTTGGCATAATACCTCCCTATAACCCTAACCTCATAATATAAACATGATAGTGATAATGAAAATAGATGAATAAAATATATAATACAAAACGTAAAAATAAAAAAAAATAAAAATTAAATAATTTTTTTTATGCAAAGCATAAAAATAAAATAAAATATTAAACCAAACCCTTTATAATTTATACTGTATCTCTTCCAATATCCACCCTTACTTTTATATTATAAACATAAAAATATTTTACGTAATATTTTACCCATTCTAACTTCAACTATAATATATCATTCTCACTCAATGTGAAAGTTAAAAATGGTATATTATACAATCATATTATAATCATCAATGTCATAATAAATGTATATTAACATTAATAGTACCAAAAAATAATATGACCTTTATTAGCATCCAATATTATACCTTTTCAAATTTGATGCGTACAATTTAGTTTTGATATTCACACTTCAATATTGAATGTCTATACTTTTTTGGACATTTTGGAAACCCTTTTTTGACATTTCGGGAATTCGTTGGTCATATTCTCGGAATCTAATGATCACTTTTGTATTTTGCGAATCTAACGATCACTTTTGATTTAAATATTCGCACTTTGGGTAATTTTAATTTTGATTTGTAATATAAGATCTTTGCTACGGGGTTATTTTCAAAATAAACTAAATATAGTTTTTAATTGAGAATTTTTTTTGTTATTTAAATTTCTTATTAATTAATAATATTAAAATAATTTATTTAATTTAATTATTAAGTGAATTAATAATTTGAAAATAAATTAATTTTTCTATTATAATAAATACATATATTTTTAAACTAGAATATATATTTGATTAGATATTTTGTTATAATATATTCGAAAATTTAAAATTTACATTATTACAATTTTATTTCTTCATTATATTTATAAATCTAGGTTATTGTTAATAGCATATTTGTTTTTTAGAAAATAGAGAACAAAAAAATAAAAGCTTACACACACATTTGACACAAGATATGACTTAAAAAACTTTTTAGGGAGAAAAGACTAGGTGGAAGGTGAGGTTGCTCTACTTTCTTTCTCTCAATAGAAAATGTCTAAAAGTACAAAGAAATATGGCCTATGGCATGTGGGCGACTATAGTGTACTAGTCCTCTCTGTGTGCTCTATCTCATATCTCTCTCGACTAGTTTTCTCAGTTGTGGAACAAATGCACTCAAAAGAATGGAACCCATTTTCCTTCTAGTGGATCGGTTATAACACAACTTGATAACCTACTAGTGGTTAGGTTTGTCTACCTTAACTCTTAACCTGAGTTATAATATAGACTCTTATAGAGTTTTCTACATCATAATCACATGGCTATCCACTTTTCCATGAAAAATGGGGACCGGTGTGGCATCTCCTATAATTATGATGGCGAAAATAGGAAGGTCAACTTCCGAATGGTTTAAATTTCTAATATATAAACCAATTGAAGTGATTTTTGCGTCATTTGAAAGGTATTTTGTGTAGAATAGGAATAAAAGGTGTTTCCCTAATGCGAAAAATTTATACCCCCAAAAAAATTTCATTTGATGCCTCAAAATTCTCCTAGAAGGTTTCAAACCCTAATTTGCTAAATGGCTCCTCCTAGTAAAAATGGTCCTAAAAGTTTATTCCTCCACTTTTTCCACTCTCGACGAATAGATATGGATGCAAAACAATACAAGTATCCAATTTGGATCACAACTCCCATTTTTGGAGGATTTTGGTCCCCAGAGGCTTCCACTGGACATGGTGAGGAATTTTTCTTCCACCCTCTCTCAGGTGTACCATTTAGCTTTGCTCAGAAGTTGTCCTTTCAACCCAATCTACCCAAGGTCATGTTGCCCCTATCCTATAGTTCTAGGCCTCATTTAGAAAATTATATCTTTTGACAACTCTTCCTAAGCATCTAGTACCAAATCCCCCACAGAAGGTAGGACTTGTTTGATCCACGAGATCAAAAATATGTTCAAAAATAAAAGTGCTCGAAATCACTTAAAACTAGCTCCAAATCATAGATCTCATCATTCTGATTCCAATGACATTTGAATTTCCTCAATCCGACACCATATGTGAAATTTGTTGTGTTCTGAAGTTTTTGGCAAACAGCTAAAAAGTAAACTTGCAGGGTTGACTCGACTACTGACTAGGCATGGCATACAAGTTATGTAGTATTGGCATCAATATGTGACTATGCAGGGTACGGTGCCATATGGGCCAATCTCGTGCTAACACGTGGCAGGGTCGTACAAGCAGGGTTGGCGATATTTGATTAGTTGTTGTGTTTTGATTTTGGCCAATCGTAGGCCATCACGTGGCTCAATGGGAGGCCGCCACATGACTTATGCCTGTTGGGAAAAATTTTGTAAAGGGGTCAAACGAATTTGGTGGGTTTTGACACTTAGACCTCTAGCAAACTGATCAATGATGGAACCATTGAACCAAATATGTTGCATGTTATAGTTATGAAGTGAATTAATATTTAAATCTTAATTATTTTATGGTTGGTGGGAGGGTCGGGGCACATGGTCCCAACCCTTGGTTACACGAATCCAACCTACCAAAACCATTGGTTGAGTATTATAGAGGGGGTGGGCGGATAATCCCTATTGCCCGGTCCAAATGGTCCCACGAAATAAATGACGAGACCATCGGGAGGAGGGTTGGCACGTGGCACCGAACCCTAGCCACATGTCTACCACATGACTAATCGTAGGGCTTAAAAATAGGCGATTAAGGCCTCATTAGCAAGTTTAAAATGGTGATAATTTTCACCTTTTTCGGTGGGATTTCCTTTGTTCCCACACCAATTTGTTGCTCAGTGTCAAATTAGGTTCGTCAAAGAGGAGTTTTGTCATTTTGCAGCACACGTAGAATGAAAATTGAGAAAGAGGCCTAACTTGGTTATTTTTTAGCATTTTTGAGCCCATGAAGAGCCTACACAATGTTTTTGGGTGTTATGGACCCAATGGCTACATTATTTTTGTGATTTGAGCATTACAGGTTCATGTAATTTACATTTTGAGCATATAATAGAAAGGGCCAAAATTGGAAGACCTACAGACATAACCTAAGAGGGGTGAACTTCGTCATCAAATTGTTGTTGTGTGATGTTGTTCATTGTCTATTTTTCTTTGTTTTATTTATAGAAAACTTAACTAGAAACACTAAGTTTTTGTGCTTTTGCAACTCTATCCATTGTCCATAAGACATAAACTTGCTTGCAAACTTTTTGAAGAAAAGTTCAAGTTTCTAATTTCAGATCAGTTTGGTATCAGAGCATGGTTGCTTTGAAAGTTTGACTATGTTTGCAAGTGTTTTCTTGATGATTACAAGGTTAAAGTTGAAAATAAGAGAAGGATTTATTGAAGAACCAAACTCTCAAATTGGTTCAAGGAGGTGAAAAACTCCTCAAACTCCACCATTCATGGCACATGAAGAAGGACATGAGCTAACATCTGAGGATGATAGAGATTTCAGAAAGGTTTGATATGATATGTCTAATCTGGTGAAAGTTTTATATGAAGAGAGAACAACAAGGTTGCAAGGAAAGAGTTCAAATCATCCAAAAGGTAGTGGTGGTGATGGGAGAAAGCCTCTACATCCACTAACTCCTTCACCTCCATCTTCACCTTCATCTTGATCTCCTTCCTCACCTGAACATACTCCTCCAAGATCTCCAAAAGGACATGCTAAGTCTCCTTTGCTTATGCTCGAAGTCAAAGTCTAGAGAGAAAGGAAAGGGGAAGTTTAAAGGAAAAGTAAAAAATAATGCTATAGTCAAGAAAGAGGAAGAGAAACTTACCTGTAACCATTGTTCAAAAGAAGGACATGATGAAGAGCATTGTTGGAAACTACATCCATGAATGAGACCAAATAAGGCTAACAACAAGGGGAAACAAAAAATTGCTGCAACCACTGAACACGATCTAGGATCTGATTCAAGTGATGAAACCAAATTCATAGCCATGGGAATGAAAAGTAAAGCTTCTATTTCATGTACTAGTTTTTCTAGTAATCATATTGAGTCTTAAAATGATAAAGAAAGAATTGATCTTTTCCATATCAGGGTCATTACAAAACATACAAAAGTTGATACATTGTTTGATAGTGGATACTAAGTCAACCTTATTTCTAAAGCTATTGTCAAGAAACTAAACTTAGAAACTACACCCCACCCTAAACCTTACACTTCGGGTTGGGTATGTGAAAATTCCAAATTGCAAGTGACAAGAAAGTGTAAACTCAAATTTTCCATCACTGGAAACTTTATTGATGAGGCAGAGCTTGGTGTTGTACCCCTTGGCATATGAATAATTTTCTTAGGGAGTCCATATTTGTATGGCCGAAAAGCCATATTCTATCATCATGAAAGCAAGTAGCATATTTTTAAATATGGAATTGAGTATATTGTTAGAGCACATCATAAGAAGATGAACTTATCTCATGTAAGTGTTGGTAAAATGAAAAGGCTTGTAAATGTTAGTAAGAATTTTGTATTGTTGATGATCAAGCCTAAAGATACTACTGAATGTGAAGATTTCGAAGGATGTGATTCAAAAATCAAGCATGATTTGGTTGAAGTGGTTAACACTTATGACAAGATGTTTCAGGAACCTGAAGGGTTACCTCTTACAAGAGGAATCCAACATGAGATTCAATTGTAGCAGGATGCACCTTTTCCAAACATTGGCATGTACAAAATGTCAATTTTGGAGAGTACAAAATGTCAATTTTGGAGAATACAAAAATCAAGTAGAAAATTCAAGAGATGTTTGACAAAGGGTTCATCAGGACTAGCACATCTCCTTGTGGGTCTCCTGTCATCTTGGTTCAAAAGAGGGATGGTACATGGCACATGTGTGTGGATTTTAGAGCTTTGAATAGCATCACGGTAAATAATCATTAACCTCTTCCTTGCATTTATGATTTGATAGATCAGTTAAAGGATGTGGTTTATTTCACTAAGATGGATTTGAAAAGCAGTTATCACAAGATAAGGATTGTTGAAGGTGATATTTGGAAGATTGCTTGCAAGAAAAAAAAAAGTTTGTTTAAATGGTTAGTTATGTCAAGAGTTATGAATGATGTGTTGAAGTCATTTCTTTACGATTTTTTCATAGTCTACGTAGATGATATTTTGATTTTCGGTCAGACTCGTGAAGATCATGTGAAGTATGTGACACAAGTTTTAGATATCTTAAATAAATATAAATTGTATTTGAATATGTCTAAGTGTGAATTTGGGAAAACCTCTTTGGTTTATTTTTGTCATATTGTAGGAGGGGGTGACTTGAAGACCGATCCCTCAAAAGTTGAAGTCATTGTGAATTGGCCTAAACCAAACAATGTAACAAAAGTTAGGATATTTTTGGGAGAAAAAAATATTCGAGAAAATTTATAGCTAACTTCTTACTCATTGCAGCACCATTACATGTGTTGACGAGTGTTAAACAAGTCTTTCAGTGGGGAGGAAAGAAGCAGAAAACCTTTGATACATTGAAAGCGAAAACTAGTTCAACACCAGTTCTAGCACTTCCAGATCTCAAGGAGCCATTTGAGACTCAAATTGATGCAAGTGATTATTCCATGGAGTAGTTTGATACAACATGGTAAGCCTATTTTTTATCATTCTGAAATATTTACCAATGGAGTAATTAACTATCTAACTTATGATAAAGAGTGTATGCTTTGGTACAAAGCGTGAATAAATGGAATCACTATTTGATGTGTAATGAAATGATTATTAATACTAACCATCAACCTTTGCAATATTTACAATCGCAAACCAAGCTACAACAAGCTCAAAATTTCAGGTGGATGGGATTCCTGCAGCAATTTCATTTGGTAATCAGGTACAAGAAAGGTATATACAACAAAGTTGTTGATATGTTGTAAGGACCTATTGTTAATGCATTGTCATTCTTAAGCATAAATCAATCTTGCATGAAAGTTATATCGGATAGTATGCTCAAGATGACTATTTTAAAGATGTTTATGCAACCTTGAACTAAGGAAATCATGTTGAAGAATTGGATTATCATGTTCATAACAAATTGTTGTATCATCTTAGCAAGTTATGTGCTCCATAGGGTGAAAGAGTCAATATCATAAGGGAAGCCCACACTTCTCTTATAGTTGGTCAATTTTGTGTAGGGAAAACAAATGCACAAATTCAGAGGTATTGTTATTGGCCTCACATAGATGAAAGTGTTTCAAGATACGTAAGAGGGACGTTCCATGTGTGCTACTAGCAAACCTAGCAATAGGAAATTGGGTTTGTGCACTCCACTTCCTATTCCTTCTCATCCTTGGGAAAATATTTATATGGATTTTATAGGAGGACTACCAATGTGAAAGAAAGCTCACGACCATCAATATGTTGTTGTGGATCGTTTTAGAAAACTGTGTGTGTTGATGCCATGTACGAAACATTTTATGACTGAATAAACTACAATGACGTTCTTCCAAATTGTATGGGTTCACTTTGGATTTCTGACCTCTATTATTTCTGATCGAGATTATTGATTTGTCAGGAACATTTGGTCAATTTTATGTGAATTTGTGGATATAAAGTTGAAGAATAGCAATGCATTTCATCCACAAACCGATGGTTAGACAAAAGTGGTAAACAGAACAATGGTGCATCTCCTTCGTGGACATTTTGGTAAGCATCCTAAACTTTGGCATGAGCATTTTCATTACATCCAGCGTGCCTACAATCGTGTCAAGCACTCATCTATGCAAGTATCTCCATTCAAAGCTTGTTTGGTTTATTTACCAAAGTATACTTTGGATTTCATCTTTGCTAAAGGTATTGCAGTAGATGGACATAGTTATGTGGACAAACCCAATAATTTCATTGAACAAATTTAGCTAGTGCATCAAAGAGTACAAAAGAAGCTTGAGAAAATAAAATCAAAATACAAAGCAAGGAATGACAAGCATCGAGTTGATCATAATTTCCAAGAGGGAGATCAAGTTTGGTTGTATATCAACAAGGTGAAGGTAAAAATCTCAATCCAATCAAATATGGTCCTTTCAAAATTTTGGAGAATATTTGTGACAATGATTTCTGATTAGATTTGTCACCTTATATGATTTATTATGTTGTGAATGTGAACAAATTGAGATTGTATGACCCTCCAATGATTGATGATCATGAAGACAATGTGTAGATTCCATATATTGAAGATTTTGCTCCTAAGTATTTAGATGAGTTACAAGAAGATATAAGTGTTAACAAGATAACTAGGCTTCACATAGAGGCAATGTGGAGTATCTTCGAGTGGAACTCAAAGGTACAAATCCATGTAAAGAAAGGTGGATTTGGATCAAGAAAGTGAGGGAGTTGTACCCTCACTTACTTGCTAAGTAAAAACAAACTTTTAGTGGTCCAAAAGCTTCAAGTGGGGAGGAATGATCTAGGGGATAAAATAATATGCTCAAAGCTAAAAGTGATTGAAATTGCTTGAATATTATACCAAATCGTAGATCACTTCGTTATGATTCAAGCAAATCTTGAATTGCCTCAATCTGACACTCTATGTGAAACTTATCGCATTCTGAAGTCTTTGGAAAATAATTAAAAAGTCAAGTTGCAGGGTTGACTGGGTTGCTGACTGGGCAGGGCTTATAGGTCACATGTCACTGATGTCAGTAGGTGAATATTAGGGGTATGACATCAAATGACAAAATTTTGTGCTAACACGTGGCAAGGTCGTGCAAGCTAGGTTGGCGAGATTTGATTAGTTAGTGTGTTCTGATTTTTAGCAATCGCACAATGCCATGTGACCCAATGGAAGGCCACCATTTGGTTTATGCCCGTTGGCCAAAATTTTGTAAAGGGGTCGAATGACCTTAGCAGGTTTTGACCCCTATGCCTCCGGAAAACTAACCAACGACCAAATCACTGAACCAAACATGTTGCTCGTTATAGCTATAGAGTGAACTAATATTTAAATTTTAATTGTTTTATGGTTGTTGGGAGGGCCAGGGCACATGGCCCCAACCCTTGGTTACATGACACCACATGACCCAAGCACGAAGGCGAAGGGACCAATCGGTTAGCCTTGGCCCCGTGTCATGTTCAAACTACTAGAACCGTCAACGGAGTATTTTGGAGGAGGTGGGAAGATAATCCCCAGTACCCTATTCTAGCCGTCCCACAGAACTAATGGCGGGCTCGTTGGGAGGAGGGATAGCATGTTTCACCCATCCCTGGCCACATGTCTACCACGTGACAGACTACGAGGCTTAAAAATAAGTGCTTAAGGCCTCACTGGCATGTTTAAAGTGGCGACACTTTTAACCTTTTTTGGCAGTATTTTAGCCATTCTCACACCAATTTGTTGCTCGATGGTTTGCCAAAAGAAGGGATTCGTTGCGTGGTTAGAAGTTTTGTCATTTTGCGAGAAAACTAATAGGGAAATGGAGAAAGAGGCCTAATTTGGTAACGTTTTAGCCTTTTTCAGCCCATGAAGAGCCTACACAGGGGTTTTTGGGTGTTCTGTACACAATGTTAAAATTATTTTTGTGATTTGAACATTTTATGTTGATTTAATTTAAATTTAGAGCATATAATAGAAAGGGCCAACATTGGAAGCTAGACCTAGAGACATAGCCCATGAGGGGTGAACTCTGTCATAAAATTGTTGTTGTGTGATGTTGCTCATGGTCTATTTTTCCCTTATGACTTCAAAAAGGTCTCTTGTACTTGTATATAGATTTGCTTGATCTTCTCTATAAAATTTTAGCACGCAGGGCGTCTCTTATAAGATCTTCCCTCACTCCTCCTTGATGCCCATATGCAATTTCCAAAGGTGAGTGACAAAAAATATCCAAAATAATTTTCAAATGGGGACTTTTCTATAGAAGTGCGTATTTCTTTGTTGTAAGTGTGTTGTATATATACCATATTTTCATTCAATGTCTTCAAATGCTTCTAGTTGTATCCCCTTAGTAGTTGTGCTAAAGCCCTATTGACTACTTATGTTTGTCCATCTATCTATGGATGGAATGTTGTATATCTCTTCAGCTTCATGTCCATATTCTCCCACAATGTAGTCTAGAATGAATTAAGAAATATTTTGTCCCTTTCTGAAACAATGCTCCTTGGTATCCCAATGTTCACCAAGACCTGTCTGAAGAAAACGTTTATTACTTCTTGCCCACTGATAGTCTTCTTACCAAGGGGGATTCACTGAGGGATTAATACCATGCCACGTGCATTCATATTGGGGAATATATATTGAGGAAAAAATGACATAATATATTGAGCATATATTAGAGGGTAAAGTTTTTTTATATGTTGTGTACAAAAAATGGAGCTCAAAGTTAATGAAAAATATGAAGGGGTGTAAAAAAATGTTAATGAAAAAATGGATACCTATAATATCTAGTGAAAGTGGTGTTGAGAAATCTAGGGGAAACTAGATTAAGTTATTTCTCTTACTTTGATAATTGGTTGTAAATGTTCTTTTACTTAACTTGATGTGCTTGATATTAGCTTCTTATTTCACTTAATTATTATTGTGTTCTTATCATCAAACAACTACTAGACTATGAATATCAAAGAGATAAGAGGGCACAAAATGTAGGTTGCGGTCCAGGGCCAAGACCTCTCCTCTTGATAGGAAAACCTAGAAGAATTATTCCCTTCTTATTGAATGCCAGATGAAAATTTCCAAGACCTGAGACCTTTTCCAAAGACCCCTCCAAGACAAAGTAAATTTCTTCTTTTATCAGCTTGCTTCTCCCAAATTTAACTCAAGTTAATCTTGTTTCATAATGTTTGCAACTGCTCCTCTGATTGTAATTTCAAACTTGTAACTCTTTGACAACAACTTTGACCTCTACTGCAGAAACCTTAGCTCGCACATGTGGGTGGAAGATGGTGAATTAGGTCTTCACTAAAAGTGCTTCTTCTTCCTTTCTACTTCATCTTCCTTTCTTAATGATTTTGATCCCAAATTTTGACTCCTTGTGATGGTTTTAATTTGATCTCTCCTACAACAATATGATACCCTAATTCTCTTCGCATGTGTGGGAGATAATATCCCAAATACAGTCCTACAATCTTCAGTCTTCTCTTTTATGTGTTCTCCTTTTTTTTTTCGCTCCTTTTAGGTTGCTTTCTCTTCCTCGATGGAACTTTATTTATCCATCCTACAAATGAGGCCAATCTCTTTATATATTGGCTTCTTCATGGTGGTCGAATAGTTGTTCATGAGGTCGACTTGTCACTGTGTAGGACGACTTGGTATTGGAGGATCTTTGGCATATTTAATGACTTAAATAAATATATTTTACATAAAACAAGGTTCCCAATATGGTCTTACATATATTGTAATGACTGAATTGACTCCTATATTGCATGACAAATCTCTAGAAGCACTTAATGCATGCTTGACCTACAAATAAAATTGACTTGAGCATGAAACCCATGCTACAAAATAATAAAAATAAAAATTATTTTTCTCTTTTCATAAAATACATAAAATCCTGATTACATTAGACATTATGAAGACCAACCTAGTTACACATTTCAACATTTCCTCTTCACTAGGAAGGTATTGATAATCCATGCAAGGTACTTGGACATTCTCATACTAAGAGCCAAATTCGTAAGTCATCTTACAAGATATTTATTCAGATTATATTAGTGCATATAATCATACCAACTATCATTTTCATATAGGAAGGCCTTGACTAACAACTATATCTATCCATAAGAATAGAGCACAATGTTGGGGAGATAATGACTTATAGATACCATCATCATTGTCTCTCAAGGCAAATACACCATTCAAATGTTCACAAGGTATGTCCTTCTACATCCATTCCCATCTTGGATTAACATATCCTCATGGAATTTCCTCTTCGACTACTCTTACATAATAGATTCCATACCTCATCCTCAAAGAGTATCAGAATCAATCTCACATGCTTACCCAATCCTTCATTCTTTCTTCATAACCTGAAGAAAAGAATAATGTTTCTATCTCTCCCTCTCAACTAGGGAGGATCTACTCATTCTTATAAAAGGAATATATCCAAGATCCCTCTTAACAAGGGGCTTGTTACCAACAACAAATATCTTTGGTGGAGAGCTATTAACTACTTGTAGGGCCCCTTCTTTCCGCATCATATCATGAACTAAAACTTCTTCATTACGGATCCTTCTTCTTCTTTATAGGGCATCGACCATCTTCTTCATCACTTCCCTTCAACGAAACATTGAGTTGATAGCTATGATTAAGATGTAATTTGTGTTAAATATATAGGGAACCTCCCTTAACCCCTATGAATGCTCTAGTGGCGAGCCAATGGGAGCGGAGGATTGTAATACCATCCTATCTTCCAACAATCTCCTACAATGAATAGAAAAGGCACACATATTTGCATTTTGTTATGAAGGAGCTCCAATCGTATAGAACCTCGAAGCCTATCTAGGGATAGTCTCTTCGCAAACCATTCACTCTCTGGTGATTCAGTTAGGACTATGATTGGACAAGTATAATAAAAACCTAGGAAATTGTTGCAAAAGGAGCAGAGCATAGAAAAGATGGAATTTTTTATTGTTAAATATTATTTCAACTGCAGGTGTAGAGGATATTGGGTAGGTGAAAGGCATGCAGGTAAAGGAAGAGATGATAGTCGGTAGGTAATTTCCATGAGGAGGCGCCCATAGAAAATCCTGCCCTATAAAGCCTCTTTCCTCCAAAGGTGAGAAGATCCCAAAGACTTTGGTCTTTGAAGTGAGTTACTTTTGTTTTTGAAGGGATGGGTAAGCGATGATATTACTAGTTACACTGAAGTAGTAAAAAAATACACACAAAGTATACGAGTAAAGGACGAGGGAAACTAATATACTCAAAAGAATATATCCAATTGATTGGTAAACTAAATAAATAAATAAATTAAATATTGAAAAAGACATCTTTTCCAAACAAAAAAAATGAAAAGGAAAAATTTAAAAAGAAATGAATAAAAGATTATTAAAAAACAAAAAAAAATCAATTTAAAAAAAAAATCCAAAACGATGATAAATTAGAAAAAATAAAATTAATTGTTTTATATAAAAACAATAACAAAACAAATTATTGTTATTTATTTATTTATTTTATGTGGTTCACAGACTCTTGAGATTGGTGACCATCACATCCATGGAATCTTGTTGGCTCAAACATGAAGCCTACCCCAAAAAGTATTGAGAAACTTGAACATGTGACCTCTCAACAATGCTTTAACAATGAGAACTCAATCAAACCCTCATGACTATATATATATATATATATATAAAATTTGGGGAAAAAGAAAAAAACCTATTAGCATAAAACAATTAAGCTCTATTACATACGGATATAACAAAAATATATATATATATATATAGAGACATGTTGTCTCGGGGAAGGTTGATGTGTAGCGTTGTCCCTCCACCCAGCGACATGCTTTGCAGCCGCCAAAAAACTCATGCTTAGGATTTGTAGCTAGCCAAAAAAACTCATGCTTAGGATTTGTAGCTACTGCTACCTAACTGCTAAGCAAAGAGGTGATAGGGGCAATACATTGCCTTTTTATTTTTCTTTTGTTTTTCTAAAATTTTTCTTATATTTTTTAATTAAAATTTATTAAATTTCTATTATTTGTTTTATAATATTTTAAAATTTAAATTAAACTTTTATTTTTTATTTTTTTATCTTATATATATATTTTTAAATTTAATTTTTAGTTTACAATTTTTTATTTTTTATTTTTATTTTGGGTTTTGGTTTTGACCAAGTTGGTAAACGATTCCCTAGAACTGTATATGATCATTGTGTTTAGGGTATTACTTATGTATTTAAATCAAATTATATAATTATACTAAAATAGTGACCTGAACTGTATATGATCATTGTGTTTAGGGTATTACTTATGTATTTAAATCAAATTATATAATTATACTAAAATAGTGACTTAGATCACGGGAGTTTCACTAAACGAACCTCTGGCATATCACGTGTAATCATGGCATACTAAACAATACCCTTTATTTAACTACATATTGGAAAATACCTCTGAAAATCACATTATTTAACACCTTACCAATACGAACCCAATACACCTTCCCAATTTAAAAAATCCCTTGGTATCCACTTTTCTTTAACATTTTTTATACCCCTTTATATTTTTTCATTAAATTTGAACTCCATTTTTCATGGCATACTAAACAATACCCTTTATTTAACTACATATTGGAAAATACCTCTGAAAATCACATTATTTAACACCTTACCAATATGAACCCAATACACCTTCCCAATTTAAAAAATCCCTTGGTATCCACTTTTCTTTAACATTTTTTATACCCCTTTATATTTTTTCATTAAATTTGAACTCCATTTTTTATAGCTGCCCATATAAAAACCCTTTAACCCCTATTATATGCTCAATATTATATGTAATTTTTTCCTCAATATATATCCCTCAATATGAACGCACATTGTATAGTAATGCTCCCCTAGTAAAGGCCTTATTATCTAGAATCCTCAAATGATGTATGGTAGTCAACTGGCACTCAACGTAAACAAAGAAACAAAAAAATTTCCTAACCAATCCTAAAAACGCATTGCACAATCCAAAAATAGTTAAAATAGTGCTCACACTATTAAGAATGTGTGCACATTCTTAAGAATGCATGCACATTCTAAAAACATGTGTGTTATTAATAATTCATGCACGTTCTTAGCTATGTTGAGTTGGTCTCGTTGGTAATTAGGGCCTTATTGAGCCTAGACACCAAAGAACATACACACATTCCTACAAGTATACATTCTTGATGCCCCCATTAAAACTTTTAGAGCCATAAAAATATTAAACATACTATATGAAGGTGAGAGTGAGGGTGAGGGTGGAGAGATATAATGCAAAACACATATTTATAATATGAAGATAAGAGTGAGGATGGTAAGATACAATAAAAAAACATAATATTCTTTACATTATATCTACCATCGCATCCCACACCACCATATTATGAGAAGTGGATATTTTACATAATATCTCCCCATAACCTTAATCTAATAATATAAATATGATGGTGATAAAGAAAATGAATGACAATATTATTCAAAACATAAAGATAAAATGAAATATAATACAAAACATAATAAAAAAAGGATAAAAAACAATATCTATTTTTTTATTACGCTCATAAAACATTACATATTACATAAAGCCATCACAAGATACCCACCTACCCACCTAAACTAAAGATAAAAAAATTATTATAAAAAAATTAAAAATGAGATAAAATATTATGCCAAACACTTTATAATTTATAATATATTTCTCCCCATCTCCACTATTACCCTAATATAAAAGTGACAATGTTTTACAACTATTTTACCCTCATTCCAACTTAAAATATAATATCTCACTCTCACTCAATGCAAAAGTCAAAAGAAATATATTATACAAAATAATACCTATAATAATATCTCATCAATATTATAATAAATACAAATTAACATTAACAATATCAAAAAATAATATTACCTGGTTTCTAGTAATAAATACATATTAACTATAATAATATAAAAA
The DNA here is from genome assembly GCA_031772625.1 of Pinus tabuliformis. NCBI lineage: Eukaryota > Viridiplantae > Streptophyta > Pinopsida > Pinales > Pinaceae > Pinus > Pinus tabuliformis. The sequence goes on along the minus strand of CM062818.1, from coordinate 261,796,670 downwards.
AGTAATATTACGTGGTTTCTAGTAGGGAAAATAATATTACCTTTATATTATCCAATATTATCAAATCTGATGCGCACATTTTTATTTTGATTTTCACAATTTAATATGGAATGCTTACACATTTTAGACATTTTGGAAAACCCACGGAAAACCCTTTTGACATTTGGGGAACTCGTTGTTGATATTCTGGAATCTAATGATTTCTTTTGAATTAAATATTTCTATTTTGGTAAATTTTAATTTTGGTTTTACGTGATAAGATCATAACTTTTATATGGGATATTTTCAAAACAAAACCAAGTAATATGGACCATTGGTGTTAGTATTGGTTTTTTTTACTCGCAGAGATTATTGTTACCAAAACCAAATGAATTTTAAATTATTTTAAAATCTATTTAGGTTAAAAATAATAATAATAATAATAATTAAATAACAATATTAATTTTTCAAAAATTAACATTTAGAAAACTCATAAAGATGGTGGAACTTTGCAAAAATAATTTTTATGAAATTTGGTGTAGCTTTGAAATCATGTGAACTATTTTTGTCTTCTTTCACAAGTTTTATGGGCCTTGTTGTAAGTTTTGGAAAGCCTTTTGCTTACCATGTGAACTACTTTTGTACTTTCTTTCACAAGTCTTATTGATCTTATTGTAAGTTTTGGAAGGCATTTTGCTTACATTTTTGTCTAGTACTATTGGTCTTGTTATAAGTTTTTGAAAGGTCTTTTACTTACATTTTTTTCTCTTGTTCTTAAGAAGTACTACTTAAGAATTATTATTGGTCTTGTTGTAAGATTTTGAAAGCCTTTTATTTATGTTGTTGTAAATTTTTTAAAGGCTCTTTAATTAATTTTTTTCTAAATCTTGATTGTCCTAGAAAATTTTTTCTTTTTAAGATTTCCAATAGCTTCATAATTCTTTATAAACTTATTTTTGATTGAGCCCAACTAATACATCATTTTGGCACCTTTCTAGCTCTCAAAAAGGAAAGATTATACTTTATAAAGATTGTCAAGTGGTCACAAGCTTTTGGAACATTTTATCTTCAAATTTTAAAATAGTTAAAAGAGTAAATGCAAAGTAACAAGCTTTTGGAACATTTTATCTTCAAATTTTAAAATAGTTAAAAGAGTAAATGCAAAGTAACAAGTTTTTTGTTCAAGATTATGTATTGAATTTTGAAAATAAATCTATAAAGTTGATATTTAAAATTCAAAAATTACAAATTTTATTTATTTTAATAAAAATAAGTAAATATTTTCATTTAAAAAAATAAGTAAAAAATTAATATGCAAAATAACACAGATGGAAAATATTTATTAATAGCTTCATTACAAAGAAATTGAAACAGTAAAATAAAAAGACACAATCTAACTAATAGATCTTTTGTTTATTTGTCTAAATCCTGTGATAGAATGACACAATCTAACTAATAGATCTTTTGTTTATTTGTCTAAATCCTGTGATAGAATTTATTCGAGAGACTGTGAATTTTCATTGTTTAAAATGAATTTTTGAATGCATTTATGGATTCAGCCCCTTAAAAAATATTTGGAGCACTTGAATTCAAAAAAACCACTCAATCTTAGCATTTAAAAAAATTCTTCCTAGATTTTGAGTAAAATCTACCTAACCAAATCCTTGGAAAACTACCCCAATAATCTAAAATCTAAAAACATATGATATAAATAAATTTTTTCCCTCTTATAAACTACCATTTAATTACTTTAAATGACATTTTTTTTCTAAAATTAGATAACGATTATACTCATTTATTAATAAACAAATTGAATTAGAATTGATTTTTTCAATAAACAATTTAACTATAATTAATTCGCGTAGTCTAACGAGGCGAGGAGTTGCCCGGAAAGTTATGAAAATTCCGGTCATATTCAGAGAAAATCCCGCAAGGATTTTTGTAAATCCAAGTTATAGTTGTTAAACTTTAAAATTTTAGGTGTCATAGATGTTTTTGATGGTGCTGAATCCATTTCCACCATCAAAAACATGATTCAAACATTGCCTTTACAAGATTTTTTGAAATTCTTTTGCCCAGATTCTGACCACTTTTAGCCTTATAGGCAATTCCTCTGCCTCGTTAGACGACTCCTAATTAATTTGGTAATATTAAAAAAATAGTTTTAAATGAATAATTTTATATTATATTATTTAGATTTTAGAGTACAATTTCTTAACCCGTTCCTAGTGTCAAATAAGTGTTACTATATTTAAGTCACACTAATTTAAGTTGGATAAGGAGATTGGAATGTTTGATTCCCATTGCTTTACTTAGCTTATACGAGCTAAATTACTATGAGAAAATAAAATAGTAATACAAGTCATGTTACGCTAATAAGTATGATCCTTTGGTTGTAATTTGTTTGAAATTTAAAAATACCGGTAATTAAATTGTAATGATTAACTATGGATAAAAGAAGTATTCGTTCGAGGAGGAGGATGGTTAGTAGAGATCTTTATATTGTCAATGTCAATGACCAAAAAATAGATGAGTTGTTTATAATCGATATTTTTTTTAATAACAAGAAGGGTCGCGGGGCAGGTAGTCCCTGCCCTATGTGGATGTTTAAAGTGGTCAGTCATATTGAAGTTACTCTAGCTGCACACAAGCAATTTCTTAATAGAATTAGTATTTGGGTATAAACACGAATGGCATGGGAATTTGTCAATCAATAGAGTCAGGAAAGGTAGGTTTTGGATATCATGTTGTCAATCGTGTAATCTGTTAGGAAACGCCCCTATAGATAGTAAGCAGTTGGATTAGCATTAGCGCACCGATTGGACACATTCAATGGATCAGATAAAGAACATCAATAGTGAACAGGGGTCCTAATTTGCAGGTAAACCAGAATTAACTATATAGGAGAGTCTTGTGCATAACAGTTCTCCTGATTAATGATAGAAAGGTTGAAACAAAATATAATTTTTTGCTTTCTACATTGTGAATTTTCCCAAACATAATTAAAGAAGCTACAATGCACAATCACAAGTAGAAACATAATATGAATTTTGACATCCAAATTAAATATAGATGGTTTATAGTAAATAGTTTTGCACTTCATGTGTCCTAGTCTCTTTGTTTGGCTACACAACTACTTTTACAAACAGATTTGTCTCTTTTAACAAAAAAAAATGAACACAATCGCCCTAGAACCACACATTCATCTTACTGAGCTCCACACATTAAGGCATATTCAAAGACAAAATTGATGGGAACATCAAAATGAATAAAGTCTAAACATAAATTTGGATGTTAAATGTTGTTGTCTAAACATAAATTTGGATGTTAAATGTTATTGTCTTTTGTGCTCTTCTTGATTTGGGAATGCATCAAAACAACCATAGAAGACAAAACATTAATCAGCAAACACAACTATTTTGGATCTCGAAATGATTGAAAATTTTGATAGTTGTGACCAAGTATACAATATAGTACATTAATCGTTGTCTTTTCATTTACATATGACATGTAATTGAAATGCCCAAGGAAGTGTACACTTCCTGCTCCTGCGCTTCCTTCCATATAGGGTTATTGGCTTACAACATGAAGCAAAAGAGAAAAGAATGGTTTCAGTTAACAGAACAAGGGTTGTAGTTCTTGGCTTACAACATGAAGAAACAGAGAAAAGAACAGTTAATGGAACAAGGGCCCAAGGAGAAAGAGTACTTGTAAGAGACATTCTGACTGTACACTAAACAAATAAAAATAAAAACTGCGGCATTTACATATGGCATTACACATGATTTGGGGATCCATAAGCTTGGCAATGGCAGTCAGTGACTGAATGAAATACATAGCAAACAATACAACCCAGAAGAGACCAACATATCAGAGTATGTTGGAGGCTTTAACACCACTAAAATTAATGTTTTGTGGCAGTCGATTTGGTTCTTCACATCATTGAGGGCCTTCAACTTTGCAGTGGCATCCACTGACTTCAGGTTCTCCATGAGTTCCCCTAGTCAGATCTAGAATGTACATTAGATCTGAAAGAAACAAACTGGACTCAATGCCTGACTTGGACCTGGAAGATGAGAAATAAAGGCACATTGACATGCTCACATAGACCATCAGGACAATGCAATCTGATGGAAAAAGCCCCATCTCAAAACAGAAACCACACAAACCAACAGATGTGAGGAGTACTTGCAGCAGTCCCACCATGAGAAAAAAGTAGTTTTACATCAGCACCATTAATAATTTCATTAAAATTGACAATGTATGTAACCCACGAATGCTCAACATCCTTGTATTCACCCCAGAATTCAGGGCTATGGCATTGATCAGCCATAGAAGTAGGAATGAACACTTCAACTGTTGAAAATCCATCAAGTACTCTAGTGGAGCCTCTAACATTTTCACTCCAAGTCAGTCTTTATCGAAAGTAGTGCTTTTTCTGGGCCTCTCAATAGTGGGAACCTAAAAGATGATACATTGATCTTGAAGAACAAAGCCCCAAGGTTGCATGAGCAACTTCAATGCTGGAGTTTGAATTTTCAAGGATGAGTTACAGCTGAATTTGTAAAGAAATTTTAGCTTGCTAGCTACTGAGCATGCGTAATCCGTCTCTCAGAGAGAATCACAGGGTCTCAAATACTTAAAAGTGCAGTGCATACTACAAATGGATTCACATTGCAATTAACTACAGGTATCACACAGGTTGATGACATATAATACCAGAAAAGTCCACTGTTATCAACACCATACTAGAACCAGTTGAACTAGCCAATATTGTTGCTTTCAAGCCTTAAGAGGTCCAACCAATGGAACAAAAGCCGCTCTAGAAAAATGCTTCATGCCCTTGTTGTCTGCCTCCACAATTGTAGTGACCACGTAGTCATCGTGCAAGTTAGAAGAGCCTACAACTCTAGAAAGTATCCTTTGAAAATCCCAAAGAACTACATTTCTCTTAAAACACAAACTCAAACCTGTGCCCTAGCTTCATGAATCCACTCATACCTTAGTTGCTATGTCGTAAATATATACTACCTAACCCTTTGTTGTTGTAATCCCCATTAATACCAAACAAAGACCTTAGGGATACTAGTAATCTATCTTGCTCTATGCATCATCCAAATATGATAATAATTACTAACCTTTCCTCTTTGCACACCCTCTTATTCCTCATTTTGGTATAGATTTCTTTCAAAATTGCAATGTCCATTTCATCAATTTCGATCCTTGAGATTAACAACAGAACCAATTTTAATCCTCTCAGAACATCAACCTCCACCTGCAATTATATCAGATAAATGACATTGTTTGTCCTATTATAAAAAACTTAAATTATGTTTCAATTAGCTGAAATCTAAGGGTAATCAAGTAATTACATGTTCTGTATGTTTATGTAAAAGAAAATCTCTGCCATGGGTCACCAACAATGCTCTTAGCAATTCAAGATTATTTTCCTGTGGGGATCGGTCTAGATGTTTCTTGATATGGAGACAATTCTCAGATTCTTTCATGTATATCCTTCATTTTATTAGGGGAAAATGAAGCGACTACCATTTTGATTTCCATCCCTCATTTTATGACAAAAAACAGAAATTAATTGTAAAACAAGTAATATTGAAACTAGAAAAGATACAAGTCTAAAAATAAGGTCTCCGGCTCTGTATGTTAATTAATAGGATGCATTCAAGCATTTCAACGACAATGACAATAAACATGCACTTAAATAGTTGGGAATCAAATATTTTTTTATGAAAACTGAATCCGATGCATGTATGGATTTGTATAAAAGTACTCTGAATTTAGAAAGAGTGAATGGCCACTTGTTCCTATCTGAATATGGCATCTGAATATGACATTTAGAAAGAGTGAATGCATACCTGTGTGGACTACAGAGGAGTACCTAAATTCAGGTTCTACGCCATTGAAAAGAAACTATTACATCTGCTGCAATATCCTTGTCCCCACACTACAATCTCACAATATTCTACCATTGTTTCTCTGGTAGCTCTAACACTAAGAACTTCAAACCAACTCTGCAGCAATAAGAATTAGTTGAAAGTTAAGGTTCACAAAGTCATTAAAGTGCTTAAAAAAATAAAAATAAAAAGACCTCCATGGACCATGTGGGCCCTCCCATGAGTGCCACATGCCTCACCTCCTTCTCCATAACATAGCATGTAGGGCGTAAACCATGCCACTTAACATCGTATCATGGTAATATGTCTGTTAATATGTCAATACAGGAGGCATTAGGATAATCAAATTGCCCACTGCAGGTGCACTAGTTTCAACTTCACGGCCTTCTGCGCTTTGTCTCATCGAGCCTTAAATATTTGCCTAGTGGAGTAGGTGACCCATGGCTAGAGCTTGAAGCAAGAAAAGAAAACCCTACCCTCACACTAGATTCCAATTTCCACATACTATTAACCTATAGTTCGGGTTTGTTGGAATGTAAGCTTTCATCAATGGTGGATGCCCATGGTGATACTGATTATTTTCCTATGAATATTGAAGGGAAAACTTCATGTTGAAAGGAGAGCTTGCAGTTCCAAAATAGAATAGCAAAGATGAGCAACAATAGTAGCTTCATTGATGCAGAGAATGTAAGTAAAGTAGGGTTAGGGTATGGAATAGCAAGGTTAGGCTATGGAATAGCCATTGCAGTTGGGATTCTGACTTTGAGCCTAGACCCTACCGTTCTGAGCCTATAAGCACGACCCTGAGCCTAGACCGTTCTGGCTACCTTCTTTGAATAAGGATATGGACTACGAATGGAGGTCTGGCTTCGCTTCCCTTCCATCTCAAGTCTTTCCTTAACTAGAGCAAGTCATGGGGAAGTAACTCCAAGCCCAATCTCAAGCCCTTTCCTCTAGGCCCTTTCTGTAAGCTCGACCCTTCCTCAGTCTTCACCTCTGTTGTTCCTCAGTCTTCACCTATGTCTGTTAATGAGGAAACTCCCATTAATGTCAGTGAAATTAGTTACAGTAGAGAATGGAGCACTTCGATTGAGGAAGCACAACGAGCAGACTTTGATTGAGGCAACAACCTTTCACCTATAACCTCGAACCTTTAGACATACATCCAACCTCCAGCCAACAGTCAGCTTCAACAACATCAGGCAACATGAGAAAAGGTAAGAGAGCTCGGCTTCAACAACATCAGGCAACATGAGAAAAGGTAAGAGATCTAGTTGCCTCATCATTTTCTTCGCAGTCTTCTTCATATCGCAGTTTCATATAACTAGAGAACAAGGCATCAAGCATCAAGTAAAATCTGGTAACTTAGAAATATTGCATGGACTCTGCAAATCTTCAAATGCTCAGATGCTCCTCCTCAAATGCTCATATGCTTAGATCTATGAGCTTCTATGCAGGCTCAGATCTGCTTCAGCTTCTTTTGCCAAAGATCTAGTTCCAAAGCCAGACAGAGAGCTTGAAGCAAATCTAGTCAGTTAATCAATTGTCATCCATCAGTTAAGAAATCAACATCCATCCACTTGTAATCTACATGCAAGCATCCACCCACCTGTAATATACATGCATCCACCTGTACCTGAAGCTGCCGCTCCATTGCAACAACTTGAAGTTGCTGCTCCACTGCAACCATAGCAAGTAACTCAAGCAACTCAAATTAATGTTAACATTAGTTCGGTAGTCCAAAACATTTAAAAAAATGAACAACCTAAAACCATAATAACCTATACTCCAGCCTCTTCCGCCTCGGGAAGAGGCCAAATAAGACCATCAAGTTCAATGACAAGGTAAATAACCAACATGAAATAAAAAAGTTTAGAAAATGGAAGACCAAGTAATGCTAAATGACTAAAAACTGATTACTATAGTCCCATGCCATTGCCAGATGGCAGGGACTAATAAGAAGCATTAATTGCCCAAAGAGTATGAAACAAAGATTGCTTAGAAGTACTTACGAAGCATATTTGGTCATGGTTATATCAAAGGATAGGGATGTCGATGTCATAGAGTTATTTGACAAATTAAGTGTAGTGGAAGTAGAAGTACATAATTCCATTGTATTTACGAGGCAATTGGTATTTTGTGTGCGTGGATATATATATATATATATGAAGCTTTTTTTGGTTGCAAAGAAAAATAGACATCAGATCATTAACACATATATTTACTTTCTCATTAAATGAGAAAGCTTATGTACACTTTGTTAATGTGATATTCAATAACATTATTCAAGGTGTATAATAATAAAGTAATTTCAAGTAAATCAAGGTCGATCTTGTGAGGGATCTCGATCGATTTGGGTTTGACTGTACTCCCTTCTATAGGAATCGCGGGAAATGGATTTTCTGGAGTCCATCGACACCTTCATATGAGACTTTGTCCAAGTTTCAAAGATCACAAGACATTGAAGATTCTCCTCATATGCTTGGATCTGCGTCTATATCAACATATCAGAACCCCTCTAGGAATCGGTGGACATAGAGTACCATGACGAAATATGGTCCTAGTTGTTGGACTATGAACATGTACCTTTTAAATGCAGGATCTGCCATGAATATGGGCACCTGTATTGGGACTTCCCGCAATAGGATTTGGCCCCTTGGCAGCTCCTTCTACAGACGAATTCCAGGAAATCTCATGGCAGTGCCCTCCTCTTGTTAAAACCCCTCCTTCTCTAGTTTTGCCCAACACTTATTAAGAAACCCCATGCTGCCCCTCAAGAACACCTAAAGAGACCCCAAGCGACCCCTTTGGAACCCTTCAAGTAACCCCAAACTGTCCTTCTCGAAATCACTTTTCTGTCTTAGTAGATCCAGCTGAGAATGAACAACCAATAATATGTGTGGCTGCATCCCCATCACTAGAAACAGGTTCTGAAAACCCTAAGAATAAGCAATCGGGCAAACGCAAGACTCCAAAAGAATGATCTATAGGAAAAGAAATCCAGCAAGTTCTTGCCCATGTTCACCACGCTCTAGAACACGATGTGAAGATGGAATAACTCAACTCTAATGAGAGGGTTATCATCGTATTCTTGTGAAATGGGATCAAAGATGGATCGACTAACATCCCTCAAGATTAGTTAGAGTAATTCCATCAAATCTATAAGGATTGGGAGCAACGCCAAGCCTATGCAGAATCCCCTTCTCAAGTTGCTCTAGTTATATGAGATGAATAAATTCCCACCCGATGGATGGAATCTAACTTGGGCTCTAGGAAGAAAGGAAGACAACTTTCTAGCGAAGTGATCCGGGAGGCTGGGGCAATCTTAGTTAACTTAGGACAAGCCAATTTCCTGATGGAATATTATCAGTGCTTTCTCCCCACCCCTCCCCCCAATGAAGCTGGTATCATGGAACATAAGAGTCCTCAACTCAAAGGGTAAGTTTAGGTATCTAAAGGAGCGGATCCAAACTGAGAAACTGGACATCATAATACTTGAGGAAAATAAAGTGACACATGAAAAGTGTAAATACATAACCAGTAGGAGCGGGCCTTTGGCAGAATGTATGGCATTGGATGCAAGGTGTAGTGGAGGAGGCTTGGTTATCCTCTGGGATCCCCAGTCCATCTCCTTTAGAAGTTGGATTTCCTACCCAAACACCCTTTCAAGCCAATTTGAATGCATAGGCACCCTTGACAAAGTTTGGCTGGGGGGGTTTATGGCCCTACACTACCAGGGACAAAGGTGGGTTTTCTCCAGAGTTTGTGACACCTAAAGGAGCTTTTGGGGGACACTAATTGGATCATATTATAGGAATTCAACCTGATTAAGGATCTGGGTAAGAAAAAAGGAGGAATCAGGTGGCCGGGTCCGATCTCCATTTCCTTCCAGGAGACTATCCAAGACATGGGTGTAGAAGAAATCGACTTAAAAAATGGCTCCTTCAACAGTAAAAATAGATAGAGAGGTAAGTACCAGATCACATCATGACTGGATCATTTTCTCATTTATGATAATATCCTTGAACAAGATTTGTTTCTTCAAGTGTCGATCCTTCCATGCCTGGGATTGGACCATTGACCCATCTGCTTAGAGATTGACCTGTGTATGTCCCCGCGTAACCACCCCTTTCATTTTGAATCTTTATGGCTCAACAAACCATACTTTCTTTCCAAGCTAGAAGAGTGGTGGAAAGCTATCCGGGTGACTGGTCGCAACACAATGGAAACTTTCCAATTAAAGCTGAAGGAATTAAAAGGGAGAATCAAAGGATGGAACCGATCTTATTTTGGCAATCTCCATTGAGAAAAGTGGCTACTTGAGGAAGATATGAGATCAATCCAACATAAAATCATCTTAAAAGGGAGGAATAAAGCTCTCATTTCTCGAGAGGGTTTGGCTCTAACTATTTTGAAGCAACGACAAAAGCAGGAAGAAACGATATGGAGAAAAAAATCGTGATTCCAATGGGTCAAAGAGGGGGAGTGTAACATGAAATTTTTTCACAATACTATGTTGAAACATAGACAATTTAATTATATCTTCTCACTTAATGGCTTAGATGGAAGGAGGCCGGTACAACATGAAGAGATTTCAGAAGAGTTGATCGCCCACTTCCAGACTATGTTCATAGAACCTGTTGGGGACATAAGTGAGTCCATCTCTCGAATATGACAATGCATTCCAAAGTTAATCTTGGATGGTCACAAAAAGGCCCTAATGCGGGAGATCTCCTATGCTGAGGTGGAAAAGGTGGTACAGGCCCTCTAAACAAATAAATCCCCTCGTCCAAATGGCTTTACTGTTGAATTCTTGAAAGTAGGATGGGAATTTTTGGGGGATGAGATCCACGAGTTAGTGGAATTCTCTAGCCCCTCCCAATGAATCTGGTGAGGTCTCAATGCAACTTTTCTCATGTTCATCCCGAATAAAGGTGCGACGTTCGACCTAGGTGGCTTCTAACCAATTTCTCTGTGCAATATCATTTACAAGATCATTTCAAGCATTCTTTTCTGGAGGCTAAATCCCTTATTACATTAAATTATTGGGCCTGAACAGTCAGTCTTTATGGAAGGGAAACAAATAATGGATAGTATATTACTGGCCCATGAGGTTGTACACTCCCTATCCTCATCCAGATCACCAGGTATTCTTACAAAAATTGATTTCTCTAAATATTATGATAGTCTTAATTGGGATTATTTGTTTTCTATCCTTGATGCTTTTGGTTTCTCTCCTCCCTGGATTAACTGGGTTAAATAAATGATCATGACTCCCTTCTATCTAATTCTTGTTAATGGAGCAGCCCCTCGCACCTCCCGGGGATTCAAGGGGCTTCGTTAAGGGGGCCCCATATCTCCATTTCTCTTCATCATAACAACTATAGGTATTGGTTGTGTTATTAAGGCAACGGTGGGATCTCATAATCTCCATGGCATAAAACTCTCCCAAGAGCCCCCCCCCCCCCCCAAAATCACCTGCCATCAATTTTTAGATGACAACATGTTATATGTGAAACCGACCTTGAAAGAGGTTCGACAATTTGGGTCCATCCTGGAGTTCTTCCAGTAGGCATCAAGAACACATATTAATGGTGAAAAATCAGACATCTTCTTCTTTAATACACATCCTAGGGTGCAAATCCATTTGGTCCAGGCAATAGGATTCGGAATTGGAGCACTCCCCAGTACATACCTTGGAGTACCTTTGGTATCTAACTCCCATAAAGACTACTCACTGGAAATAAATGCTAAACCACATTAATAGGAGGCTTTCCAGCTGAATTTTCGGGGTCCTGAATTCAACTGACCGACTAGTTCTTTTGAAGGTGGTTCTACAAGCCATCTCAATATACCAACCCTTCGCCCTTCCAACCCCTCGAAGAATTTACAAGGAACTTATGACCAAATTTTGAAAATTTCTTTGGTCTAGGCCACAAATAGGCCATAAATGGGCTCTTGTGGCTTGGGATAAATTATGTAAACCAAAGACCCATGGCAACGTGGGGCTAAAAGATACTAAACTATTGTCGCATTCCCTTAGTGCTAAAGTATGGTGGCGATGGTTGTAGGGAGGGAAGAAGATATGAAAGAATCTTTAGACATTCAAATATATTTTTGTTGGCTTGTAGGACCCTATAAAGAACAGTCACAACCTACTGAATGGTTCCTCCATTTGGAATTGAGTAAAGGAACATTGAGACTTAATACGAGACCATGGGTTTTGGAAAATCAGGAACAAATGTAAGGCTAGCTTTTCGGAGGTAGACTAGATGAAACACCCCAGTCTAACCCATGACAACACTTTCATAGATATTCAAGCCTTTACCACTCAATTAGGAACTGAGAGAGTCAAGGACTTATGGAAGGACACTAATCCGGGTTCGAAATGACAGGGGCGGAAAACCGCAGCAAATTGGCCAGCCCATGATCCACCTATGGATTGGGAAGCCCTTACTCTGATCTTTCGTCAATGCTCCATTCTTAACAATGGGAAACCTGATAATATGTGGCAAGCGAACCTCTCGAAGAGTATTTTATCTCTCAAAGAAGATTATTCGATTTTATCCTCTGTAGGAGATTTGGATCCAGACCCCTTGTGGAAATGAATTTGGTACTCCAAATTATGGCCAAAAGTTTTAATTCTTCTATGTGATCCGGATTTAAACAGGAACGCAACAAATTACAGAGATAACCATATACACAAAGATGCAACGGAAATAATACTTCATTTCATTAATGGAAAATACTGAAATATGCTTACAACCAGAAATGGAAATAAACCAGCTAGGGCGATGGTAGCTTATCTCTGAGAAGAGATGTGATGGCTACATGCCTCTGAACTGTGTTACAATGAGGCTCGAAGGCCTATTTATTGTTGAGAAACAATGGAAAAACTCTTAACATTCCAAAACCTAACCCTAGGAGATGAAATGCCAAACTGTGGGCCCCGTTTGGGGTAAATTGGTACATCAACTTCCCGGGGTCGTAACTTTGGCATATGATCTCTGTTTGACGCGTACAATAGCTCATTAGAAAGATCTATCCGAGCACTATCATTGTTGGAACGGGCAACATCGGTCCATTCCATCGGTCCATTCCATGGACCCATGTTGCCCTCGGATTCCCCAAAAAACGTCGTTTAGGGCCTCAAAACGGCTCCGGAAGTTCAGGACCCGAAAAACTGCTAAAAATAGTAAGTTGTGCTACAATTAAGGAAACTGAAAATGCTGAGAAAGACAATGGTGGGGGTCCAGGTGGACTTGGCAGGTGGCCACCAATATCCACCTGGATCATTCCTTCCCCCTTAGGAAGCAATGGTCCCCATTGCGTTGAGCTCCTCCATGAGATGAGGAAACTTCTGCTGAACTTGTTCCCTGGTGAGCCACTTGCCCTGCTGAAGGAGTTGGCCTGCTTTGACAACTCGATACAGTTGGATATTCTGTTGGCGAGTGTTCTTGATCTGTGTGTCCATGATTCGATCAGTTGCAGCTTGTTCCATGCAATCTGGATTTAATTCTATGGGTTTGAGCTGTTCTGCAATGTCGGATGTGTCTAGCAATGGTGGAAAGTATGGCCGAAGGCGGTCCACATTGAACACTGGGTGCAGGCCAAGGAATGAGGGAATGCTGAGCTCAAATGCATTGTCTCCCATAGCCTTAGTAATGGTGTAAGGACCATATCAGAGTGGTCTCAATTTCCGATAGGCTCCAGTAAGGCATTCCGTTTGCAAATGCAACCAGACTTTGTCGCCCACCTGAAACTTGTGTGGCACCCGATGTTGATCATGTTGCTGCTTGTACTTGGCATTTGATTTCTCAATAATGTCATGGACCTGCTGGCGAATATGTTGGATGTGCTCAATGAAGCTGGTGGCCTTATTTGTTTCGGACTGGACATGAGCTGAATTCATGCGAGTAGCTGCAAGTGGCATGGCCACATCAATGGGGCATAGTGGCTGGAATCCCAAACCCACCTGAAAAGGGCTATGGCCAGTGGAGCTGTGAAGAGCTCGGTTGTAGCTGTGCTGAACATAGGGGAGGCTCTCGTCCCATGTGCGTGGATGCTTTGAGTTATACATGCGCAGAATGTGCACAATCATCCTATTGACAACCTTTGTCTGGCCATCAGTTTGAGGATGGAAGGCTGTGGACTTCGTGAGTTTGGTGTCCAGCATTGACCAGAGACTGGACCAAAATGTGCTGAGAAACCGACTGTCCCGATCTGAGATGATAGACTGTGGGATCCCAAAGTGCACCCACACTCGTTCAAAGAAGAGTTTAGCAGTGGCTTCTGCTGTGATATTCTTCTTGCAGGCCACCATAATGGCCATCTTCGAGAACCTGTCGACGACCACAAAAACACAGTCATTTCCATGCTTAGTGGAAGGAAGGCCTGACATGTAATCCATGGAGATGGATTCCCAAGGTTGACTAGGGGTAGGCAACGGGGTATAGAGGCCTTGCTTCTTAATGGTCGGTTTGGCAATGGCACAGGCAGTACATGATCGGATGTACTTCCCAACATCCTGTCGAAGATTCGGCCAATAGAAATAATTTTGCAGTACTGCCACTGTTTTCTCGACCCCGAAATGCCCAGCAGCCCGACTGTAGTGTGCTTCCCAAATCATCTTGGCACGCTCGCTTGAAGGAACACAAAGGTGACCGAGGTGGCATAATAGGGCATCCTGGAGGTGAAAATCTGCAACATGCCGACCCTCCAAGAGTGTCTGGTATGTGTGGCCAAATTTTGGGTCGCTTTTGTAGAGAAGTGGCCAATCCGAAGTCTCGTGCCCACAAGAGTTGAGCACGGTGGTCAGCGCCATGATCGGTGGTCGACTGAGGCAATCTACAACATTATTGGTGCTGCCCTTTTTATACTTGATATTCAAGTGAAACTGTTGCAGGTATGTAGACCACTTCTGATGGCGATCATTCTGCAATTTCCCTTGGGTCTGTATGAACTGCAGGGGTCGGTGGTCTGTGTGGATGACCGTTTCCTTCCCCAAAATGTAATGCTTCCATTTTCGGCAGGCCTGCACAATGGAATACATCTCCTTATCATAAGTGGGGTACTTCCAGACTATGTCTGAAAGCGTTTCACTGTGATACGCCACTGGATGTCCATGTTGAGTAAGGACTGCCCCAATAGCATAGTCAGAGGCATCTGTCTCGACCTCAAATGGTTGTTGTAAATCTGGTAACGCGAGCACCAGTGCCGTGCAGAGGCGATCCTTCAACTCCCTGAATGCCTTCTGTTGAGATTCAGACCAAAAGAATTTTGCTTTCGCCCCTCCCTTGGTGACTTGACTCAAGGGCCAAGAAATATGAGAAAACCCCAGCACAAACTTGCGGTAGAAGTTGGCAAGACCTAGAAAGCTGCGGAGCTCTGTTAGAGTGGTTGGAGAGGGCCAATCCCGAATGACTTGGACCTTGGCTGGATCGACATGCACCCCCTGTTCATCAATGATGTATCCCAGATACTGAACCTCGGTCATGCCAAAAGTGCATTTCTCCAAATTGGCACATAGCTTGTGTTGTCGCAGTGTTTGGAGAACCTGTCGGATGTGGTGGAGGTGCTCTTCCCAACTCTGGCTGAAGATCAGAATGTCATCCAAGTATACTACTACAAAGCAGTTGGTGAATGGCCGCAAGATGTCATCCATTAGCCTCATAAAGGTTGCAGGAGCATTCGTCAATCCGAAAGGCATGACCAACCATTCGAAGAGGCCCTCCTTGGATTTGAAGGCAGTCTTCCACACATCTGAGGGTTCGATTGGTACCTGGTGATACCCTGACTTCAGATCGATCTTGCTGAAATATTTCACCCCCTTTAGTTGGTCTAGGAGGTCATCAATCCGCGGGATCGGGTACCTATTACGGACAGTGATCTTGTTCAGCGCCCGATAGTCAATACAGAGTCTCCACGTCCCATCCTTCTTCTGTACCAACACGATCGGGCTCCCACAGGGCGATGAACTCGGACGGATGTGACCTTTCTGCAGGAGCTCCTGAATCTGCCTCTTGATTTCATTGTTCTCCAGAATGGAGCGCCGATAAATTGGTCCATTGGGTAGCGGCGCACCTTGGGTCAGATCGATGGAGTGCTTGACTTGACAGTGCAGAGGAACCCCTACCGGGGAGGTGAAGATGTCTTCGTACTCCTCCACAATCTTGTCCATCTGTAGCTGTCGTGCAGAGGGACCCCGTTTGGAGGCCGTGGACACTGTCTTCTTCTTCCCTTGAGGGCGTATCATCAGGAAAACAAATTTCCTGGTTTTGGAAATGATCTTACTGCATTGTTTGCAGTAATCAAAGAGATGGCGGCAGGTAATGCTACCTTTGGTATCCTGAACAACTTATTTCCCAATGTAATAATAACAGCACGGGGCCTTGATTCATACACATCATGTCGCTTCCACAAGTATGGTTGTCCTAGTAATACATCACAAACTTCAAGGGGAGCAATGTCACACAATACCTCATCCGTGAAGGGCTTGATGTTGTATGGAAGGCAACACTGCTGGTTCACGCGAAGATCTCGCCCTTGGTGAAGCCACCCAATGGTGTATGGTTGTGGATGTGCTGTGGTCGGTAAGCCCAACCGCTTCACGACCTCTGCCAAAATGAGGTTCTTTTGACTCCCGCTATCAACAATGAACTGTATCGGGGAGCCCTTTACCCACATCTGGGAGTGGAAGAGACGCTCCTCCTCCTCTGGATCTTCGGGTTCATTTTTCTGGATCTTTGCGGTAGCAACAGTGGCGCTGGGATCCGCATCAATGATCTGCTTCCCTTTTTCATACCCCTTATCGGGTTCTGACTCAGAGTCGGAACATGCATCTGATTCTGAAACCTTTAGCTCAGCCACCAGTGACTGCTTGGCCCGACACTCACTTGTGTTGTGAGTGGAGCTTTTATGGAACTCGCACCATTTTCCAGTGTCCTTTCTCGGCTTCGCAGCATTGTTCTTTGCTTGCAGCTTCGGCTGGTTGTCTTGGGCTGTCCCGCCTTGGCTCTGTCCTTTGTTCTGTGATTTAGGGTCACCTTTCCCCTGCTTTGGATTCGCAGATCCAAAGTCTCGCTTCTTTTGTTTAAACTTCTGCTCGACCTTGACGGCATATCGGTATGCTGCGCCGAGCGAGGGGATGTTTAGGAATTGTATATCTTCCTGGATGTACTTGTGCAGGCAACCACGGTATTTGAGTATCAAATGTTGCTTCGAATCCTTGATACCCAACTTTGTGCGGAGGGTATGGAAAAGATTGGTGAACTCCGGCACGTCTTGGTCCCTTCCCTGCCGCAGCGTGGTCCACTTTATGTATTCATCCTCATAGCTTCCGACAGGGTAGTACTGCTCCTTGATGGCATCCCGGAACGAATCCCAGGTGGGTGCGGCTGAAAATAGTGAGCCAGTACTTTCATCCTTCTGCTCGTAGTAGGTTTCCCACCAGTCCTTGACGTGGGGGGCCGCTTTGAGAAGAGCAAAAACAATCTTTTCCCGACTCGAAAATTCATGAACAGAAAAATAACCCTCTAGCAGATTTAACCATTTATCTATGGCATCGGCGTCTATCTGACCCTCGAATATGGGGATTTCAAAATTAACTTGTACCTTAAAGGGTGTGGCATTTCCAGAGGAGCTGCTGGAAGTCGATGCGCCGCTTCTGGGTAGCCGTTGAAGGATCTGGGCAAAGTTGTCCATCATCGCGTTCTATTGTCGCTTGAGCGCTTCTTCGAGCAAGATTTTGATGGGATCTCCTGCCCCCTCGTCTTTCTTCTCGTCCGCCATGGGAGGCCGTCGGGATTTACGAGGCTGGTCTTGCAAAGGTTCAACCATTTCAAGCCCTAACTCCTTATATCCCGACCTTGTTGGGGACATGCAAAGAAAAACAGAGAAAAAGCAGACCGCTCTGATACCACTGATCCGGATTTAAACAGGAACGCAACAAATTACAGAGATAACCATATACACAAAGATGCAGCGGAAATAATACTTCATTTCATTAATGGAAAATACTGAAATATGCTTACAACCAGAAATGGAAATAAACCAGCTAGGGCGATGGTAGCTTATCTCTGAGAAGAGATGTGATGGCTACATGCCTCTGAACTGTGTTACAATGAGGCTCGAAGGCCTATTTATTGTTGAGAAACAATGGAAAAACCCTTAACATTCCAAAACCTAACCCTAGGAGATGAAATGCCAAATTGTGGGCCCCGTTTGGGGTAAATTGGTACATCAACTTCCCGGGGTCGTAACTTTGGCATATGATCTCCATTTGACGTGTACAATAGCTCATTAGAAATATCTATCCGAGCACTATCATTGTTGGAACGGGCAACATCGGTCCATTCCATGGACCCATGTTGCCCCCGGATTCCCAAAAAAACGTCATTTAGGGCCTCAAAACGGCTCCGGAAGTTCAGGACCTGAAAAACTACTAAAAATAGTAAGTTGTGCTACAATTAAGGAAACTGAAAATGCTGAGAAAGACAATGGTGGGGGTCCAGGCGGACTTGGCAGGTGGCCACCAATATCCACCTGGATCACTATGGCTAAATGGGCAAGGAATACTCCTCAATTGGGAAAAAATCAGGAAAAAAGGTTTTTGTGGCCCGTATCTATGCTCTCTCTGCTACAATAAGGATGAAACAAATGATCACCTCCTAAAATCCTACCCCAAGGCAATAGAGAATTGGGGTCGTCTTTCCTCCTTGTTTGGGGCACTTGACCGATCAGCTAATAGCTTGAAAGAATTACTAGAGGCATGGAGATGGACACTCTTTAAAAATCCCATTGTTAACAAAGCATGGTGTCTCTCACAAGGATTTGTACTTTGGAACCCATGGAAAACAAGAAACAGGGCAATATTCCACTTAGAAACCATCCAAACTCAACAAGTGTGGAACACTGTATTACAAAATATCAAAGAGACTCTTTCCATTTCTCATTGGTTGGAGGAAGACTGGAAAGTGGAAGGTAAGGAACGTGAAATTCTCGTAGCTCTTTCTCTTAATCGGAATTATTTTGACCCCGGGCCCAATAACCACTGACCAATAAGGGAGAACTCATCCAACACCTTCTTCTGCCCCCCAAAAGGGTTCTTCAAACTCAACTTTGACGGTGCCTCAATAGGAAACCTAGGACCGATAGGTCTCTGAGGAATAATTCACAATGACACTAGGCATACGGCGAATCTTTTTGCAGCCTTATGTGGCGACTCTACAAACAATGTGGCATAATTTATAACACTGCAAAAAGGGCTACATTTTGTTGGAGAGATGGGGGTAACAAAAGTAAAGATCACAGGAGATTCTCTAATTGTTTTCTCCATGCTGAAAAAGCTCATAAACGGATCCCCCTCGATAAAGTTATAAAGAGCCCAAGGATGGACCTAATAGGTTAGCATATAAATTCTAGTATCTCTTGCTTTGCATATGTAATCACAGAGAATATGGACTGTGAAGGTAACAAGGCAACAGAAAAACTTCCCAAATGGGGAAGTGAACACCAGGGTCAGGAACTCCTCCAGGACTAACCCCCTCGTTCACAAAACGTCCACTTGATGGAGCTCCAAATAATTGTGACAACGGAAGAGGCTTCCTTGATGGGGGTGATGAACTGGATGCACGAGGCAATGCGTGGGTGATGAAATTCAACACTTTGCAATAGGTTTGAAGACCGACCTCCCCGTCCTCTCACATTAACTTGTGTACATGAGGAGTTAAGGTGATCCATGGGAAATCTCAATCAGCCTCAACTCGAGCAAGAGCCGACATTCGACGATAGCGTATGGCAGGTGGTGGATGTATTTGGGCTTGGTCCCATCTCATTGCATGTTATGGGTATTCTATGAGCTCAAGTAGGAAACAACAATTGTTTATTGTGTGGGAAAGGTGGTGACCCCATCGCTGACGCTCCTTCCCTGGTTTTTGGGTCTATGTACTGGCAACTTTCTTCCTTAGTGTGTGGCACTTAACACCTTCGTGTGCGAGTGGAGCATGGAACTTAGTCTTGGAACTCTCTCTCTATTCTCTCTCTCTCATACTCTTGGACACCTAGAGTTTTCTTGGAGCACTCTTGGAGGAGTGTGGCATACTTGGAGTTTTGGAGCAAGAAGGAAAAGGAAGAGTAGGAAAGTGAAAGAGGACATCAGAATCAACAACTACAATGTGTTTTTCTTGCAATTACTGAGTTGCATGTATGTTTTCCTCACTAGTTTTTGCATGCATGGAATATTGGTCATGATCCGTCATTGGCATGGAGGATTTCCTAGATTGACATTGGATTTTCCTAACCTTTCCATTTTTGGGATAGCCACAGTGTTGTGGGTTCATTTCTTTGTTTATGGCTGGTTCTCATGCTTCCTTTAGCTTGGATTGAATTACTAGATCATGGAAGCCTTGGTTGGATAAACACTCTGGAAGACCTGTAACAACTTGGGTTGACTTACTAGTCCTTGAATCCTTGGTTGAAAAATGCTCCGGAAGCCCTTCATGGGTTGAGTTACTAGTATTGGAAGCCTAGTTGGACAAACGCTCTAGAAGCCCAGCGACAACTATGGGTTGAGTTACTTGTCCTGGAAGCCTTGGTTGGAACAAACGCTTTGGAGCCCTTGAAGTCTTAGGTAAAGACCAATATGGTGATGGTTTGTGATATCTGACTGTGAGGTGGAATCACTGCTTGATTGGTTGAGGTGGTTTGTCCTCTGGAAGCCCTGGTTTGTTTTTAATGGATTGTTCCATGAGATCCCACATTCGTGCTTTGAATATGGCACGGGGGTGACTGGCTGAAGAGAGATTTGGCTTAGCCATGTGTATGGTCAGGTGGTTAGTGGAAGTCCCAAACCTGGTTGGCCTTTACATCATTAATATGAGGTTATCTCTCATTGTTAATTCATCAGTATTATACCGGTTTATATGTGATTTATATGGATGTTGTTTCCTTGGTATTTCTGTTGTTATTATGTTGGTTATGAACATGTATTATGATAGTGGCTATGTATGGATCTCATCATGGTTTTACTTGAAAATGAACGAACAATATATTTATGGCCTAATAGATGAAATTGTAGCTAATGTGTTGAGGAATCAATGCTTCTTAGCAATTATAAGATAAGTATGATACACCTATGCTCAGTTGTACTACTAAGACCTGTATATTTCATGTTTGTGACATGTTTGACAAAATTTCTGTCATGGCTAGTAGGGGTCTAGTGTAGTCCTTGTTGATATTTTTGCAAACGTATCTTTGTTTTGCTGTGAAATCTCATTTATAAAGGTGTCATTGAGTTATGGGAAGTGACCTAAGATTTAGACCTGAAATAGTGGCACAAATATTGGAGTTGTAGGCACAACAATGGGGAAAAAGTCCCTGGACGCTCCCATGCCCTTGCTATTGGAGCATTTGGAGCCTCCTAAATGCACTCTGATCCATTTCAAGGGAGCATCTAGGGGTTTGATGCATTAAAACTTTAGTTGGTCTCAGGAGCTGGTTACCTGAGTGGTTAGGATCGCTCCTGGGAGTTTTGTTGTTGATGTGGAAGGTCTATGTGGTGTGTTCTGCTGGTTCCACTTCCTTAACTAACACATAGGGAGTCGAATCATATAATAATAACTTATCATCACATGTTTACCCTGGTTGGCTAGTTACTTGGGTAGATGTGCAAAGAGGGTGTTACAAAGTGGTATCAGAGTGTATTTCACCCCTCGAACTAGATGGGTTATGTGTTGGTCATGCATTCAATTTGGTTTCATATCTGTTTCGTGTGTTGTAAGATTGTGTTCTTCTTGCATTTGTAGGGTACAGGTTATGGTTGCAGTGAGGCCACCATGGGAAGTTGATGGTGTTGTTGGGGAGTGTGTCATCATGAGTGTATAGTTAATTATGCATTGTTTATGCATGTTAGTATTCACATGTGGTCAAGTGTACAATGATGTGGTGGGTGTTTTCATGCATGAGGTCATGGTATGTGTAGTTGATATGGTCATTCATTGACGACTAGACTCTATCTAGAATAATGGTTATATGCTTATGTACTATATTTATATATGTTGTCATGATTAAGTTATACATGTATTACACTAATTTTTTGATCCTACAGAGGAGGTATCCTCCCCGAATTATAATAAGGTACATTGGTTTATTGTGATTTGGTTGCAAGGTATGACATGATATACCTTGCAGGAATAATATCAAAGATGACTAGCAAGATGGTAGACTGCAGTTCTCGAGACTCTCCCTATGGATCAGAAGAGAAGCGTGTTGTTGGGCACTCTTATGATTTGGGAGACACATTGAGAAGCTTAAAGGAAAAAATAAGGAGTTGTAAGGCATACAATGACATATTCATACATGCACAGGAGAAACAAGCGGAGGTAAATGAAGTGATACTTCAGAGTTTGTCAGAATTGCAGTGACAGGGACCACTTCGAATCAACCATTAGCAGAAGGAAAGAACTAATGGGCATATGACATCAAGTCTCATGTTGAGTACAAGTTGGATTGAGAGCACACGATCAGAGATGGTCAGTTCTTGGACACTCCGGATAGGAGATGTGATAGATGCAGGTACTATTCTAGTTTTGGTTCTGACAAGAATTATGATCGTCATCATTATCATCCTTACAGGAGGAGTGACAAGGGATATTTGTCGAATGAGTTTAAGAAATCAAAGACACCTAAATTTTATGGAGAGATGAAGAAGTCATAGGATGCAGAAGCATGGTTTCCTGGAATTAATAAGTTCTTCAGATTGCACGATTACTCAAAGAACATGAAGGCCAGAATAGCTACATTTAGTCTTAAAGGTAAAGCAAATATTTGGTGGGAAGATGTGAAGAACGTTAGAGATATTTATGAGGAGGAGTTGACTTGGAGTGAGTTCGAGAGGTTATTCTGAAAGAAGTATATATCTGAGAGATACTTTGATGACAGGGTAGAAGAATTCTATGAGTTAAATATGGGATCCATGACCGATAAGGAGTACACTAGTAGAGTGTTGGAGCTACTGAGGCATGTGCCTTAGCTCAAGGAGGAGAAGGCCAAGATCTATATATTCATCAGTGGGTTATCAATAGCATTCAAAGACAAGATTGAGTTTGATGAGCCTAGATCATTAGAGAAGGCCATCCAAAATCTAAAGCATTGTTACCAGCAATCAAAGCATATATCTGAGACTAAGCTGGACTGGAAAGATAGTGCAAACAACAAAGGAAAATGGGACAAGAAATGACAAAGACCTTAGGGTACATGTAATGAAGAGAATTCCATGCCATCTAAGAAGCTCAATTCATATGATAGAGGATAGGGAATTCGATCTAAGGAGAAGAATAAGGATGAAGGTTGGAAGAATTTGCAGTGTTGGACTTGCACAAGAGAGCATCGTAGGAGAGATTGTCCACAGGGTCAAGATGGTACACTGCAAATATACAGTGCTCAGGAGGCACAAAATGTGGGAGATATTGGGTAGAGTATTCCTAAGATCTATGTACTATTAGATAACACATAGGAAGATCACCATCTGTCTATTATCAAGATGGACCATAAGCTTTGTGATCAAGTTTTTTCTATTTTGGTTTACCCTGGATCTAATTATAGTTATCTTAATCCTGACCTAGTGGATAAGTGTGGTTTGAATAAAGAATTTCATGTAGAGTCTTGGTTAGTGCAGTTGGCTAGATGTACAAACAGGAGAGCTCATCATTTGGTAAGAACTTGTACATTTGATTTCAATGGTATGCCTACCGCAACACATTTAAATGTATCAGCGTTGGGATCATATAATATGTTGTTGGGAATGGAAAAATTGTACCTTCATAGAACCAAGGTGGATTGTTATGACAAAGCCATTGAGTGCTTAGATGACAATGGGGAAGAAAGAGTCTTGCAGGGTAAGAAGAAAGAAACATTAGTTAGAATGGTGACAGCTATTCAGGCCAAGCATAGTTGTGGGAAATGGTGTGTATTATTTGCGCTGCACATTTCTAGTGACAAAGGTAAGGAAGTTGAGGATGCATAAATTTTTATCACGTACCCAGTTCTACAACAATTTTAGGATGTATTTGTTGCAGATATTCCAGAGTTTCCATCTCACAGGGAAGTAGACTTTTCTATTCAGTTGGTGCTTAGGGCAGCTCCAACATCAAAGGAACCTTACATTATGAGTACACCTGAGTTGGTAGAGTTGAAGTTGCATTTGAAGGAAATTCTTGGCAAGGGGTACATTAGCCCAAGTGTATCACCATTGGGCGCACAGCTACTATTTGTGAAGAAGAACGATGGTACTCTTAGGATATGCATTGACTACGGGCACTTAAACAAGGTGACCACCAAGAACAAGTATATGTCACTGATGTTTGATGACTTGTTCGATCAGTTGAAGGGAGCAACAATGTTCTCAAATATTGATATGAGATTTGGATATCATCAGGTACGTATTAAAGAAGAGGACATCTACATGGCAACTTTTTGGACAAGGTATGCGGATTATGAGTTTTTTGTAGTTCCATTTGGTTTAACTAATGCTCCAGCTACCCTTATGTGCTTAATCAATGGTGTGTTGTGTCCGTATTTGGACAATTTTGTTATTGTGTTCATTGATGATATATGGGTATATTTAAAAAAGAAGAAGAGCATGTCGAGAATTTAGGAGTAGTGTTGAGAGAGTGTCAGTTGTATGCTAAGCTCAGAAAGTGTGGTTTATTTCAGACTGAGATACACTAATTGGGACACGTGGTTTCCAAGGATGGCATAACAGTGGGCCCAGAAAAGGTAAGAGCTATCATGGAGTGGGTAGCTTTTAGGAATGTGGATGAGGTGAAATATTTCATGGGGTTAGCTAGTTATTGTAGGAGGTGCATCATGAAATTAGCGTAGATTGCTTATCCTATCACATCATTGTAGAGGAAAGGTAAGAATTTTTTAATTGACATAGGAGTGTGAGGCCTTTTTTTAGCATCTCAAGCAGTTGTTGACACATGCACCAGTGTTAAAGATTGCAGATCCAGACAAAGAGTTTGTAGTATGTACAAATTCTTGCAAGAGAGGACTTGGTGGAGTCCTTATGTAGGATGGACAGGTTGTATGCTATGACTCACGAAAACTGAATGAGAATGAGCAGAACTACCTGACACATGATCTTGAGTTGGAAGTGCTCATACATGCATTGAAGATGTGGAGGCACTATCTTCTTGGAAGGAGGTTTGTATTGATGAGTGATCACAATGGTTTACGGTATCTATTTGAACAATTGAATTTGAATGGCAGGAAGGCTCGGTGGGTGGCGACGATCAGTGATTTCGACTTTGAGGTTAGGTATATCAAAGGTAAAGAGAATAGGGTGGCAGATGCTCTTAGGAGGTGGATACATGTAAATCATGTAGCAGTTATGAGCTCTTATGGGACAGATTTATAGGATAGGATCTTACACGCAAGCTACCAAGATGATAGGTATATGGAGATTGTGCACAGGTTGCAATACATTACAGGTACATGTATAAGTAGTGGTATAGGTACATGTACATGTAGTGGTACAAACACAAGTACTTGTAATGGTATATTTACACGTACAGGTAGTGGTATAGGTACACTTATAGGTAGTGGTATAGGTACAGGTACATATGCAGGTGTGTAGGATATGGAATATCATCTCACGATAGATGGATTGGTTAGATTTTGGGACATGATATATGTGTCAGATAGCAGTGAGCTCAAGAAGGTGATCTTGAGGGAGTTTCATGAGAAACAATACTCGAGTCACTCAAGTTATCAAAATACTCTGACTGCAGTGAAGACATTATATTATTGGTTGAATTTGAAGAGAGACATAGTAGTGTTTGTGGCTAGGTGCTTCGATTGTTAGCAGGAAAAGGAAGAGTGTAATCATCCAAGTCGTCTGCTATAGCCAATTCTAATTATAGAGTGGAAATGGGAGGTCATTTTCATGGAATTTATCATAGGTTTGTCGAGGACAATGAGACAACATGATTCCATCATGGTAGTGGTGGACAGGTTGACAAAGGTAGCGCACTTCATTCCATTGAAGGCTACATTCTTAGCAAGTGATGCAGCACATGTATTCATCAAGAACATGGTCAGATTGCATGGAGTTTCGAAGAATATTGTATCAGACATGGATAAGAAGTTCACTTCCAAGTTTTGAAAGGATTTATTTGGATTTTTGGGCACAGAGTTGCCCTTCAATACAACTGATCATCCACACACAAATGGACAGACATAGAAGGTCAATAGGATATTGGAGGACATCTTGAGGATGTACATGATGCATCAGCAGTGGAAGTGGGAAGAGTATCTTCCACTGGTTATCTTCCACTGGTAGAGTTCACTTACAACAATGGATACCAGGAGTCACTAAGGATGAGTCTGTTTGAGGCATTGTATGGATAGATTTGTAATACTCCCATCAATTGCAGTGATCCAGTTAACAGGGTATTGGTTGGACCATACATGTTGGGAGACATGGAGTGGGAAATGCAGGTAATCAAGAAGAATTTGAAAGTAGCATAGGATAGGAAGAAGAGATATGCAGATAAGAATAGGTTGTTCAAGGAGTTCGAGGTTGGGGAACAGGTGTACTTTCACATCAAACCGAAGAAGAGCTCCTTGTGGATTGGATCATGTGCCAAGATGGCACCCCGATTTTTTGGACCTCTTAGGATTATTGAGAGGATTGGCCTAGTGACCTATCGACTTGCACTACCTCTGTTAGTGAAAGTCCATGATGTTTTCCATTTGTAATTACTTAAGAAGTATGTTTAATATGTTGATCATGTCATTGACTGGTATGTATTGTAGGTGGAACAAGAAGGAGAATTCAATTTGGAACCACATTGCATTTTGCATAGAAGGATGCTCATGCTCTGGAATCGAGAAATTGAGAAAATTAAAGTGCAATGGAAACACTTTGGGCACGATGAAGCTACATGGGAGATGGTGGATCAGATGCAGGATATGTATCCTTCCTTATTCATTGGTTGAGCGAATGTTTTCGTATATGTCTTTGGTATAGGTTTTTGGTACATGTTTTGGTGATGTTTGGTATATGTACATATGTATATGGATGTAAATACTGCCATGATCTATGTTATAAATCTCCAGTAAGAGGTATGGGTGTCATATCATTATGATGTTATACTTGTTATGTTGTCATGTTGGTTTGCTTTTCATCAGGATGATTATTGTAAATACTGCATCGAGCCAAGTTATAAATCTCCATGGGAAGTATGATTTTCTTACAACAACCTTGTTGGTTGTAGGTTTTGTTGAACACCAAGGACGATGTTCACCCAAGGGGGAGGATTCTGTAATAGCCCTGGTAAAAAAAATCCATGTAAAAGTTAATAAAGGAAAGTATTTACCAAGGTCATGGGACATGTATTCCAAGTTGAATGTTGGGCAAAAGCATAGTGATGGGAATCAATGGTGATTGATTAATGGGTAAGGAAATTGGAAAACAAAATGGAAAAGGCTTTGGAAAGACAAAGTGGAATTTTGGCACATTTATTTATGAAAATAATGGAAATTAGGAGAAAAGGGAGGTGAAAGGTCACTGGTTGAAGGTGAGGTAGAAAATGAAGGAAAATAATGGAAAATGAATAAAATAGAGGCCTCATTAATAAAAAGGCTTATGAAGATCAATTCACAGACTTTTGTCAGTTCAATCTTGGAGCTCTCTATCATACTCTTGGACACTTAGAGTTTTCTTGGAGCACTCTTGGAGGAGTGTGGCATACTTAGAGTTTTGGAGCAATAAGGAAAAGGAAGAGTAGGAAAGTGCAAGAGGACATCATAATCAACAACTGCATAGGGTTTTGCTTGCAGGTACCAAGTTGCATGTATATTTTCGTCACTAGTTTTAGCATGCATGGAATATGCATGTGGTTTATTGGTCATGATATGTCATTGACATGGAGGATCTGCATGTTTGACAGTGGATTTTCCTAGCCTTTCCATTTTTTGGATAACCATGCTGTTGTGGGTTCATTTATTTTTTTCTGGTTGGTTCTCATGTTTCCTTTAGCTTGGGTTGGGTTACTAGTTCCTATAAACCTTGGTCAGACAAATGCTATGGAAGCCCTGTAACATATTAGGTTGAGTTACTAATCATGGAAGCCTTGGTTGGATAAATGCTCTGAAATCCCTTGGTGGGTTGAGTTACTAGTCCTAGAAGCCTTGGTTGGAAAATTCTCTCAAACCCCGATGATAGTTGTGGGTTGAGTTACTAGTCTTAGAATCCTTGGTTGGAACAAACACTCTAGAGCCCTGGAAGTCTTGGGTAGAGACCAATCTAGTGATCATTTTTCATGTTTGACCATGAGGTGGAATCACTTTTTGATGGGTTGAGGTGGTTTGACCTCTGGAAGCCCTGGTTCGGTTTTGATGAATTGTTCCATGAGATCCCACATTCATTCTTGGAATATGACATGGGGGTGACTGTCTGAAGAGAGATTTGGCTCAGCCATGTCTATGGTTGGGTGGTTCATGGAAGTTCTAAACCTCATTGGCCTTTGCATCATTATGTGAGGTTATTTCTCATTGTTAATTCATGAGAATTATAATGGGTTATATGTGGATTATATGGCTATTTTTTCCTTGATATTTATTTTTTTATTATGTTGGTTATTAACATGTATTATGAAAATGGCCATGTATGGATATCATCATGTTTTTACTTGAAAATGAATGAAAAATGTATCTATGACCTAATAGATGAAATTGCAACTAATGTGTTGAG
This sequence comes from Pinus tabuliformis, assembly GCA_031772625.1. Taxonomy (NCBI): domain Eukaryota; kingdom Viridiplantae; phylum Streptophyta; class Pinopsida; order Pinales; family Pinaceae; genus Pinus; species Pinus tabuliformis. The sequence goes on along the minus strand of CM062818.1, from coordinate 261,768,023 downwards.
GCATCAATGCTTCTTAGAGATTCTCATATAAGTATGAGACCCCTCTACTTAGTTCTTCTATTAAGACCTATAGCTTTCATGTTTGTGACATGTTTGATGAAATGTATGTCATGGCTAATAGGAGTCTAGTCTAGTCTTTGTTGATGTTTTTGAAAACATATCTTTGTTCCACTATGAAATTTCATTTCTAAAAGTTTCATTGAGTTCTGGGCAATGACGTGGGCTTTGGGCCTGAAAAAATGGCACAAATTCGGGAGTTGCAGGCACAACAATGTGGAAAAAAGTCCCTAGACACTCCCTTTCCCTTGTTGTGGGAACATCTAGAGCCTCCTAGATGCACCCTCATCGATATCAAGGGAGCATCTAGGGTTTTTATGCATTAAAACTTTAGTTGGTCTTAGGGGTTGGTTACCTGAGTGGATGGGATGGCTCCTGGGAGTTCTGTTGCTGATGTGGAAAGTCTGTGTTATGTGTTCCATCGGTTCCACTTCCTTAATTGACACACAGGGAGTCAAATCATATTAGAGTAACTTCTTGTCAGATGTTTACCCAAGTTGGTTGGTTACTTGGGTAGATGTGGGAGGAGGGTGTTGTAGAGTGGTATCAGACCATGGCTCATCCCTCATACTAGATGGGCTATGTGTTGTTCATGCATTCATGTCAGTTGCATATGTGTTTCTTGTGTTGTAAGGACGTGTACTTGTTGCATTTATAGGGTACGGGTTATGGTTGCAGCGAGGTCACCATGGGAATTTGATGATGTTATTGTGGAGTGTGTCATCATGAGTGTATGGTTGATTATGCATTATTTATGCATGCTAGTATTCACACATGGTTAAGTATATATTGATGTGGTGGGAGTTTCCATGCATGAGGTCACGATATGTGTAGTTGATATGGTCATGCATTGATGACTAGACTCTAGCTAGAATGATGGTCATATGCTTATATGCTTATGTGTTATATTTGTATATGATGTCATGATTATGTTATACATGTATTATGTTGATTTGTTGATACTCCCCCAATTATTTTAAGCTAGGTTGGTTTATTGTGATTTGGTTTAGCTGACATGATATACCTTGCAGGAAGAATATCAAAGATGACTATTAAGATGGTAAACTAAAGTTCTGGAGACTCTCCCTATTGATCAGATGAGCAGTGTGGTGTTGGGAACTCTTCTGATTTGGAATATCGACTAAGAATCTTAAAGGTAGAAATAAGGTGTTGTAAGGCAGACAATGAAAAAATCATACAGGCAGAGGAGAAACTACCACAGCTAAATGTAGTGATACTTAAGAGTTTGTTTGTATGCAGTGAAAAGGACTAATGTAGATTAGCCATGTGAATGAGGACAAAACTATTGGGGCATATTGCAATAGATCTCATGGTGAGTATAGGTTGGATGGAGAGGACATGATCAAAGATGGCAGGTTCTTAGACACTTCGGATAAGAGAGGTGGTAGACATAGGTACTATTATAGCTCTGGATTTGACAGGAATTATGATTGTCATCATTATCATCCTTACAGGAGGAGTGACAAGGGACATTTTTTGGATGATTTAAAGAAATAAAAGCCACCTACATTTGATGGAGAGATGAAGAGGTCACATGATGCAAAAGCATGGTTCCTTGGAATGAATAAGTTCTTCAGATTGCATGATTACTCAGAGAACATGAAGGCCATCATAGCTGCATTCAGTCTTAAAGGTAAACAAGATATTTGGTGGGAAGATGTGAAGAACATAAGAGATATTTATGAGGAGGATTTTAATTGGAGTGAGTTTGAGAGGCTATTCTGAAAGAAGTATATGTCGGAGAAATAATTTGATGACAGGGCAAAAGAATTTTAGGAGCTGAAGATGGGATCCATGACTGATGAGGAGTACACTAGCAAATTCTTGGAGCCACTAAGGTATGTGCCTTACCTCAAGGAGGAGAAGGCCAATATTCAGAGACTCATCAGTGGGTTAATGATAACATTCAAAGAGAGGATTGAATTTGATGAGACTAGATCATTGTAGGAGGCAATCTTGAAGCTAAACCATTGTTATGAGCAATCAAAGCGCAGATCTGAGACTAAGATGGACTAGAAAGGTAGGGAAAAGAACAAAGGAAAATGGGATAAGAACTAAGAAATACCTTAGGGTACAGGTAATGAAGAAGGTGTAGCACCATATAAGGAGTTCGATGCATTTGACATAAGATAGGGACATCGATCTGAGGAGAAGAATAAGGATGAAGGATGGAAGCCTTTGTAGTGTTGGAATTGTGGAGTAGAGAATCATAGGATAGATTGTCCACAATATTAGGGTGGTAGACTGCAAATTTGTAGTGTTCAGGAGGCACAGACTCAGAGATGTTGGGCAGAGTATTCCTAGGATCTATTCAACACTGGATAACAAGCAGGAAGATCACCAGATGTTTATTATCAATATGGATGGTAAGATTTGTGATCATGTTGTTTCTATTCTTATTGACCCTGGATCTAATTATAGTTATGTTAATCCTAACCTGGTCGATAAGTGGTGTTTGAGTAAAGAAGTGCATGGAGATTCTTGGTTAGTGCAGTTGGCTATATTAGGTAGAAAGAAGAGAGTTCATCACTGGGTAAGAGCTTGTTCATTTGATTTGAATTGTATGCCTACTGCAACACATTTGAATGTATTATCGTTGGGATCATACAGTATGTTGTTGGGCATGGATTGGTTGTACCTTCATAGAGCTAAGGTGGATTGTTATGAAAAATCCAGGAGTGCTTGGATGACAATGGGGAACAAAGAGTCGTGCAGGTAAGAAGAAAGAAACATCAGTTAGAATGGTGACAACTATGCAGGCCAAGCATAGTCGCAGGAAAGGGTGTTTTTTTATTTATAGTGCACATTTATAGTAACAAATATAAGGAATTTAAGGATGCAAATGTTTTTTGCAAGTACCCAGTTCTACAGTAGTTTAAGGATGTATTTTCTACAAATATTTCAGAGTTTCCACCTCATAGGGAAGTAGAAGTTTTTATTGAGTTAGTGCTTGGGGCAACTCCGACATCAAAGGAACCTTACAGGATGAGTACACCTAAGTTGGTAGAGTTGAAGTTGTTGTTGAAGGAAATGCTTGACAAGGGGTGCATTAGGCCAAGTGTATCACCATAGGGTGCACCAATACTATTTGTGAAGAAGAAGGATTGTACTCGTAGGCTACCCATTGACTAGAAGTAGTTAAACAAAGTGACCATCAAGAACAGGTATTTGTTACAAAGGATTGATGACTTTTTTGGTCAGTTGAAGGGAGAAGCACCGTTCTCAAAGATTGATTTGAGATCTGAATATCATCGGTACACATTAAAGAAGAGGACATCTACAAGACAACTTTCCAGACTAGGTATGCGCATTATGAGTTTGTTGTAGTTCCATTTGGTTTAAGTAATGCTCTAGCTACCTTTATGTGCTTGGTGAATAGTGTGTTGCATTTGTATTTGGACAAGTTTGTTATTGTGATCATTGATGATATTATTGGTGTATTCAAAAAAATAAGAAGAGCATGGCGAGCATTTAGCAACAGTGTTGAGATTGTTGAGAGACCATCAGTTGTATGTTAAGCTCAGGAAGTGTAGTTTCCTTCAGACTGGGGTACACTACTTGGGACACGTGTTTTTCAAGGATGGCATAACAGTGGGCCCCAAAAAAGTAAGAGTTATCATGGAGTGGGAAGCTCCCAAGAATCTAAATGAGGTGAGATCTTTCATGGGGTTAGCAGGTTATTATAGGAGGTAAATCAAGAAATTCTTGTAGATTTATTATCTTATCACATCATTGTAGAGGAAAGGTAAGAAGTTTGAATGGAAAAATGATCCAAGATCTTTTGCTTATAGATGTATTAAAGAATTTCATGCATAAATTGTAGCTTAAACATAGAAATTTAATGTGCACATGAGAGAAGAGGAGAAACACATAAAGCATGAAAGAAGACAAAAAAAATTGATAACAGAGTTCATCCGACTTCGACTATGTCTCTGCGCCCTGCTCAATAAATGGGGAGGCCTTCATTTATTAAGTGGTACTAGAAAGAAGAGTACAAGCATCTGTTACAAAAAAGGAGTTTTATACCTCCATACTGAAAATTGACCAAAAAATGTAGAACTCTGATGGAGAAACGGACAACGACATTGCGTTTGTGGCGTCAAGAAATGTTGAAACCATATAAAATTTGTCAAAATATGACAAAGTGAAAATCTGGCCCTCCTGCAAAAATTTGCCTCAAACTATGTGTGCTCCCTCCTCCGCCTGTGCGCATTGATGAGTTGTGTTTAAATAAAAAATCGTGGGTGAATTACATAACAATCAGTTGAGGTGCAGTGGTAAACTTGGAAAGTTGTTGAGGAGGGGTCAGGGGATCAAATCTCGCCCCTCCCATTTTATCCATGCAATATTACATAGTTTAATTTTGGGGGGCGAGTCCATCATACTTGGTGGCCCGCTCCCCCCATTTCTGCTGTTTCCTTTTTATGATTGGGTGATGTGGAGGGGTGACGGGGTTGACAGCCCATGCCCCCCATTATATTAATACGTTCTGTTGTGTGGGTTGTGGGGTGGCAGGGTTAGGTTTGCCCAACCCGCTTATTTATGTTGTTGGTTCTGTGGGTACTAGGGTTGGCGGGGTTGGTGGCTTGCCACCCTTTTTTTTAACAAATTTTTGTTATATTAAAATAACATGGGCATTTTTGAAAATCTAGATCTTGACTGAAGGAGTCATTTTAACCAGGCGAAAATTTCGCCCGGAATCTAGCTGGAGTTGGCTTGATTCTGCCCACCGGAAAAGTCTAAATTATGTCTTCATTAATCCTCCCCAATTAGCAAAAGTCAACTGAACTTTGACTGCCTCTATCTCCTTCATTCGGACTCATATTGGAGTGTCATTCACACCATTGGAATCAGGGTGACGAGCACTTCGATATGATGTCAAGTTAATCGTCTTTCCGCCACTTTTAAATTTGAGCATTTTCCATGCCGTTGGTGTCTGGAGATCCACTTGGATCAATCATCCCCATTGAGGAGCTTTTGGACCGCCAAAAGCTTTATCAATCAATTGGCAAGTGAGTGAATTTTTCCCTCACTCTTTATTTTTCCATCCATTTTTCCTTTCTAGGGTGCATCCCCTTGAAACCAAATCGAAGGTATTCCACATCTCCTCGTCATGAAGTCCTGGTTCTTCTGTCAAGGATGATATCTTCAGGTCACTCATTGAGATACTCTAGTGTAAAGTCATCAACTGTAGGAACTGTGCCCACCTCTTCGGTGTCCATAATCAATGGTGGCTCATACAACTTTAAGTTTTCTAGATTCACTACGGAGTACATTTGCATATATATCGGCAAATAAAGATGGAATGCATTGTTTCCAATCTTCTCCAAGATGGTGAATGGACCATACCGGATTGGTTGCAACTTCTTCCCTTCTCCCTTCATCTTGTCCTTGCTGATATGGTACCACACTTTGTCGCCCACTTGAAATTGATGATCGACTCGGTGTTTGTCATGGCTTGATAATGCTATATCTTTCTCGGATAATTTTCTCATGTCAAGCCTTGGTCCAGAGTGTGAAAAAGTGGAAACACTACCTGATCGGCAAGGAGACCATCATCCATATGGATCATCAGCCCTTGTAGTATCTTAAGTCACAAACCAAGTTGCAACAATCTCGTCATTTTAGGTGGATGGGTTTTCTTCAGCAATTTCATTTGGTAATAAAGTATAAGAAGGGCACTAGCAACAAAGTGGTTGATATGCTATCTTGCCCTCCTATTTTTGCTTCTGTTATTATGCATAATTCTTCGTTATCTTTTGAAAGTTATGCTGAACTATATGCTAACGATGATGACTTTAAGGAGATTTATGAAAAACTAACCCATGGTTCACAAGTAGGCAACTATCACTTGCAGGGCAAACTGTTGAATCACCTTGGCAAATTGTGCATACCCACATGACAATGGGTACATGTAATCTGGGAGGCCCACACCTCCCTTGTGTCTAGTCATTTTGGTATTGAAAAAACTTTGCGTCTTGTACAAAGATTTTGTTTTTGGCCTCATATGAAGAACATTGTGACTCACTATGTAAAGGGATGTGTGATGTGTTCTGTTCCAAAGCCCTCTAATAGAAAACTCAGGCTCTACACACCACTCCCTATTCCGAGTCATCCATGGGAGAGTGTGTCGATGGATTTTGTAAGAGGTTTGCCTTTGTCTAGGAAATGTCACGACTATTTGTATGTCGTCGTTGACCATTTTAACAAGATGTGTATTTTAATGCCTTGTAAGAAGCAGATCACTGCAAAGCAAACTGCTTATCTTTTCTTTCAGCATGTTTGGGTCCATTTTGGGTTTCCCAAATTGATTGTTTCAGATAGGGACTCTCTCTTTCTTGGAGGGTTTTGGACTAGCTTGTGGAAGATGATGGACACCAAATTGAAAAGAAGCACGACATTTCATCCACAGACTGATGGACAGAAAGAGGTTGTCAACCGCACCGTGATACACTTGTTGTGAGGCTATTGTGGGAAACATCCTATGTTGTTGGATGAGCATCTTCCGTATGTGAAGCATTCCTACAACCGAGCAATACACATTTACGCATCGTTCACCATTTGAGACATGTTTTGGATACTTGCCAAAAGACCCTTTTGATATGGTCTTTGGAAGGGAAAATAACTCCAGTGGACTTGATGACAGGGACAAAGTGCAGCAGTTCATTTATCGGATCCAATTGATTCACCAAGCAGTACAGGAGTAGTTGGAGAAAAGTCAAGCCCGGTACAAGGCTCGACATGACAAACACCGAGTCGACCATCAATTTCAAGTGGGCGACAAAGTGTGGTTCCATATAAGCAAGGACACGATGAAGGGAGAAGGGAAGAAGTTACAACGAATCTAGTATGGTCCATTCACCATCTTGGAGAAGATTGGAAACAATGCCTTCCGTCTCGATTTGTCGATATATATGCAAATGTACTCCATAGGGAATGTGGAAAACTTAAAGCTGTATGAGCCACCATTGATTATGGACATCGAAGAGGTGAGAACAGTTCCTATAGTTGATGACTTTGCACCATAGTATCTCGATGATTTACCTGAAGATATCATCCTTGACAGAAGAACCAGGACTTCACGACAAGGAGATGTGGAATACCTTTGAGTTGGTTCCAAGGGGATGCACCCTAGAAAGGTAAAATGATTGGAAAAAGAAAGAGTGAGGGAACAATTCCCTCACTTGCCAATTGACTGATAAAGATTTTGGCGATCCAAAAGCTCCTTAATGGGGAGGATTGATCCAAGTGGATCTCTAGGCACTAGTGGCATGGAAAAGGCTCAAATTTCAAAGTGGTGGAAATACGATTAACTTGACATCATATCGAAGTTCTCGTCGCCCTAATTCCAATAGTGCGAATGACACTCCGATCTGAGTTCAGATGAAGGAGATAGAGGCAGTCAAAGTTTGATTGACTTTTGTTGCCTGGGCAGGATTAATGAAGACACAATTTGGACTTTTCTGGTGGGTGGAATTTAGCCAACTCTAGCCAACTCTAGCCCATGTTATTTTAATATAACAAAAAATTGTTAGAAAAAGGGGTGGCGGGCCACCAACCCCGCCACCCCAATCCATAATCATATTAAAAATAGTGGGGTGGGCGGCCATGACCCCGCCGCCCCCAATACCCCCAGAACCAACAACATAAATAAGCGGGGTGGGCGGCCATGACCCCGCTACCCCACAACCCACACAACAGAACATATTAATATAGTGGGGGGCGCAGGCTGTCAACCCCATCACTCCTCCACATCACCCAATCATAAAAAGGTAGAAGTGGAAATTGGGGGAGCAGGCCACTAAGTACGGCGGACCCACCCGCCAAAATTAAACTATGTAATATTGCATTGATAAAAGGGAAGGGGCGGGATTTGATCCCCCGACCCCTCCTCAACAACTTTCCAAGTTTACTACTATGCCACAACTAATTGTTGTGTAATCTTCCCACAATTTTTTATTTAAACGCAGTTCATCAGTGTGCCCATGTGGAGGAGGGAGTGCACGTACTTCAAGGCATTTTTTTGCAGGAGGGCCAGATTTTCACTTTGTCAGATTTTGACAAATTTTATATGGTTTCAACATTTCTCGATGCCATGAATGCAATGGCATTGTCCATTTCTCCATCAGAGTTATGCATTTTTCATCCATTTTTCAGTATGGAGGTATAAAACACCTTTTTTGTAACTGATGCTTGTACTCTTCTTTCTAATGCCACTTAATGAATGAGGGCCCCCCCATTGATTGAGCAAGGCCCAGAGATGCAGTCCAAGTTAGACGAACTCCGTTATCAAGTTTTGTTTTCTTCTTTCATGCTTTATGTGTTTCTCCTCTTCTCTCATGTGCACATTAAATTTCTATGTTTAAGCTACAATTTATTCATGTAATTCTTTAATACATCTATAAGCAAAAGATCTTGGATCAAGTGGTATAAGAGCAGGTCTTTTTATATGTGAATTGCATGTTTGTATGCTAACAAGAAATAGGCTTCGAAGAGGCGAAGGGAAACTAAAGTATTTCGATCCCGAAGCGGGGCGTGCACATCGAAGGAGAAACATTGTAGATGAGGAGGCTTGTCATGAAGAGGAGCGTAATTTCCACAAAACCTTCTATATAATGGTAGAAAATGTCAGTCAGTTGCGTTCAAGGCTCGAGAAGGCAGAAGAGATAAATCTAGAAGAACAAGGTTTAGTGCATGGAAATGGTGGAGAAGAACCCCCTCCTTCTCCTTCCAAGAGTGAAAGTTATTCTTCCTCTCACCACCATCATCATAGAAATTCAAGGGATGCATCTAAGAAACATTTCTTTAAATTAGATGTGAAATTTTATCTTCCCATGTTTAACGGTGAAAGTAATGTTGAAAATCTTAATAAATGGATTAGGCTGATTGAAATCTACAGCAGGATTCAACAGATCGAAAAGGACAAGGCAAATATTCATCTGGCCTCTCTTCGACTGAGTAGAACCTCTCTTGTTTGGTGGGAGAGAAAATTGCGAAGCAGTAGGAATGTGGGTAATCTTCTTTCCTCATTTCCTGGCTTCATTTCTGCATTAAAGGAACAATTTTATCCCTTGGGTTATAAACAAAAAGCCTTAATGGATTGGCAATACTTAAGGCAAGGCAGAGGTCAAGATGTTCAAAGCTTTACAGAGGAATTTAGAAAACGTGCACTTAATTTGGGCATTGCACTTGACTCACCTAAAGTAGTAACTAAGTATATTGGTTCATGACATAGTTACCTTACACATTCATTATTATTGTTTGAACCAACTACTATTGACTCGGCCAGTGTAAAGGCCATCCATCTTGAGAACAGGGGAAGAAATGAAAGAGATGATCATTTCAATAAACAACCTTTCAAACCTCCAAATGGAAAACCCAAAGTGAAAGGAAAAGGAAAGGAGAAGAGGATGACATCAACCAAGAAAGATGAAGGAGAAAGGCCTTATTAAACTCACTGCAAAAAGGAAGGTCATGATGACGGTCATTGTTGGAAATTGTACCTGGAAAAGAAACCAAAGAAGTATGGAGGAAAAGGCAAGAAAAAGACAGTGGCAGCTGTGCAGCAAGACCTTGGATCTGATTCACGAGATGATGCATTGATCACAATAGCAGGAACAAAAGGTACTCTTACACCTCAAGTTAATTTGAATCACATGAAGGCACTAGTTCAATAGATGAGTCTCTTCCTAATGAACGAAAGAGAATTGAGCTATTTCATATTAGAGTTATCATAAATCATACAAAAGTGGAAAATTTATTTGATAGCAGATCCCAAGCAAACTTAATTTCAGAGTCCTTGGTAAAGAAGCTAGGCTTGGAAACCAAACCACATCCAAAACCTTACCCACTTGGATGGATACATGATAAACCAAAACTGAATGTAACTAAATGGTGCAAGGTTAAATTTGTGATCACTTCTAAGTTAGTGGATGAGGTAAAACATGATGTGATACCATTTGATATCTGTGGCATGGTGTTAGGGGGTCCATATCTATATGATAGAAAGGCAATCTTCTTCCGTCATGAAAACAAATACCAAATCACAAAAGATGGGGTAGAATATATTGTAAGGGTTCATCAAACTAAAAGAAATGCTAGCCTTGTGAGTGCAGGACAAATGAAGAGGTTGGTGAATTGTAGTAAGGGTTGCATACTTATGGTTGTAAGGGGGAAAGATGCAGAATTATCTGATGCTTTCTAGGGTTGTGACCATGTGCATAAAAAGGAATTATGTGAATTAATTTCTAACTATGATGAGATGCTTTAGGAACCAAGGGGATTACCTATGAAGAGGGAAATCCAACATGAGATCCATTTGCAGCATGACGCTCCTTTACCAAATATTGGCATGTACAGGATGTCGACCATTGAGATGGAGGAGATAAAAAGGCAGGTGTAGGAACTATTGAACCAAGGGATCATCAGACCAAGCACTTCTCCATGCGGCTCACTGATTATATTAGTGCTGAAGAAAGATGGCACATGGAGGATGTGTGTGGATTATTGAGCACTAAAGAAAATCACATTGAAAAATCATTGCCCTTTTCCTGCATTGATGACTTATTAGATCAGTTAAAGAATGCTATCTATTTCACCAAATTGGATTTGCATAGTGGTTATCACTAGGTCCGAATTGCAGAGCAGGATGTGTGGAAAACCACCTTCAAGACCAAACAAGGGTTGTTCGAATGGATGGTGATGCCATTCAGACTTTGCCATGCTCCAGCCACTTTCACGAGGGTCATGAATGATCTCTTTAGGCCTTTCATTGATGAATTTGTTATTGTATATCTAGATGATATTCTTATCTTTAGTAAAAGTTGGAATGAACATGTATGCCATGTGAAGAAAGTGCTTGATGTATTGAAAAAGGAAAAACTCTATGTAAAATGGTCAAAGTGTGATTTTTGGAAAACCTCTTTGGTTTACCTAGGTCATATTGTTGGTCATGGTCAGCTAAAAATTGATCCTTCTAAAGTTGAAGCAATTGTAAAGTGGCCTAAGCCTACTAGTGTAATTGAGGTTCGCAGCTTTTTGGGTGCAGTACAGTATTGGAGGATATTTATTGCCAAATTCTCTATTATTGTAGCACCTTTACACGCATTGACAAGTGTAAAGAAATTCTTTCAATGGGGAGGAAAGTAGCAAAATTCCTTCGAAACGTTGAAAGAAAATATCAACACCGCACTAGTCTTGGCCTTACTAGATCTCCAACAGCCATTCGAGAATTAGACAGATGCCAATGGATATGCCATGGGAGTTATACTGATGCAACAAAAGAAGTCGATATGTTACCATTAAGAGAAATTCTCTTAGGTTGTGATAAACTATCCCACTTATGACAAGGAGTTATATGCCTTGGTCGACAGTGTGAAAAAGTGGAAACACTACCTGATTGGCAAGGAGACCATCATCCATACGGATCATCAGCCCTTGTAGTATCTACAATCACAAACAATGTTGTAGAAATCTTGTCATTTCAGGTGGATGGGTTTTCTTTAGCAATTTCATCTAGTAATAAAGTATAATAAGGGCACTAGCAAAAAAGTGGCCAATATGCTATCTCGCCCTCCTATTTCTGCTTCTGTTGTTTTGCATAATGCTTCGTTACATTTTGAAAGTTATGCTGAACAATATGCTAACAATGATGACTTTAAGAAGATTTATGCAAAACTAACCCATGGTTCACAGGTGGAAACTCTCACTTGCAAGGGAAACTGTTGTATCACCATGGCAAATTGTGCATACCCACAGGAGAAAGGCTACATGTAATCAAGGAGGCCCACACCTCCCTTGTGTCTGGTCATTTTGGTATTGAAAAAACTTTGTGTCATGTACAAAGATTTTGTTTTTGGCCTCATATGAAGAACATTGTGACTCACTATGTAAAGGGATGTGTGATGTGTTCTTTTTCAAATCCCTCTAATAGAAAACTCAGGCTCTACATACCATTCCCTATTCCGCGTCATCCATGGGAAAGTGTGTTGATGGATTTTGTAGGAGGTTTTCCTTTGTGTAGGGGAAGCCACAACTATTTTTATGTCGTCATTGACCGTTTTGGGTTGCCCACATTGATTGTGTCAGATCGGGACTCTCGTTTTCTCAGAGATTTTTGGACTAGCATGTGGAAGATGATGGACACCAAGTTGAAAAGAAGCATGACATTTCATCCACAGACTGACGGACAGAAAGAGGTTGTCAACCACACCATGGTACACTTATTACGAGGCTATTATGGGAAACATCCTAAGTTGTGGGATGAGCATCTTCAATATGTGCAACATTCCTACAACCGAGCAGTACACTCATCTATGCATCGTTCACCATTTGAGACATGTTTTGCCTACTTGCCAAAAGACCCTTTTGATATGGTCTTTGGAAGGGAAGATGACACCAGTGGATGTGATGACAGGGACAAAGCGCAACATTTCATTCATTGGATCCAGTTGATTCACCAAGTAGTACAAGAGCAGTTGGAGAAACGTCAAGCCTGGTATAAGGCTCGACATGACAAACACCGAGTTGACCATCAATTTCAAGAGGGCGACAAAGTGTGGTTCCATATTAGCAAGGACAGGATGAAGGGAGAAGAGAAGAAGTTGCGACCAATCCGGTATGGTCCATTCACCATCTTGGAGAAGATTGGAAACAATGCCTTCTGTCTCGATTTGTCGATATATATGCAAATGTACTCCGTAGTGAATGTGGAAAACCTAAAGCTGTATGAGCCACCATTGATTATGGACACCGAAGAGGTGGGCACAGTTCCTATAGCTGTTGAATTTGCACTAGAGTATCTCGATGAGTTACCTGAAGATATCATCCTTGACAGAAGAACTAGGACTTCACGACGAGGATATGTGGAATACCTTCGAGTTGGTTTCAAGGGGATGCACCCTAGAAAGGAAAAATGGCTGGAAAAAGAAAGAGTGAGGGAACAGTTCCGTCACTTGCCAATTGACTAATAAAGCTTTTGGTGGTCCAAAAGCTCCTCAATGGGGAGGATTGATCTAGGTGGATCTCTAGACACCAGCGGCATGGAAAAGGCTTAAATTTCAAAGTGGCAGAAAGATGATTAACTTGACATAGATCGAAGTGCTCGTCGCCCTGATTCCAACGGTGTGAACGACACTCCAATCCGAGTCCGGATGAAGAAGATAGAGGCAACCAAAGTTCGGTTTACTTTTTCTGATTGGGCAGGATTAATGAAGACACAATTTTGACTTTTCAGGCGGGTGGAATCCGGCCAACTCCAGCCAGATTCTGAGCGAAATTGTCACCTTATTAAAATGACTCCTTCGGTCAAAATCTGAATTTTCAAGAATGCCCATGTTATTTTAATATAAAAAAAATTGTTAGAAAAAAGGGGGTGGTGGACCACCAAACCCGCCACCCCAATCCATAATCATACTAAAAATAGTGGGGTAGGCGGCCATGACCCCACCGCCCTCGGTACCCATGGAACCAACAACATAAATAAGCGGGGTGGGCGGCCATGACCTCGCCACCCCACAACCCACACAACAAAACATATTAATATAGTGGGGGGTGCAGGCTGTCAACCCTGTCACCCCTCCAAATCACCCAATCATAAAAAGGCAGCAGTGGAAATGGGGGGAGCGGGTCACGAGGTACAGTGGACCTGCCCCAAAAAATTAAACTATGTAATATTGCATGGATAAAAGGGGAGCGACAGGATTTGATCCCCCAACGCGTCCTCAACAACTTTCCAAGTTTACCACTACGCCACAGCTAATTTTTGCATAATCCACCCACGAATTTTTATTTAAACGCAGTTCATCAGTGCACCCACACAGAGGAGGGAGCACACATAGTTCGAGGCAGATTTTTGCAGGAGTGCTAGATTTTCACTTTGTCAGATTTTGACAAATTTTATATGGTTTCAAAATTTCTCAATGCCATGAACGCAATGGCGTTGTTCGTTTCTCCATCAGGGTTCTACATTTTTAACCATTTTTCAGTATGGAGGTATAAAAATCCTTTTATGTAATTGATGCTTGTACTCTTCTTTCTAATGCCACTTAATAAATGAAGGTCTCCCCATTGATCGAGTAGGGCCTGGAGACGTAGTCCAAGTCAGACAAACTCCGTTATCAAGTTTTGTTGTCTTCTTTCATGCTTTATGTGTTTCTCCTCTTCTCTCATGTGCAAATTAAATTTCTATGTTTAAGCTACCATTTATGCATGTAATTCTTTAATACATCTATAAGCCAAAGATCTTGGATCAACAGAGGAGTGTGCGACCAGTTTTGAGTAACTCAAGTAGTTGTTGACACATGCACGAGTGTTAAAGACTGCAGATCTGGACAAAGAGTTTGTAGTATGTATAGATGCTTGCAAGAGAGGACATAGTGGAGTCCTTATGCAGGATGGATAGGTGGTATGGTATGAGTCATAGAAAATGAATGAGCATGAGCATAACTACTCGACACATGATCTTGAGTTGGTAGCGACCACAAATGCATTGAATATGTGGAGGCACTATCTTCTTGGTAGGAGGTTTGTATTGAAGATTGATCACAGTGTTTTGTGGTGTTTATTTGACCAACTGAATCTAGATGGCAAGTAGGTGCGGTGGTTGGCCACGATCAGTGAGTTCGAATTTGATATCAAGTATATCAAAGGTAAAGAGAAAAAGTTGGAAAATGATCTTAGTAAATAGATACAGGTAAATCACATAATAGTTATGAGCTCCTCTGGGATAGATTTACAGGATAGGATCTTGCAAGCAGGTCAGCAGGATGACAGGTATATGGAGATTGTGCACAGGTTGCAACAAAGTACAGCTACAAGTACATATAGTGGTATAGGTAAAAGTACATATAGTGATACAATTACAGGGACACATGCAGGTGCGCGGGATGTGGACTATTGACTCACGACAGATGGATTGGTTAGATTTAGGGACATGATATATGTGCTAGAAGGTGATCTTGAGGGAGTTTCATGTGAAACCATATTCAGGTCACCCACGTTATCAGAAGGCGCTGACAGCAATGAAGAAATTCTATTATTGGTCGAATTTGAAGAGAGGCGTAGCAGAGTTCATGGCTAGGTGCTTGGATTTTCAGTAGGTTAAGGCAGAGTGTAAGCATCCAGGTGGACTGCTACAACCAATTCTGATTCCAAAGTGGAAATGGGAGGTCATTTCCATGGACTTTATGACAGGTTTGTCGAGGACAGTGAGACAAGATGATTTCATCATGGTAGTGGTGGACAGGTTGACAAAGGTAGTGCACTTCATCCCAGTGAAGTGGATAGAAATATTATAAAAAATGAAAGGGCGGAAGGAGATATAATACACAACATGATATAAAGGTGAGGGTAAGGGGAGAAATATTATGCAAAACATAGGAATGGGAGAAGACGTTATGCAAAATATATTATGTGTCCTTAAACCTACCCTCATCCTCATATTATGAATATGGAGATGTTTGTATAATATTTTGCCCTGTCCTAACCTCAACTATAGTATCTTTCTCTACTCTACTTCATAATATATAAAAATTAAAAGAAATATATTATACAAAAGAACAACTATATAATATATGATATATTTTTATTTTTATTTAATGATCAATATTAAGGTAAGTATATACTAGCACAACCACTATAATATTATTAATTAATTAAATAGTTCATTTTTATTTCATTCATTATTAATTAATTCATTAAATAATTCACAATGTGACATTGAACCATGGTTGACCATGATTTAATTTATAAAAAAATAGTTGGTCATGATTGATATTATGAACCCAAGGGAATAATAAGCCCTAAGGATTAATACTAAACCCAAGGGATTTTAAACCTGAGGGAATAGTATTAGACCCTAGGAATATGAACCCTTAGATTAATAAACCCAAGGGATTGATAATATAATCCCATGGGATTGATTTTATAAACCAAATGGAATAATAAATGTAAGGGATAAAAATTATAGACCCAAGGTATATAAACCCTAAGGTAAATATTATAAACCTAAAATAGACATAATTGACCATGATTTATTTCCATATTGAGACAATCCTTGTCACAATGCGACGTTGGACCATGGTTGACCATGCTTGATTTTCATATCGAGACAATCTTTATCACAATGTGACGTTGGACCATGGTTGAACATGATTGATTTTCATATTGAGACAATCAATGTTATAATGTGACTTTTGGCCATGGTTGATCATGTTTTCCCATGGCTGACCATGTTTTCGCACCGCTGACCATGGCTATGATTGACCATGGTTGACCATAACCGATATTATAAAAACAAGAGAATACTAAACCTAAGGGATTGCTATTAATAACTCAAGGGAATAATAAACCTAAGGGAATAATATTAAACCCAATGGACTAATATGATAAACCCGAGTTATATAAACCTTAAACACTAAAATAAACATGGTTGAGCATGGTTGACCATGATTGATATTATAAACCCAAGGGAATAATAAACCCTAGGCATTAATACTAAAACCCAAGGGATTATAAACCTAAAAGAATAATATTAAACCCTGATAATATGAACCCTTAGATTAATAAATCCAAGGGATTGATATTATAAACCCAAGGGATAAAAATTATAAACCCAAGGCATATAAACCCTAAGGTAAATATTATAAACCGTAAAATAAACATGGTTGACCATGGTTGATTTCCATATTGAGACAATTATTGTCATAATGCGACGTTGGACTATGGATGACCATGATTGATTTTCATATTGAGACAATCTTTGTCACAATGCAACGTTAGATCATGGTTGACCATGGTTGATTTTCATATTGAGACAATCATTTGTCACAATGCAACATTCGACCGTGGTTGACCATTGTTAGATATGATTGACCATGATTGATATTATAAACATAAGGGAATAATAAACACACAGAATTGATATTATAAACTCAAAAAAATAATATTAAACCCAAAAAACTAATATTATAAATCCAAAATATATAAACCCTAAATATATATTAATAATATATAAAAATATATATTTATATTACTATGCCATATAATATTTTTTCAGTTCATTTTCAAAACACTTTTTTCACCCTTACAAAATTCGTTGTTGATATTTTCGGATTCTATAATCAATTTTGAATTAAATATTCACATTTATATTATTGGTGGATTTTATATATATCTATATATATATATATATATATATATATTATCATTTACACTTATGAATTATTATTCTTGTATTTTAATAATCAATTTTGAATTAAATATTCAAATTTATTTTTTAATAATGGGAAAGACTAGTTCAGAGAAAAAACAATATTGACCTTCTTTTTAATACATATATATACATATCAGACACAGCTGATATCCATCACATCCAATCCCTCACATCATATACACATTCATTTACATTCTCAATGAAACTTTATATACTGCTGCACAGCACTACAAATAGGCACTCGATCGCTGATGGGGTGTGGCAGCCGATTTCCATTTCCAATCCATGGTTGATATTCTCGGATTCTAATAATCAGTTTTGAATTAATCATTCGTACTCGGGTAATTTCATTTTGATTTTAAGTTATAAGATAAATCCTTAATCAGTTTTGAATTAATCATTCGTACTCGGGTAATTTCATTTTGATTTTGATTTTAAGTTATAAGATAAATCCTTACGGACTATTTTCAAAATAAGATCAAATCTTTCCTATGGGATATTTTCAAAATAAATTAAATATAGTTTTTATAGGAAAATTTTATTTAAAAAAAAATCTGTTATTTTTTTAATAAATTAATAATATATATGTTTAAATAAATTATTTAATTTTAATTATATTGTAAATGAGAATGTTTTAGGATTATTTATATATTTTAAAATTATTTTTTATTATAATAATACTGTTGTTGAAAGAAAAATAATTATAAAATGAAATAAAAAATCTTATTTTATCAGATTTTTTTATAAAAGAATTATTTTTTCTATTATATTTATAACTATAATTAAATATAATATAATAAAAAAATATAAAAACAGGAAAGACAATGAACTTTCTAAATTTGGTTCCCAATTAAATCAAGATTAAATGGATTTCAACCTATTAAAAAAAAAAAAAAAACAAAAAAAACAAACCCTAAATCGATTATAACCATTTTTATTTTTTCATCATATTACCGTTATAAACATGTAATAGTTTGAACGTTTACGTTTTCTTTCGATAGCTTCATTGTTTAATTTGACGGGCGGTGAAAATGTAGTCGGTACCCAAAAAGCATTGTTTTCGTGTATGAACTTTCCATAATGGTTACATTCAACGGGCTGTGGCTGTGAAAAAGTAGACCGTACGGAGAAAACACTGTTTGGCTGCTGGGTTGGAATTTCAAAACGAACCCATCAAATTCGAGGGTTTTTCGGTCTTCACAATTTCAATTTTCAACCAAGAGTGTTAACGGTTATGCAGTCAGTCAAATCACCTCGTGAATTTGACCGTCAAATTCCATAACTGTTTTCGTGGACGAGAGTTTCAATAACGGTTACATTAGTCTACGGGCCCGAAAACTGGTTTTACTGGCCTTAGTGGAAGTTGGAATCAATTAGCATATTTGGCCACAATTCATAAGTTAAAAATAGTTTATGGATGTGGAGGAATTATTTAGACAGTCAAAAGTGATTGAAATTTGGATAAAAATTTCAAATTTTTTTGTAAAGCTAGTATTTGAATTGTGTTTTTGATGGTGGAAATAGATTCAACACCATAAACAATGTTCAGAGCATCTAAAATTTTGAAATTTAACCACTATAACTTAGATTTACTGGAATTTCCATAACTTTCTAGACAAAAAACAATCTAGTTACTACCACATAAGTTAATGTGTGGAACCATCATCATAACTTGCTTCATTCCTTTTACTTATTTCTCCTCTTCGATGCCGAGTGTTCAAACATTCACTCCCTAAATTCGCCCTAACTGGGAAAAAAATTGGTTTCGACACATAATCTTGAAATACATCTGAATGTTACATCGTTTCAGCTCATCAGGCTTATCATTAACAACAATTTTACATTTACATAGACTACGCCTCGATCTTGTCCAATCACATAGAACAGTGATGCGCCTACAGCTTTATTTAGTTTCAATACTATATCCAATCGCTTAATAGCCCCTCCAAAGACCCCGTAATATTTCCAATCATGGTCTTCTGGTCTCTGCAACCGCATCAACTGTTTCCATTTGGCTTCATTCAGTAAAACCCAGATGTTAAGAAGCTACCAATGTCGACACACCACCCAAAATATGGAAAGACTGAACAGCATGATTTGCTTCAATACTCTCATTTCCCTCACTAAGTTGCATCTGGGGCCTGTTGGCGGGCTCGGCTGCTGGCCGAGCGATGGGTGATGGTTTCTTCAACAAGATGCAAAGAAGAGAGTGTCGACATGAAGGACAAGAGGGATTTGAAAGCAGCCATCTGTCTATGCAATCGACATGGAAAATGTGACAGCATTCTGGTAATACCCTCACCTTTTCTCCGTCCGTGAATTCTGCCAAGCAAATAGGGCAATCCTTGCCTGCGAAGGGCGAGTCTATGTAGTACCTCGTTACCGGCAATGCCTTGATATGTATTTTCTTGATGGCAGTCTGAGTTCCTTCGACATCCTCATGGAGTGATGGCTCGGACACCACTCGCCATCGTGTACAGAGCAGTCTACAGCGGATGAGGGCACTCACCACCAAGGCGCATAGGAGGAAGCAGAACAAGGCCGAAACGATGATAGGTAAGATTAGGACGTACTTCGTGGTAACTACATAAGGAATCTCACTTAATACCTCTTGATACTCCACTGGCGCGCTGATGGGAGCGGATGGCTGCAACATCTTCCTATCTTCCAACAATCTCCTGCCATGAACAGAGAAGGAATCCATAATCTGCATTTTGCTGGAAAAGAACTCCAATCGTATCAAACCTCGATGCTGGTCCAGGCACAGTGGCCTCGCAAACCATTCACACTCTGGTGATTCAGTTGGGCACTATGATTGGAAAAGTATAATAAAAACCGAGGAAATTGTTGCAGAAGGAGCAGAGCATAGAAAAGCAGGAATTTTCGACTCTTAAATATTATGTCAACTGCAGCTCTAGAGGATATTGGGTCGGTAAAGGGGGGCCAGGTAAAGAAAGAGATATTAGTAGGTAAGACGCCCACAGAAAATCCCGCCCTATAAAGCCTCTCGCCTCCGCAGACGACAATATACCAAAGACTCTGGTCTCCGAAGTGAGTTACTTTCATTTATTGAAGTACGTGAGAAACCAATATACTCGAAATATATCTCCCAATATACTCAAAATATATATATCCAATCGGTTGTTAAAATTAAAAAATAAATAAATTAAATCTAAGAAAGACATAATTTCCAAACCCACAAAAATTAAAAGGGAATTAATGAAATATTAAAAAAAACGATTAGGAAAACAAACTTCAAAAACAATAAATTGAAAAAAAAAAAAATTAAAAAATAATAGTATTATTTATTTATTTATTTTATATAGTTTACAAATAGAAAAATTGGGACAGTCACATCAGATAATATTTTTTCTAAAATATATATATATATATATTATATATATATAATGATGATGGTGGTGGTGCTTAACATCCACTAAGACCAAATTGGTCTATCGGACTTATTTTCTTAGTCTTTAATTATCTGGCTCCTCGTCTTTCTTTGAAATTGGCGCTGTAGCTTTCTTTCTTTTCTCTACAGTCTTCCAACTTCTTTTATCTTGCATCTCCTTCATCTCTTCTGGTTCTTGGGACATTGGTGTCTTAACTTCCCGATCTATTGTGTTCGTTCTTTTAAAGATAATCGGAGAAAAAGTATAGACTAAAAAAACTGCTTTGCTGTTAAATAAAAATTAATTAAAAATATTTTAATAATAATTTTTTTATAAATAAAAAACTAATAACATAACCTAAAATAATTAAATTTTATTTTATATATATATATATATATAAAATAAACAATCGAATTAAAAATCTATATATGATTAATTAAAAAATATAAATAAGAGGAAAAAAATAATAATAACAATAAACAAACATATTATCTGCGGTGGTGGTGATGTATAGCCTTGCTCCCAGCGCAACGACTGCCACACAACTCGTTCTCAACATGTGCAATTGTTGCTACTTGCCTGCTAGGCAAAAAGGTTATAGGGGTAATTCCTGACATTGGCTTCTCTCTGATGGTTCTTTTGAAACTTTATGGGTTTAAAGGCAAAAGTTTGTGGGTTATAAAGTATTAAACATGTTATATGAGGTTGAAAAGATACAATGTAACATTCCATATAAAATATTTTATATTCATAATGTGAATGTGAGGGTGAGGGTGGAAAGAGATACGATACAAAACATAATATGTTTTTCATTACGTCTATATTTACATTTATCCCACACCTTATATGATAAAAGAGAAAATATTTAACATAATACTTCCTTATAATTTTACTTTCATTATATAAACATGATAGTGGTAATGAAAATAGATAAATAAAATATATAGTATAAAACTAAAGATTAAAAATTTATATTATACAAAACATAAAAGTAAAATAAAATATTAGAAAAACAGTTTAAAATTTATATTATACCTCTTCCAATATCCACCCTTACTTTTATATTATAAAAATAAAAATATTTTACATAATATTTTACTCATAATATTTTACCCATTTCAACTTCAACTATAATCTGTCACTCTCACTCCATAGGAAAGTTAAAAATTAGATATTATACAATCATATTATAATCATGAATATCATAATAAATGTATATTAACATTAATAGTATCAAAAAATAATATGACCTTTGTTAGCATCCAATATTATACTTTTTCAAATTTGATGAGCACAGTTTAGTTTTGATATTCACACTTTAATATTGAATGTTTACACTTTTTGGACATTTGGGAAACCCCTTTTTGACATTTAGGTAATTCGTTGTTGATATTCTCGAAATCCAATGATCACTTTTGAATTTTGGGAATCTAATGATCACTTTTGATTTAACTATTCGCACTTTCGGTAATTTTAATTTTTAATATCAGATCTTTCCTACAGGAATTTTTTGAAAATAAACTAAATATAGTTTTTAATTGAGAATTTTATTTTTTAAAAATCTTTTTCTTATTTACTTTTATTATTAATTAATAATTTTAAAATAATTTATTAAATTTAACTATTAAGTGAATTAATAATTTGAAAATAATTTAATTTTTTATTATTATAATAAATTTGTTTTTTAATTAGAATATATATTTCCCTAGATATTATATTGTTACAATATATTTAATAAAAATATTTGAAAATCCAAAATTTACATTATTATAATTTTATTTCTCATTAGATTTATAGATATGTAGATTATTGTTAATAGCATATTTGTGAATTAAAATCTTTAAAAAAATAGAGAACAATAAATAAAAGCTCACACACACATTTGACATATAATATGACTTCGGGAATTTTTAGGGAGAAAAGCCTAGCAGGAAGATGAGGCTCCTCTACTCCCTTTCTCTCAATAGAAAATGTCTACAAGTGCAAAGAAATATGGCCTATGGCCTATCGGCTACTATAGTGTATTAGTCCTCTTTCTGTGCTCTATCTCATATCCCTCTCGGTTAGTTTTCTCAGCTGTGGAACAAATGCAATCGAAAGAATGGAACCCATTTTCCTAGTGGCTCAGTTATAGCACAACTTGATAACCTACTAGTGGTTAGGTTTTCTTACCTCAGCTCTTAACATGAGCTATAATATAGACTCTTCTAGAGTTTTCTACATCATAATCACATGGATACCCACTTTTCCATGAAAAATGGGGGTCAACGTGGCATCTTCTCTAATTATGATGGCAAAAACAGGAAGGTGAACTTCTAAATGGATTAAATTTCTAATACAGAAACTAATTGAATTGATCTTTGCATAATTGGAAAGGTATTTTTGTGTAGAATATGAATAAAGGGTGTTTCCCTAATGCGGAAAATTTATACCCCCAAAAAAAGCTCATTTGATGCCTCAAAATGCTCCTAGAAGGTTTCAAACCCTAATTTGCCAAAATGGGTCCTACTAGTAAAAATGGTCTTAAAAGTTTATCCCTCCACTCTTTCCACTCTGGATAAATAGAGATGGATGACAAACAATACAATTAGCCATTTAGATCACACCTCCCATTTTTGGAGGATTTTGGTCCCCAAAGGCTTCCACTAGACATGGTGAGGAAATTTTCCCTCCATCTTGTCTCGGGTGTACCATTTAGCTTTGCGCGGAAGTTGTCCTTTCAACCCAATCTACCAAAGGTCATGTTGCCCCTATCTTGTAGTTCTAGACCTCATTTATAAAATTATATCTCTTGTCAACTCTTCCTGAGAATCTAGTACCGAATCCTCCACATAAGGTAGTATTTGTTTGATCCACAGGATCAAAAATATGCTCACAAATCAAAGTGGTCAAAATCACTCGAAACTAATTCCAAATCATAGATCTCATCATTTTGATTCCAACGATGCTTCAATATCCTCAATCCAACACTATATGTGAAATTTATCGTGTCTTGAAGTTGTTTACAAATAATTAAAAAGTAAACTTGCAGGGTTGATTGGGATACTGACTGGGCAGGGTGTACAAGTGATGTAGTATTGGCATCAACATGTGACTGTGCAAGGTATGATGTCAGATGGGCCAATCCTGTGCTAACACGTGGCAGGGTCATACAAGTTGGGTTGGCGAGATTTGATTAGTTGGTGTGTTTTTATTTTGGCCAATCATAGGCCACCACATGGCCCAATGAGAGGTCGCCACATGGCTTACGTATGTTGGGAAATTTTTTATAAAGGGGTTGAACAACCTCGGTGGGGTTTGACCGCTAGACCTCTGGCGAACTTACTAACGGCAAAACCATTGAACCAAACATGTTGCTCGTTATAGCTATGGAATGAATTAATATTTAAATTTTAATTTTTTTATGGTTGGCAGGAGGGTCTGGGCACATGGTCCCAACTCCTAGTTACATGGATCCACATGAACCTTGCACAAAGGTGAAGGGGCCAAGAAGTTAGCCCTGGCCTTAGGTCATATTCAACCTACCAGATCTGTCAGTTGAGTATTTTAGAGGGGCGGATAAGCCCTATCCCTCGGTCCCAACTGTCCCACGTAACCAATGGCGAGACCATCGGGAGGAGGGCTAGGACATGGAGCCCAGCCCTAGCCACATGTGTAACACATCACTAATCATAGGGCTTAAAAATACGCACTTAAAGCCTCATTGACACATTTAAACTCATGAAATTTTGCACCTTTTGCGTGGGATTTCCTTTGTTCTTGCACCAATTTGTTGCTCGGTGTAAAATTGGGTTCGTCAGAGAGAAGTTGTGTCATTTTGCAGAACATGTAGTAGGGAAATTGAGAAAGAGGCCTAACTTGGTCATTTTTTAGCATTTTTGAGCCCATGAAGAGCCTACAAAGGGGTTTTTGGGTGTTTTGGACACAATGGTAGCATTATTTTTGTGAGTTGATCTAATTTATATTTTGAGCATATAATAGAAAGGGCCAAAATTGGAAGCTAAACCCAGAGACATAGGCTAGGAGTGGTGAACTCCGTCATCAAATTGTTGTTGTGTGATGTTTTTCATTGTTCATTTTTTATTTTTTTTATAATTTCTAGAAAACTTAACTAAAAACACTACGTTTTTGTGCTTTTGCAACTCTATCCATTGACCATAAGACATAAACTTGCTTGCAAACTTTTTAAAGAAAAATTCAAGTTTTTAATTTCAGATCAGTTTGGTACCAGAGCATGGTTGTTTTGAAGGTTTGACTATGTTTTCAACTATTTTCTTGATGATTACAAGGTTAAAGTTGAAAATAAGAGAAGTATTTATTGAAGAACCAAACTCTCTAATTGGTTCAAGGAGGTGAAAAACTCCTCAAACTCCACCATTCACGGAACATAAATAAGGACATGAGATAATGTTTGAGGATGACAAAGATTTCAGAAAAGGTTTTCTATGATATGTCTAAGATGGTGAAAGTTCTATATGAAGAGATAACAACAAGGTTGCAAGGAAAGATTTCAAATCATCCAAAAGTTAATAGTGGTGACGGGAGAAAACCTCGACCTACACTAACTCCTTCACCTTCATCTTCATCTCCTTCCTCACCTGAACATACTCATATAAGATCTCTAAAAGGACATGCTAAGTCTACTTTGCTTAAGCTTGATGTCAAGTTTGAATTCCCTATGTACAATGGAGAAGTAAATGTTGAAATGTTGGATAGTTGGGTTCGTCAAATTGAAGCTTATTACAATATTCAAAGGTTTAAGGATGATGTGGCCAAGATCGGGCTTGTTTCTCTTCCTTTGGAAAGTGTAGCTCTCATCTGGTGGGAGGCTAGAACTCAAGAAGATTTCAAGAAAAGTGGTAAACATTAGGGGAAGTTTGAGGTATTAAATGGGCCTCCTAAGGAAATTATAAAATAATAGTGGAAATAATAAAATAGGATAAGATTACATCATAAAATTTTAGAGGGAATAAAGAAAAAAATATTTTTTCAACTCGTATTTTCAACATATCTCCCTACGGGTTTAGTCAAATTTCGAGCG
Organism: Pinus tabuliformis; assembly: GCA_031772625.1. Taxonomy (NCBI): domain Eukaryota; kingdom Viridiplantae; phylum Streptophyta; class Pinopsida; order Pinales; family Pinaceae; genus Pinus; species Pinus tabuliformis. The sequence continues at coordinate 261,742,300 of CM062818.1, read as the reverse complement.
GAAACACTCATTGGATGCATAATTTGATTCCTTGTCCAAGAAGTACCCATGTTGCATATGTTTGATGGACACTGCTACACGAAAAATTAGAAATACATGAAAACACGTGATTTCATGTATTTCTCTTTTTTGTGTAGTAGGGTCCATCGAAAGTATGCAACATGGGTACTCCCTGGATGAGGAATTAAATTTTTCATCTAACCAGTACTCCCACTCAAAATTTGAGTAAAATTGTAAGGAGATAAGTTGAAAATATGAGTTGAAAAAGTAGTTTTATTATTTTATTATTTTTAACCTTTTTACTTTTTTACTCCAAAAGTGGTGAATCATCCCCCATGGTTGACATCATCATCTTGAATCTTATTGGTTATTATAAAGTTTATTTTGGTTGTACATTTTTCTTAGGAGGCCCATCTTAGACCTCAAAATGCCCCTAATGATTATCTCTTCTTGGGATTTTGTAGTTGTAGTAATAAGGAAATTTTATGCATTAGCTTACATGCAAAAAATTATGGATTGAAAATTTTTTAGACAATCTAAAAGTGAGAGTGTTCAAAGTTACACCCAAGAATTTAGAAACAGAGCTTTAATCTTGGGTGTTGATTTTTCTTCATAGGACACTGTCCTTAAATACATAGGCGGATTACATAGTTATCTGAGGCATACAATTGTTATGTTTAATCCCACAAATCTAGATGAAGTATGTGTTCATGCAGCTCATTTAGAAGTAAGAGGCAATAATTTTCCTCAATAAACTAGCAACAATCCATCCAAGTATCGAGACAAAGGAAAGGGTAAGTTTAAAGGAAAAGGAAAAAATAATGCTATAGTCAAGAAAGAGGGAGAGAAACTTACCTGTAAACATTTTTCAAAATAAGGACATGATGAAGTCAATTATTGGAAACTACATCCAAAAATGAGACCAAATAAGGCTAACAACAAGGGGAAACAAAAATTGTTGCAACCACTCAACAAGATCTAGGATTTGATTCAAGTGATGAAACCAAAATCATAGCCATGGGAATGAAAAGTAAAGCTTCTATTTCATGTACTAGTTCTTCTAGTAATCCTATTGAGTCTCAAAATGATAAAGAAAGAATCGATCTTTTCCATATCAGGGTCATTACAAAACATACAAAAGTTGATACATTGTTTGATAGTGGATTCGAGGTCAACCTTATTTATAAAGCTATTGTTAAGAAACTAAACTTAGAAACTACACCTCATGCTAAACCTTACCCTTTGGGTTGGGTATGTGAAAATTCCAAATTGCAAGTGACAAGAAAGTGTAAAATCAAATTCGCCATCACTGCAAAACTTTATTGATGAGGTAGAGCTTGATGTTGTACCCCTTGACATATGCATAATGATTTTAGGGAGTCCATATTCGTATGGCCAGAAAGCCATATTCTATCGTTATGAGAACAAATATCATCTTTTTAAAGATGTAATTGATCATATTGTTAGAGCACATCATAAGAAGATGAACTTATCTCATGTAAGTGTTGGTCAAATGAAAAGGCTTGTAAATTCTAGTAATAATTTTGTATTGTTGATTATCAAACCTAAATATACTACTGAATGTGAAACTTTCAAAGGATGTGATTAAAAAATCAAGGATTATTGGTGAGCTCCAGTATTGTAGCAATAATGCTACAACTCCTGGGGCTTCCTGTCTCTTAATTTTATCAACCCGGTAGTTCGTACAAACTTGGAAGCGACGGTGCTGTATGCACAAGTACTAGCCCTTGTCGCAGCTGTCACTTGGTTAGCTGGCACAAGTCCACTAGGGCTTAAGCCAACTTCTATAGGCTCACAGAAGAAGCTTTATCAATGATGGACGAAAGCTAACTCAAAGGAAGGCTACGCTGCTTGACAAACTGAATCAAAAGCATGTAAATCCATGAAACCCTAATTTAACTAGTCTATCTTCTATAATGCAAAGAATGTGGATGCAACTCCTATGAATGCTGTCATTACCTCTAACAAGTGTAAATGCATGGGTCTAAGCTACTTGCATCATGAGAAATGTGTTTTTGTGTTTTTCCTTTAGGTGTGTGGAATGAGTGTGAACTTGGCCTAATTAGGGTTTGATTGTGCAGGTGGGATGGAGAAGGAAGGAAAGTGTGGGACAGGTTGGGGAGGCTAGGAGAGGTTCCTAAGGATCCTTAGCACCCATCCACAGAGGTCCCTCACGTTCAGAAGCTCGGCAACGAAGTGAATGGCCTCCTACAGGAAGGCTGCAGGGGATCCTACAGGATACTCTGTTTTCTACAGGATGGTTGTGCACGTCTACAGGATGGTTGGCCGTGGAGGTTTTTAGGAGTTGATGGAGTGTTGGAGTGGTGTGGGAGGCTAAGGGAGATGGAGATGAACCTAATGATGTCTTAGGAAATGGCAAGTCAGACGAAGGAAGGGTGCATGCAATGGGTTGATGTTTTGGAAGGGTGGAATCAACGAGAGTGAAGGAGATGGAGCTGTACGTGAAATGAGAGAGTTGGAGGGCAAGTGAGTGAGATAGAAGGTGAATAGAACTTGCAGGTGGATGGAGAAAACGACGAAGGAAGTGGCTTGAGAAAGAGCAGTGTAAATGAAACAAATGACCTGTGCATCAAAACAAGAAATTCATTAACCTATTATGCCATGAAACCTACAAATCCGAAATGGAAAACAAGAAATGAAACTAATGCGTGAGAGTGCAGTATGGATCAATGTCGAGAATGTATGAGTGGATCTTTAATACAAATGTTCATGTGGCAGCTTGCGTGGAGATGAAACGACTGCTGTTCTTTTTGGTGGCTGATCATGGTCTACACCCCAATCCCAAACAGTGAGATGGCAGTGAGCCTTTACAACCTGTTTTTGTTGGAGCTCCAAGAGATTTATTCTACCAACCTATCAAACTTGAATACTGAAAGCAAAGCATCATACCAGTCCTATCTATGCTAATGAAAACAATTAAACTAACAAGCTGGAAATCCGAATTGCATAGGAAACTAAACAAACTCAAGTGCTGGAACTAATGGTAAATGCATTACAACACTGAGGAGGTCTATGGCTCTCAGGTTGGGCCCTAACCTGAGAGCTATAGCTCCTTGAGAAAACTCAGAACTAACTCAAAAGTGGCCTTCTTTACTCATAATCTGATAACACGCCAAACTGGCTTACAAAAGAGAACGAAACTTGAGCTGTGCTCCAAAATTACAATAGTAATACGAGAGTTTCAACAACCTAACCAAGGCTAAGGCCTCTATACTTATACAAAACGATGCTCCAACAAGTATCCATGATTCTAGGAGCTCGGCTGTTCAATCTATAGTTTAACTGCTGATCCTGTAGGATGATCATAAATGCTGTTTCCTGTAGAGTAGTTTTGAACTGCTGTTCCTGTAGAACAGCTGGCCGTGTATTAAGCTCGGAGGGAGGATGGAGTGGGGCTCGGAGTTCTTGGTGAGGATCACGAGGAATGTCCCCCAAGACCGTGGACAACCTCTCCTTACGTCAGCAATGCCAACTCGTTGTCTCCTTGCCACCTTTTCGTTGTCTTTTGCTCCCTTTTAATGCCAAAACCCGGAATCACAATGCATTAGCTACGTAGATAAAGTGCCTATCCTTTCTACTACAAACAACATGAATAAACTAAGAAGTGTATGCATAAACAATAAAAATGAATGGTTTGAGCAAGCAAAATAGGCCAAAAATGAGCCCAAATTGTACCAAAATTGGGGCTCATCATCACCCCCCAGCTGAACCATTTGCTCATCCTTGAGCAACCTTGCCCCTGCTCCTCGTCCTTGGCCGAGGACTCTGGACCGGAACAGGCTGTTTCTTTTCTGCTTTTGATGGCCTTGCCTTTTCTGCCCCTGATGGTGATGAGGGTGATGCTTCCTTCCCTTTTTCTATTTCTTTGAGTCGGGCTTCAGAAGGCGACTGGCCTATCTTTCGTGTCCAGGAAGTTATTTTTGGGCTCCCCTTTTCGGGGGTATCTGATGGTTTAGAGGGGGTTCTTGCACTGGGTGAAGTGGGTACATCCCCTGAAGTGGTATGGCCGCTGGGTGAAGGCTGTGGCTTGCTCGGGGACATCCTCTTGCTTCTCCTGGCTTCAGGTGGCAGAGGGGTCTCCCTCTCCCTTTTCTCTTTCGGTTTTGGAGGTGTGCTGAGGGCAGCCAGTGCCGCTGCTGCCTCCTTATCGAGGATGTCAGCCTTCTCTTTCTTGTGTTTTTCTCCCTCGGAGCTCCTTGTAGAGGGTCCCTCCTTTTTTGATTTCAGGCTTCCTGTGGAAGACCCTGCTTTGCCCGCTTCCGGGCTTCCTGTAGAAGATTCTTTCTTTGTCTTCGGGCTCTCTACAGGAGGCTGTTTCGCAATGACCTTCGGGCCTCTTGTAGAAACCCCTCTTTCCAATCTTGGGCTTCTTGTAGAAGCCCCTGTCTCTGTCTTCGGGCTTCCTGTAGAAGCCTCTTTCTCCGTTTTTGGGCCTCCTGTAGAAGCCTTGGTTGTTGCTCTTGGGCTTCCCGTAGAAGCCTGCTCCTTACTGATCTTCGGGCTTCCTGTAGAAGCCTTTGTCTTCGTTTTCGGGCTTCCTGTAGAAGCCTGTTTTTGTGTTTTCGGGCTTCCTGTAGAAGCCTGCGCTTGCGTTCCTGTAGATGCAACTTCCGCCACCTTTTCTTTCTTGGCTGCATGGATTTTGCTTTTGGTTTTGCCTGCAGGAGCTGTCGAGGTGCTTGGGCTGGCAGGGACCACCTCAGTTTTGACTGCCCTGCTTTTCAACCTCTGTTCCCTTGCTGACAGGATGGGGGTGTCTTCTTTTGCTTTGTCATCCTCTCCCTCCTCCTTCTCTTTTCGTTCTTTCTTCTGTGATGGAGTCGGGGCCTTTTTGCTTTTCCCTTTCTTACTCTTGGCTACGGGCTCTTCTTCTTCTTCACCGCTAGAGGGCCCTGTCTCTCCAAGCAACATTTTTATGTCCCCTTCTCTTGTTAAGTTCCTAAATGATTCCCATGCGAGGGGGACTTTATATGAGCGGAGAGCATCCTCCACGAGCAATTTTATCAGCCCATGATGGGCTATCTGATCAGGGATTCCGTCCTTGAGCTTTGTAGAGCACTTTATCAAGGACTGCAGTAAAAAGTAAGGAATGCTTAGCCTCTGTGCTGCAGGGAGGTCAATCTGGTGTCGTAGTTCGTTGAGCAGCCGGAAGTGATACGCATATATGATGCTGTAACGACCCTCACAGGTGATATATTTCATAATTTGAAAACTGACTTCGTGCCACGGTGGTGACAGGCTGGTCCTTTTCACCCCATTCTTGTCCTCTGTGAATGATTCTTCAGGCGGGAAGAACTCCTTCTTTGCTTGCTGGCTCTGCTTCCGCTCTTCTTTATCCCACGGCAGACCCATGGGCAGCTCTGTAATCCGACTGATATGCTCTGGGGTGAGTTTGAGGCTGAGACCTCTGAAGGTTACCGTGGCCAATGTCTGTGATTTAGGCTGCAGAGCTCGCAAAAATTCCTCGGCTACTTCATCATCGTAGCCCTGTAGTTTTTCACAGAAAGGCATCCATTGTGCTCTAGTGAAGAGCTCAACCACTGCCGGGTTTCTCCTTAATGCATTTGAATTAGTGGGCTCTCACCTGATAAACCCGCCAGGCATGATGAACACAGTGGTTTATACCAGAGGTGGTGGATACACAGGAAATTCGGTCTTATAGACAGAGTATGCAATGAATTCACAAAACCACAGTCTAATTATGCAGCTATCCTGTAGGAGCGATAGTATAGGCACGGCAATCCAATTCTTTATGACCACACTGTGACTAATGGCCTTGCCACCTTTAAAAAACCAATTGCGGAAGGAGTTGCAGGGTTACCTCTTTTCTGCCACCTTTTTTACGTGAAGACTTCACCTTCCTGTAGAGCCGCGTTCCTGTAGAAACTGCTTCCTGTAGGACGGCGTTCCTGTAGAAACTGTTCCTGTAGGAGCAGTGCGCAGGCTTCGGGAAGAGCTTTAGTTGGCTGGCGGTCGAGAGGTGCTTTACCAGCGTTCAGGTAGCCGAGAGCTCGGTGTATCAACATGCAAAGGTAAGCAGAGGATCTACTTGAGTTTTGAAGTGCGGTTGATGGAGATACACGCTTAATCGAGCCGATTAGATTTTGAATCGGCGCAGCTCGTGGCGCGGGGGTAAGCTGTCCCCGCCGGACCGTTGGGTGACGTCACCCATCATCCGCCTGCACATTCGTTTGTTGCCGCATTCATTCCCACAGATCTGCCGCCGCCCTTTTCGGTTAAACTTCACTTCTCGGTTGACGGGACTGATCTTCACGTGCTTGCTGCGTGTTTCTTTCGTCGTGGTTGCCACCTCGTCCTCTGACTATCCCTTTACTAACCGACGTGGCCAATCACTGGCCTTTAGGCCGCTCAACCATTCACCTTTATGCCATGCAAAACAAATCGAAGTAATAATCATGCAGTTTGATGGAGAGAAGGATTAGAACACTTACCTGCGCGCGGCTGCACATGATTTCCAGTTTTTTGAGCGATGGATCTACCTGCCGCATGTTCTTGCACATTCCTGTAGGCTCGTGGTTACAGGATGCTGGCGATGGAGTGACTGGTTCTGCGTTCATGCGCCCGTGTTTGATCTCAGATGGCGGTGCTGTGAACGGTCTTCACTTGAGCAGGTTGAACTGTTACAGGATCCCCGCGAGGGGTCTTGTCACCGTTCTTTCTCCTCGGGTGTATGCTGCATGCTGGCGGTTCTGGCTTCTCGATCACGATCCCAGCGCTTCTGATGTATCAACGTGGATGTGGTATGGTTCTCGGTGCCTAGTTTTTCTTTGACAGATGCTTTCTCACGAGAACTGATTACTTTGTTGTGCTGCTGCAGGGATCTTGGTTGCATGGCGACGAGGATGGTGGAGGACGATAATGGCAATGTTCAGGGGTGCCATCATTGGCATGCATGCATTCAATCCACTCCTCAGTCGCTAGATCTTCAATTGAAACACATTTCGGCCATCGTAACCTTCTACAGGAAGTTTCCTGTAGAACACAGAGCTTCCTGTAGAAAATTGGCACTTTCCTGTAGAAGGTCCGCGTCTTCATGTAGGAAGACTGTCTGTTCCTGTAGGAAGACTGTCTGTTCCTGTAGAAAAACTGTATCCTCCTGTAGAAGATCCAAAGCATGATAATAATTGCACATACCTTAAAAAACATTGCTGTTCTTGGAGGAGGTGCTGATGACATCCTTTGCTAGCATGATGAAGGCCCCTGGCTTGGAGTGGAGAGGCTTCTTCTCCTCCATAGAACATCTGCATGCAAACCTTTTATGGTGCTGATTGCTTTTTTTTTTTTCTTTTTCTTTTTTTTTTAGAAAGACAATAGGAGCGCCTTAATGAGGTTTTCACCCCTACTGCCTGCCTTGGGTGCCTCAGAGAGGTTTTCACCCAAGGATCTTTATTTTTCTCTCTTTTCTTTTTCGAAAGACAATAGGAGCGCCTCAATGAGGTTTTCACCCCTACTGCCTGCCTTGGGCGCCTCAGAGAGGTTTTCACCCAAGGATCTTTATTTTTCTCTCTCTCTTTTTTTTTTTTTTTTTTTTGTGTTTTAGATCCTTCAGGGTATGCCCAAAGTGGAGGCAGAACCCTTCTCTATGACCAAAACAGATTTCTCCATAGTGCTGATAAACTCTTGTCTTGAGAGAGGTCTTTTGTAGATCTTCAATCGGTGCCCATTGACAAGCATGGGAATGGATTCTTCATCAATGGTTCGAATGAGGACAGATCCATTGTCATGGCACTGTTCCACCACATATGGTCCTAGCCATCTGGTTCTCAACTTCCCCTTGAAATCTTTGAATCTGGAATCATACAACAAAGCCCAATCTCCCGGCTGAAATTGCTTGTCATGGAGATGTTGGTCATGCCACACCTTCCTCTGAAGTTGAACCACTTCTGAGTGAAGGAGGGCCTGCATGCGGTGTTCATCCAGTCCATTCAGTTGCAATAACCTTTCTTGCTGTGCATGGCTGAGATCTAGGTCCAGCTGAGCTGCCAACCTCAAAGTGTTATACTCAAACTCAATGGACAGCAAAGCTTTCTTCCCATAGACCAGCTCATAAGGTGTGAAACCGGTGGTGGTCTTCCAAGTGGTGTTGTAAGCCCATGTGGCTTCAACTAGGCGATCTGCCCAGTCTTTTCTGCTGCTGTTTACCACTTTGGTCAAGATCCCTTCTAGAGCTCTATTGGTGACTTCCACCTGCCCATTTGCTTGAGGATGATAGGGGGTGGAAGTCCTATGCTTGATCTTGTGATGAGCTAATAGATCTTCAACCAAGTTGGAGGTGAACTGGCTCCCTTGATCGGTCACCAGCTCTCTTGGGTAGCCAAACTTGTAGAAGATGTTCTCTCTTAAGAACTCGACCACCTTTTCTTTTGTTGCTGCTTTGATTGCTTTAGTCTCTGCCCACTTTGTCAAGTAGTCAGTACACACAATGATGTAGGATCTCTGCCTCGAAGAGGGATTGATTGGGCCCACGAAGTCCATGCCCCACTTCTCAAATGGCTCGAGAGTCACTTGAGGTTGGAGAGGCATCTCATCCCTTGGGTCGGTTTCCCCATTCTTTGGCATTGGTCACACTGGCTAACATATCTTCTGACATCTTGATGAAGTGTGGGCCAATAGTAGCCTGCCTGCAGGATCTTGAAGGCAGTTCTCTTTGATGCAAAATTTCCTCCACAAGGCCCATCATGACAGGTGAGGAGAATGTCAAAGACTTCCTCCTCCCTTACACAACGCCTTAAGATCTGATCGGGGCCAAGCTTGAACAGGTTGCCCCCAATCCATGTAAATGAGGCACTCTTTCTGATGATTTTGCTCTTCTCTTTTGAAGAGAGGTGCGGAGGAAACTGAGCTGAAACAAGGTAGTTTGCTATATCAGCAAACCATGGAGAGAGTACTGAGATAGCAAACAGATGCTCATCAGGCATCTAGTCATCCACCGTCCCATCTTCACCTGCAGACAAATCCAATCTAGACAAGAAGTCAGCAACAACATTTTCTTTTCCTGGTTTATCAACAATGGTTAGATCAAACTGCTGCAATAAAAGTAACCATCTAATGATACGAGCATTCACATCTGGTTTATTCATCAAATATCTAATAGCAGCATGGTCAGTATGTACAAATGTTTGATATCCGGTAATGTAATGACGGAACTTGTTTAGTGCATGGACTACAGCTAAGAATTCCTTCTCGGTTACCGTGTATTTCAACTCGGCTTTGGACAAGTTTTTGCTAACGAAGTAAATGGCATATGGAAGTTTTTCCTCAATTTGTCCTAAAGCTGCCCCTATGGCTTTGTTTGAGGCATCAGTGTGGATGTGGAAAGGTAGGGCCCAGTTTGGACCTCTCAAGATTGGTGCAGACACCAACTTGTCCTTTATCTCATTCAAACTCCTCTGACAATCGTCAGTCCACTTAAACTCCACATCTTTTGCCAACAAACCAAACAATGGTGAGGCTAACTTGCTGAAGTATTTAATGAACCTTCAGTAGTATCCTGCTAATCCCAAGAAACTCCGGACATCCCTTACTTTTTGAGGAGGTGGAACCCTCTTGATGAGAGCAATTTTGTTAGGATCCACCTGCAATCCTTGAGAAGAAATGGTATGGCCTAGCACTGTCCCTTCAGTCATTAGGAATTCACATTTCTCAGGGCTAAGGGACAAGTTCATCTCGATGCACTTGGTTAGGACCTTTCCCAAGTTGGACAATGCTTCCTGGAAGTTGGCCCCATAAGGGGTAAAGTCATCCATGTAGATTTCCACTGCATCATGGACCAACTCCGAGAAGATGCTCAAGACAGCTCTCTGAAAAGTAGCAGGAGCATTGCATAGCCCAAAGGGAAGGACTCGGTAGGCAAAGGTACCCCAAGGACAAGTGAAGGTGGTCTTATCTTGGTCTTCCGGGCTGATTTGGATTTGATTGTACCCGCTGAACCCATCCAGGAAAGAGAAGAACTTCTTTCCTGCCAGTCCATCCAACACTTGATCTATGAAAGGTAGAGGGAAATGGTCCTTCTTGGTAGCTTTGTTCAGCTCCCGGTAATCTACACAGATCCTCCACTTCCCATTCTTATTGGGAACCAACACTAGAGGGGACACCCATTCACTATCTGAGATGGGGTAAATGAATCCGGCATCCAACAGTTTTTGCAATTCTTCCTTGACAATGTCCTTAAGGGCTGGATTCATTCTCCTCTGGGGTTGCCTAACTGGTTTACAATCCTCTTTGATGTATATATGATGGGTACAGACCGAGGGGTGGACTCCTTTCATCTCCTTATAGCTCCAAGCAAAAGCATCTAAGTGGCTGGCCAATAGGCTACACAACTCCTTCTCCTGGGAAGGAGATAGAGAGGAGCTGATCTTTAACGCTCTCTCAGGGCCGAACTCCACACTTTTGACTCTGGGAGTGACAGGGCTGGTTGTACAAAGATCCACTAAGGTGCTGGCTTGGGCATCCTCCACCAATTTTTCTAAAGGTAGTGCACTGGTAGGTGGGTTTTGGATCAAGTTCTCGATCAAATCATCCTCGGTTGGGGGATTTCTTCTATTGGTTTCTATGGTACATAGAGGTGCTGAATACACCTCGTCTTCTTCTCCTTCTTCCAACCAGAGTGGTAAGTCATGCTCTAAAGAGGGTTGGGCAGGAGGGTATAGGACAAGTTGCTTGGACATAGGACCATTTTTGATGGTCATGTTTCCTGCCCGACAACTTATGTAAGCATCTGCAGTAGCTAACCAAGGCCTTCCCAAGATGAGAGGATATCCAGTAAGCTTAGCCTTTGGTTGCAGGACCAGGAAATCCGCAGGGTATTCCCAAGAATCAATTGAGACCAAGACATCCTCCACAATCCCTTCGGGAGTCACGGTGGAGCGATCTGCTAACTGCAGTACTGTCGAGGTCTTTCTCAAGGAACCCTGAAGATTGAGTTTAAGCATGGTATCCCTGGTCATCACATTGATGGCTGCCCCCAGATCAATCAAGGTGTGGGGGATAATGGTGCCATTGATGTGTACATCTACTACAGGACTTCCAGGATCTAGGTACTTTGGGCAGATGACTTGTCCTAGCATAAGGTCAGACAGTTGTCCTATGACATTGATAGTTGAGGCATCTTTCTTCCGTCTGCCTGGGTGTTTGAAACACTTCTCCTTAATCAGCTTGTTATATATTGGCACATCCTTGATGGCTTGGAGAAGTGGGATTTTTACACACAACTGTTTGAGCTCACCCAAAAGCTCATCTTCTTCTGGGTTCGGTTGTGTGGTGGCTGTTAGTCTCTCAGGAAAGGGTGGAGTAGGCTTTGGTTCACTCTCCTGATGGGTTTCCTCATCCTCTGGGGGAGGAGGTTGGCGATCTGGAAGAGTCTTTCCAGATCTAAGATTGATCTCCTGGATCTCCACAGCGTAGGTAGGGCATGAGGTCTCCCCAGTATATACCTGCTGAGCCTGTCTATTGTTGGGGTTCGGGTTCGGTTGAGCAGGCATCTGAGGTTGCCTTGGAGGAGCAGGAGGTAAAGGCTGAGGTTGAACTGGTGGTGGAGGCAAAATGGCAGGAGGAGTGTTGTATTGGGGCCTCCACCCCGACTGAGGAGCACTCCATTGAGGCTGCGACTGGGTATGTGAGTGATATGGGTGAGAAGTAGGTTGAGTAGGGTACTGAGGTGGATAAGACCATGGAGGAGGCATGGACCAGGAAGGATGAGCAGGGGGACCCCAGGAAGGCATGGGAGTCAAGTGGTTGGGGTTGTAATAAGCTTGAGATGCCCCTTGCATCCCCTGCTGATAAGGTCTAGATCCTTGAGGCCTCCTTTGGTTGATGAAGTAGAGAGGTTCAGTGGGGGCTTCAGTTCCTTGGTACATGGCTTTAAACCCAGGCAAGGTTGGACACTGATTTGTTGGGTGGTCCTCCTCACAAACGAAACACACTTCGACCGAATGCAATGGACATTCGTTCTTAGGGTGTCTTCTGGTGCACCTAGGACAGAAGACAGCCAAGGCTCTCTCAGCTTCCTCTTTCTTTTGCTGGATCCTGAATGTGTCCAGCTGCATGGCAATGGTATGTCTCACCTCACTCTTAAGATCTTCTAATTGGTTTGTAAGCTCATGTTTGGAGAAAGGGACACCGGTGGAGAGGAGGTTTCCTCTACCTCGTTTTCTAGCTGCCCTGGAATGATTTCGAAACACAGTCTTGATGTCCTCATAAGGCAGTTGGTAAATGTCCCCCCCAGCTAACATGTGAAGGGTGTCTAGGAGATCTTCAGGGACTCCTCGGAGTAGAACCAACTTGAGGGATTCAGGTTCAAGTGTGCATCTGGCCCGTTTATAGCTAAGTTGGAACCTCTCCTCATAGTCCTCTAAAGACTCATCATTCCCCATGGTCATTCGAAAGATCTCTCCCTTGGTTTCCTTGGACCTACAATAATCCCTATACTTGGTATTGAAGGCTTGCTGCATCTGAGCCCAAGTGGTGATGCTATTCCCAGGTAATCCCATGAACCAGCGTAGTGCTGCATCCTTAAGAGTGGAAGGGAAAAGCTTCAACTTTTGCTCATCCTCAGTATAGTCATAGGTTCGACAAAGGACAGCAAACTCAAACAAGAAGGTATCAGGATCCTCAGTGGTCAGCCCATGGAAGTGAGGCAAGGCAGAGGGGCTAATGTTTTTCATTTTCATATCCCCATTGGTCTCTCGGATGGAGAAAGCTCCTTCTATTCTCTCATCTTCTCTCCTGTTATCAGCCATGGCTTCAGATGGAGTGGTTTCTAACTCTTCTTCTTCTATAGGGTCTTGGTATATCTCGGGATGTTCACCTATAGGTTCCTCTGGGTCACTGTCACCACCGAAGAGTGAAGGGTGACTAAGTGATGTGGTGGGGGTGTTTGGTAGGAATTTGCCTGATCTATCTCGGTTCCTACGAGGCATGAAATGGAAAAGAATTCTCTTTTTTGATTGCTTTTGTTTTTCTCCTTGTACCTGCAAAACTGAAACAAAGTGATCTACAACTAACTAGATTACTCAAATGAAATTTGCGGAATTGGAAATATTAATCTAGGAAAGCAGGAAATATTAATCTAGGAAAGCAGGAAATACTAATCTAGGAAAGCAGGAAATACTAATCTAGGAAAGCAGGAAATATTAATCTAGGAAAGCAGGAAATACTAATCTAGGAAAGCAGGAAATACTAATCTAAGAAAGCAGGAAAGATTAGTCTAGGAAAGCAGGAAAGTCTATGCTACTTTTGCAGAATGGAAATGAAGCAAACTACTTAGCAGAGGGTAAGAGTAGGAAAGTAGAGGAAAAGCAACAGGTGCTAATACTCTGACGCTTCCCCGGCAACGGCGCCAAAAAGATGGTGAGCTCCAGTATTGTAGCAATAATGCTACAACTCCTGGGGCTTCCTGTCTCTTAATTTTATCAACCCGGTAGTTCGTACAAACTTGGAAGCGACGGTGCTGTATGCACAAGTACTAGCCCTTGTCGCAGCTGTCACTTGGTCAGCTGGCACAAGTCCGCTAGGGCTTAAGCCAACTTCTATAGGCTCACAGAAGAAGCTTTATCAATGATGGACGAAAGCTAACTCAAAGGAAGGCTACGCTGCTTGACAAACTGAATCAAAAGCATGTAAATCCATGAAACCCTAATTTAACTAGTCTATCTTCTATAATGCAAAGAATGTGGATGCAACTCCTATGAATGCTGTCATTACCTCTAACAAGTGTAAATGCATGGGTCTAAGCTACTTGCATCATGAGAAATGTGTTTTTGTGTTTTTCCTTTAGGTGTGTGGAATGAGTGTGAACTTGGCCTAATTAGGGTTTGATTGTGCAGGTGGGATGGAGAAGGAAGGAAAGTGTGGGACAGGTTGGGGAGGCTAGGAGAGGTTCCTAAGGATCCTTAGCACCCATCCACAGAGGTCCCTCACGTTCAGAAGCTCGGCAACGAAGTGAATGGCCTCCTACAGGAAGGCTGCAGGGGATCCTACAGGATACTCTGTTTTCTACAGGATGGCTGTGCACGTCTACAGGATGGTTGGCCGTGGAGGTTTTTAGGAGTTGATGGAGTGTTGGAGTAGTGTGGGAGGCTAAGGGAGATGGAGATGAACCTAATGATGTCTTAGGAAATGGCAAGTCAGACGAAGGAAGGGTGCATGCAATGGGTTGATGTTTTGGAAGGGTGGAATCAACGAGAGTGAAGGAGATGGAGCTGTACGTGAAATGAGAGAGTTGGAGGGCAAGTGAGTGAGATAGAAGGTGAATAGAACTTGCAGGTGGATGGAGAAAACGACGAAGGAAGTGGCTTGAGAAAGAGCAGTGTAAATGAAACCAATGACCTGTGCATCAAAACAAAAAATTCATTAACCTATTATGCCATGAAACCTACAAATCCGAAATGGAAAACAAGAAATGAAACTAATGCGTGAGAGTGCAGTATGGATCAATGTCGAGAATGTATGAGTGGATCTTTAATACAAACGTTCATGTGGCAGCTTGCGTGGAGATGAAACGACTGCTGTTCTTTTTGGTGGCTGATCATGGTCTACACCCCAATCCCAAACAGTGAGATGGCAGTGAGCCTTTACAACCTGTTTTTGTTGGAGCTCCAAGAGATTTATTCTACCAACCTATCAAACTTGAATACTGAAAGCAAAGCATCATACCAGTCATATCTATGCTAATGAAAACAATTAAACTAACAAGCTGGAAATCCGAATTGCATAGGAAACTAAACAAACTCAAGTGCTGGAACTAATGGTAAATGCATTACAACACTGAGGAGGTCTATGGCTCTCAGGTTGGGCCCTAACCTGAGAGCTATAGCTCCTTGAGAAAACTCAGAACTAACTCAAAAGTGGCCTTCTTTATTCATAATCTGATAACACGCCAAACTGGCTTACAAAAGAGAACGAAACTTGAGCTGTGCTCCAAAATTACAATAGTAATACGAGAGTTTCAACAACCTAACCAAGGCTAAGGCCTCTATACTTATACAAAACGATGCTCCAACAAGTATCCATGATTCTAGGAGCTCGGCTGTTCAATCTATAGTTTAACTGCTGATCCTGTAGGATGATCATAAATGTTGTTTCCTGTAGAGCAGTTTTGAACTGCTGTTCCTGTAGAACAGCTGGCCGTGTATTAAGCTCGGAGGGAGGATGGAGTGGGGCTCAGAGTTCTTGGTGAGGATCACGAGGAATGTCCCCCAAGACCGTGGACAACCTCTCCTTACGTCAGCAATGCCAACTCGTTGTCTCCTTGCCACCTTTTCGTTGTCTTTTGCTCCCTTTTAATGCCAAAACCCGGAATCACAATGCATTAGCTACGTAGATAAAGTGCCTATCCTTTCTCCTACAAACAACATGAATAAACTAAGAAGTGTATGCATAAACAATAAAAATGAATGGTTTGAGCAAGAAAAATAGGCCAAAAATGAGCCCAAATTGTACCAAAATTGGGGCTCATCAATTATTTGGTTGAATCTGTTAACACTTATGGCAAGATGTCTCAAGAAATTGAAGGGCTTTCTCTTAAAATAGGAATCCAACATGAGATTCAATTGCAGCAGGATGCACCTCTTCCAAACATTGGCATGTACAAAATATTAGTTTTGTAGAATGAAAAAATCAAGTAGAAAATTCAAGAGATTCTTGAAAAAGGGGTCATCAAGCCTAACACATATCCTTGTGGGTCTCATATCATATTCGTTCCAAATAAGGATGGTACATGGTGCATGTGGGTGGATTTTATAGCTTTGAGCAAGATCACAATATATAATCATTAACCTCTTCCTCACATCG
Organism: Pinus tabuliformis; assembly: GCA_031772625.1. Classification (NCBI taxonomy): domain Eukaryota; kingdom Viridiplantae; phylum Streptophyta; class Pinopsida; order Pinales; family Pinaceae; genus Pinus; species Pinus tabuliformis. The sequence goes on along the minus strand of CM062818.1, from coordinate 261,726,445 downwards.
ATGATTTGATAGATCAGTTAAAGGATGTTTTTTATTTCACTAAGATGGATTTGAGAAGCGGTTATCACCAAATAAGGATTGCTGAAGGTGATATTTGGAAGACTACTTTCAAGACAAACAAGGTTTGTTTGAATGGTTAGTTACGTTGAGAGTTATGAATGATGTGTTCAAACCATTCCTTTAAGATTTTTTCATTGTCTACTAAGATGATATTTTGATTTTCAGTCAGACTTGTGAAGAGCATGTCAAGTATGTGAAACAAGTTTTAGATATCTTAAATAAAGATAAATTGTTTTTGAAGATGTCTAAGTGTGAATTTGGGAAAACATCTTTGGTTTATTTAGGTCATATTGTAGGAGGGGGTGACTTGAAGATTGATCCCTCAAAAGTTGAAGTCATTGTGAATTGGCCTAAACCTAGCAATGTAACAAAATTTAGGATATTTTTGGGAGCAATCCAATATTGGAGAAAATTTATAGCTAAATTATTACTCATTGCACCACCATTACATATTTTGACCAGTGAGAAACAAGTCTTTTAGTGGGGAGGCAAGCAACATAAATCCTTTGATACATTGAAAGAGAAAACTTGCTCAACACCAGTTCTAACACTTCTAGATCTCAAGTAGCCATTTGAGATTCAAATTGATGTAATTGATTATTCCATGGAGTAGTTTGATGCAACATCGTAAGCCTATTTGTTATCATTCTGAATCCTTTACCAATGGTGTAATTAACTATCTAACTTATGATAAAGAGTGTATGATTTGGTACATAGCAAGAAGAAATGGAATAACTATTTGATGTGTAATGAAATGATTATTCATACTAACCATCAACCTTTGCAATATTTACAATTGCAAACCAAGCTACAACAAGCTCAACATTTCAGGTGGATGGGATTCCTGTAGAAATTTCATTTCATAATCAAGTACAAGAAAGGTATATACAACAAATTTGTTGATATCTTGTAAGGACCTATTGTTAATGAATTATCATTCTTAAGCATAAATCAATCTTGCATGAAAGTTATATTGAATAGTATGTTCAAGATGACTATTTTAAAGATGTTTATGCAACTTTTATTTAAGGAAATCATGCTGAAGAATTGGATTATCATGTTCATAACAAATTATTGTATCATATTATCAAGTTATGTGATCCATGGGGTGAAAGAGTAAATATCATAAGTGAAACCCACACTTCTCTTATAGCTGGTCACTTTGGTGTAGGGAAAAAAATGCAAAAATTCATAGGCATTGTTATTGGCCTTGCATGGATGAAAGTGTTTCAATATATGTAAGAGGATGTTCCATGTGTGCTATTAGAAAATCTAGCAATAGGAAATTGGGTTTGTACACTCCACTTCCTATTCCTTCTCATCCGTGGGAAAGTATTTATGTGGATTTTATAGGAGGAATACCATTGTGAAAGAAAGGTCATGATTATCAACATGTTGTTGTGGATCTTTTTAGAAAACCACATGTTTTGATGCCATGTAAGAAACATGTTACGACTGAATAAAATGCAATGATTTTCTTCCAAATTGTATGGGTTCACTTTGGATTTCCCACCTCTATTATTTCTAATTGAGATTCTTGGTTTGTCTACAACATTTTGTCAAGTTTATGGGAACTAGTGGATACGAAGTTGAAGAAAACCATAACATTTCATACACAAACCGATGGCTAGAAAAAAGTGGTAAACAGAACAGTGGCGCATCTCCTTCATGGATATTTTGGTAAGCATCCTAAACTTTGGGATGATAATTTTCATTACATCCAACATTCCTAAAATCCTGTCAAGCACTCATCTACACAAGTATCTCCATGTGAAGCTTTTTTGGGTTATTTTCCAAAGTATCCTTTGGATTTCATCTTTGGTAAAGGTATTGCAGTAGATGGACATAGTGATGTGGACAAAGCCAATAATTTCATTGAACAAATTTAGCTAGTGCATTAAAGAGTACAAGAGAAGCTTGAGAAAAGCAAAGCATATTACAAAGCAGGGAATAACAAGCATCGATTTGATCATGATTTCCAAGTGGGAGATCAAGTTTGGTTGTATATCAACAAGGAAAGACTTCAAGGTGAAGGTAAAAATCTCAATCCAATCAGATATGGTCCTTTCAAAATTTTGGAGAATATTGGTAACAATGCTTTCTGATTAGATTTGTCACCTTATATGAAAATTTATTATGCTGTGAATGTGAAAAACTTGAGATTGTATGAGCCTCCAATGATTGATGATCATGAAGAGAATATGCAGATTCCATCTATTGTAGATTTTTCTCTTAAGTATTTAGATGAGTTGCACGGATATATAATTCTTAACAAGAGAACTAGGCTTCACACAGAGGCAATGTGGAGTATCTTCAAGTGGGGCTCAAAGGTACCAATCCATGTAAAGCGAGGTGGATTTGGATTGGGAAAGTGAGGGAGTTGTACCCTTACTTACTTATTCAGTAAAAACAGACTGTTGGTGGTCCAAAAACTTCAAGTGGGAAGGAATGATCCAGGGGATAAAAAATATGCTCAAAACTAAAAGTGATTGAAATTTCTCGAATCATATACCAAATTGTAGATCTGGTTGTTCAATTCCATCAAGTACTGATTCACCTCAATCTAACATTGTATGTAAAACTTATAACATTATGAAGTTTTTGGAAAATAATTAAAAAGTCAACTTGCATGGTTGACTAGGTTTCTGACTGGGAAGGACATATGGTGACGTGGCTCTGATGTCAGTAGGTGAATATTAGGGTTACGACATCAAATGATCAAATCTTGCGCTGACATGTGGCAGGGTCGTGCAGGCTAGGTTGGCGATATTTGATTGGTTAGTGTGTTCTGATTTTGTCCAATCACCAGCCACTACATGACCCAATGGAAGGCCACCATGTGGTTTATGCCCGTTGGCCAAAATTTTGTAAAGGGGTCGAACGACCTCACCACGTTTTGACCCCTATAACTTCGATGAATTAGCCAACGACCAAACGACTCAACCAAACATGTTTCTCATTATAGCAATGGAGTGAATTAATATTTAAATTTTTATTGTTTTATGGTTGTTGGGAGGGGTGGGGCACATGGATCCAACCCTTGGTTACATGAATCCACATGACCCAAGCACAAAGGCAGAGGGGCCAAGTGGTTATCCTTGGCCCTGGGGCATTTTCAAACTACTGGAACCATCAGCAGAGTATTGCGGAGGGGGTGGTCAGATAAGCCCCAACCCCTAGTTTTAATGATCCCACATAACTAATGTCGGGCTTGTTGGGAGGAGGGATGGAATGTGGCACCCATCCCTAGCCACATGTCTACCATTCTTGAACCAATTTGTCACTCGACGATTTACCAAAAGAAGGGATTGATTGTGCGGTTAGCAGTTTTTCCATTTTGTAGGAAAAATAATAGGGAAATGGAGAAAGAGGCCTAACTTGGTAACTTTTCAGCCTTTTGAGCCCATGAAGAGCCTACACAAGGGTTTTTGAGTGTTCTTGACATAATGGAAAAATGATTTTTGTGATTTGAACATTTTATGTTGATTAAATTTAAATTTAAAGAATATAATAGAAAGGGCCAACATTGGAAGCTAGAACTGGAGAGGTAGTCCACGAGGGGTAAACTCTGTCATCAAATTGTTGTTGTGTGATATTGTTCATGGTCTATTTTTCTCTTATGACTTCAAAAAGGTCTCTTGTACTTGTATATAGATTTTCCTAATCTTCTCTAAAATTTTTTTAGCCCTCAAGGCATCTCTTGTAAGATCTTCCTTCACTCCTCCTTGATGCCCATATGCAATTTCCAAAGGTGAGCGACAAAAATTATCGATTTTTTTTTTCAAATGGGGACTTTCCTATAGAATGTGGACTAATTTTTTGTAAGAGCATTGTATATATACCATATTTTCATTCAAGGTCTTCAGATGCTTCTAGTTGTATCCCCTCAATAGTTGAGCCAAATCCATATTGACTACTTATGTCCGTCCATCTATCTACGACTCGAATGTTGTATATCTCTTTAGCTTAATGTCCATATTATCCCACAAGGTAGTATAGAATTCACTAAGAAATCTTGTGTCCATTTCCGAAACAATGCTCCTTGGTATCCCTATGTTCACCCAGACCTATCCGAAGAAAAGTTTTCTTTCTTATTGCCCACTGATAGTCTTCTTACAAAGGGGGCTTCACTAAGGGAGAAATACCATACCACATGCATTCATATTGGGGGATATATATTGAGGAAAGAATGACATAATATATTGAGCATATATTAGAGGGGAAAGGGTTTTTATATGTTGTGTACAAAAAATGGAGCTAAAAGTTAATGAAAAATATGAAGGGGTGTAAAAAATGTTAATGAAAAAATGGATACCTATAATATCTAGTGAAAGTGGTGTTGAGAAATCTAGGGGAAACTAGATTAAGTGATCTCTCTTACTTTCATAACTGCTTGTAAATGTTCTTTTACTTAACTTTATGTACTTGATATTAGCTTCTTATTTCACTTGATTATTATTGTGTTCTTATCATCAAACAACTACTAGACTATGAATATCAAAGAGATAAGAGGGCACAAAATGTAGGTTGCGATCCAGGGCCAAAGCCTCTCCTCTTGAGAGGAAAACCCACAAGAATTATTCCCTTCTTATTGAATGCTCAGATGAAAAATTCCAAGACATGAGACATTTGTCAAAGGCCCCTCCACGACAAAGTAAATTTATTCTTTGATGAGCTTGCTTCTCCCAATTTTAACTCAAGTTAGTCTTGTTTCATAATGGTTGCAACTACTCCTTTGACTGTAATTTCAAACCTGCAACTATTTGACAACAACTTTGGCCTCTACTGCATAAACCTTAGCTCACACATGTGGGTGGAAAATGATAAATTAGGTCTTCGCTCAAATTTCTTCTTCTTCCTTTCTTGATGATTTTCATCCCAAATTTTGAATCCTTGTGATGGTTTCAATTTAGTCTTTCCTATAGCGATATGATACCCTAATTCTCTTCGCATGTGTGGGAGACAATAGCCCAAATTCAGTGCTAGATCTTTGGTCTTCTCTTGTATGTGTTCTCCTTCTTTTTCGCTACTTTTAGATTTGTTTCTCTTCCTTGAATAGTTGAATAGTTGTTCATGACGCTAACGTGTCACTATGGAGGCCGACTTGTTATTGGAGGATCTTTGGCATATTTAATGACATAAAGTTGAATAGTTGTTCATGACGCTAACATGTCACTATGGAGGCCGACTTGTTATTGGAGGATCTTTGGCATATTTAATGACATAAATACATATATTTTACATAATACAAGCTTCACAATAGGGTATTTCATATATTGCAATGACTCAATTGAATACTATACGTTATGACAAATCCCTAGAAGCACTTAATGCGTGCTTGACCTACAAATAAAATTGACTTGAGCATGAAACCCATGCTACAAAATAATAAAAATAAAAATCATTTTTCTCTTTTCATCATATACATAAAATCCTGATTACATTAGACATTATGAAGACTGGCCTAGTTACACATTTCATCACTTCCTCTTAACTAGGGAGGTATTCATAATCCATGCAAGCTAATTGGACATTCTCATACGAATAGTCAGATTCATAAGTCATCTTACAAGCTATTTATTTAGATTATATTAGTGCATCTAATCATACTAACTAGCATTGTCATATAACAAGGCCTTGACTAACAACGTTATCTCTCCATAAGAATAGAGCACAATGTCGAGGAGACAATGACTTATATATACCATCATCATTGTCTCTCAAGGCACATACCCCATTCAAATGTTCACAAGGTATGTCCTTCTACGACCATTCCCATCTTGGATTAACACATCCTCATGAAATTTATTCTTCGACTACTCTTACATATTAGATGCCCTACCTCATCCTCAAAGAGTATCAGAATCAATCTCAGATGCTTACCCCATCCTTCATTCTTTCTTCATAACCTAAAGAAAAGAAAGATGTTTCTATCTCTCCCTCTCAACTAGGGAGGATATACTCATTCTTATAAAAGGAATATATACAAGCTCCTTATTAGCAAGGGACTTGTTACCAACAATAAATCTCTTTGGTGGAGATATTATCAACGACTTGTAGGGCTCCTTCTTTTTGCATCATATCATGAACTACAACTTCTTGATTATGGGTCCTTCTTCTTATTTATAGGGCATTGACCATATTTTTCATCACTTCCTTTCCACAAAACATTGAGTTGATAGCTATGATTTGTTGGCATTATGATACAAGTGTTGTCCTTGATGGTAACTCACATAGATGACAGTTCACAGTGCAACAAGTTGACATCAAACCATTACAGATCAGACACCAAAGATTGAAGAAAGAGAGTAGTTTAAGAAGTATATGCTGGTTCACTTTGTCCAAACAGCGTATACAGGTGGGTTAATGGAACAAAAGAAGCATATATATATATGCATGCAGTTTAACACAAGGAAAAGAGCGTATGGGATGGAAAATTAAGGATAAAGAATACCACGGGTTCCTACCATGGTATTAACCCATGGTAATGAGTCCATTAATACCATCAAAGAATACCAACAACATAACTATGGTTTTGGTCCCAGGTATTGACAAAGGATCTAAGTATATAACGAGGAGAATATAAAAGGGCTAAGTGTGAAAGTAATGAATATCTTATGAAGAGTGAGATCAAAAGAAAATATGCATGTTATGGGCTTTTGGTGCTTTGCTTGATCTAAACTAAGGATGAACCTTAATCATTGATGCAGGATGAGATCTAATGATGGATCATGATCATAAGACCTGAAATGAATTATCATTATGTGGTCTAATCATGGATAATCTATATATGAATGCTAACGCATGTTTTATTCTGTAAATGTTCTGATCTGGGTATGACTAAAGTCTGGAATAGTTGTGAAGTTTTTAGTTAGTATTTGTAGATCTATAGGCTGGTTCGCTTTGGTAAAAGTGTATATACATGCTGGTTCTACACATCAAAGTAGCATATAAAATATGAAGTATGATGTTTGAAGTTGAAGTTGGTTCTGGTTGCTGATGCAGAGTTTTGGGTTCTGCTCTGTGTTCTGGTGACTGTGTTCTAATGACAATGTTCTGAATGTTCAAATTGATTGATTGTGATTTGCTTAAGTGATGATCGTTTTCAGTGATTGGTTGTATTGCAATGATGATTGATTTTGAGCTTCAATGTTGTTGATGGCTCTAGTATGAAAATTTGATGAAACAAGGCCTTTAGATTGTGGTGTTGTGTTCCAGGAGTATCCAACCTGAAAATTTATGAAACGTGGTCCCTGGAGGATGCTAAGGGTTGGAGCCTTCAGTGAGCAAGTTGAAGCTTCCTACCAGTAGTGGCTAGTGATTTGATCATGGGGTTAGAGCTCCCTTACATTAGTAGTTGGAGAACGAGTGAAGGTTGGAGCCTTCTGTAGGCCGGCGCCTACGTAGTAGTAAACGGATCGGCTACTACAACAGCTAGGGGGTTGGAGCTTGCTTCCAGTAGCAGCTAGAAAACAAGAGAAGGTTGTACCATTTTGCAAGTGGGTTTCCATGTACTGGTAGGAGTCTGCACCAGTACAAGATTGTATACAAGTTTTTCTTATATTAAAAGAAGACAACAGTAGGTGGATTTTGTCCCGCATTGGGTTTCCACCTTAAATCTTGGTGTTCATGTGTGTTGCTTATGTGTGATGGTTTATTATGTTATTGCTGCACATTATTATTGTTTATAGGGTTAATGAAGTACTGATGCATTGATTAAATATCAGCATATGATGAATTAACTGAATCATAAGTTTGTTGGATATACGCTGGTTTCTTTAAAGACAAATGCGTGTACATGCGAGTTACCTTCGTTGAAGTAGCATATATAAATTTGAGTATGAAAAGAAAACATTATTGATTTGTAAATACTGATTCACCCCCCCCCTCCCCCCCTCTTAATATTAGTTCCAACAATTGGTATCAGAGTAGGTCCTTTGGCAGAAGCTTGATCGCTTGAAGGAGATCCGTAGAAACAACGGGAAAGAAACTAAAGAAGAAATCTCCTTAGAAGAAGAAGACAAGTCAAAGGAATAGTGACAACAGGAGAGAAAATTTTCAGTTAGGTGGAAGCAAGTATTCAGATTCAGAATCACCTCAGATTGAAGATGAATAAGCAAAAGAAGTATCGGGTACAAATTTTTGGTCTTTTGGTGATAATTTTCTCTATTCATGCAATGTTGAAGATATTGAAAGTGATAGTGAAATAAATGTAGAGGCAAAAGTTAAAAGACTCAAAGATAAAATTAGAGATCAACAAGATCTATTTAACAAAAGGGAGTGTGCCTTCAGAGAAGAAGTTACCAGATTAAGAGCTCAGTCAGAGGGAGGAAACAAAGTAAGGAAGAAGTGCAAGGAAAAGGGAGATCAATGTCAAAAGTTGTGGGATGAAGTGACATCGCTAAGAAATGAAGTAAATGAGAAGATAACAACAATCAAGAGACTTAAAGATAGATCCAGTTACTCTGAAAGTCTTGAAGTTAAGATCCTCTCTCTAAAGGAAGATCTTGAAAAATTAAATAAGCAGAATTAAGAACTACCTCAAGCAGATGAAGAACAAGAAAATGAGATTCTAAAATTAAGGAAACAAGTGGAAGAAGGAAGAAAAGATGAAGAAATCATGAAGAAGCAACATCTTGAAAAGGAAGAACAATATCAGGTTGAGGTAAATATCTTAAAAGGTAAATTAGAAGAAAAGGATAAATTGTTACAATTTCAAGATAGTACTAAGATTTTGGATAATATTCTTAGTAGTCAAAGGTCTCCTACCATCAAAACTGGTTTTGGTTTTCATGAATTTGTCGATGGTGAATCTAGCTCTCAAGATGAGGCAAGGAACTCTAATGCAAAATCTAAAATTCTCAACAAGGAGATGAGAAGTCAACACCATCAACAACCAAGGAAAGAAAGTCTTCAAAAACAATCTTTTACTCCTAACTATGGACATGATAGTTGGTTATTTCCTCCAATGATTAATGTTGAATGCTTTATATGTCATCGTATTGGACATGTTGTAGCGAGATTCATAAGTAGAATGGTTCAACACCATCACACAGAAAGATCATCAGCTTCTGGGTACTTAAGCGATATTGTTTTTCTTGCAATATGTTTGATCACAAAACCATTGACTTCTATAGAAGTAATATGAAACATTAAGATGTTATGCATATAACAAGTTTGGACATATAGAAAAGGAATGCAAGAGAAAATTTTGGCCACCATACGAAAAGGAGAAAACATCATCACAACATGAAGATATGGAAGAAGAAGGAATTACAATAAAAAAGATGTGACGTAACACAGTATACAGACATAACAGACTTAGGGGGAGCTAAAAGTGTGAAACTTGAGAATTCCAATTCTCATACACAGTTATCATGAAGACAAGTCACATATATACGTGAGTTAGAAGCTTCACAATCGCGTATATGGGGTTTTGAGGAAAATGTTGACCTAGATTGTCATTGATGTAAATATGGAAATATTCTAGATGAGTAAATAATGATGTGAGTCCAAGTAGAAGTAGAGCAGATCCACGAAGAAACAGGAGCAAGAAGCCATGAGAAGAAACCAGAGGAAAGCCAAGATAGTCAAGCCATTGGAGAGAACATCAGAGTCATAGGAGCTATCAGAGCAGAGCTATCAAAGCAGAGAAGAGGTATTGGAGAGGTATCATAAGCCACAGGAAATCCAAGTAAGTGTAAGAGAGAGAGATTGAGGAGGAGCCATATCGGGAGTATCACATGTAATATATGCCAAATAAGTTAACAGAGGAGACAAAAGAGCGGAGGAGTATATAATATCGACAGAAATCAAGAAGATGGATAAAGAGTGAATGCACGTGGTTATATTCCAAAATGTGGGTTTGTAATAGTGGTAGTGGTTTTCAGGCGAAAGTTAGGTGGTAAGTGGTTTTTAGAGGAGAGTGCCCGATTCCGTTAACCGAGCGACACGTAGCACGAGGGTGGAGAGAAAAAACCACTTTATCAGGTAGGTATTCTCCATGCTATTTGTCAACCTGAAATCTTTGATAACCGTTGGATCTAGCACGAGTTAATCTATGGTGGAGAATGAGCCCGATAAAGGTAAGCATTGATAAACGCGCCAAGGCTATGGAAAAACGGAAAATGAAAATTCCTATGTGTTTGTGTATATTCCCATTATACGAGGGTTATAATAGAATTAAAAGGGATATGGGTTAAGTTCGCATTAACCAAAGTTAAGAACAGGAGTATATATATATATATATATATATATATATATATATATATATATATATATATATATATATATATATATATATCTATATCTATATCTATATCTATATCTATATATATATATATATATATATATATATATATGCGATACAATACATGAGCCTGAGGATTCCATTATAATACACTTTAAAGTTACATCACATCCACCATATTGCAAGACTCTTTAAAGCCTTGCTACATTAAAATGTCGATTGCGATGCGTATGCGGACCTGTTGCAACGTTATACCATGCCCTATTGTAATATTGCATCCATCGCAATATTGCAAGCCTTGTTAAAGTTTTTTCCACATTGAAATCCGTCGATTGTGATATAATTGCGGAGCTGACTACACCATTATAGTGTGGCTTAATCAAATGTCACATCAGCGATAATCACAATGTACAAAGGAATGTCAATCTAGGGATTGCGATAAGGTTATGCACTCGACAGACTTATTAATAACTGTTTAATACCATATTGCATCTGCTCCATCGGTAGTTGGGAATCGGCTATGTTATGTGTGAACCTCAAGAAGCAATGATTGCGATAAAAGGATGATGTGGCATGTGGGACCTCTATATGGATATAGTCTCTCTTATATGGTTTCCATGAACAATTAATGTATATTGTATGAATATTAAAAAGGGCCTCTCTGATATTTTTTAATATGAAACACTATTGTAATTCGACCTCTCTTCCACATTAACATGCCTTATGTGTATTGATGGATTTGAAGAGACAGAGGAAGTCGAAGAGTGAGTGCAGAGGAAGCTGAAAGATCAAGCAATTGTTGAGGAAGCCAAAGAACCAGTGGAGAAATGAAGCCAAAGGTTAGGGGTATCAGGTATATAAAACAGAGAACAAGGAAAGTTTAGTGTCACTGGAAAACTGTAAGAAAAAAAAGGAATCTGAAGCTCTGGCCAAAATGGAAGGAACAAGAGGACAGAAGTAAGTCATAGGCCCAGCAGGGTTGGCAGTAGAGAATTACAACCAAACAGATCCAAATAGTTTATAGCAGAGGGTTGGAGCCCTTGAGGTTGGTGCCTCAGAACTAAAAGGATTGGTGTGCTGGGAGTTGGTGCTCCTAAATTCAAGGTTGGTGCCTTGACAAGACAGAGTTGGTGCTCTGGGGTTGGAGCCTCACAAAGAGTCCAAGTTGGTGCTTGGAAATGGATTGGAATTATATATATATATATTGTACTTGATTTAATGCAAAGATCACATTAATAAAAGCATATGTTCTTGTTATCTATTTCAATGTTCCAAATATAAATGCTTTTAACTGATAAAAATAATAATTGGAAAAGAAATACTGATTCACCCCCCCTCTCAATATTTCCAAAAATTGGTATCAGAGCAGGCTTCTTCATATCAGCCTAACAGGTTGAAGAAGGGTTCTTAGTCATGATGAGAAATCAAGAAGTGTTAGGAAGACCTCCTCTATTCGATGGCAAAAATTTTGGTTTTTGGAAAAAGAGAATGTCCTACTACTTAATGTGTCTTGGACCTGAAGTTTGGCATTCGGTCTTAAATGATTACGTAGCTCTTTCCACTATTCTAACAGATCAAGATGAGAGGAAAGTCTACATTGCAAATGAAAAAGCCTTAAACTCCATCACTAGGGGAATCACTGATTCTGAATTTGCAAAAGTCATGAATTGTAACTCTGCCAAAAAAGTATGGGATAAGCTAATTAGCTTATACGACGGGGACTCCAAAGTCAAGAAGGAAAAGCTTCAAACTCATAGAAGGCAGTTTGAAAGTCTGAAAATGGATGATGAAGAAGATATTGCATCATACTTTCTTCGAGTAGATGAAGTGGTCAAATCTCTTAAAGGATTGGACAAAATCATTGAAGAAAGCACCATTGTTCAAAAGGTCTTAAGATCTCCCCCAGACAGATTTGACTCCAAAGTAAGTGCCATAGACGAAGTGAAGGATCTATATACTCTCAAGATGGATGAACTCCATGGAATCCTCATTGCCTATGAGTTGAGAAAAGGTTGCCCAAGTTCCAAAGATGCAACATTGAAGGCCTCCAAATAAAAAAAGGGGAAAGAAAGGAATGTCAGTAGTGATGACTCCAATGTTGAATCTGAATTGGCACAATTTTTGCGAAGAATGAAGAAATGATCTAAGCTAAAAGGTAAATAACCTCTTATTTGTCTCAAATGTGGAAAAATAGGTCATTATGTTGCAAAATGTCCTCATAATCATGATAATGATGATGAAGAAAATTCTAAAAGGATGGTATACAAAAAGAAAGGGTTCAATAAGAAGAATTTCCTCTATAAGCAAGATGAGTTTGATGAACATGAATTTGTAGTCATGAAAAATAAGCTAAAAGAAAAAGAAGAAGCTTGCGAAGAACGGGAAGCCGAAATAGTATCTCTGAGGAAGGAATTGGAGCAAGTTAAAAAGGGTTGGAAAAGCTCTCAAATAATTGACACTATCCCAAATAATCAAAAACCTAAACATCATAAAGTTGGAATAGGTTTTAAAGGAGAATCATCAAGTGCTAAGAATAATGTGCAAAGCTATGCCAACGTACTTTCCAGCAACCCAAAAGAAGAAAGATTATTTCATCAAAGGCTCATCCCAAATCCAAAGAATGAAGAGTGAGTAACTCCAAGGAAGAATGTTGATTCGAATCGTGGATGTTCTAACAGATACAAAACAATATTTCATCAAAGGCCCATCTCAAATCCAAAGAATAAAGCGGGAGTAACTCCAAGGAAGAATGTTGATTCAAATCATGGCTATTACAATAGGTACAAAACTATCTTTTTTGGGCATTGTTTTCATTGTAAAAATTTTGGTCATCAAGCTAGACATTGCATGGCTCGTAAGAATGACACATCAAGATTCAAGGATCAAATAAACAAACCATATGGCCCCATAGGGCAAGGACAAATCAAAACCTTCAATTCTTTTGATCCCTTGGCCAAATTTGATCTTATTTACTCATTATGTAACAATAATGGAAATAGTGAACAAATTTGCCTACTTAAAAGAGGAAAATCGAGAAGTGAGAATCCCAACACGGATAAATGTGGCCTAGCTCTATGTGCTCAAAATGATGAAAAGCATTGGTTTGTGGATCGTGGGTGCTCCAAAAACATGACAGGGGACAAAAGGAAGTTTGTCTCATTGAACAAAAAGGAAGGAAATATATCCTTTGGAAGTGGATTTACCAAAATTACTGGAAAAGGAATTGTTACTCTTATTAATGGAAAAGGAAAAGCTCAAAATGCTTTGCTAGTAAACGGGCCCAAGCACAACCCCCTGAGTGTTAGCCAAATTTGTGATCAAGGACATAATGTTGTCTTTAGCACCAAAGACTATGAAATAAGGAACTCTTCCTCAGGGGAACTTGTGGCGAAAGGTGCTAGAACACCACACGACATCTACATTCTGAACAAGATTCAAGAAGACAAATGCTACTTAAGTCAAACAGATGAAAGTTGGTTGTGGCACAAGCAACTTGGACATACAAGCTTCGATAACTTGATCAATATCAGCAAGATTAAAGTAGTACGAGACATTCCAAAGTTATTCAAACCGAATCAAGGAATATGTGGTCCATGTCAACATGGAAAGCAAACCAGAACCAACCACAACACCAAGGAGTTTTCTACATCAAAGCCTTTGGATATCATCCATGTTGATTTATGTGGACCAACTAGAACTCCAGCACTCCAAGGAGAAATGTACTTTGCTTTATTTTTTGATGAATATACTAGAATGATGTGGATATATTTTATAAAATATAAATCCGAAGCATTTGAGTGTTTTAAGAATCTTAAAGCTCTTGTATAAAATGAAAAGGACTCAAAGATTAAGTGCCTCAGAACAGATAGAGGGGGAGAATTCACATCAAAAGAATTTAATGAATTTTGTAAAATAAATGGAATTAAAAGAGAACTATCTATTGCTAGAACACCCAAGAAAAATGGGGTAGTTGAAAGAAGAAACCAAACAGTTCAAGAAATGGCTAGAACAATGTTAATAGCAGTTGACTTACAACCAAAATTCTGGAGATAAGCAGTTAGGATAGCTGTCTATACCCTGAATCGAACTCAATTAAGACCAAATAATGGAAAGACTCCTTATCAATTATGGAAAGGAAGACCTGCTTCAGTAAGATATTTTAAGATTTTTGGAAGCAAGTGCTTCATAAAAATCAATGATGGCTCACTAGGAAAGTTTGATTCTTGGGTTGACGAAGGGATCCTCCTTGGATATTCTACATGGAGCAAAGCCTATAAGTGCTACAATAACCAACTATGGAAAATAGTGGAAAGCATTGATGTGAAGATTGATGAAGACCTTCCAGAGAAAGAAATTGAAGAACATGAAGTTGATCCTCTCATTGAAGAAGAAGAACCTAAAGAAGAAGGAAAAAAATCAATAAATACCCAAGGAAAAAGAACCATCTCAAACTCCTTCAAAGATGAAACTTCTCCAAAGATATCACTTGAAAGAGTAGATTATTGGTAATATAGATGAAGGGATGCAAATCCAAAGAAGGATGACAAACACACCAAAGAAAAATGATATTTCTCTTCTATCCATGATAGAAACAGAAACATTTACTCAAGCAAGGATCCTCATTGGGTAAAAGCCATGGAAGAAGAAATATCTCAAATTGAAAAGAATGAGACATGGGATTGGTACCTCATCCAGAGGACAAAAACATAATAGGAACCAAGTGGGTGTTTAAGGACAAAATGAATGAAGATGGACAAATCATCAGAAACAAGGCAAGGCTTGTTTGTAAAGGCTATTCACAAATTGAAGGAATTGACTTTGAAGAAACATTTGCACCAGTAGCTCGTGTGGAAGCTATTAGGATGTTCTTGGCATTTGCTTTCTCAAAAGGATTCAAAATCTATCAAATGGATGTAAAATCAGCATTTCTGAATGGGGAACTCAAGGAAGAAGTCTACATGGAGCAACCAGAAGGGTTTAATCTAAAAAAAGGAAAAGACTTTGTTTGTAAGTTGAAAAAGGCATTATATGGGTTGAAACAAGCTCCTAGAGCTTGGTACACAAGATTGGATCACTATCTACAACAACAAGGCTTCAAGAAGGGGGTTGCAGGAAGTAATCTCTACATAAAGACAGATGAGGATAACTTACTAGTCACACTTGTTTATGATGATGATCTAATTTTTGCTAGTAATAATGATGAGATAAGCCCTGAGTTTTCTCAAAATATGTCAAAAGAGTTCGAGATGTCAATGATAGGAGAGTTATCTCACTTCCTTGGACTACAAGTATCTCAAACCACAACAGTCATGTTTATATCTCAAGCCAAATATCTTAAAGACATGCTTAAAAGATATGGAATGGAAGATTATGCACCCATGAGCACACCTATGACCACAAGTTGCAAATTGAGCAAAAAATGATTACTCCCCTCTGGTAGATGCAACTCATTACAGGTAAATAATTGGAGCCATTTTGTACTTAACTGCTACGAGACCTGACATTATGCAAGCAATAGGAATGGTGGAAAGATTTCAATCAGCTCCTCAACAATCCCATTTGTTGGCTGTGAAAAGAATTCTCATATACCTGAAAGGAACTCCTGATTTTGGTCTCTAGTACCCTAAAAGCTCAACTCTTACTTTGACTGCATACACTGATGCTGATTGGGTTGGAAGTGTTGATGATCGGAAATGTACTAGTGGAAACACATTCTTCCTGGGAGACTATTTAGTATCTTGGATCAACAAAAAATAGACATCCATATCACTATCTACAGCTGAAGCCGAGTATATAGCTACCATAGATTGTTGTACTCAAATACTATGGATGAAGGAAGCTCTAAAAGATGTCAACATAGGTACAAATCAACCAACTACCATCTATTGTGATAACACAAGTGCGATCAACCTCAACAAAAATCCAGTGATGCACTCAAAGACCAAACATATACCAATCAAGTATCATTTCCTTCATGAAAAAGTAGCTGAACAAAACATCATCTTGGAATATATCAATACTAAGGAGCAAATAGCTGATATTTTCACAAAAACCTCTTCCTCGAGAAGCATTTGAACATCTTCGTCAAAAGATGGGAGTTATCACTTTAGCATCATTTAAGTTGATTCATAAAGAAGTGAAAGACAGGGGGAGCAGTTTGATAGGGGGAGTCCATGAGCACTCCTTTACCATTGACGTCATGTAGAAATTTTGAATAATTAAGTACTTATTCACAGATATTATCCCGATTATACACTATTGCAGAATACATGCACAATACATAATCTCCTCTACGTTGATCATCAATTTAGCAGCATAAAAAACAATGAAACATCAATTGCATGCACACATTAACACAATATGTAACCTGGGGAAAGGATACAACTGAAAACTACACACTATCTGTATATTATAATGATAGAGAACATGTAACAATACATAGTACAATACTCCTCACAAGTACTCAGTACTATCTCCACTTGTTACACACAAAACTAGCTCAGATCTGATCAATCACAGCTCAAATCTCCTCCACTGCTTTGCCTGCCTCCACTGCGCAATCTGCAAGAGAAATCATTCACTCTGTAAAAACGAATTCCCTTGGTATTCTATGCAAGCCTCATGGGCAATCTCCATCCACGCATGTGCAAATCTCATGCACTAATATAGTCACATCTATAGTCACAACTGATAGCAATCTCAACCTCTAACACTTGTCTCCATTGAACTGTACATGCACTGAGTTAACTGATGTATTCTTCAGTTGCTTTATGAGTTAATAATTAGTGAATTAATTAATATTTAATTCACACAACTCATCACTAGTGTATTCTTTAGTTAGACTAAAATACAACTAGTACAACTAAGTCAAACTGAACACAACTCCATCAACTCCTCAATCAACTCACCAAACTCAACCACATGAGTTCTAACTGAATTCCTGTATGCAATAGCTCAACTGACCCACAAGAAAAGCGTATTTCCTTCTGACAGCTGCATGTGCCACATTTGTAGCTCAAACTGAAGTGCTCCAAGAGGATAAGATAATGTTTATAGTCCAAATATTATTATGAGACAATAATATTCGACTGTTCTATTTTTAGCATGGCAGTCTAAAAATAGAAACCTACCCATATGTCTAAAAATAGAAGTCCATCTATTTTTACCAACATGACCAATCATCCACAAATAACATACTGCAACTCATAGACCATGATCCATATGTCTAAAAATAGACTTTGCGCCAAAAATAGCCTGCGGGCCAACTTAGTGAAGGCGACTTCTTTCCACTAAGCTCCATCATCTTGTTGCATTCTCAACACTCTCTCTCAACAAGATATGGATTATCAGCAACCCATAACCTACCTCGGTGGTATTCGAATTTTCTCTTGGTGAGCGCCTTCATCAAGATATCAGCATCCTGATCCTCCATTTGAATGTATGAAAGTAACATGACTCTCCGCTGCACACAATCTCTTATATGATAGTACCTGATGTCAATGTGCTTGGATCTATCATGAAATACTGGATTAGCCGAGAGTTTAATGCAACCTGGTTATCACAATAAATCACTGTAGGCTCCAAGTGAGAACTGAACAACACAACCAGGATCTTCCTCATCCATATAGCCTCACATGCAGCCAAACTTGCTGCCATATACTCAGCCTCTGCTGAACTGAGTTCCATGGATCTCTGCTTCCTGTTGTACCAAGAAACTGTTGTCGACACAATACTGAAGACCCCTCTTGATGTGCTCTTTCTGTCCGTTGGGCTCCCTGCCCAATCTGCATCTGTGAAGCCACATAGCTTCACCTCATCCTCCTGTTTGTACCACAATCCATATCCCGATGTGCCTCTTAAATAACGCAATGCACACTTGCCCGCCTTCCAGAAGAGCTTGGTTGGCTTAACCATAGCTTGTGAAAGCTGGTTAACAGCATAGCATATATCGGGTCATGTATTGATCAGATACGTAAGCGACCCCACCAACTGTCGATAAACAGTGGCATCCACTTCTTCTGCTGAAGTGGCATCCTCCTTCCTCCAACCTCCAAGAAGAGGAGTATCAATAGGCTTGCAGCCATTCATGTTGAACTTCTCCAGTATCTCCCAAGCATACTTACCCTGAGAAACAAATAGTCCATTAGTGCCCTGCCAAATTTCCAATCCCAGGAAATAATGAAGGAGGCCCAAGTCCTTCATCTCAAACTCCTTAGCAAGATCATCCTTGCATGAAAGTATCAATAACTCATCACCCGTTAGCATCAAATCATCTACATAAAGTACAATGATAAGCAACTTACCCTCCACCACAATCTGGTATAGGTTAGGATCCGCCTCACTCTTGGAGAATCCAAGTCTGGTGAAATAGCTGTATATCCATGTGTACCAAGCACGTGGTGCTTGTTTCAACCCATACAATGCTCTCTTGAGCCTGCACACATGTGACTCGCTGCTGAAGATCTCGAAATATTCGGGCTGCTCAATGTACACCTCCTCCTCAATGACTCTGTTGAGGAACACAGTCTTCACATCCATCTGATGAATGTGCCACCCCATCTGCGCTGAGAGAGCAAGAATCGTCCGTATGGAAGAATACGTTGTGACAGGTGCAAAGGTCTCCTCGTAATCGATCCCCTCTATCTGTGAAAAGCCTCGGGCAACAAATCTTACCTTGTACTTCTCCCCACTCCCGTCAGCTGCCTGCGTAACTTTGTAGATCCATCTCGAACCCACCACTGATTTCCCTTCCGGTCTTGGGACAATCTCCCATGCACTATTTCTGACAATCGAATCATACTCTTCCACCATGGCATCTACCCATGCGGGATCCTCCACAACTTCCTCGAAAGAGGATGGCTCAGTCACAACACATTTTCTCACAAGAGCCATGTATCCAGTGTACTGATTAGGTGACTGTCTCTATCTACGTTGAGCTGTAGGTGGTCCTACAACCTTCTCTGCATCTTGAGCCAGTCGCTCAGCTTCTGTCAAGCGCTTTCTCCCTCTGATGGTTGGTGTTGCATGAGTGGTCTCTTCCACTCCATGAACTTCGTCTTGTGGCTGATCCACGTCCTGAAGCTCATCCTTAGGAACTAATAGCTCCTCATCTGCATGCAAGTGTGGCTCCCTCTCAAGCGAACACTTCATGGCTTTCTGCTCCTGAAATTTTATATCCCGTTGCAAAACAGTCTTGCCATTGTCTGGAAAATACACACAATATTTGTGGGGCGTATCAGTGTACCCCACAAATATCCCAACCTCTCTGGTCGGCTCCAACTTCTTCCTGGCATCCTTCATCACATGCATGTAAACGTTAGCACCAAAAATCCTCAAATGAGAAAGATTAGGCTTCTTACCAGAACAAGCCTCCTCGGGTGTACTCATTCCAAGTATCTTGTGAGGACAATAGTTCTGCACATATACTACAGTATTGCATGCTTCACCCACAAGTGAAGGGGTAGGCCCTAATCATGCAACATTTCCCATGCAGCACCCATGATCATTCTGTTCTTCCGCTCAACAACCCCGTTCTGTTGTGGGTTATGGGGAGCTATGAGCTCTCTTTGAATCCCTTATGCACTGCAAAAGTCCTTGAAGTCGCCAAAGATGTATTCACCACCATTGTCGCTCCTAAGAGCCTTCACCTTCTTCCCCGACTCCTTCTCGACCAGTTCTTTGAACTCACAGAACTTAGAGTATGTATCGTTCTTCTTCTGCATGAAAAAGATCCAACACTTTCAAGAGAAATCATCAACAAAGATCACATAATACCTGTGTTTTGCTGTCGAAGCTACTGAGAAAGGTCCACACACATCTGTGTGAATTCTCTCAAGGATTGTCGTGGCGCGACTATCCTTCTCGTGAAAGGTGGCTTTCACAAACTTTCCCAAAGTACACCCCTTGCACTAATCTGACTGCGCAAGAGTGCCTTTAGGAAGCCCTGTAGTGATCTGCTGTAGTATCTTCAAGGCTCCATGGTGAAGGTGACCCAATCTCCTGTGCCACAGCTCACCATCATCCCAGCTCACCAATCCTTCTGCCTTGCATGCCATTGCTGTGCAGCCATCTACATGCAACTGATAAAGGTTCCTCACTCAAACCCCTATCTTCCGGGTTTCTCCAGTTGTCTTACTGTGCAAGAAAGCCTTTCCCTCACTGAAAACAACATCATATCCCTTGTATTCTAACATCGCCACAGAGATAAGATTCTTCTTTAATACTGGAACATGCATCACTTCCTTCAATATAAAGGGTTTACCATAATCCCTCTCAAAGGAAATGGTACCGATACCGGTCGCACTATATCTACCATCATCGCCCATCTTGATGTGCACTCCAAGATATTTCTCCTCCAGATCAGAAAACAAATCTCGGTCTCCTGTCATGTGAAAAGACGCACCACTATCCAAGAACCATACCGATCCCATCGCACTTGATACCAAGCATGCGATCAATAAAAAATCAAACTCAAACTGCGAGGCTAGAGCCTCTCTTGCTGCAGATCCAGCAACTTGCTTGTTCTTCTTCTTCTGCGGACAATTAGTGGCATAGTGTCCGTGCTGGTGACAGTGAAAGCACTTCACCTTGGACATATCTTGCTTCTTGCCTTTCGCACCGGATTGAGAAGCTTTCTTGTTCTTTCCCTTCTTTGCTTTGGCAGGCAAAGTGCAATTTTCCTCATTAGGTGCCTTTGATGAAGATCCGTCCCTGGTATTCCACCTAATCTCCTCCTGCACAAGATCTAACCAAAGTCTCTCCCATCCTGGCAATTTCTCCCGACCATTGACAGAGTCCTGATAGGAATGCCAACTCTTCGGAAGACCAAGGAGAGTAAAGCTCACCAAGTCCTCATCATCGACAGTCACCCCCACACTTCCCAGCTCATCCCTGCACTGAGTGAACTTCGTGAGATACTTGGGCATACTGTCTCCCTTCTCGCATTTAATGTTTCTGAGTTTATCCTTGAGCGCCAACTTCCTTTGATCACTCTTGATTTGGAATAGATCTGTCAACGCTTTCCACATCAAGTATGGAGAAGCCTTTCCATGGAGGCTGGACACAATGTGATACTTCATGCCCTCCAATAGAATCCTTCGACACTTTGCTGTCTTCTTTTGCCAAACCTCAGCTTCGGCAGCATCAGTAGGCTTTGGGACCTCAGCCTGTATGAACTCCTTCGGCTCATTATCATCTAACACCGCCTCCATCCTATCCTTCCATGCAATATAGTTCGAGCTGTCCTCAAGAGCATACTCCAATCGCAATCCGTTGAAAGACATTGCCACGTTGATACCAAGAAAACATTGCTGCAAATTCGAATTCCACCAGCTCCAAACTCAACCGCCTCTGATCTAGAATTCGTGAGAACAAAGTTTTTCTCGTACAAATATTGACTGTATGGGCTTTTACTGGATATCTCACCTTCCAAAGGAAGGATGAATACAGAGGCTACCTAGCCCGATTACAGACTCTACCTGAAGAAATAAAATGTAAACACTTTCTGAATAATAGATCTGATGATCAACAGCTTCGATACCATGTAGAAATTTTGAATAATTAAGTACTTATTCACATAGATTATCCCGATTATACACTATTGTGGATACATGCACAATACATAATCTCCCCTACGTTGATCATCAATTTAGCAGCATCAAAAACAATGAAACATCAATCACATGCACACATTAACATAGTATGTAACTCGGGGAAAGCATACAGCTAAAAAATCCACACTATCTGTATATTATAATGATAGAGAACATGCAATAATACATAGTACAATACTCCTCACAAGTACTCAGTACTATCTCCACCTGTTACACGCAAAAATAGCTCAGATCTGATCAATCACAGCTCAAATCTCCTCCACTACTTTGCCTTCCTCCACTGTGCAATCTGCAAGAGAAATCATTCACTCTGTAAAAACGAATTCCCTTGGTATACTACACAAGCCTCATGGGCAATCTCCATCCATGCATGTGCAAATCTCATGCACAACTATAGTCACAACTGATAGCAATCTCAACCTCTAACACCTGTCTCCACTGAACTGTACATGCACTGAGTTAACTGATGTATTCTTCAGTTGCCTTATGAGTTAATAATTAGTGAATTAATTAATATTTAATTCACACAACTCATCACTAGTGTATTCTTTAGTTAGACTACAATACAACTAGTTCAACCAAGTCAAACTGAACACAACTCCATCAACTCCTCAATCAGCTCCACCAAACTCAACCACATGAGTTCTAACTGAAGTCCTGCATGCAATAGCTCAACTGACCCACAAGAAAAGCGTATTTCCTTCTAACAGTTGCATGTGCCACATCTGTAGCTCAAACTGAAGTGCTCCAAGAGGATAAGATAATGTTTATAGTCCAAATATTATTATGAGACAATAATATTCGATTGTTCTATTTTTAGCCTGGCAGTCTAAAAATAGAAACCTGCCCATATGTCTAAAAATAGAAGTCCATCTATTTTTACCAACATGACCAATTATCCACAAATAACATATTGCAACTCATAGACTATGATCCATATGTCTAAAAATAGACATAGTCTAAAAATAGACTTTGCGCCAAAAATAGCCTGCGGGCCCACTTAGTGAAGGCGACTTCTTTCCACTTAGATTGTCATTGATGTCAATATGGAAATATTCTAGATGAGTAAAAAATGATGTGAGGCCAAGGAGAAGTAGAGCAGATCTGTGAAGAAACAAGAGCAAGAAGCCATGAGGAGAAACCAAAGGAAAGCCAAGACAGTCAAGCCATTGGAGAGAATATCGGAAGTCATAGGAGCTATCAGAGCAGAGCTATCAAAGCAGAGAAGAGGTATTGGAAGCCACATGAAAGCCAAGTGTAAGAGTGGGAGATCGAGGAGGAGCCATATTGGGAGTATCACATGTAATATATGCCAAAGAAGTTAACAGAGTAGCCAAAAGAGTGGAGGAGTATATAATATCGGCAGAAATCAAGAGAACAGATGAAGAGTGAATGCACGTGGTTATATACGAAAAGGCGGGTTTGTAATAGTGGCAGTGGCTTTCGGGCGAACGCTAGGCGGTAAGTGGTATTTAGAGGAGAGCGCCCGATTCCATTAACCGAGCAACGCATAGCATGAGGGTGGAGAGAGAAAACCATTTTATTGGGCGGGTATTCTCCTTGCTATTTATCCACCTTAAATCTCTGATAGCCATTGGATCTAGTGCAAGTTAATCTATGGTGGATAATGAGACTGATAAAGGTAAGCATCGATAAATGTGCCAAGGCTATGGAAAAGTGGAAAATATAATTTCACGTGTGTTTGTGTATATTTCCATTATACGAGGGTTATAGTAGAATTAAAGGGGATAAGGGTTATGGGTTAAGTCTGCCTTAACCAAAGTTAAGAACAGAGGAGTATATATATATATATATATATATATATATATATATATATATATATATATATATATATATATATATATATATATGCGATACAATACACAAGCCTGAGGATTCCATTGTAATAAACTTTAAAGTTACATTGCATCCGCCATATCGCAAGCCTCTTTAAAGCCTTGCCACATTAAAATGTCGATTGCGATACATATGCAGACCCACTACAACATTATAACAATGCCCTATTGTAATAACGCGTCCATCACTATATTGCAAGACTTGTTAAAGTTTTCGCCACATTGAAATCCACTGACTGTGATATAATTGCGGACCTGACTACACCATTATAGCATGGCTTAATCAAATGTCGCATCCGCGGTAATCGTAGTGTACAAAGGAATGTCAATATGGGGATTGCGATAAGGGTATGGACCCGACGGACTTATTAATAATTGTTTAACACCATATCTTATTCACTCTGTTGGTAGTTGGGAATCGGCTATGTTATGTGTGAACCTTCAGAAGCGGTGATTGCGATAAAAGGATGACGTGGCATGTGGGACCTCTATATGGCTATAGTCTCTCTTATATGGTTTCCATGAACAATTAATGTATATTGTATGAATATTAAAAAGGGCCTCTCTGATATTTTTTAATATGCAACACTATTGTAATTCGGCCTCTCTTCCACATTAGCGTGTCCTGTGTGTATTGATGGATTTGAAGAGATAGAGGAAGCTGAAGAGTGAGCACAGAGGAAGCTGAAAGATCAAGCGAGTGTTGAGGAAGCTGAAGAGCTAGCGGAGAAAGGAAGCCAAAGGTCAGGGGTATCAGCTATATAAAATAGAGAACAAGGTATGTTTACTGTCACTGGAAAACTGTAAGAAAATAAAGGAAGCCGAAGCTTTGATAGAAATGGAAGGAACAGGAGGATAGAAGTAAGTCATAGGCCTAACAGGGTTGGGAGTAGAGAATTATAACCAGACAGATCCAGACATTTTACAGCAGAGGGTTGGAGCCCTTGAGGTTGGTGCCTCAAAACTGAAAGGATTGGTGTCCTGGGAGTTGGTGGTCCTAAATTCAAGGTTGGTGCCTTGACAAGACAGAGTTGGTGCTCTGGAGGTTGAAGCCTCACAAATATTCCAAGTTGGTGCTTGGCAACTGATTGAAATCATATACATATACATACATACATACATACATACATACATACATACATACATACATACATATATACATATATATATATATATATATATATATATATATATATATATATATATATATATAGTACTTGATTTATTGCAAAGATCACATTAATAAAAAGATCTATTCCTATTATCTATTTCCGTTTTCCAAATATAAATGTTTTTAACTAATAAAATTAATAATTGAAAAAGAAATACTGGTTCACCCGCCCTCAGTATTTCCAACAGAAAAAGCAGTGGGACAAACTCAGGAAAAGGGGCTTGATGTGGTTCAGTCAATTATCTGCTATGTTTGATGATGGTTACAGTGTGGTGATGATATGTGGAAATAATTTTAATCCTCATAAGTTGTTGATGACTTGATATATATCGGATTGATGATGATGCCTTGATGATTATTACAGATATTTGCAATGATCAGATCCGATAGTGAACAGATGGAACAGGTTCAGGGGGGGCATATGCTTGTAATAATGCATTGTTGGCATTATAATAGAAGACCTTGGTACATGATATTGCTTGATTCACATAGTTTCTTTGATTCAGATGACTCTTTTGATGATAGACATATCAGGTTGTTGATCTTGATGCTGCTAACAAACGCTTATGATACAGATCATATATGGTGTATGATAGTTGCTGATGACTATCATGGTCTTATTTAGATCATTGGTCCTTGTTATAAATGTGATGTATATAATTTGATGTAAAGGTAATGAAAATACTTAATTTGTAACTCCACTATGCATGGGAAGGATGTCGTAATGATTGTTATTTGATACATGTATAAACATTTGGTATATCCCCATTTGCTTGGGTGGATGAGTCAAATTTGGTGTACCCCCACTTGGGTGGGCGATTGATGTATGTATGAGTCATTTTTCTTAGGGAATTCATACTCACTTAGTTGAGTTATAAAGTCATGTTATTCTTTTGAAAAATATCTTTGCAGACTCTGCATGTGCTTAGCGGGAGCATGGATAGCATAATGCATCTCTAAGGGGGAGAATAGCTTGGTATACCCTTTTCCCTTGATGTCAAAGGGGGAGAGTATCTTGCTGTTATGGTTGACATCAAGTCCAAAGGGGGAGATTATTGGCATTATGATACAGGTGTTGTCCTTGATGGCAACTCACATAGATGACAGTTCATAGTGAAACAAGTTAACATCAAAGGATTACAGATCAGACTCTAGAGATTGAAGAAAGAGAGTAGTTTAAGAAGTATATGATGGTTGAATTTTTCCAAGTAGCATATACAGACGGGTTAATAGAACAAAAGAAGCATATATGTATGCACACACTTTCATGTAAGGAAAAGTGCATATGATATGGAAAATTAAGGATAATGAATACCAGGGGTTCCTACCATGGTATTGACCCATGGTAATGAGCGCATTGATACCATCAAAGAATACCAACAACATAACTATGGTTTTGGTCCGAGGTATCTACAAAGGATCTATGTATATAAGGAGGAGAAGATAAAAGGGCTAAGTGTGGAAGTAATGAATATATTATGAAGAGTGAGATCAAAAGAAAATATGCATGTTATGGGCTTCTGGTGCTTTGCTTGATCTAAACTAAGGGTGAAACTTAGTGGTTGATGAGGGATGAGATCTAATGATGGATCAGGATCATAAGACTTGAAATGAATTATCATTATGTGGTATGATCATGGATAGTCTAGATTTGAATGCTAACGCATGTTTTATTTTGTAAATGTTCTGATCTGGGTATGACTGAAGTCTGGAATAGCTGTGAAGTTTTAAGTTAGTATTTGCATATCTATACGCTAGATCTCTTTAGTAAAAGTGTGTATACACGTTGGTTCGACACGTCAAAGTAGCATATACAATATGAATTATGATGTTTGAATTTGTAGTTGGTTCTGGTTGTTGATGGAGAGTTCTGGGTCTTGCTCTTTGTTCTAGTGACTATGTTCTGGTGATAGTGTTCTGAATGTTCAGATTGATTGATTGCAATTTTCTTCAGTGATGATGGGTTTTCAGTGATTGGTTGTATTGCACTGGAGATTGGTTTTGAGCTTCAATGTCGATGATGGGTCCAGTATGAAAATTTGATGAAACGAGGCCTTCAGATAGTGGTGTTGTTGTTACAGATCCATTTGGGCACATCACGCCCATCATTTAGATCAGTACTTTTAGGGCTCATCAAACCCTAATTCAGTTGCTACATGTCCGAAACAAGTCATCACTTTGAATGCCTCCTTCCCTGAGAGTTTCTTGACCTGAATCCCTCCAGAAATGCCTCCTTGAGGGCCAACCCAACCTTGGTTAGGGGTGAGTGCACTTCAGTGCAGGTAGGTCCATGTTAGGTTGCATTTCAGAGCACTTAGGCCCACTTTTACTTGCGCTGGGCGAGATTGAGAAAAATCCTCATAGGGTTCTAGGAATATTCTTATCTTTTGGAGCCTTCTAGAATATTACTACACTTATCATCTCCAATGAGCTCGAAATTGGATAGGGAATGAATTAAATAACCTCCTATCCTCTCATCCCCTCCTCCATGGTAACTAACTCTAGGTTTCGAAGGCCATTCAATACACTGATTTATGACCAAATCTCCTCCTCCATTTTCCTATAAATTGAGCATTCATTTAAGTGATCAGGAGCTAGAATTTGAGAATTTGTAAGGAGATACTATTGGTGTTAGGTTTGAGATTGTAAGAAAGTATTGTTATGTTTCCAAGGTGTTCTGCTTTTTATGTGATGTTGGTTGGAACCCAAGCTGGAGGAGTGACAATGGATTGGACTTCATGGTTGTAATTCTTCCTTCTACTTAATCAAGTTGTTTACACCTTTTCCCATATTCTTTCCTTTATGTATGATGATTATGTGTGTAAGTGATTTCGATTCCATTTGATTATAGTAGATAGATCTCTTGCTTTGATTGGTTTTTGTGCTCTATTTATGATTACAGGTACTTGTTGAGCGGATTAAGTTCAAGAAGGAGAGACAAGAACCATACAAGGGAGAAAAAGGGAAAGCAGAAGATAACAAGTCGGTCCCTTGTCTTATCTATCATCTATAGAAAAAGGATAAACACTTTAAATCTATTGTTCTAGGTGTAACTACCTACTTAGGGAAATTGTATTTATCCGTAGATGCAAAATTCCACATAACAAATTGGCGACTCCACTGGGGACCGATCATCATTCCGGGTAGTTTACCTTCATCGTAGTATGCCCTAGTAGAATTTACTTACTTCCATTGATCTTGTTTCAACCTTTTTGAAGCGTTTTTTGGGAAAAACTTTGCTTGAAAGCCTCTAGGATGGCCTCTCTGGCACCAGCACAGGTTTGGTCAAGAGACAAAGCATTGTAGAGCACCCTTGGCTTGAGGCTAGTGCTCTGAGCCACACTGTCTCCCATTCAAGGCTACACTAGTCCTCCTTAGGTAGAAAAATCCCACCTTTGACTTGATTTTTTCCAAATTTCCTTCTATTTTTGCTTGCTGAAAGATCAATGATTGTTGTACTTCTGAAATCAATTTGTGTTTCCTCTCCTAGCCCTACATTGGCCTTGATTGTTTAGTGTTTCTTAAATTATTTCTTTATCACTATCAATTCTTTGTCAAAGTTAGTTTATGGCCGATTAATGTTTTTTCAAAAGAAAGTGTTGTAAAAGTTTTCATTTATTTCGAAACGGAACTGTCGTAAATTCTTCGTTCTTGCAAAAATATTGATTGATTGTATGTGAAAATTAGTTTCCTTTTGTTCATCTCAACATTAAGGGAATTGAAAAGAAAAACTTGCATCGTGCATTGAAAAACTTTGTGTGTGCTCAAAGGAATAGTTTAGGGAAATTGTATTATATGTGCTCTTTGTTTTTTGAATAAAAGACTCTGATTGCTCTATCCCTACTAGCTAAGGTTTTCATTGTTTAAATTGAATGAAAAGAATTCTTATCATATTAGTTGCATTCTAGGAATTACAAACATACATAACATGGTAAACTTTTAAAGGCAAATTCTTAAGAAGATCAACTTAAAAGTTATCTCAATTAACCTAATGGAGCATTGTAACTTAACGCATAACATTTAGAGGTTTGGGCTAGAGACGTGTTTCAGCGTTGTAATAGCAGGTGTCGCTAACTTGTCTGCAATACATTCCGAGTGCGATACCTCATTCCACGTACGTAAGTATATCATAGCTCATCCACATATCTTTGGGTATATAGGGCGGTGTTACAGTACGTAAAGTATAAAGGAATGCTCTCACTGTGTAGTTTCACATTAGACAATGCTAACACGGATTGAGCCTCCATGTACTTTTGGGTGTATATGGGAGGACTACATTAGCTTGCTATCCATCCTTAAGTAACCAAGTCATCCGCCTTGTACATTGTGATACACCGAACACAACATTCGGGGAGATTTCCTGCACATTTGTTAAGTCCTTGGTTTACTGAGGAAGTATATTGCAATTCACAGTTGCTTGGTAATCCTTTTGCCTAGATTATCCCTCTTTTGTTTTGTTATGTTATTTTGATTAAAATAGAATTAATTGACCACAGATAAAATCCTCCATGCTCACTCCTTAGTTGATCTTAGGTTGAGACACATGGAAACAACTCCAAAGTCCACCGATCAAGGAATTCCTCTTGATGGGAATCTTAGTCCTTTTCCTCCTTTCGGAAATATTGGTGCTACTTATATGGATACATTGTCCCTTCTGGGATTTACCATTGGCTTGCTAGTATGGTTGTTTTCAACCTCCTTGGTTCAAAATGTCGTGATTTCTCCGCAATTGAGTACTCCTCCAACTGGAAAAAATCAACCTCCAGTTGATTCTAAAGTTGACCCTTTGCCTTCTTCCTCGGTTTTTCTTCCTCCCCTTCTTCCTCTTCGCATTGTGAAAGTATTGACACTAGTAACCAGGTGGCTAAGAATAAGAAGAAAGGGAAGAAGAAGAAGAAGAAAATTCAGCAGGTAGGCAACCAAGCAACCATTGCTTTGAATGCAACTTCTGACGAGAAATCATCCGATAAGCCTCACAAAGTTCGATATCCATGAAAACATTGTATGGGAGACCATCTTCTTCAAAATTGTTCTAGTATTGCTCAGATCATAGAAGAATGGTCTTCTCGTTCACATTATCCTATGTCATCAACATCTCGAGATCATGTTGGTGACACACCATCAACTAGTGGTAGTAAAATCCATGGAAAGAAGGGTAAAGTTAAGTTTCCCTATAGGTTATGTGAAGGGAATCATCCCATTCACCTTTGTCCCTATCTGGATGAAGCCAAAAAAGTGTTGGATAACTGTCATGCTTCTCCGCAGTGACTTCCATTTGGTTATAGGAGACTCTCCCTTAATCCTTCACTAGTTGATAAAGTGTCTGACCAAAATCAACCATCTGTCAAACCCACTCTCTCTGAATGTGAATCCCATGATTTTATACCCGACCAATCACAGGTAGAGGAAACAATTGACCCGATTTCACCTTCAGTTAATTGTCCTTTTCTGTAGAGATTGAGTATGATACCACTCAGGTTCTTTTCGTTTCTTCAGATTTCAATGAGCTTGGAGGCAACCCTCGTGTTCCATCAAGACAGGAGGAAAATCCTCCCATACCCGTAACTCAAGGAGGTAATTCTCCCGTTCATATGGAACCTCTTCCAAGTAGTCTGGTCACTTCCTTTGATTGGAATCGACTAATAGGATGTTGTCTTCCTTCTTATGTTCCTTTCCAAATCATAGTACAGGTTCGGAATATGATTGTACCTCACAATATTATAGATGAAGGTGCATCTGTGAGTATCCTTTCCTCCACTGCTTGGCAAGCGCTCGGTTTTTTGCCACTTGTGCATGTTACCTAGAACATGTTGGCTTTTAATAGAGGAACCAATCAACCATTAGGGATCCTTCCTTAGTTTCCTATTACTTTGGGAGGAAAAATTGTTTATCTCGATGTGATAGTAGTCCCAGGCCCTTTAGATTACATTTTAATTCTTCGGCGCGACTATGTTTATGACATGGGAGCTATTGATTCAACACTCTTTCGAGTGGTGTGTTTCCCGCATGAAGGTAGAATTGACATCGTTGACCATCTTTCATTTCTCTATCCAAATATGGCTTCCAGTCAACCATCTTCCCTAAATGGTCCTTTTGTCCCAATGGTATCTTCCCCGCCGTGGGTCAATTATGTGGCAACCTGTTCCATGCCTACATCAACTGACGATTAATTCCGTGATGTTGTACATTATGTGCTAGGGGCATTGGAACCAGATATCAGATTCCTTATTACAGACCCCTTCTAGAGCATTGTTCTCCCATCTGATGAGAACCTCTTAGAAGTCATGACCTCTTATGGGCCGTGAACAAGGGATATGAGGACAGTTCCTTGTCTTGTGTCAACCTGGTTAAAAAATGAAATAAAGTTTATGAGGATAATTCGTTGTCTTGTGTCAACCTCATTAAAAAATGAAACAAAGGTTATGAGGATAGTTCTTTTAATGTGTTAGCCTCATGAAAAAATGAAACAGGCCCCAGAGCATAGTTCCTTGTCTTGTGTCAAGCTCATTAAAAAATGTAACAAGAAATCAGAGCATAGTTCCTTGTCTTGTGTCAAGCTCATTAAAAAATGAAACAAGAAATCAAAGCATAGTTTCTTGTCTCGTGTAAAGCTCGTTAAAAATGAAATAAGGAATATGAGGATAGTTCCTTTTCTTGTGTCAAGCTCACTAAAAAATGAAACAAGGACCCGTGGAGGAAAGTTCCAAGTCGAGTCTTTGATTATATCTCATAAAATCCCAGTTGAGTCTTTCACTTGATCTTGTAAATGAACCTTCATTCCATCCACTTGATAGCCACGAGTAGTCTACTTAGGTGAATGCAAAGAAGCTTGGGGGGCATGCACCTACAATCGAGTCATCATTCTGGGGGCATGTAAACCAATCCCAAGCATAGTTTTTCGTTTCAAGATTATGTAAACATGAAACTGAATTCAAACATAGTTTTTTGTTTCAAGCTTGTGTAAGCATGAAACTGAATCCAAGCATGTGTTATCCTCCTCAAGATTGATAAAAATAAAGAGTTACTGGTCAGTAATGACTGGGGAAAATGGGAATAAACCACTTTATGGCAGCAGGTTGCTCTTGAACATGACACTTTCACTTCATCACTGTGGCTACATGGATTGGGTTATCTGCTTGATGGTCATCATACCTTGGTCTATCATACCATCCATTACTTTGGTTTTGGGTCAATGTTGCCAATTCATTTAGTCACAACATGTTCAAGAGAAGTCACTTAGTTAAATTCATCCTTTACAATACTCATAAACCTTCATTTTCATGACCGCCAAAATATACTCTAATATAAAAATGAAAATGTTTTACAAATATTTACCCTCATTCCAACTTAAACTATAATATATCACTCTCACTCCATGCAAAAGTTAAAAGAAATATATTACACCCAAAAAAAAATACCTATAATGATATCTCATCAATATTATAATAAATACATATTAACGGTAATAACATCAAAAAACAATATAGCTTGTTTCTAGTAGGAAAAATAATATTACCTTTATATCATCCAATATTATACTTTTTCAAATCTATGTGCACATTTTAATTTTGATAATTTTGATATTCACACTTTAATATGGACTGCTTACGCTTTTTAGACATTTTGGAAAACCTACGGAAAACACTTTTGACATTTGCGGCATTCGTTGTTGATATTCTGGAATCTAATGATATCTTTTGAATTAAATTTTTCTATTTCGGTAATTTTTAATTTTGGTTTTACCTATATTAAAATTAATATTTGGAAAATTAATTTATTTTAATTTTGGTTTTACGAAAATTTGTAAATGTTTTGTAATTTTGTGAAGTAATTCTTATAAAATTTGTTATTTTTGTCCTTTTTTTTTACAAGTTTTATTGGCCTTGTTGTAAGTTTTGGAAGGCTTTTTGCTTATCATGTAAATTACTTTGTCTTTTCTTTCACAAGTCTTATTGGCCTTAGTGTAAGTTTTAGAATGCCTTTTCCTTACCTTTTTGTCTAGTACTATTGGTCTTGTTGTATGTTTTTGAAGGGCCTTTTACTTACATTTTTGTCTCTTGTCTTTAAGAAGTACTACTTAAAAATTACTATTGGTCTTGCTGTAAGATTTTGAAAGCCTTTTATTTATGTTGTTGTAAAATTTTGAAAAGCTCTTTAATTAATTTTTGGCTAAATCTTGATTATCCTAGAATATTTTTTATTTTTAAGATTTCCAATAGCTTCATAATCCCTTATAAAGTTATTTTTGATGAAGCCCAAATAATTCATCTTTTTGCCAGCTTTCTAGCTTTCAAAAAGATGAAAGATTATCTGTTATAAAGAATGCCACGTGGTCACTAGCTTTTGGAACATTTTATTTTTAAATTTTAAAATAGTTAAAAGAGTAAATGCAAAATAATAAGTCTTTTTTGTTCAAGATTATGTATTGAATTTTGAAAAGAAATCTATAAAGTTGATATTCAAAATTTGAAAATTGCAAATTTTATTTATTTTAATAAAGATAAGTAAATATTTTCATTTAAAAAAAGAAGTAAAAAATTAATATGCAAAATAACACATATGGAAAATATTTATTAATAACTTCACTAGGAAGAAATTAAAACAGTAAAATAAAAAGACACAATCTAACTAATAGATCTTTGGTTTTTTTGTCTAAATCTTGTAATATAATTTCTTCAAGAGATGGTGATTTTTCATTGTTTAAAATGAATTTTTGAATGCATTTATGGATTTATCCCCTTAAAAAATATTTGGAACACTTGAATTTTAAAAACAAAACTCAATCTTAACATTTTAAAAAATTCTGGCTAAAATTTGAATAAAATCTACCTAACCAAATCCTTAGAAAACTATCCTAATAATCTAAAATCTAAAAACATATGATATAAATAAAAAATTTCCTTTTATAAACTACCATTTAATTATTTTAAATAACATTTTTTTCCAAAATTAAATAAAAATTATACTCATTTCTTAATAAACAAATTACATTAAAATTGATTTTTTCATCAAACAATTTAACTATAATTAATTTGGTATTATTATTATTATTATTATTATTTTAAAATCTATATTATATTATTTAGATTTTACACACTCTGTTAACCAGTTGCGAGTGGCACATTAGTGTTCCTGTATTTAAGTTGTCTAAGGACATTGGAATGTTTGATTCCCATTACTTTACCTAGCTCATACGAGCTGAATTACTAAGAGAAAATCAAATACAAGTCATGTTACACTAATAATTAGTATGATCCTTTGGTTTGAAATTGTTTGAAATTTAAAAATTACCGGTAATTAAATTGTAATGATGAGCCATTGATAAACGCAGTATCCGTTCAAGGAGGATGGTTAGTAGAAATCCTTATATTTTCAATAACAAAGAAATAGATGAAATATAGCTACAGTAAGCAGGAGGAGCTCCGGAGCGCGTCGGGACGGGAGAGCCTTGTACAGTGAGCTGCTTTCTTTCTCAGCCAACCAGCATGAGCCCCAGTCATCTAGCATGAGCACCAGCCAACCAGCTTGAGCCTCAGCCTTTCAACTTGAGTCTCAGCCAACCAGCATAAGCCTCGGGTCATCTCAAAACAGGCGTATTGCCTCTCATTCCTCACAGGCGTCAACTTATCTCTCTATGCATGGCCACCTAACCATCAACTAGACACGTTTCTCTCATTTCATCTTCACTGGAACAGGGTTTTGGACCCCCATGCATGCAGGAGGACACCTGGTTGCCTTTCGTTTAGCCACTCTTCCTTCGTTCTTCTCTATAAATATCGTCTCCTGTGGGCAGTAAACGGTTTCCCCTCTGGCCTTCCTGGCCGGGGGTAAGGTTGCAAAAGGTGTCATTGATCGATCTTTATGCTTCTGTTCCCCATCTCGTGTTTTTTCATGCCTGGATGCTCCTGTTCTTGGTTTCTCGACAAGGCTCTTTGGTTCAGACATGCTTGCGAACTCCTTTTTCTGGTTAGTTATCCTTTTTCCTATTTCTGTCGTTTACAACTTTCAGTAGAATATCATGATTGATAATGAGCTTGGAAAGTTTTTCTCAGGATTTTTTTCCAAGTTTGTTGTTTAAACTCGGTGAGGATAGTTTTAATTAAAAGGATGTTTTAAATGTGTTTTTTCTTCATATAGCTTGTCTTTGGCAAAATTATGTTGAAATCTTTCATCAATAATATTAAGGCGTCTATCTTCATCTATAGCCCATGTTCAGACATCAGATTTCGAATTGGGAGGTGGTGGTGTATTATTCAAATCTATTGTTGTTGTATTGATTGTCATAATCAGCCAGCAAAATAGTTTCTTTTCCAGTAGCCCCTGGTTTTCAGTTTTTACGGTCCCTCTAGTTCGAATCTTCCCTAGTCTCTTAGGTTTCTCGACAGGTTCCTTTTGACGAAGTTTTTTTCAAAACTCTTTTCCGACGACCCCTTGGGCCTTCATTAAGTCTTCTGAATGTTCTGAGCCATCCTCAGAATAAAATTCCCATCAACCTCTGCTCCGATTATCTCTCCCTTCTGCAACTGACATTTTGACGGTAGGGTTCCATCCCCTTCTGTCTTCTCACAGCATGCGAGTAGTTGAATTGGAGATTTGAATTTATCCTTCCTTGTCCTTGAAGCTTCCTTTTCGAGAATCTGGCATCCTTTTCAGGTCTTCTGATAGGATCTAGCGGGAAAGACTTCCAATTGTACTTTCTCCCATCGCTTTCCTTTTCAATGGTTATTCCATCCAGGTTTTTCTTGCAGAAGGATCCCTTTTGGCTGGATTTTGCTTTGTCTTCGTGCTGTACTTTCTTCCAGCACCTTCTGAGCCTTCTCTTTGTTCTAAGATGTCGGATGATAGTGACTCTCCTGCCACGCAAGCTTTATTTAGAGCTTCTATCGAGGCTGAATCTGCTCGTGAAACTACCAATCAAGGCACCAGCTGGCATGCCATGGTGGACGAAATGCTCCCCCCTGACTTTCGGGACAATTCCATCCCTGCCCGGCCGGTACCGGAATCGAATCAACAGAAAATTAGGTTGGACACCTCTAAAAAAGGCAAAGCTCATGCCCGAGCCCAACTTTTTAACAAATCTACAATCCCGGTCAAAACGATCCCTCCGCCAAAGGTTGTATCTGTGGTCAGTGCTACACTGTCTGAACGTATTGACAACCTGCAAAAGGTTGCACTGATCGGGAAATGGAATTTTCCGCAGATGACTGAGGAAGATATGAGGATATGGCTAACAAACAAATGGTCTCCATTGATCGGATACACTCCAGTCGTGTCTTCTCTAATGAAAGACTGGTTCTCCTTCCACTTTCTGAAAGCTTCGGATCTGGAAATCATCCTTAACAGACCATGGGTGTATGGTAGAAGTTTCTTGTCTTTATCTCGGTGGTTCATGGGTTTTGACCCTCTTAAGAATACGCCATCTAACTACATGATTTGGGTAAAACTTCCTAACTTACCTCTAGAATTATGGTCGGTAGAAACCCTTACTGAGATTGGCAATTCAGTCGGCAAATTTATCTATGTGGATCCCTGGGTCAAAGGTGAGAAGGATAAAAGGATTGCGTGGATTTTGATTGAAAAACCTTTTAAAGGTGGTTACCCCGATCATATTGAGATAACCTGGGAGGGTGTCAAAAGGATGGGGATGATTTATCGTTGCCTCTTTCTCTTCGTCCCATTTGGTTGTCGGCTGTCAATAATCTTGCAGGCAAAGGTATCAAGCAATCGGGCTCAAAGGATGTGCTGGTGTGGTCTATGCAGAATTCTACACAGCCTGTTCGTGTCAAGGACTTATATGCAGCTTTTTCATCTGGCCTTCCGCCACTCTCTGTTCCCATCTTTCCTCCCAAATTTTGGAAAGCGTCTTGTCCGCTCAAAATGATATTATTTTCATGGTTGGTCTTTTCTAATAGGAACCTCACATGGGAGGTCCTTCAAAGGAAGGGATGGCAGGGCCCGGGTAGATGTCCTATGTGTTGCTTTGCGGCTGAAACAAATGCCCACATGTTCTTTCAGTGTGCCTCAACTTCACAAATCTGGTATGAACTGTCTTTGTCTCATGGTTTTCCTCACCAGTTTTTCTCATCTGTACAGGAAGGCTTCAAATGGTGGAGCGAACAACGACCAGCTTGGCGATCATTATTCATCCTCACATGTTGGTTTTTGTGGAAATGGAGGAATGCTCATATCTTTCAAGATTCTAGGGTGCCCCTTGCCTCTGTCCTGGATCACATTTTGGCTCTCCTGAACCCTGCTGGTTAAATCTCCAGCTATGGTTTTCTGTTTATATGACCTTTATCGTCTTTCTCGGTTTTTGTGGATGTTTTTCTCTTTTGATCTATCTCTATGCTTTTTGGATGGTATTATAAATGATTTTAAAGAAGGTATATCTATAAACTATTTCGACAGTCATATGTTTTTGTGGAAGTTCCTGTTTAATCTGCAGTATTAGACCTATCTGATTTTGTTCCAGGATGGGATGGTCATATTATGTATTCAGAACTTTATATTCTCTTAATATAATCCATGATGATTTTCTCTTTGAAAAACAAAGAAATAGATGAGTTTTTTTGTAATCAATATCTTTTTTAATAATAAGCATTAATTACCGAAAGAGTATGAAACAAAGATTGCTGAGAAGTACTTATGAAGCATGTTTAGCTACACGTTTATCAAAGGACAAGGATGTCGATGTCATAAAGTTATTAGAAGAATTAAGCGCCAGTGGAAGTGGAAGTAGAAGTAGAAGTAGAAGTAGAAGCGACAATTTACAGAACAAGTATGAACAAGTATGGTTGCTTAGAACAAGTATGGTTGCTAAGCAACAAGTCCCTGCCAAATAGGGAGTGTACCAGTACAATATTAGAAAACATAGAATTCTCGCACGCAACTATGCTGACCTAGTCAAATCTCATTAATTTAAAACAAGTCCCTGCCAAATAGGGAGTGTACCAGTACAATACTAGAAAACATAGAATTCTCGCACTCAACTATGCTGACCTAGTCAAATCTCATTAATTTAAAACCAAGTGGGTAGACTAAATAGAAGGTAGTAGCACCAACACATGGGTCCTTGCAAGCTCCATAATTCCATATCTACTAGTACAATACTATAAAACATAGAATTCTCGCACTCAACTATGCTGACCGAGTCAAATCTTATTAATTTAAAACCAAGTGGGTAGAATAAATAGAAGGCAGTAGCACCAGCACGTGGGTCCTTGCAAGCTCCATAATTCCAGATCTACAGTCCATGACGATTCATGAAATTTTAACATAAACCTTGCACAGTATCGCTAGTTGTAGGAATTTTCGGTTGTGATAAATTCAGAGAGATCTACTGACCTGGTCACAGGTGATGAATGATGAATGAGAAACACATGATATTTTATTTTTTCTGATAGAAAAACACATTTACACGATCAAAATTTGAAGGTGAGGCTGGATTTTGAGATGTTTCAATTGAATAAAAAATACACCATGTTACACTAGAAGCTTAACACATGAGAACTCTTTCAATTTGTAAGTGTAGCCACGCAGAGGCATAATAATTGAATGAGTTTTATTTCTCGTTTAATCCATCTAATAGAGCTCTGGACGAGGATTCCAGGGCACCATTTCAATCCCAATTTAGATTACTCCATAAATATAAACAATTGACAAGTAATGGGTGTTACACAGTAATTTGTCACTGTCTCCCTGTCAGTCACACTACTGTGTCAGGAATTCACAATAATCAAGTTCATGCCTTCTGAACTGGCCCAAAACCCACTTTTCCAAAGTTTTCCTCATCAGCGCGTCTGTTTCTAAAATATCCGCGATGACTGGCGGCTCGTAGTGTATTCAGTGCGCTGCCAGCGCGGAAGCACATCACTTTTCCGCGCTGGTCGCATTTCATGAGCCAGCACGCTTCTCCTTTGTTCTGGTCGGGACGGAGCGCAAGACCCTGGATCCCTGTCTGTTATGGTCCAGGTTGCGATTTTGTGGATGATTATTACATGACTCATTGATGGATGGCTACGCCCATACATGAGTCTTCATGGATGGCTGCGACCATACCTTATCATTATTCTGGTCTCTTTAGCTGGGTGGCTGCGTCCATTCCACAGACCTTTTCGCATGTCTTTTGGATGGCTGCGCCCATGCCTAGACTGCATGTACTTGATTATCAGAGATATTCGGTCCTTCCTGGTGGTGTTCCAGTTCGGCGAGTGTTGTAAAGCATTTCACCCCTCCCACTCTCTCGGTATTCATGCTTTAGGGGGCATCTGTTACACAGTAATTTGTCACTGTCTCCCTGTTAGTCACCCTACTGTGTCAGGAATTCACAATAATCAAGTTCATGCCTTCTCAACTGGCCCAAAACCCACTTTTCCAAAGTTTTCCTCATCAGCGCGTCTCTTTCTAAAATATCCGCGATGATTGGCGGCTCGTAGTGTATTCAGTGCGCTGCCAGTGCGGAAGCACATCACTTTTCCGCGCTGGTCGCATTTCATGAGCCAACGCGCTTCTCCTTTGTATTGGGTCGCGCTGACATGACTTTCCCAGTTATTGAGGCGCGACGTCAGCGCGTTAGTTACCTTATAATCCGCGCTGATCCTGTTTGGGCGAATTTGTTCCAACAGCCAGCCTTCCAGATAACTCCAGGCTTGGTTGTTGGCTTTGTGAGTATCGACTCCCTTCTATGGCATGACTGTTCGACCCTTTGCAACTACTTCCCTTCAGGATAAGCTCATCCTTCCACCCTTTTAGGAGGCTCCTTCTCCTATATAAACTTCCACCATTACCATGAGCAGCTAGTTTGGAATAGCTTGGATTGTATAAAGCTTATAGTGCTCAGATTGCTGCTACTATAGGTATTTGGTGTGCTAGGTGTGGAAGTGATTGATTGCTTAGGGAAGGTTGTTTTGTGTTGCTTGTGTGAGAGAGAGAAAAGTTGCTTGTCTTGGGAGAATCATTTCCAAAGGTGAATGCTTGGGACACTTGCTGACTGGCCCCTCCTGAGAACGTTACCGACGTCAGAACATTTGGTTGTACTCTTCTCTGTTTGATTAATAATAGATGACTGCTATTATTGTTCCATTCTCATTTGTCTATGCAATGATTAATGTGAATTACATCTTTTCTGACTGATGTATGGTTGCTTTTATTAGATTTCACGCTTGTGTTTGTTTCCTCTTCGTGTGTGCAGGTATCTATTCGCGGAGATCGCGGAAGATCGTGACCAGCCAAAGCGAAGGAGCGAAGGCGGCATCTCTTCGTCAAACAACAGCGCTGGAATCCAAGTAGGTGCTCTTTACCTCTTGTTTAATTGTAATTAGGAACATGCATAGCAGCATTGTTTGATTGTTGCTAGACCCTTGCTGGGCTAGTAGGGATCGCCTCTATCCGTAGAGGGGATTTACCTCTCCAACAATGGGTCTAATCAACGGATTCCACATCGAAGTTGAATGCTTTCCTGTCGTCGGCCAAATTCTTTCTCTACTCCACCCTTAGAACTAAGCTCCACCTAAACCATCCCATTAGGCATATTATAGTTGACAACACCGAGCATTAAATGTAGATTTTTTTTTTTATTTGTGGTGAGGGTGGATCATGTAGGTGTTAGTTGTGATCTCATTTGCATGTATTACACTTGTATGAGTGTCTTTCATACTAAATGTTTTAATTCCACCTAGTCCCTTAGTAGCCAAAACCTTTATCTTAGATCCTAAGAAATTCAACAGAGGATCGTTGGAACTACCAGATTAATTCTAGAAATTAAAGTGGTATCCGTTCGATCAAATCTTGCTGTACCTATCAATTATGGTGCCCACAATTCCGGTAGAATATGTGGCTATGATGGTGATTTGAGTGCACATTGTATGGGTGATGTTTGTGGTGACCATTTTGGTAGAAGTGGTCGTACGGGACTACTTCATGAGGTTTCCTGCAACTACATGTCTCTTCTCCCTCCTAATATATGAGCAGTGTTCCATCAGTATGCGTAGCTTCTCCCATATATGAGTTGTTTGCCATCAACATGTGTAGCTTAACAGATCAGACAATTGGGAACAAGATAGCGCAACAAAAAATCATATCAAATGATAAAAATATCTTCTCCTGAGGAAACACGAGGAAGCGAGACTAGGTAAGGCGAAGCTGGAAGTGGGACGAGACCAGGAGAAAGTGTTATAGACATTTTTGGGCACTACAACACCAAGCATAAATGTACATAAACCAAGGGCTCCTAAGTCCCTAAAGGTGTTGTTCCAACCCTAAAAGAACAAGGTCAACTGATTACAGCTTCTCCCAGAAGTTCTCCATGAAAAACTACTCAGAACTGGTCAAAACTGGACCATTTCACCTGCTCCATAGGCAAAGTGCGTTGCATCTCACCTAAATACACACAGTAGGTGCGTTGCATTTCAAAAATCCCTTCTATGGGGTGCGATGGGCGAGAAGGGACAAATGGCAGTGTCAATCCGCAAGGTGGAGAAACATGGAATCTTCCAAAAACTTCTCCTGTGACACTTGCCTCTCTGAATTCGACCAGGGATGAGTAAGAGATCATCAATCTCCAAGTGGAATCAAGAACTATCAGAGGGAAGACACTAATTAAATCACAAGCTGACTCATCTCCCTTGCAGACATCTATATATGGATCCCTCATCCTAGATATCCAGAGGCTAGAATTTTGCATCTTGTAAGGAATTGTTGTTGTTTTCTTGAGGCAACATCATAGTGTTGGGCGATCTAAGCTTTTCATGAGGTGAAGAAGGGCTCACTTGCTGAGAGGATGATGCTGGGTCAGAACAATTGGTTGTAACTCTCTTGGCTCTTTCTTGATTATCAATAAAGCTATTCAAATTTTCCTCCATACTCTTGTGTGATTTATGTTTTATGCATTTGTATGGTCAATTTACATCTGATCCTAGATTGTTTATGATAATAGATCCATGTTCTCGTATAGTGTTATGTTGCTTTGATTCTACAGGTACTCTGTGAAGCTGAGTATACAAGAAAGCAAGTAGCAAAGGACTATGAGAAGAGAGAGGAATCGAGCAAGGAACCAAGCGCAAGACAGAGGTTGGTATCCTTTATTTATCTCTCATCTATCTTTCATAAAGGAAAACGAAAGTAGTTTTACTTTGTTTGTTTCTAAGGTAGCTACCAGCCTTAGTGGGATTAGCAGTTCTGCATAGACACTTTTCCCTGTAACAGAAAGGGAGTGAGACAAGAAGAGGGGCAAGAACCAGGTGGGGCGTGGAACAAACATATCTTCTTCTTGGCCCAAGGATGGTGTATCAAGGTAAACAATATAACGTGAGAAAGTTGCTTCAGGGTGAGCCGAGTCATACCTCACCTGACTATTGTATGACAAGTTAGAGGGAAAACTAGTAGAGTATGGAGGCCAACTGTTCTTGCAAAAGGCGCATATGGTGTTTGAAGGCTTGGGGTTACAAGCCAAACATCAAGTCAAGAAAAAAAGAAAAAATACAGAGTTGCATCAATATGAATGCAAGCTTGGCGTCTCAAGCTCATAAACTCCACCAACAATATGCCTACAAGATTTGACGTTTCAAAAGCGCAACAATGCCTGCTATGAGTGGTCTCAAGCGAACGAGATCGAAGATTGAGCCAGATTCATGTGGGTATCGAGATGCCGGATAGTTTGTAAGTAAACTTTACAATTTTAATTTTATCAAGATATTGTGTTGTTATAGTTCTAGGCTTTTATGAACTGCAATAACAGGAAATATGATAAAATTCCCATGAACACTTTGTCGTTCAAGAGAAATACAACCATTAAATTTCGCTTAAAAGATGAGAACAAATTTCTTGTCACCTTTAACTCAACTTTAAGCATAGATGGGTTTAAACTTTACTCTGTACTCTGTATTTGTGTGGAGAAGTTGCTATGAAAGTTATTTTTCTTTGAAAAAAATGATAGAGTTGCTTTGACAGTTTTCT
This sequence comes from Pinus tabuliformis, assembly GCA_031772625.1. NCBI lineage: Eukaryota > Viridiplantae > Streptophyta > Pinopsida > Pinales > Pinaceae > Pinus > Pinus tabuliformis. Next base: position 261,683,545 of record CM062818.1, on the reverse strand, counting down.
AAAGAAGTAAAACAAAATTTTGCAGGAATACCATAAACACTGATAGGAAAAGATTTTCTCGAGCAGATATGTGTTATGTTTACCCAAATGAATCTTCGTTCGTTCCGTATATGCATGCTAGGTTTGGTTTAGTAGAGATAACCCACTTCTATACTAGGTTCGGTTCAACAGAGATCCTCCACAATGTTAGAACGACAATAATCGAATAATCTCATACTAGACCATACTACTAACAACCACATTACACAAAGCAGCAGAGACACAGGGATCACGCCTAGTTTTTGACTGAGGAGCAGACTACTACTGCTACAGAGCATTGAGCATGTGGGAATAGAGGGCTCAAGCATATGACACAACGCTGTCAAGTGTTGTCAAGTGTATAACACAGAAGCCGTGACACCTCAGACAGAAGCGGTGGCAAGTAGGCAGAAGCCATGGCAAGCACAAAGAGGTACATATAGTTTAGTGGTGGACAATATTTTTACTTAGCATAAAATGTTTGAGAACATTTTAGAATTAATGCTAGAATTACTTGATCGAGAGAAAAATTTGAGAAAATAATACTTTTTACCCTTGATTATTGTGCCTCTCCCTCGAGAAGAGGCCAAATAAGATGTAAAAATTATTGATTGTATGTAAAAGTTATTGATTGGCTAACAAAAACAATGTGAAGATTTAATAGGGTGTAATATGCTGGAAAATAAATTTATATAATATTTCTCTTCAAACTTTCATTTTGATGTTTTGATTACTATGCAATGACTAATAGCAAGCATCTAATCGATTAGTGTAGTCCCTGTCAGCCCTGAGGGTGCAGGGACTAATAAAGTTATTTTGTGTTACTCTTGAATGAGAAAGTGGAAGAACAAATATATACATATAGCTTCTAATGGGTTCAAAGCAAAACAAACATCAGAGCATTGACACATATATCTACCCTCTCACCAAATGAGAAAGCCTGTGTACACTTTGTTAACAATGAGAGAAAGCCTATTTACACTTTGTTAACATCATCCAAGGTGTCAGGTCAAGGTCGGTCTTGCGAGGGACCCGATTGCGGATAGTGAGAAGGATAGAGCTAGAAAGACAATATACTTCATTAATCTATGTTACAGATTAATTCTTGTTACAGCGTAATAATGACTTCTGTATTTACTCAGGTCACAGTGACAATAACGAGATGAATACACTTGGCAAATAAACAGTTTTTTAAGGATTTACATTTTTTAATATATTTTTTATTTTGAACCATTATAAATTAAAGCCCGTAAAAATTTGCCCGTAAATAATTTAGACTAATTAAAAAAATATTTGAATTTCAAAATTTTATAAATAATTTTGCTTTTAAAAAACATGATTTTAATATATTAATTTTTTAAAACTATGTAAAATTTTACGAAAAAATTTATAGAACAAAAAGTCAATAACGTTTGGACTAAAAATCAATTACAATATAACATACCATAATTAGGTATAATAAATATAGTTTTGAATTAAGAATTTTATTTTATTTTGATTTTATTTGCTATTTTTTTATTAATTAATAATTTTAAAATAAATTTCTTAAATTTAATGGTTAAGTTATTTATGTGCATAAGAATTCATTGGAAAAATCATATAGAATTTGTACAGTTTAAAGGAGTAAATTCATACAATAATTAAGTATAATAAATATAGTTTTGAATTAAGAATTTTATTTTATTTTAGTTTTATTTGTTATTTTTTTATTAATTAATAATTTTAAAATAAATTTCTTAAATTTAATTATTAGGTTATTTATGTGTAAGAGAATTAATTGGAAAAATCATATAGAATTTGTACAGTTTAAAGAAGTAAATTCTACGTTAGGGTTTTGACAACGCTAGGATTCTCGTCCGCCTGATTGAATGCAACATGCTTCTTATTTCATTGACGCTTTACCAGATGCATCCTGACACCATCCTCACGCTGAGCGGGCATATGTCGGGCCCTCCCAGAGGAGGGGGATCAAACCCCTCCTTCAAATCATTTCTCACCAGTGCAAATCAACCTCCCGCTGACCCATCTTCTGGCTCCGACCAACACAAAGGAAAGAAACGTGAAATGCGAGCCTTTGGTGCTCAATGGTAGTCCTGAATGAGGGGTTGTTGCCTCCCAAACGAAGCCAAGAACCCCAAAGTGGTGATTTCGAGCAACCACCTTGAACAATCCCACTAGTTTATGTAGGATCAAGCAATAATTTGTAAATTCATGAGCATTTGGATCAGAGAATGACACACTAGATTATATGGATCCAACTCAAATGGCAGTCAGAAGCTCCATTTCACCTCTGCCTTCGGTTTTTTTCATAGTGATCTTTCAAGATCTAGAAAATCACAAGCAAATCCTATACAATGGTCCCTATTTTATGAACAATGTTGGGTTATTCATGCGGCATTGGGAACCTTGCTATAACCTAGAGAAGGAACATTTTTTAGCTTCCCCCATCTAGATTAGATTGTACTCCCTTCGAGAGGAATTTTGGGAATTGGGTCCATCGGCAAGTCCATAGGAGACTTTGTCCAAGTCTCACAGATCCCAAGACATTGACGATTCTCCTCCTATGCCCAGATCTACATCTATATGAACATATCAAAAGCCCTCCATGAATCGGTGGACATAGAGTACCAAGACAAAATCTATTCCTATTCATTAGACTATGAGCATGTACCTTTTATATGCAGGCTCTGCCATGAATATGGGCACTTGTATCGGGATTACTCGCAACAGCCTTTGCCCCCCTCGACAGCTCCCTCATAGAGATATTCCAAGAAGTCTCACAACGGTGCCCTCCTCGTAGTAAAGCCCCTCCTTCTCAGGTTTCACCCAACATTTCTTTTGTAGCCCCATATATCCCCTCAAGAACACCTCAAGCAACCCCAAGTTTCCCTCTTGGAACCCTTCAAGTAGCCCCAAACCACCTTTCTAGGAATCACTTTTCTCTCTTAGTAGATCCACCCAAGAATGAACAACCAATAATACGTGTGGCTGCGTCCCCATCACTAGTAGTCATGGAAGTGGAAACAGGTTCTGAAAACCCCAAGAATAAACAATCGAATAAATGTAAGACCCCAAAAGTATGATCTATAGGCAAAGAAATCCAACAAGTTATTTCCCACGTCCGCCACGCTCTAGAACACAGTGTGAAGATGGAACAACTCAACTCTGGTGAGAGGGATATGGTCACATTGTTGTGAAACTGAGCCAAAGATGCATTGGCTGACATCCCCCTGGATTAGCTAGAGAAATTCCACAAAATCTATAAGGACTGGGAGAAATTCCAAGCCTTTGCAGAATCCCCTCCTTAAATGGCTTTAGCTATACGAGATGAAGAAATGCCCAACCGACAAACGAAATCTAACTCAGGCTCTAGGAACAATGGAAGACGACTTTCTAGTGAAGTGATTCAAGAAGCTGGGGTAATCTTAGTTAACTCACGACAAGCCAATGTCCTGGCAGAATATTATCAACGCTCTCTCCCCACCCTTCCCCCCAATGAAGATGGTATCATGGAACATAAGAGGCCTCAACTCAAAGGGTAATTTGAGGTATCTAAAGGAATGGATCCAAACCGAGAAAGTAGACATCATGGTACTTTAGGAAACTAAAGTGACACAGGAAAAGATTAAATACATAATCATTAGGAGCTGGCCTTTGGCAGAATGTATGTCACTTGATGTAAGGGGTTGTCTAGGAGGCTTGGGCATCCTCTCAGATCCCTGATCCATCTCCTTTAGAATTTGGATTTCCTACCCAAACAACCTTTTGGGCCAATTTGAATGCATAGGCTCCCTTGACAAAGTTTGGCTAAGGGAGGTTTATGGCCTTACACTACCAAGGATGAAGGTGGGTTTCTCTAGAGTTTGCGGCACCTAAAGGAGTTTTTGGGGGACACTAATTGGACCATAGTAGGGGAATTGACCTGATTAAGGATCTAGGTGAGAAAAAAGGAGGAATCAAGTTGTTGGATCTGATCTACCTTTCCTTCCAAGAGATTATCCAATACTTGGGTGTAGAATAAATCAACTTCAAAAATAACTCCTTCACTTGGAATAATAGAATATAGGGAGGTAAGTACCAGATCACATCATGACTGGACCTTTTTCTCATTTTTGATAATATCCTTCAACACGATTTGTTCCTTCAAGTGTCGATCCTTCTGTGCTTGGGATCGGACCATTGACCCAACTTCTTAGAGATTGACCTATGTATGGCCCCAGGTAACGACCCATTTCATTTTGAATCTTTCTGGCTCGACAAGTGAGACCTCCTTGCCAATCTAGAAGAGTGGTGGAAAGCCATCTAAGTGACTGGTCACAACCCAATGGAAACATTCCAATTAAAGTTGAAGGAATTAAAAGGTAGACTCAAAGAATGGAGCCAATCTTATTTTGGTAATATCCATTGAGAAAAGTGGCTTCTCAAGGAATATATGAGATTAATCCAATAGAAAATCATCTTAGAAGGGAGGAATGAAGCTCTCATTGCTGAAGAGGGCCAAGCTCTAAATAATTTGAAGCAACGACGGACAAAGAAAATTTTAGGGGCGAATGTTCGCCCTTTGGCGAAATTAAGGGGTTTTAAATTTTTAGTGGGCGAATATTTTGTATCATAGTACATTTTTACAAATCACCTCAAATAGCCCACCTTATTTTAAGGGAGAGGGTAAAAAAGGTATATTTATCCCTTGAAATTAGGAGTTACAACCTTCCATTTCAAGAATAGGTTTTATTTAAGTGAATCCATTTGCCCATTTTCAAGAATAGGTTTTATTTAAGTGAATCCTATGGGCCAAAGGCCCAAATACCATATTTATAAAAGAGGTATGGTAAAACAGTAAAAATATAAATAAATGAGAGGTATGGTAAATAAATAAAACATTTCTTATATTTACTCCATAAGTCACCTTATATACATGCAAGGGTGTAAACAAATAAAAATATAAGTAAAGTGGAGGTATGGTAAATAAATAAAACGTCTTTTTATACTTACTCAAAAGGTATGGTAAATAAATAAAAATATAAGTAAACTAGACGCATGGTAAATAAATAAAACCTCTTTTTATATTTAGTCCATAACAAGAAAGAGGTTTTATTTAAGTGAATCCTATGGGCCAAATACCATATTTGTAAAAGAGGTATGGTAAATTAATAAAAATATAAATAAACGAGAGGTATGGTAAACAAATAAAACATTTTTTTTTATATTTACTCCATAAGTCACCTTATATTTACGAACACTCAAAAAAATGCGTTATATTTAGGTGAAACCTATGGGAAAAATACTATGGGACAAATACCATGGATTAGATTGTTATTAATACCATGCAAAAAAACATTATTAACCCTAATATTAGTATTAATAAAAATAAAAATGGCACATGGTATTGACCCATGGTATTCACCAAAATGGCACATGGTATTGATCCATGGTATTCACCTGGAATGTAGCCTATTTAAATGGGGGAATTAAACCAGCATAGATCCATCTTTACTCTGGATCTACTAACCCCCAAGAGGTATCAAATATCGTGATATGAAAACTAGCATAGAGTGAAAAAATATTTGATCCAATCAAGAGTAAAAATGGATGTTGTAATTTAATGTATGTTAAACATTTTAGCTTGGTTAAAATAAAAAATAAAATAAAAATCAACTATTAATTTTATTAATTTTTATAAATTACTAATAGTAATTTTTAAGCTCCAGGTTTATGATAACCCATGGTAATGACCCATGGTAATACCATGGTATTCATGTGAGCATAGACTATTTAAAGGGGAAATTATATCATCTTAGATCCATCTTAATTTTGTGTCTAAAGTGCTCATAGGGATAAATAGATTTCATCCCCCTAAGAGTGGTAGATGTGGAGTCAAGATGGATATAGGTTGGTTTTTATGATAATGAAGATATTAAATAGACTTAGGAAATTATATTGTAAGAACATCTTAAGGTGAATGGTTAAAGCATAGACATTGGACAAGTATATTTGTATACTTCTGTTTTAAACTGAAACAAATCTAGAGCTAAAAGGAATGGATTGATTGCACTAGTCATCCTTCTATAACTTTCCAACATACGCTAAACAGATTGTAATTTGGGTAATTTTTCTAATTGCAAACAAGAACATACTTGTGTATTGGCAGGGTGGTTACGAGGTCCCTAGAAGTGATGAATCTGAGTTTTTCTTGGTTTTATATATAGTATTAGGTTTTTTCTCATGCTTTCTGTGAATGGCATGGGCGAATTTTATCCTACACCCACTAGGTTATCGATATGTAATTTCAGTAATTTTGATTTCAAAAGATATTTTAAAGAAATGCAATGATTTCATTTGTGTATTCAATAAACACAAGATTTTATAATTGAGTAAAATATTCGCCATGCCTGGTGAGAGATTCGCCAAAAAATTATATATACATATCATATTATTGATAAAATCGCCTTCCATTTTTCCTATATACCATGGAGATTCGCCCATTCATTACACATGTAAATTTAGGGGGGGTTCTTAAAATTTTCCCTGACGGCGGAAGCAAGAAAAAACCCTGTGGAGACAAAAATCATGATTCCAATGGATCAAAGAGGGGAAGCATAACACTAAATTTTTTCACATGACTATGTTGAAACATAGACAATTGAACTGGATCTTCTCCCTCAATAGCTCAGATGGCAGGAGGCTGGTACAACATGAGGAGATCTTAGAAGAGTTGATTGCCCACTTCTAGACTATGTTCAGAGAACTTGCTGGGGACACAAGTGGGTACATCTCTCAAATATGATAATGCATTCCAAAGTTAATCTTGGATGATCATGGAAAGTCCCTCATGCAGGAAATCTCCTATGTCAAGGTGGAAGGGGTGGTATGTGCCCTCCAAACGAATAAAGCCCATACTTTTGTTGTGATAACCAAAGCTTACCATTTTTCCTGTCTTTGTGTATCTCCATTCCCAAGTTTTGTTTTGTTGCTCCAAGATCCTTCATATCAAACGTCCTAGAGAGTTGAGCCTTTAACCTGTTGATATCTTCCATGCTTTTGCTTGCAATAAGAATATCGTTAACATACAAAGATAAGATAATGAATATGCCATTAAAACTTTTGAAGTATACACAATGATAATACTCGGACCTTCTAATAAAGTTCTGGCTCAACATGAAGGAGTCAAACTTCTTGTACCATTGTCTGGGAGACTGCCTTAGACCATACAATGATTTCTTGAGCTTGCAAACTAATCTTCTGTTGCGACCTTGTACAAAGCCTTCTGGTTGTTCTATATATAACTCTTCATTCAAATCACCATGTAGAAATTTTTTTTTAACATCTAACTATTCTAACTCAAGGTTAAGTAATGCAGTTAGTGCCAACATAGTATGAATAGAAATAAGTTTTACAACTAGTGAAAAAATCTCATGAAAGTTGATGCCTTCAATGTGAGAATACCCTTTTGATACCATTCTCGCCTTATACCTTTCGACACTTACATCAACTTTCTGTTTCAGTTTGAAGACCCATTTGGATATAAAAGCACTTCTCCCTTCAGGAAGTTCTACAAGATCCTAGGTATTGTTCTTGGCTAAGGAATCCATTTTTTCTTCCATAATTGTTTTCCATTTTTCGCTATCCATATCATCTACTGCTTCTTAATAACAAGAAGGTTCCCCATCTTTAGTAATCAAAGCAAAAGATGAAGCAGAATATTCGTACCTCTTGGGAGTTTTCCTTTCCCTTGTATACCTTCTTAGAGTGACTGGTTGTTGAACCGATTCAAAAACTTCAACAACTTCCTTTGTATCTTCAACACCTTTTTCTCCAAAAGTCTCTTCTTCCTTTTGGTTGTCACTGAAAGTTCTAGCCTCCAACTGAATTTGTTGATTTGGTAATGCCTGTTCCTATTCAATTCTTTCAACATTTGATTTTAAAAAAGAAGATTCATCAAATGTTGCATCTCTGCTAATGAATATCTTCTGTGATGTAGGATCCCACAACCTGTACCCTTTTACAGCATAGTCATACCCAACAAAGACATAACATGTCGATTTTGGATCTAATTTTGAACACTGATTTTTAGGATTAAGAGCATAAGCATCACAACTAAATATTCTTAAATGTGAATAATCACAAGACTGACCTGAACAAACTTCTTCAGGAATTTTAAAATTAATTGCTATTGAAGGTGATCTGTTAACTAAATAACAATCAGTGGATACGGCTTCTGCCCACAGCTCCTTTCGCAAGTTAGTACTGCTAATCATGCTTCTGGCTCTTTCCATAAGAGTCTGATTCATATGTTCAACAACACCATTTTGCTGAGGAGTATAAACAATAGTTTTGTGTCTAACAATTCCTTCATCCTTACAGTATTGTTCAAATTCTACTGAAGTGAATTCACCACCATTGTCAGTTCTTAAACATTTAAATGATGTGCTTGTTCTTTTCTCTACCATTGCTTTAAATTGTTTAAAGATATTGAATACATCATATTTCTTTTTCAGCATAAATACCCAAACTTTACGGGAGAAATCATCAATAAACATTAAAAAATATAGAGCACCTCCATATGATACAACACGAGATGGTCCCAGTTTTAAATCTCTCGGTTTTAAATCTCTATTTACACTGTTTTCCACACACACAATGTTTACAAAAATCCAACTTCAAAGACTTTAGATGAGGAAGAGATTTACATTACGTTAATATCTAAAGACCTTTCTCGCTCATGTGACCCAATCGCTGATGCCATAGGCGAGTACCTTCTTCTTATTTTTCTGACACAATCGCTGCTTCACTGACCTGAGTACTTCCTTTGAGTCTATAAATATTTCTGACCTTTTCTTCCTTCATAACAACTAGGGTGCCTTTAGAGACTTTCAACACTCCGTTCTGACTTGTAAAGTTATAACCATGCGAATCCAACACTCCTAAAGAAATCAAAATTTTCTTCAATTCAAGTACATGTCTAACCATAGTTAATGTTATAACTGTGTTATCATACATTTTAATCCTGATATTTCCCATCCCAACAGTCTGGCATGTTACATTATTACGCATAAACACAAAACTACCATTTACATCTTCATATGAAGTAAAACAATTTCTGTGTGGACACATATGATGAGAAGCACTAGAGTCTAACAGCTAGCTTTCAAAACCCTAAGAGACATTACATACAGGTGAAGTTTCATCTATCATAAATAATTCTTCAACAGATAAAACTTCGTCTATCATAACTGAATCAACCTGATTTGCTTCCTTCTTTTGGTTATCAGACTCTTTTCGTTTCCAACAATCTTTCTTTAACTGTCCAATTTTATTGCATTGCCAACATTTTGCCTTACACTTATTTCCCTTTGATTTAGATCTGGAAGACCCCCTTGTTTTTTCTCCTCTTTCCTTTGACCGTCCTCTAGCTATCATGGCTTCTGATGTAGTTGTTTCAGTAATGGATTTCCTTCATACTTCTTCAGATAAGAGAGCTCCCACAACTGATTCAAATTTCAAAGAAATAACGGTGCTCAAACTGATTGAAGTTACGAAGTGGTCCCATGACTCGGACATAGAACACAACAAGGTTATAGCTTTGTCTTCTTCCTTAATTTTAACCTCCATATCTGATAATTGACATATAAGTGTATTAAAAACATTTAAATTCTCTACAATTTTTGAACCCTCCTTCATTCGCAGACTGTACAATTGTCTCTTCAAACAAATTCTATTGGTTAACGACATTGTCATATATAGTTTTTCCAGTTTTTCCCATAAGCCTAAAGTTGTACTCTCTTCAACAATGTTGAAGAGAACTTCATCCATGAGGCCTAACCTGATGGTACTGAGAGCCCGGGCATCCAAGTCCTCCCAGTCCGAATCTTTCATGCTTGTAGGTTTCTTATTTTCCCCATCCAAAGCTTTGTGAAACCCTTGTTGCAGCAGTAGATCCCTAACTTTTACTTTCCATAGAGCAAAGCTGCTCTTGCCAGTGAATTTCTCCACCTCGAACTTTGCATTCGACATCTTGGCCATTTATTTCCTCCTAGGGTTTCCCTTTTTTCAACTAGGGTTTATTTTTGGTTTCCCTTTCTTCAAAAAAACTGAGCCCCTTTTAAAAAAAACAAATTCCTTTCTACAATTCTGAGCATTTGTTTTTTTGTTTTTTAGTCTGTTTATTAAAAAAAAAAAGCAAATTTCTAAACCTCCCCAAGAAAAAAAATAAACAAAAATCCTTATTTCAGTTTTTTTTTCTTGATTCTATTAGAGAAACCCTTCAACAGATTTTACTCAAAGAACAAAACTTGTTCTCCTTTCCTTATTGAAACCTTTCTCTTCTCTCATCAATTTTAACAATTTTCTAAAAATTTTCACTGGCTTTTGAGCCCAAATATTCAGGGAAAAAAAATGTTTTCAAAAAAATTATTTTAAAATTACTGGATCTTCGACAGCGGATTGATGAAAACAAAACCTCTTCCGAGACTTGCAGCAATGGCCAAACGTGATTTTACCTCTACAGTCGCCTCCAAAAAAAAAAACTTCACGCAGAGTGTCTTTACTCTCATTCACCCACAAAAAATTTGCTACGCAGAGCAAAGATTGGCCTAGCCATACGTAGGGGTTTTGTGCTCCTCTAGAGTCTTCATGCAATGGCCTTTGCCAGCTCCTCACACACACAAAGAGCAGAGACACAGGTTCGGTGGTTTGGCATAGTCCACGCAGAGACTCAAGTTCATGGGCAGATAGTGGTAGTGGTCTGGCAGTGTAGAGGGTTGGCGGCATTCACAGCAGCAATGCTCCGCTCCGGTTCTAGACAGGTTCTCCTCGCCAGTCCACACAAAGACACAGGCTCTGGCTTCATGCACCCACCATTTACAACACTCCATGATGGGTCTTGAACCCTCCTTGACATTTCCTTGTTGCCACACACACGCAGCCTTTGATGGGCATGGACAACACTCCTGGTTAATACATACTCCAAACTCAACTCAAAACTTGGCTTTGATACCATTTGTAATTATAATAGGTTACTAATCAAGAAAGAAGGTTAATTTAACCAAGAAAGGGAATGCAACTGAACACAACCACACAAGTAAAAAACTCAAGATTTACGTGGTAAAACTCTGACAGGGTGTCAAGGAAACGTCGACGGGGCAAGGGATTGGAATATCTATTCAATCAATAAATGGTTCTTCTTACAACAGTTCGGGCATCCATCAGTTTTACATATGAGCCTCCTCAATTACATAATTGTTGATTAGGTATGAAACTAACTTATCAATAACTAATACAATTTACCCAAATTTACATTAATTAGTTGTCAATTACCAATAGCAACAAGAAGCAAATATGTCAATCTTCATCCAGAGAAGAAGATCAACCAACAACTACTAGTGGCAAACATCATCATGCCAACATAAGGCAAACATAATCAACATATGCAACATCATCATATATGCAAACATCCACATGAGGCAACCACACACAATCTCCCCCGTGACTATATAGAAGCAACTACCATGATATCTCATCACATGAGGCCAAGAACCCCACTATCATATAATAGTATGAGGCATACCATTAACACCTCCAAGTGGATCATAATTCCAATAAAGTATGGCTGAAGTAATGAGATAAAATAATGCTCCTCCTGAACACATGCCATCTCCACATTGTAGAGACACCAATTGTTGGGTTGAAATGATTACTTCTGCTACAAACAATGCCTCCTTTCTCAAATAGAAGCACCATATGGATTAAGAATCCACATGACCATGACTCAAGTGACATATACATTGATAAATACATGGCTATAGAAACAACATAAAAAGTCTCATACATACTCTCATATGACCATAACACGACCTCACAACTCATGGATAAATGACCCAAAAAATAGTACAATACAAGTACATGGATCCATAAGGATTATACATGAATACATCAATGAAATACATAGCTACTATGATCATCTCCTATGGACCAATGACTCAAACACATAATGTAACATGAATGTTACATCATCATTAGCCCATACATGTGGTTACAATATGACTACATAAGACTTATCCGAAACATATCTATCGTCATGATGACTCAACAACTATTGATTTGACTCCCAAACAATACATAATGATGAAACAATAGCAAATACATGGTTATAGTAATCATCATGTAATATCATATACATGACTCATCCATGTCACATGTCATCACAATACATCCTTGAGTCATGATCACAATCTATGCATGGTTGTAGATATTTTCAACCAACTATTAGTGGAAACCAAAATCACATACATCGCTAAAAATGTGCTCTTTTTTACTCATGGAAACACATATAAATCTACCACAAATCACTGACTAAAAAGAAATGAAAAAATTGCTAAATATCACATGTAAATCCATATCATGCATAACTCCCCCTGAGCTTAATATACCTCCAATAGATATGATAATCCTATGGACCTAAAATTGCATGAGGCTAAAATGAACTCATCATATGCTGCTACAACAATCATCATACGCTCCCCCTAAGGTTGTGCACCTCTCATGAATTTTATAGTCCTCTATAGATATGCATGAATAATCATGGACTAAAGGAGGGAATTCTCTTCATTAGTTGAAGAGTTGTTTTTCCTTCTTTCTCAACACGGTTTTGGGATGCTTCCTCTCCTCTTTTATCTGCTTATTTTCCTCCTTCACTTGCTCCCTTCCTTTCTTCCCTGGTTTTGTGCTAGATCCTCTTGGTGTTTTTTTATTTTAATGGTTTTGTATTGAATAATGGGGTATCAAACAATCTCTTGTCATATGACCAAATATATGGAAAACATAGCACTCCACATGGTGAAGAGGATCAAATCTCCTACTTCTCATGCCAAATCCAAACCGTGCATGAAATTTCTCCCCCAATGGTTAGACATGCAATTTTAGGTCCCTATAATACTAGTGATGCCCCCATTAATATTGTAGTTGTATCCCTTATTAATATTTTTGTGCCCCTATTGTCTCCATATTGTTATTACTTTTCCCCATAGAATCCCTCTATTGTTTTTTTTGTGCCCTTATATTATTATTGTTAGGTCAGCTTGGTTATATTGTGACCCCTTAGACTCCTATATATAGAAAGGAGGTTTTGTCATTTGAATCATCCAAGAATTGTTCATTTATGTAATGTAAAGGAGGTTTCCCCCTGGAAGAGGCTGAATTCTAAGGCGTTGATCTATCTTTTCTATCTTTTGTGAGCTGGTTTCATAACATTTGGTATCAGAGCTTTGGACTCTAGGGTTTCGCTGCTTCAAATATGTCATCATGGAATTTTCGCTATAACATTTTTCTACGATGTTTCAGAAGCAAAAAAAAAAAAAAAACATTTGAGACGAAATTGCATTGAAACTCGGGTCTGAATTTCAGAGCTTCTTGTGCTATATTTGCGGAGATATGATTTAAGGAAGTTGGTCTTTTTGCAGATTCTTGAATTACATTCCAAACAGGTGACCTCGGGAAAATCGTCATAACTTTCTCTCTGAGCATCGGATTGAAATTTTGTAAGAAGGTATAGAAAGATGACGGATTGTAGTTCCTTTTATATATTTTTCGTAGCCAAAGGTCGAAACAGTGACACGTGGCACTTCATACAAGTTCGATCTTCTGGAAAGGTCTATAATTAGGTCATCTTGGGAGATTGTGCATAACTCTTCCTTGGAAAATCCAATTTGTACCAGACTGGTGGAATTGGAAAGAGGACGTGGAGGGCTACTACAGATCGCAATTTCAGAACTGGATGATCCAAAATTATAGAGATACATCAGATTCAATATCAAGCTCCTACAAAGTGAAAAACAATGTGTAGTTTTTTTTAAATTTTTGCATAAGCTTGGTTTGAAAAATTAGTTTGAAGGAATTCAAAGGGAATAGTAAAGCATTATTATCGGTAATTGATGCTGCGAGGAAAGAAAATGTAAACACCTAGTAAGCAACCTGAAAAATATAGCATGACTCATGAAGAAGAGGAAGAAATGCAACATGACATATCAAAATTATGAGACCAAGTGCAACAAGTGTCACTTGCACAAAAAGTAACAGAATCTAAGATGGATGGTTTAAAGAAATATTTAGAAGCTAAGATGGATGGTTAAAATAAAGGTGTAGAACCTAAGATGGATTCTTTAAAGAAAGGTGTAGAAGCTAAGATGGATGGCATGGAAGCTAAGATGAATGGCATGGACACTAAAATAGATGGCATGGATGATAAGATGGAAGAATTGATGATAAATATGAATAAGTTGCTATAAGAAATGGTCACTAATGATGAAACGGTAGTAAAGGAAACTCGTGATGAAAACAAAAGAAATGTTAATCATGATTCTGTAGACTCTAATGTTGGATCGAAGACCCACCATATTCCAAAAATTGATATGAGGAAGTTTGATGGCAAGGATCCTGCAACATGGATATTACAGATGGAGCAAATTTTCGATCTCAATAATGTGCAAAACACACAAGAGGTACGTATTGCAACTTTATATTTGGAGCCAAATCAGTTTGTATGGTATCAATGGCTTTGCTCTCGTAAAAAAATTATCACTTGGGGAATTTTGATGGAAGAATTGACAACACATTATGAGGATACAAAAAGAAACACTTTTTTTAGCCAATTGATAAGTCTCAAACAAAAGGGTTCAATAATGGAGCACATTGAGGAGTTCCAAAAATTGAACATAAGGGTAAAAAATATTCTAGAGGAGCATAGGATTGATGTGTTCATAGGGACTTTAAAGGATAATATCCAACATGATGTTCGCCTTTGGGAACCTGATTCATTAGAGAAGGCATTCAGGTTAGCAAGGAAAATGGAAAGCAAAATTATGGCAACTAGGAAGCATACCACTCACAACTATAAAGATGGAAGTATTGTTGCCCCTAGCCTTCCACAACCTATAAGGTTGACACCACAACAATTGGAAGAAAAAGGAGCAAAAGGGCTTTGTTACAGTTGTGATAGCAAATACACTAAAGGTCATAAGTGTGCTGAGAAGAAATTATTCTACATAGATTGTGAAGAGGAAGAAGAAAAGGAGCAAGAAAGGTCAAAAGAAGAGGATATACTCCAGGAACAAAGCCTAGACAAAGAAGAAATGAATCCAACCATATCTTGAAATGCATTGGCTGGAATTACGACTTCTCAAACCATTAAGATAGAAGGACAAATCAAGAAGAAAAAGGTAATAGTGTTGATTTATTCAGGAAGTACCCAAAATTTTATTCATTGTAAGATAGCAAAAGAATTAAATTGCTTCCTATATCTAGCACCAGAGTATCAAGTGATGGTTGCAAATGGAGGAACGATAAATTGCTCTAGAAAGTGCCATTATATCAAGCTATCCATGATATAATATGTATTGAAAAGCCCAATGCTTTCCATTCCAATGGGAGGTGTTGATGTTGTACTAGGAGCCCAATGGCTACAATCCTTAGGTACAATAGCTTTTAACTTCCAAGAACTTTTCATGAAATTTTATGCGGAAGGAAAGGAAGTTAAATTAAGGGGTATTGCAGGGAAACTAGGAAAGATAATAAGCTCTAAAGGTATGACAAAGCTTCTAAAAAAGGAACAATGAGGTGTAATTGCACAATTATGTTCGCTAGATGTTTCCACATCAAATTCATCTATTGCTCCAGATCTCCAAAAAGTCTTGGACAATCATTCCAAGGTATTTGAGACTCCCAAAGGTCTCCCACCTATTCATGATCATGATCATGCTATTCATTTGATTCCAGGAAGTGTTCCTCCAAACATCAGGTCGTACAGATATCCCTATGCCCAAAAGAGTGAAATTGAACGTATGGTTGCAGAAATGCTTGAAGCTGGTATAATTCAACCCAGCCAAAGTTATTTCTTTGCTCCAGTAGTATTGGTGCACAAGAAGGATGGATCATGGCGCATGTGTCTGGATTATAGGGCGCTCAACAAGCTCACTATTAAAGATAAGTTTCCCATTCCTATTATTGATGAATTATTGGATGAATTGCATGGATCAATTTACTTCACCAAGTTATATTTTCGTTTAGGATATCATCAAATCAGAATGAATACTTAAGACATTCCGAAAACAACATTTAGAACTCATGAGGGTCACTATGAGTTTTTGGTCATGCCTTTTGGCCTTACCAATGCACCTTCTACATTTCAAGGTTTGATGAATTCCATTTTCAAACCCTTCCTTAGAAAATTTGTGTTAGTATTTTTTGATGATATACTAATCTACAGCATGTCTTGGAAGGATCATGTTGAATACATTGACAGGGTGCTACAACTATTGGAGGAGAAACAATTATATGCAAAAAGATCCAAATGTTTCTTTGGAGTACAAGAGGTGGAATATCTGGGTCATATTGTATCCCATGAAGGAGTTATGGTAGACCCTAGCAAAATTAAAGCCATTAAGGAATGGGAAATCCCCACATCCATAAAGCATTTGTGAGGATTTCTTGGGTTGATAGGGTATTATCACAAGTTTGTTAAGAATTATGGGAAAATAGTAGCACCTCTAGCAACATTGTTGAAGAAAGATGAATTTTCATCGACTCCAGAAGCAACAAAGGCCTTCGAAGATCTTAAAGAGGTAATGTGCCAAGCACCAGTCTTAGCTACACCAGACTTCACAAAAACCTTTATTGTGGAATGTGATGCTTCTGGAAATGGAATTGGGGCTATTTTAATGCAAGTTGAAATACCCATTGCTTTTGAAAGTCGTCCAATCAAGGGAAAGTATTTACATAAAGCTATTTATGAGAAGGAAATGTTGGCAATACTACATGCACTTAAGAAATGGTGACCTTACCTAATGGGAAGACACTTCAAGGTAAAAACAGATCATGATAGCCTTAAATAATTTTTAGAATAAAGATTATCCTCTAAAGAACAACAAAAATGGGTCACAAAGATGTTGGGAGATGACTTTGAAATCATATACAAAAAAGGGAAGCAAAATGTTGTGGCAGATGCACTCTCAAGAAAGGATGAGGATGTGGAAGCATTATTGTGCACCATTTCTATTATCCAACCAGATTGGATAAACGAAGCAAGGGAGGAATGGAAGAATGATGAAGAAGTGTGGGAACTTATTCTAAAGTTACAACAAGATTCTAGTACATCTGATACATTTAGCTGGAAAAATGATTCGTTATGGTACAAAGATCACTTATACCTCTGTAAGAATTCCCAACTCAAACAAAATATTCTTCTAGAATTGTAAGCTTCTCCCTTAGGAGGGCACTCAGGATTTTTAAAAACTTACCACAGGGTTAAGAAGGAATTTTTTTGGGATGGAATTAAATCGGATATTCAAAATTTTTTGGTGGAATGTTTGGTATGCGAACAAAATAAAGCTGAAACAATTAAGACACCAGGTCTGTTACAACCTTTATCCATTCCAAGCCAACGTTGGGAGGAGGTTTCAATGGATTTTATCACAGGTTTACTCAAGTCTGAGGGAAAGAGTGTCATCATGGTGGTCGTTGACAGACTTACCAAGTATGCACACTTTTGTGCATTATCACATCCATTTAAAGCTAGCACAGTTTCTACGGCATTTATGGAAACAATTCAAAAGCTACATGGAAACCCAAAAATTATTGTAAGTGACAAAGATCCCATTTTTATAGGAAATTTTTGGACATAATTATTTTCTTGTCTTGGTACTCAGTTAGCTCATAGCTCATCTTATCATCCTCAATCTAATGGGCAAACGGAGATATTAAACAAATGTTTGTAAGGATATCTTCATTGCTTTGTATCTGATAAACAGACACAATGAGTCAAATGGTTGCCTCTGGCTGAATGGTGGTATAACACTTCCTTCCACACTATAAGAAAAATGACCCCATTTATGGCACTTTATGGATATCATCGACCATCCATCACATCATATTTAAGAGAAAATTTTAAGGTTCAAGCAGTGGAACATCACATCGAGCATCAACAACAAGTTCTCCAACTCTTAAAGGATAACCTCGTGTTGGCGCAGAATAGAATGAAACAACAAGCAGATCAACATCACAGTGAAAGAAGTTTTAATGTAGGTGATTGGGTATTCATATGGCTACAACCATCTGAAAAAATGTCCCTTCAGCAAGCTAAGAAGGATAACAAATTGTCACCAAAGTATTATGGTCCGTACAAGGTGTTGCAAAAGATTGGTACTATGGCATACAAATTGGAGCTTCCTGCAGCTTCTTGAGTGCACCCAGTTTTCCATGTTTCATGTTTGAAGAAGGTTATAGGTGACAAGCTCCCAGTTCAAACAATATTTCCAAAACTTGACGAGGAAGGAAAAATTATATTGCAACCGGAAGCAGTCATAGAAACAAGAACTTGACAACTACGAAATCAATCCATTTCAGAGTATCTCATTAAGTGGAAGAACTTATCTATTGAATATTCCACATGGGAGGATGAGAATTTTATACAGAAGCATCCAGAACTACTCAAGCGTTGAGGACAACACTTTTTTGAAGGAGAGGGGCAAGTTATGTCCCTATAATACTAGTGGTGCCCCCATTAATATTGTAGTTATATCCCTTATTAATATTGTTGTGCCCCTATTGTCCCCCTATTGTTATTACTGTGCCCCATAGAATCCCTCTATTGTTATTTTTGTGCCCTTATATTATTATTGTTAGGTCGGCTTGGTTATTTTGTGACCCCTTAGACTCCTATATATAGAAAGGAGTTTTTGTCATTTGAATCATCCAAGAATTGTTCATTTATGTAATGTAAAGGATGTTTCCCCCTGGAAGAGGCTGAATTTGAAGGCTTTGATCTATCTTTTCTATATTTTTGTGAGTTGGTTTCATAACATGCAATCTATTGCCTTATGGCTAAACAAGTGACATAATTAACAAGAACCACAAAAACCATGATTATACCCATTGACCAATCTCCTTAGCTACTGATATTATTGGAATCTCTACTGATTTGATCTATACATTCTGCGCCCGCAATTTGCTGCAACATGTCCAAACTTGTGACAGTTGTAGCATTGTATCTCATGCAACAAAGGAATAAGAGGACTTTTCTCCCTTTGAAATCTAATGGAACTACCATGACCATCTCTAGGAGAAAAGGATCTTCTAGATGTAGTTTCTCCTTGAGAATTCCTTCTTTGTTGTTGTTTTGTTGTTGGTTCTTTTCTTTATTATTTGGCTGTAGGATATTCTTCTCATTACCTCGGATATTAGTTTTGCAGGAACTATTTGCTACAAGTTTCTTCAATTCTTCTTCATTATGTTTTCCTACTTGCAAACTAGACTCACCCTTTTCAAATCCAAGACTATATTTATCCAATGGTGATCTTTGGATCTCAAGAAAATTATCCAAGGCAACAATACTCTTCTCCATCTTCCACTGCTTTCTCAAGGAAACAACTTATGCTTCTAATTTATCAACCTCTTCTACCTTCACCTGGTAATGTGTCCTCATATCATCCTCAACTTTTTTCTATTTATCCAACTTAATATTTAACCTGACAAATTCTTCCTTGAGGTTGGCCTCCTTATCAGTATAGATATGCGCCATTTTTTCTTGATCCTTGCATGCAACTATTAGTCTATAAATATAATCTCTAAGACCCTTAATAGCATTCTCATCTTCTTTATGTGCTTTAACATGATCTAAATCTTCTTTATGTGCTTATACCTTTGGATTCATGATTTTCTGATCTCTTCCCATCATATGATGAATCATGTGCACTAGAAGAATGAGATTCTTATGGTTGATGTTCTTGATCCTAAAGGCCCTTCTTCTTGTTCTCCTTCTTATTATTCTTCTTATTGGTATTCTTCTCATTTTCCTTATTTTTGTTGGTACCATCTCCAAATATGGATTCTATCTTGTGCCACATTTCATTTTTATATTGTAAACCCACTAGCCTCTTCATATCATCATTATAAATATTCTTGTAGATTATGACTCTGGATTGCGCATCCTACTACAAAATTTCATCTTCAATTGGATCTTTGCCACAACCTTCACATAGTAGTCTCCAAATATTAGATCCAAAAGATAATAATTTATATTTTACATTTTTCTTCTATATCTTGTAATTTGCAGCAGTGAGGACAACCATTCCAAAAATAAATAAATTTATGCAAACAAATCCTAGATTTACTCTCTAGCAATCAAGATACCACCAAGAGCCCCACTATGATGCCAATTATTAGAAACATTTTAGCACTATTGAGAGGGGAGGGGTGAATCAGTAGTTTCATCTATATACATTTTTCTCCAATTATTACTTCACTTATTGAATCATGTATAAGTTAGAAGCAAATCATCAAACATGTGCATCACATAAGCATAACGTAAAACCATAAGAAGCAATATAAACAATAATCAATTAACACAATCACATCATCACATATTAGATGCAAGATTTCTAGTGGAAACCCTTGTGGGATAAAAACCACCCATGTTGTTGTTGCTCTGCTCTAAATTTCTATTAGTCAAGCAATTGGTCTTTTACACAGCTAGCTGACTCCCATTGACATGGAGACTCTATGTCATATACAATATTCCAACAACCATCAGCTAGGAGACTCGATACTAGTGATCAACTTGAAAGACTCTATTCTCTATAGGTCAATGGACTACCATCCGCTGAAGGCCACCATGATTAACGATCCTCCCCCAACTCGGATTGGACTATCCAACTACCATTGGATTAGAAACTGTTCCTTTTGTTGAAGCTTCACTATCACTGCTCCTGTACGACTATGCATACCTCCTTTCATCTATTTTCAAATTGAAACCCAAGATGCTCTTCTTGAAAAGAATATATCTCTGCATACATGTTCTCAACGTCAAGATATCATCATCACCAAAAAAAAACAAACTCCACAAAAACATCTTCTCTCCAATAGCGAAATTCTGGCCAGAGAAAAACTTATAGCAACATATATCAAACACTCACCTCAAAACATAATTGTTGCATGCTACATTTAGCAACATACAACACTAAGGCTATGCACCAATGTAATATCATCTCCTACAAAAACAAGTTTGAAGGTCACCAATAAAATATATACCAGCAACATACAAAAGATCTCCAAACAATCTATACTCCAACAACTTCAATTCCGATCTATTCTATAACATGTTTTAGATATGCTCAATTCTCTACCATAAACACTCACTCACTGAAGCATATCCACTCCCCAATAGGTTTGAATCATACAGTAATTCTATGCAACCTTCTCACTCACACACATATTCCTCCTACTCACAATCAACCATCAACCAGGTCCAAGATCAAGTATATAAAACTTGTAGCGGAGAAATTGAGCTTGGGACTAGGATCTGGGGTGCACAAATTGAACCAAATCAATCCACTAAGGTCACTACTTTTTCACTAAATGAACTCATATCATGACAGGACATTTTCAAATAATTTTTGACCTTTTCAAACAATTCAATAAGCCTCTAGAAATTTCCAAGTAAATTTCCTTCCAAACAACCGAGGAATGCAGAGAAAATGTCTTGAAATCCCTGAGTCACATGCATAACACTAGCTCAATGTTAGTGAGACCTATAACCACTCCCATATGTTGCTCTATTAATGGCTGGGTCATTCGAGCCACTCCCATAGGATTGGCTCCATGGGACCATGGCTAAAGATGAAGGAAAAAATAAATCCCTCAACTCAGAACCTCTGCCACCTATTGGATCACCTTCTCCAGCATATGTACTAGAATCGATGCCTCTGACATGGCATCTGACACATCTGCAAGTAGATCAAACATTCTTTCCAAGTGTCACTGCCAAGTTGACCTACAAGGGACAATAAACAAGGTTGGAAAGTGTGCCAATAAGTCCTCCAGTATCCATCAAAACTTTGAATAAGATACAACACCTCTGATAGTCTTGCAAACAACTCTATAGAACCATCATCAAGCCATCACATCACTACCAAAATTCATCCTCATAAGCATAGACATGAATACCTAATGAAGACCTAGTTTACAACTCAACTAGTTTGCCATGAACCATCACCATCACTTGTAGACTATATGATCAATATGTAGCAGCATCCTCTAATTGTAGTAGCACCATACAAAATCATCATGACATATCCATCAATCCACATGCCAACACATGATAACTCCTCCATGATCTACATGCTACCATCAATCTACATCGTTTGATCAACATCAATTCTAACACATTCCAACACAAACCAACATGAGTTACATCATACTGTTTACCAATACTAGCAACATCATTACCAAGTTGACATGAATGCCAATACTACAATTTCAACATCAGCTAAATTAATTATCATAACAATACTTCATGTTAGGTATCAAATAACCAAAAATGTTACACATAGGATTGAATTTGGATGCTTATATCATCTTTTGGTTTGACATTATAATTAGCACATAGAGGTTTGTATCATCTAGTGTCATGAAAACTTAACAACATCAAAAACCAATGAATCAGGTGATTATATTACAAGTGAAAGTCAAAGACATAAAAAAATTTCATTAATTTACTTTAATGAAAAAGAATTTCTAGGGGGGAACAATGTCATAAACTAAATAACATAAATAATAATTCATAATTAATGAAGAGGCATGTTAAATGACATGTTGCAATGAAAATACATGAATACTTATGACATGGGACATATATCTCCTATATATATGGACCCTCATTTGTAATTCATATCATCATATAACATTTACTCATATGATTTATATATTTCTTGTTCTTATGGATATTTTTATATTCTAAATATTCTCAATAATTAACTCATGAGCTACATTCTGATATCACATGACCCATACACTAAGTGGGATGCCCTTAACACTTATCACCTAAATGGTCAAGGGTGATGTGAATTTGGGATGATTGTGTATAGTTATCTGTACTTAGTGTAAATTAAGTCAAAATGTCAAGTTCTGAGAATTATCTTATCTTCAATATGAGGCATGATTGGGGAATATTTTTAGCAATTATAGAAAAAATGGATTTCAAGAACCATTATTGAAGGAGCTTGTCCTTGGATTGTATTCTACATTAACAATGTGACATATTCCATTAGATGGGTGGCTATGGTCCATGATTTTCATGTAGGTGGACATTTGGAAATATATAAGGATTTCTAGATTATTTATATGATGAATTGGTAACTAGAAAAATGTCAAGAATTCATTCACTAGAAACATGAAATTGACATGTGATCCTACTTTATCTTTAATTCACCATACATATGATGACTTTGTTGAAGTGATTTGGAATAGTAAAAATTGGTCAAAATCATCCATGATATTATTGGAATAACATTAGAGATGAAATGTCATGATGTGGTTAATTGGGTATTCACCAATATTTTCCTCAAATTTTGGAATATTTGAGGTTCTCATAGTTAGCATGGGTGGCCAATATGGGTATATAAATGGGGTTCAATAGTGATATTCATCAAATATGAGAGAATAAATGAAACCATATATGGGTGATTGAGTTGATCGTAGTGGGACGCTTACCATTGGGACAAACTATTATGATTTGGATCTTGTGGAGGATTGGCTTCAAAGAGGGTTGCTATGAGTAGTTTAGCCTAACAATGATGACTTGAGTAAGGATGAACCATGCAATGCCACACTAAAACATTAAAGTGGTAGGGGTGGTTAAACTAAGGAAGAAAAAAGGCTACATATCCTTCCTAGAACTATGGGAAGACATCAAGAATGGTAGGGTGCTAAAGATTCCCCTTTACACTATGAAAACTTCGAGTGACTAGTTATTAGATCATGTTTTTCAAATTAATGGCCTAATCATAGATTATATGGATTAAATGAAATAATTGAACTTAGGATGCAATAACATAATATATTTCACTTTAAAGAAATATGTATTTCGATAGGATCACTTTTTTGTAAAGGTGTGAAAATTGAAAAACATTTTTCCTATGAAACCTAATGTCCTTTTTCTCAAACAATTCCATGTGTTCCAACACTGTTAATGATGTGATATGAAGCCACTAAAGAGAACTCGTGAAGGTGTGAATTAGTAAATTATAATGATTGATATTAGGGGAACACTACAACATTTTGCAATAGCCAATGTTGTCTGCCTCAAGTGAAAATGTATCCCACGAATTCCACCTATGTAGAAATCCTATGTTTTAGCCACTACATTTCCTTTTTCAAGTATGGGAAACAAACTGCTAGATGTATTAATCATGAATTGGAGTCAAGAAAAAGGTAGGTGGATCAAGAGGACTCATCATAACAACTAGACATAATTATTTCTCTTTAAGGGTATCTCCTTTTCTTGGATACTGCACAATCAAGGAGAATAATTTCAAATGTCCCTACAGAAACTTCTACATTTCATATGAGGAAAGATACCATGGATTTATTTGGATTACTACACAGAATCCTAGCCAACAATATTAATCTTTTTGTTTCGCCATGAATGAGTAATTACATTTCCTGATTAGTAGAGTTGTTTTTAAGGGCTTGAATTGAGATAATGATCAAACAATTTTCATTAAGGCATGTTAAAGGAGATATTTAAAAACTCTTTAATCTCTTTTGTTCATCAAGATTTGTATTGATCACAAGGTCAAGAGCATAATTGAAAAAAGGAACTCTTTAGGTCTTTCATTTATGTGTTTGTAATGTAGAAACAAAATATGTGATACAAGAGTAATGAAGGATTACAATACTTGAATGAAATTAGATCAATGTAGTGCCACATGGACATGAGTGGTAAATTATTTTTTCGACATTACTTATTCATGACATGTTGCAAAATAACAAGCTCTCACCAACGATTTGTAAAATTTTCCAATCCTTTGTTAAAAATGGAGATGTAAACATTTATGGGTTCTTACTCCACTTGAATGGTGGATTAAAACTCTTTTGTATTTCTCATTCACCTTGATAACTAACGAGGAGAGGGAAAATAACATTTGACAAAATAGAACTGCTTAATTCTCTTTGAAAAGAGAAGGGAACAATAAAAATGATCACAATTTCATGTATATATCCATGTGCCATACCGAGTAATAGGCCACGAATATGGAAAGAGGAACGAAACTGTATTCTTCCTCTGGCCAACTAGATTAGCTAATTAATAGGAAATAATGGAAAGAAGAGACAAGAATGAAAGCTTATAATTTATGCCAAATTAAATGCTACTATGTAAAATTATTGCAATGATGAATTAAATGCAAGAAAGTTAGTTTAGTAGGCATGTGTGGGTTTACGCATAGATATTTAAGTACATTATGTGGCCTCAAAGTTTTGCATGACATGGGATCTATGTGGGCTATGATGAAATAGAGGCATAAGTCATTTAATTCATGAGAAATGAACTTCCACGACTAAGAATCATAGACAGTGATTTCCAAGTAGTTGATGATGCCTTTCTTGATTCATATAACTCAACATATCTTAAAAAAAAGCTTGAATAAATGTAATAAAAAGAGTTATAAATATAAGCCCAAGTATATGTCATATGGATAAATATCCTACACCGGTGAGGAAAATATTGCTATAGCTAGAATGCCAAGCTATGGACAAGACAATTGTTAGTGTAAAGATTGGTCACCAAAGTATCATTGAAAACTAAATAAATAAATAAATGAAAATACAATATTCTAGAAAATAAGTTAGATATAAAAGAAAGTTTAATAAAAAGTAGAGTAGGAAGAAATAATACTCATGTATTACTAATGGATGTGCTTTGAACATGAAAAATTTCACCCAAGGAAGGTCCTTTGGAGTTTCCTTTTAATTCTTGATGGTATGTCTCTCAAATGATGCAAGTGAAGAAATGTTCTTGCTCCTTTAATGAAATAGCTCAAACAAGCATGTAAATATGAATTACAAACATGATAAAGTATGAAAATTGGCTTCTACGTCAACTAAGTAGCATAACTTTATAGAATTATTTCTTATTTGAACGTTGCCCTTTCTCTCATATTCATAGGAAATCCAAGATTCATGTAAATAATTTCAATGTTAGTACACCATGTTTGAATGGAGTTCTCATGCTTGGAAGAGACACAGATTTACCAAAGTACTCTTCATAAATAGAAAAAGAGGTTGAGGTCTTGTAACATATAAACCTAGAGGTACTTTGGCTAGGCATGCTTGCCTTAATTGTGTTGAAGAGGATAGTATTTTCTATGTTTATAGAGCTGCCATATTAACAATTTTTTTCAATCTCTTTTGGGGTCATGGCTAAGAGCCATGAGGTGGAATTGTTCTATTATGTTTTTATCCACTAGTGTTGTTTAGTGATGATCGACTAAATATTTTATCACACAATTTGACTTTACCACATAATTCATCTCGAATCTATTACACTGGCATGACATCAACTTGAGTGTAAATGCTAAACCACTTCTCACCATATTTCCATCTACTTAAACACCTAAGTACCCAACCATATTCTCGACACAACATGTATCCATATTAATCTTAGATGCTATGTACCTACAAATATAAAATTTTATGGTGCCATATTCATTTAACAACTTCTCATAAAGAAAACATTAGAATAGGAAAAAAAACATGTAACTACATTTCCTTTTCAATAAGGACACACTTTATTCCATGTACTTTGGAATTGGTTTTTTACTACCAACAATATTATTATAAAAAGTTAAAAAAAAATGGATATGACTAAATATTTTTCGCTATATATTTCTCAGAGTCCATCAAACACAAGGACGCAATGATAAGAGTCACCTTAATTGATAAATACAATTACTCGATGATGAGGCTCATTAATAGGTAAATTATATGGGTCTTAATGCTGCTATCCAGCTTATTAAAATAAACATTTCTCACATTTCTTTACATATTTAAATTATATTTGTCTTAGTGAGAAGGGTAAATGTGAGATGTTATGTCATGCAGCCCAATTTGTATTAAATGCAATAATTGGAGCTGTTTTGGTCTAATTTAAGTTTAGGAACTCGAAGTGGAAAAGAAAGAGGGATTTTAGGATATTTGGTCTCCCTCAACTCCTCAATCATTCAAATATTCCTCCATTAGATCACATCAACTCGGAGTTACAAGCAACTAAGCCAACCGAGTTCATTGGCAACCAAACCAATGATAGTGAAGACAAGTCATTCTTGAGTTTGGGAGCCAGGACTCATTACTTTTTAGGAAGTTGAGGGTAGCTTTAATTTGTATAAATAAGAAGGCCAAGGGGCTCATTAGGATTCAACTTTTTATTGTAGCCAAGAGGCAATTTTGAGCTAAGATATTGTGACTATGATTCTTATGTTATTTTTGACATTTTGATGATAATGAAAAGGTTTTCTTTGATCCAACAATAAGTTGATTAAGAGGGATGAAGCTATTGGGTTAGGGCCCAACCATAGTAGTAGAGGCTGCTATTTTTGTACATGTATTATTAGATTATAAGCATAGTTAGTTGCTGAAGTTATTTCTACTTTGTTAATTTACAAGCATTTGAATGATTGTTAAGTTTTGCTTCCATTAATTGAAGAAGTAGATCAGTGATACAATAGTGACAGAAAATACTTCAGAAAATCTTGTAACAATGGCTTCTTCCTCATCTCCCTCATGGGATCATGGTTTGAGGTCCCCACTCTCACAGCTCCAAAAACAGATTTACTGTTTGATCATTGCATAGCTTTGGATTTCTTATTGAGTAGATAACTATTCATATTTTCTTAGAAGCACCTACAATTTTCATTTTGGTTTTCTGAGTTTATTGTAGCCTATAAGTATTTCATTTCATATATTTAGTCATTATCCATCAATAAACCAATTTTCTCAAATTCAAATCATCTTTTCCATATTTACATAAAGTTGTGCATGAATGAAGAAAATAATATGTGTTTTTGTAGGAGTTGTTGATCTACAGGGAGGAACTCCTTCCACTAGCCTCATCTAAGACTTCTCCACCTACTTACAAATCCTACCAACCACTAATTCAGGTTTTTGTTTTGTAGCCATTATGGACATCCACCTTATGCAAATCCAATCATCAGACATCTTCCTAGCACTTTATTTCACCTTCACTACCTTCCTATAGCCTTCAGCAAGTTTCCTGTAGGAAACGGGGACATCCTGTAGTAACTAGGACATCCCGTAGTAACTACAGGAAACCCTGTAATAACCTAATTTGTAATGTTTTGGGCAATAATGATGATCTAAGCCTAGAATACGCCCTTAACTTGACCTCCATACCCCTCAATGCTATTTTGGAACATCTTTTCCATGCCTTAAACCCCTGCAAAAGATCATCTTGTTTAGTTGAGAATTTACATTTCTAAATGGAAAATTGAAAGACATTTTTATGTAGTATTTAGCTAATGCATGCATACATCAGTCATAGCAGTGTTAGGATAATTTCCATGCCTACTTATTCTAGATAGCTAGATGATAATATGCAAGGTTAGTTAGGTATCTTATGCAAGTAATGTGCTCTAATTCTTAGATATCTCATTTCATTTCATAGCAATTCTCATTCAACACTTTCATTTTCCTAAAATAGGAAAGCATTTATGTTCTACATTAAAGATAGCTTTATATTCATTGTCAGTAGTCAGCCTCCTTCTAGTCAATAGAAGACTGGTTTGAAAAACCCTAGTGGTCTATCGCCCCAGATGAAAAGTGACAAGAGTAGACTGTTGCATCTACTGTGCATATAACACTATCACCTCCAAGTTTGTATGAACCCTCGGTTGATAAACTAAAGTTTGGCACCCTAGGATTCACAAAATACTTGTTACAATATTGGGGCTCATCAATTTTTGGTACTGTTGCCTTGGAGGTGTCTAGGTAGGTGTAATTTCTGCTTTCTTTCTATTCTGCAAGTAGTTCCATTCAACAAATAGCTTCAATTTCTTCTTTCTTTTTGTTTTGCATTCAATAGATAGTTGCAATTTCTTCTTTCCTTCCATTCTGCAAGTAGTTATGAAAATTCCCTAAATGAAAAAAAAACTCCTTTCATGCCTTGTATGAGTAGAGACAACTTAGGAAAGTTTTTGATAATACCCCCACACCATCAAACAACCAACCTTCCCTCTTCTTCGGTGGTTGTCTGCTAGAGGACCCATTAGGCGAACAACCCTAGATCTTTGAGGAGCCTATTAACGAAGAAGAAGAAGAAATAATTCCACAAACCTACACCATGGCAGAAAATAGAAATGGAATTGAAAACATAAATGGAGTTGAAAATAGCACTGTGGGTGATTTTACCATTAAAGAAACTAATGAAAATGTTAGGATGAAAAACATAAGCCCCTCTTCCCTTCCTCACTTCCATGATTAACCTCAAAGGACCTTGATACCTTTTTGTTTGAGTTATCTATCATTTGCAAACTTATGGCTATGCCTCTGATGAACATAAGTTGAAGTTTTTTCCATCCACCCTTAAGCATGTAGCCTTGCGCTAGTTCATGTGTTTACCTAGGGACAACGTCAGTACCTGAGC
The DNA here is from genome assembly GCA_031772625.1 of Pinus tabuliformis. Classification (NCBI taxonomy): domain Eukaryota; kingdom Viridiplantae; phylum Streptophyta; class Pinopsida; order Pinales; family Pinaceae; genus Pinus; species Pinus tabuliformis. Next base: position 261,654,048 of record CM062818.1, on the reverse strand, counting down.
TCAAATGCAACAAGCCTTCAACAACAAGTACGTTGATTATTGTAGGTCTAAGGACACCAAAGAGGAAATCTTTAGAATGACCTTTGGACATGATCATTTCTTGGAAGATTATGAGGAAAGGTTCCAACTCAGCTACAAAAGCACCAGGTGTACCCTCGATCCTAAATTTCTCAAGTTATTCCTTCTCATAGGGATCAGGAAAGATATCCTAGAAACCCTAAATATGTTATCAAGAGGGCACATCTACCAGCTATCTTATCCTAACACAAAGATAGTTTTCAAAAATAATTCTAGGGAAGCCATAAAGAAGGGTAGGACTAGTCAATATTTGGCCAATTCATCCTCCTCTAACACATTCAAAAAAAGTGAAATTGGGAACATGTTGGAATACTTTAAGAGTGAGATGATGCGTACCATTTCCTTGCAAATGGACACCATGTAGATCAAGAGGAAGCAGAAAGAGCCTTAGCTATCTTTTTCCCTAGATGCACTAGGAGGCACCCTAGAAATGAATGTCCATTGAATATTATAGAGGTATGCTCATCCTGTGAGGAAAACCACTACACAGAAAAGTTCCCTTCTTTGCCTGGATTAAAATATGTGTATCAAGGAATTGAAGGTGTGACTGTACACCTCTATTATATCAACTAAATGAGGCCTCAAGGACCTCAATCATACAAATAGGGCATGCAAGCGGCATCCTATTCATATTACAATCCCAATGAGAATGCATCCATTCCCCCTTGGTGTCATCCTACTCATCCTTCATGGCCCACACCTTCTCCCTGGTCTTATGCACCACAATACCATTCCCATCCTGCCAATCAATCATTTCAGTGGTATAGTCCCCCACAACCTCAGTGAAATACCCCATCACAGGGATAGAGAACCCCATACAACCAATATTTATCCTTAGTACCTCCACCTCCATCTCAACCACAACTCCCTCACCCTGCTTTACTTAAGAAACCTCATATGCTTGCTTAGCCAAATCTGAATCTGAATAATAAGAAGCCACAACAAGTCTATAGTGGAGAGACATCTTACCCTCCCTATGTTGTGAAAGTTGAAGAAATCAATCTCAGGTCTGGATGAGTACTTCTAGATGACCAAGCTTCATCTCCACCGAAGGATCTTAAAGAGGAAAAGGAAGAGAGCGTTCATCAAGTCAATCCACCTCATTTTCCTGAGAAACTAACCCATCCAGCTAACACACCCCAGAAGAGACTGAACTTCTGGGTGGATTGAAAAACTTGTGTGTTAAAATCCCACTCCTCCAAGCTATTAAGGATTTTCCCATATACATCAAGTTAATCAAGGAGAGATTCTTCAAACATCATGGGAGGAGATAGAAAGACACCCCTACCATTAATGTCATGGGACAACTATCTGACCTAATGTTGGGGAAAGTGAATTGCCCAAAGTATCTAGACCCTAGAAGTCATGTGGTAGATGTGAACATTGTCCCCCATACCTTGGTTGATCTTGAGGTTTCCATCAATTTGATGAATAAGGATACTATGCTTAAACTAAATCTCCAAGAATCATTAAGGAAGACCACAAAAACATTATAGCTTGCAGGAAAATCCATAGTAGCTATTGAGGGAGTTGTTGAGGATGTGATGGTCTCCATTGATTCTTGGGAATATGTTGCAAACTTCTTAGTTCTCCAACCTAATACCAAATTCAATGGTTATCCTCTCATCCTTGGAAGGCCATGTATAGCCACTACTGATGCTTACATAAGTTGTAGGGCTGGGAATATGACCAGGAAAAATGGGTATTTTTCAAAACAATTGGTCTTGTACCCCTTGCTCAACCACCTCTATAGCATGACTTACCATTATGGTCGGAAGAGGAGGAGGAAGATGAATTACACCATGCCATATATTACCCAATTTGCACCCTAAATTCCATTATAGGAGGGGGGAAACCTGATGAAGATGACCTGATTGATCAAATCCTCCACAATGAGCCCCACAACACCATGTCCCTTGATGAGTTAATAAAGAAATCTTAAGATAACCCTTGGAATGATTTGTGCCTAGCTGACTCAATTCCCATTCATGTCAATGGTGGGCTCCAGTATTGTAGCAATAATTCTGCAACTCCTGGGACTCCCTTCTTTATTTTTATCAACCCGGTAGTTCATAACAAACTTGGAAGCAACGGTGCTATATGCACAAGTACTAGCTCTTGCCGCAAGCTATCACTTGATCAGTTGGCACAAGTCTGATAGGAGCTTAAGCCAACTTATATGAGCTCTTATAAGAAGCTTTTAACTATGATGGATGAAAACTAGCTCAACTAGGGGCTAATCTACTTGCAAAAAGAAGTTGAAATCTAGAAAGGAACGCAAACCCTAACAAACCCTAGTTTTACCGACTAACCCTACTGGTGCAAGTAAAAGGATGAAAGCTACAGAAGTGGATGCCATTGACTTCTAGAAAGTTAATATGCATGTGACTAAGCTACTTCTGAAGAGAAATATGAATAAAACATCTTTTTGCGTTTTTGAGTAATTCGTCAGAATTATTTTGCATGTGCTTTAACTGTTTTTGATTGTGCAGAGGTTGATTGGCGAAAGGAAATGGAGTAGTCACTTTCAGGAGGTTGGGAAGGTTAGAAGAGGGCCTAAGGGGTCCCTAGAACCCTTCCATAGAGTTTCACAGTGTTCGGATCTCAAGAAGCTGCTTTTGTGAGCTTCTACAGGAAGTCTGCAGGGGTTCTACAAGATGTACTGTAGCTTCTAGAGGATGTTTCGAAAGGGAATTTTGAAGGGTTGATGGTGGAAGAAAGGTGAAGAAGTGGGTACAGAGGTTAGATGATGATGTGGAGGGGTCCAGGACCTGCCGAGCGAAGCGAGTGAGTGATAAGGATGGTTGGATTTGTTCAAGGAGGGGTAGAGCAATGTTACACAAAAATATGGAAATTAGGTCAAAGTGAGGGAACGTGGCAATTGTGAAGCAAGAATCAAAGTTGGGGGATGGAGTAGGTGGCATTGATGGAGTAGGGGTAGGCAAAGATGTATCATAGGTTCTCTACAAGATATTTTCCAAACTATTCAAACAAAGACTCGGAAAACCAAAGACCTAGCTACTTTAACCTAATCTGACCTGAGTATCAGCAAATAAAATGAACAGAAGTTTATTGCAACGAAATCATGTGAAATAGCTATGAAAACTAAGAAATCATGAATATAAAAATGTAACCACAACTGGTATCAACTTCTGCAAATGAGAATTTAACACTAACAATTGCATGATGAAGCAAAGACAGTGTTTTTGGTGGCAGCAAGCACACCTTGGTCTCAGCTCATGGTCCCACAGAGGGAGAGGTGAGATTAGGGGTGCTTGATGGAATTTTTCTAAAGACATTCTCTGTTATTAACCTATCAAAACAATCTAAACATGAAAATCCTTTTTAATCATCAACAATGACCTAGGTAACCAAGCAAGACTGTAATCTACTTAACAGAAATTATTTTGCAAAGACATTAAAAGCATATAACAGTACATGAAGGAGGCCTTAGGCTCCAAGGAAAATTTTAAGGATAGAAAATTTTCTTGAAGTTTAGAAACATTGGCGAATATCACTAATCCCTAATATGCAAACTATAAAATGTTTATTGATATAAATGTAAAATTATTCAAATTTATAATGATTTTATATATAACCTCTATATAATGTTGGCGATTTTTAAGGTAAAATAATTTTATATTCTAAAATTTGGGCGAATCGTCTTTTATAAAATTGGAAATTAGCGAATATTTTTTGTGGAAAAATCATGGAAAATTAGCCCACTGGGCTAACATTAGCCCCTAAAATTTTCCATGGGGCCCTTAGCACTTGGGTTGGGCCCAACCCTAAGAGCTATAGTCTCCTAAGAAAATCTCAGAACTGATGCCAAATGAAATTGCTTTCATTATTCAGAAATAACCATGTCACAAAGAAAGTTGTACAACAGAAGCTACAAAATGAGCTGAAAAACTAACAACACTATAGTGCAGAATACAACTGTTCAAAAAGTAACCCACGAAGGTTGGAAGAGTTCCCATTTATGCAATACGAGGGTCTCCAACATCCCTCCTTAACTCGAGGGACTCGGCTGCTCTAACTGCCAGTGATCAATCACTTTACACAAAACTGCTCGGCTGCCCTTGGGAATTCTTTTAGTGGCCTGCTGAACTCCGAGTTGAGGGTGGAGAATTCGAGGAAGGGGTCATTTAGTGCAGGAGACACTCTTCCTACGAATCCTCAACCTTGTTCCTTCATGCTTGGCTAGCATTTGGCTCATAAATGCCTAGCCTTGGTCCAAAATTTGTCCAAAAATCTGCAATAACTATGTGTTAGCCTTCTTGGTCAAGTGACTATTCTCATTCGTTCAACTAACATAAATATACTCAAAAAAACATGCATAAACTATGAAAAATGGTGGATTGATGAAGAGAAATAGGTAAAATGAGCCCAATAAGTTACCAATTTTTGGGGCTCATCATCATCCCCCTGCTAAATGGGCTGCTCATCCTCTGAGCAACTAATCTAGCTCATCATCCTTGATAGCTTTGACTGCCTCTCTCACGTCCCAGGCCTCCGAGGTGATGTTTTCTTCTCAGTCATGAAATCCTACTTTTCTTTCCACTTCCTCCCACTGCCTGTTTTCCTCTTCTTCCTGAACTCTTTCCAGCAATCCCAAAAGCAAGGGAGGACTGAACTTTAGGCCAATCCAATTGGCCTGCATATTTTGATTTGACTGTTTATAGAGGGGTGCCATTGCCAAGGCCTCCCTGATCCTGGTTGGAGAGTGGTATTTTCTTATCTTCAAACTGTGGGGTAGTGTGTTCCACCTCGTTGTGCAAGCATGAAGGTAGTTATCCCCCAACAGTCTCTCCATGTCCTCAAAGTGGGCAATAGCTTGAGCTTGTCGTTCATTGTAATCTGGTAACTCTTTACGGTTTTTGGTCAAGTGCGCGTGGGTGATTTTCAATGCTGAGGGATCCTTTGGCTCTGCTTTGATCATTAGTGGTTCACTGAGTTCCCCGTTCATAATATCTTGGACCTCTGCTGCCCTTTTTTCCTCATGATTCAAACAAGAGGCCATGGCCATAAGTTGCACATCTCCTACCACAGTGTTGGGATCCCACGAATTCATGTTTGGAAGGGTCAAGTTGTGTAAATAAAACTATGATAATTTAGCCTTGTCCTCTGATGAGCTACTGTCACATAAAGCCATAAATTGATGATGGTTTTGAAATGGAGTAGTGCCCCTTTGGGCCAAGGTGTTAATCTGGAATTGCAACCATCGATATTTAAGGTACAAAGTGTATGAATTGGTAGGCTACCTACACTGTATGGCCTCTATTGCCCAGCTGGCCATGTAGGCCAGTTGGGCTTCCTTCTCATGAACCTGTTGCCTTAGAGACTGTATCTCCTCTACTGCTTGTAACTCCTTCTCCTGTAGTTGTTTTGTTAGTGCCTCGATCTTAGCCTGCAGCCCACCCTTTCTTTGCTTTTCATTCAAGGTTTCTTTGTCTGTTGGAGGCTTTTCCCGTTGCTATTGTTCTCCTAGAATGGAGGGCCTGTCTTCCTTATGGATTCCCTGTAGCTGTAGCTGCTGTCTCAGTAGCTCATTTTCTTCCTGTAGTTTGGCCCTTTGAATGCTTTCCACATGCTTCACCATGGCCAATTCTTTCCTTGACTCCCTGCGTTGTTCTCCGAGGGGGCCTATGTCTGCCACACCCTTGGACTTGGTGATCCTCATCGAAGTGTGAGTCCTCATTCTTTCTTCTTCCAATGCAAAGAATAGTGGCAGCACACATTTCTGGGGAATTATTTTCCTAGCTTCTAATAGGTTATAGTATGAGCCCAAACTGGGTTGATGGCTTGGTTCCAATAATTCCTCTGTCCTTTCTTCTTGCTGTGGTCGTTTGGCCCCCTTTTCCTTCAATTTCTCGGTCTCCTTTAGCTTAGCCCGAGTTTCCTGTAGAGCTTTCTTAGCTTCCTGTAGAATTGTCTTCGAGTCCATTGTCTTCAGTCTTTCTCTCCAGGTGGAAGCTTTTGGGCTTCCTCGCTCATAGGTGAAGGAAATCTTTGAAGGAGACCCTTCCTTTGGTTTAGGGGTTGTGTCCTCAATGATAATTGGCTCCTTTGACTGCGGTTGGGGTCTGCCTACTTTGATCCTTGTGCTCCTTCTTGCTTTAAAGTACATGGAGGTTTGCCTCTTTTGCTTCCCTTTTTGTTTTGGAGGTGTTTTTCAGGCAGCAAGCACAATTGCTGCCTCTCTTGCCAATATTTCCTGTGATTTCCCTCTTTGTTGTTCTGTTTTCATGCTTCCTCTAGAAGCCTATGTGTCAATTGCTTCTGCCTGTATTGCGGCAATTTTAGGATCTGTCTTTGCCTTTTGTTTTGGTGTGACTGCTGTGGCTATGCCAACCTTTACTTGGGATGTTTCTACCTTCTCTACTCTACTCTACAGTCTCTTTTCCCTTGGTGTTTGTGTTGTTGTTCCTTGCTTTGTTTTAGGCTCAACAATTTGGCCCTTTCCCTCTTTCTCCTTTTGTCCTGCTTGTGCTTGTTTGTCCTGTGTTTCTTTACCACTGGTTTTCTCTCCTGCTTCAGTGTGTTCCCCTTCTTCACTACTGGATGAGGTGAGTTCCTTGGCCAGAATTCTAATATCATCATCTTTGGTCATGTTTCAGAAAATTTCCCAAGAGAGGGGGACAGTGTAGGTGTGGAGGGCATCTTCCACTAAAAGGTTGATGAGCCCATGATGGGCTAACTGATCGTGTGTCCCTTCCTTCAATTTTGTGCCACATTCACTTAATGATTGTAGAAGAAAATAGGGGATGCTCAACTTCTCTTCTAGAGGTAAATCCATTCCATGTCTTAGTTTATTCAGCAACCTAAAATGATAGTCGTAGACAATGCTGAACCTCCCTTCATAGGTAATGTCTTTTATGATTTGGAAACTGACTTCGCTCCAGAGAGGAGGTAAGCTGGTTCTCCAGACCCCGTTCTTGTCTTCTACAGGATGTTCCTCAGGCAGGAAGAATGCTTTCTTGGCTGCCTGGCCCAATGACCTTTCTTATTTGCTCCAAGGGAGCCCTAATGGGAGACTAGTAACACGACTGATGAGCTTAGGGGTAACTTCTAGGGTCAAACCCCTAAAATTCACTGTGGCCTGTGTCTGTAATTCAGGTTTTAGGGACATTAAGAATTCCTCCGTTATCTCATCGTCATGACCCTAAATTTTGTCACAAAAGGACATCCAATTGGCACGGGTGAAGAGGTCCACCACCGCTGGATGCTCAGGAAGCTTGCTGGGATCCGAAGGTTCTTTTTTGATAAACCCTCCTAGCATGGTGAGAGTCCCCTGTTTTATGCTCTGATCAGAAAAAGGAAATGTTGTTTATGGATTTCTCCCCTGAACTCTAAGAAGGGATTTCAACTATCAATTAGCACCAATTTCCTGGCTTTAAGGCTGTTGCTACCCAGAACTCGACTGTCTGATTATGAAGGAAGAAATTGGGTTTCCACAGACATAGTACAGAGCTCAATGTTTATTCCCAGCATACATACAAACATGCAAATTCAAATTCTTCATACATAGGCTAGCCCTCACAGTTGCGTATCTTTCCCACATGAGATTTTTTTTTTTCTTAACAGGAACTATGGAGGAGAATTTTGATGCAAAAATGACTGAGAAATATCGTGCAACACACAAGAAAACTGCTATTTACAACTCACAGGCGGATGTTTCTCAGACTCCCCCAATTTGAGACAGTTCAATTAACCACCTTTTCGAAACATACCATGCATGGAAGAGTGTTTTCGAGCCTACCTCTCTTAGAACTCGAAATTCGACAAAGAAAATTCTAGGCTTCCCTGCTCTAGAAAGCTGTGCCGTACTTCCTGTAGAGCTGCTCCCTGTAGAACACTTGCCGGCTTCTGTAGGATGTCGCTGCACCTTTGAACGAGCTCGGACCATGGGAGATTTTTTTGAAATAGGCTGAAAAACTCGGTGGAGGATGACAGGTTAATAGATTTCAGAAGCAGAGGATGCGTACTTCGGCCGAGGACGTTGCAAGTGCAAATGAATAGCGGGTGGTGAGAGTCTTAAGCCGAGTATATTTTAACTACGATGCAATTCGTGGTGAGGGAATGAGGTGGCCGGACCGAACCATTGATCCAATGTCATAGCCATCATTTCTCTGTGTGTCTCTAACCGCCATCACCTCCCCTCTACCATTAACCACCACCACCACTACCAGTCCCGACGATTTTCCCTGATTGGACACTCCACATGTGTCGACTGCACGTCTCATCGGCAAATTTGAACATAACTGAGCTTGTTCGGATCCCACGAAGCCATGTAACTGGCTGAGGGTGGCCAGTTGACTGGCCACCAATCTTGTTCAATCTAAACCATTTTCACAGTCATGCAGTTTTCTAAATATAGTTTATGCAATTGACGAATGAGTTTAGACACTTACCTGCATGGCCGTGGATGCATTATGCAGACTTCGGGTCTTGGAACCACTGCTTCACTTTCTGCTGCCTCATGCACGGGTGTTAGAACCCATTCCTTCATTTGTTGATGCTATATGCATGGGTTTTGGAACTCGATCCTTCGGTTGCCAATGCTGCATGCACAGGTTATGTTGGGTTTCGGCTGCCAAGGATGTTTCCACATCCAAGAGGATCCTTCTAGATGTTCCTTTGTTGATCTCGGTTGTCCCTGCCTCCAGAGTATGTTTTCTAGAGGGATCAACTACTATAGGATTCCTGTAGGATGTCCTGTAGCTGCTTCTCTTCCTGGGATGCAGGCTAAACGAGCAGGGCTATATTGCGGATGAGGGATTCGTTGATGAAGAGTCTAGATGGAGTTTGGACAGGTAGGGTGTGTGAGACTTTGTTACTTGACTTGTCACTAAAAATTCTTGCTCTCAATCTGAGGAAGCAGGGTTTCCTGTATGACTATGTAGGAACACATAAACAGGTGGGTGACGAAGCTGTAAAGAGATGGAACAGGGTGCCATATGGTGATGGGTGGAAACAGGGGTGGCTGCAGGCCTAAAAAATAGATTCCAACCGTCAGATTCCCTCCAAGATCGATTTTGGCTTGCCCGAAGGTTCTACAGGTTGTTTCTTGTAGAAGACATAAACTGCCTGTAGAATAGGCAGAGCTTCCTATAGAAGGTGAAATATGCTCCCGAATGTGATCAAATCCTAGGAGAGGTCAGTGGTCATGGAGGAAGTGTTTGTGAGGGTGTCCTGTAGCCTGGTGTGGACCCCTGTCCTTGTTTTTGCGCGACCTTCGTATCCTGCAATATATTCCCTGCAACCTGCAATTATTCCACAGAGATTAGGCCTGTTTTTTTTTTTTTTTTTTGAGAGACAGCTGGGGTGCCTCCATGAGGTTTTCACCCTCACTGTCTACCCCGGGTGCCTCTAAGAAGTTTTCACCCAAGGATCCTTTTATTTCATTTCTCTGTTTTTTTTTTTTTTGATGCTGAAGGTGTGGGTGGAGTAGAGACAGGGCCCTGCTCCACTACCAGCACTGATTTGTCCAAAGTTTCAATGACCTCCTACCTCGAAAGGGGTTTCCTATAGATTTTCAATCGATGCCCATTGACGAGCATGGGGATGGATTCTTCATCAATGGTCCTAATAAGGACTAAACCATTGTCGTTGCATTTCTCCATTATATATGGTCCTAACCACCTTGTCCTCAGTTTCCCTTTGAAATCCTTGTATCTCGAGTCATACAGCAGCGCCCAATCTCCTGGCTGGAATTTCTTTTCATTAATATGCCAGTCATGCCATATCTTCCTCTGGAGTTGAATTAATTCTGAGTGGAGGAGGGCTTGCATTCTCTGTTCATCTAATCCATTCAGCTGCAGTAATCTTTCCCATTGTGCATGGATGAGATCTAGGTCTAGCTGAGCTGCCACCCTCAATGTGTTGTACTCGAATTCTATGGACAACAGAGCCTTCTTCTTGTAGACCAGCTCATAAGGTGTGAAACCTGTTGTAGTTTTCCAAGTGGTGTTGTAGGCCCAGGTGGCCTCAACCAAGCGATTTACCCAATCCTTCCTATTGCTGCTCACCACTTTAGTCAAAATCTCTTCCAACGATCTATTAGTAATTTCCACCTACCCATTAGCTTGAGGATGATAAGGGGTGGAAGTTCTGTGCTTGATCTTGTGATGAGCGAGCATGTCTTCAATCAGGTTGGAGGTGAATTGACTTCCTTGATCGGTGACTAGCTCTCTTGGGTAGCCAAATTTGTAGAAGATGTTTTCCCTTAAAAACTTAGCCACTTTTTCTTCTATCGTTGCCTTGATTGCCTTGGTTTCTACCCACTTTGTCAGGTAGTCTGTGCACACAATGATGTAAGACCTTTGCTTTGAAGGAGGGTTAATAGGACCCACAAAATCCATGCCCCACTTCTCAAATGGCTCAAAGGTCACTTGAGGTTGGAGGGGCATTTCATCCCTTGGAGTCGGTTTCCCCATCCTTTGACATCGGTCACATTGGCTGATGTATCTTCTGACATCTTGATGAAGAGTGGCCAATAGTAGCCTGCCTGTAGAATTTTGAAGGCAGTCCTTCTCACTGCAAAGTGACCTCCACAAGGCTCATCGTGACAGGTCAGGAGGATGTCGAAAACTTCCTCCTCCCTAACACAATGCCTCAAGATCTGATTTGGGCCAAGTTTAAACAGGTTTCCCCTGATCCAAGTGAATGGGGCACCTTTCCTCACAATTTTTCTCTTCTCTCTTGAGGATAGGTGTGGAGGGAACTGTGCTGAGACCAAGTAATTTGCTATATCAGCAAACCATGGAGAGAGTACTGAAATAGCAAACAGGTGTTCGTCTGGCATCTCGTCATCCACTGTCCCTTCTTCACTTGCAGGCAAATCCAATCTAGACAGAAAGTCAGCAACAACATTTTCCTTACCTTGCTTGTCCACAATGGTCAAATAAAATTGCTGCAACAAGAGTAACCATATAATGATACGAGCATTTACATCAATCTTATTCATTAAATATCTAATCGCAGCATGATCAATGTGTAAGAATGTCTGATAACCAGTGATGTAGTGTCTGAACTTGTTTAGGGAGTGGACTACAGCTAGGAACTCTTTTTCGGTTACAGTATAGTTCATCTCTGCCTTGGACAGGTTTTTGCTGACAAAGTATATGGCATATGGTAGTTTCTCCTCAACTTGTCCTAAGGCTGGCCTTATGGCTTTGTTCGAGGCATCGGTGTGGATGTTGAAAGGTAGGGCCCAGTTTGGACCTCTCAAGATCGGGGCGGACACCAGCTTATCTTTCAACTCATCCAGAGCCCCTTGACAGTTGTTAGTCCATTTAAACTCAACATCTTTTCCTAAGAGGCCAAACAATGGCGAGGCTAGCTTACTGAAATCTTTAATGAATCTTCTATAATATCCCGCTAAGCCTAGAAAACTTCGAACATCTCTTACCTCTTGAGGAGGTGGAACCTTTTCGATGATAGCAATTTTGTTAGGATCCACCTGTAATCCTTGCTGAGAAATGGTATGACCTAACATGGTCCCTTCAGTCATCAGGAATTCACATTTTTTAGGACTGAGGGATAGGTTCATCTCAATACACTTGGTTAAAACTTTTCCCAGGTTAGACAATGCTTCTTGGAAGTTAGACCCATAAGGAGTAAAGTCATCCATATAGATTTCCACTGAATCGTGAACCAGCTCAGCAAATATGCTCAATACTGCTCTCTGGAAAGTGGTAGGAGTGTTGCATAGCCCAAAGGGGAGGACCTGGTAGGAAAAGGTTCACCAAGGACAAGTGAAGGTGGTCTTATCTTGGTCTTCCAGGCTGATTTGGATTTGATTATACCCGTTGAACCCATCTAGGAAAGAAAAGAACTTCTTCCCTGCCATCCCATTTAGCACTTGATCTATGAAAGGCAAAGGGAAATGGTCCTTCTTGGTGGCTTTGTTAAGTTCTCGATAATCTACACAGATTCTCTACTTCCCATTTTTCTTGGGTATAAGCACTAGAGGAGAAACCCATTCGCTGTCCGAGATGCGGTAGATGAATCCTGCATCCAAAAACTTTTGCAATTCTTCTTTAACGATGTCCTTAAGGGCTGGATTCATTCTCCTCTGAGGCTGCCTAACTGGTTTAAAATCCTCTTTAATGTAAATGTGATGGGTACAGACCGAAGGGTGGACTCCTTTCATCTTCTTATAGCTCCAATCAAAGGCATCCAAATGGTGGCTCAATAAGCTACAAAGATCCTTCTCCTGAGTGGAAGATAGGGATGAGCTGATCTTTAAGGTTCCTTCAGGGCCAAATTCCACATTTTTAACTCTGGGTGAGGTCGAATAGGCCACACAGAGGTCCACTAAAGCGTTGGCTTGGGTACCTTCCACTAACCCCTCTAACGATAGTGCACTGGGAGGTGGATTTTGAATCAAATTCTCGATCAAGTCATCCTCGGTCAAAGGACCTCCCTTGGCGGCTTCTATTGTGCACAATGGTGCTGAGTAGACTTCACCCTCATCTTCCTCCGGAAACTAGAGTGGTAAGTCATGTTCTAACAGAGGTTGGGCAGGAGGGTATAGGACTAGATGTTTGGACATAGGCCCATTCTTGATGGTCATGCTTCCAGCTCGAAAAATGATGTAAGCATCCGCAGTAGCTAACCAAGGCCTTCCCAAAATGAAGGGGTATCTAGTGAGTTTTGCCTTTGGCTGAAGGACCAAAAAGTCCGCAGGGTACTCATAAGAATAAACAGAGACTAGGAAATCCTCCACAATCCCCTCGGGAGTCACGGTGGAGTGGTCTTCCAATTGCAGTACTGTCAAGGTCTTTCTTAAGGAACTCTGAAGGTTGAGTTTGAGCATAGTGTCCCTAGTAATCACATTGATGGTAGCCCCTAGATCAATCAAGGTGTGGGGGATTATGGTGCCATTGATGTGGACATAAACAATAGGACTCCCAGGGTCCAAATATTTTGGACAGATTACTTGTCCCAACATCAGATCGGATAGTTTTCCTATGAAATTGATAGTCGGGGCATCTCTCTTACACCTGCCTGGGTGCCTGAAACACTTCTCCTTGATCAATTTGTTGTAGATTGGTACATCTTTTATGGCCTGGAGAAGTGGGATTTTCACACACAACTGTTTCAGTTCTCCCAGAAGTTCAGTCTCCTCTAGGTTTGGTTGTGTGGCTACTGTTAGTCTCTTAGGAAAGGGTGGAATGGCTTTGGGTTCACTTTCCTGTTTCCTTTCCTCATCCTCCAGGGGAGGAGGTTGGAGATCTCGAAGGACCCTTCCAGACTGTAGGTTGATCTCCTGAATCTCCACAGCATAGGTAGGGCATGTCGTCTCTCCAATGTATACCTGCTGGTCTTGTCTATTGTTGGGGTTTGGGTTCGGTTGAGCAGGGATCTGGGGTTGTCTTGGAGGAGCAGGAGGTAATGGTTGTAGTTGAGTAGGAGGTGGAGGAAAAATAGTGGGAGGAGAGTTGTATTGGGGCCTCCACCCTGGTTGAGGTGCATTACACTGAGGTTGTGGCTGGACATGAGAGTGAAATGAATGAGCAACAGGTTGAGTATGGTATTGAGATGGATAAGACCAAGGAGGAGGTGTGGACCAGGAATAATGAGCAGGGGGCCCCCAGGAAGGCATGTGAGCGATTGGTTGGGGTTGTAAAAAGTTTGGGATGTTCCTTGCATCCCCTGTTGGTAAGGTCTGGACCCATCCGGCCTCCTTTGGTTAAGGAAGTAGAGTGGCTCAGTGGCCCCTTCAGCCCCTTGGTACATGGCTTTAAGTCCAGGTAAGGTTTGGCACTGGTTCGTGGGGTAGTATTCCTCACAAACGAAACATACCTCCACTGAGTGCAATGGACACTCGTTCTTAGGATGCTTCCTTGTACATCTGGGACAAAAAATGGCCAAAGCCCTCTCAGCTTCCTCTTTCTTCTGTTGGATTCATAAAGTATCTAGTTGCATGGAAATGTTCTGTCTCATCTCACTTTTGAGGTCTTCCATCTGATTAGCAAACTCATTTTTGGAGAAGGTGGTACTAGCTGAGAGTGGATTCCCCCTACCTCATTTCCGGGCTACCCTAGAGTGGTTTCTAAACATAGTCTTTATGTCCTCATAAGATAGTTGGTAGATGTGTCCTCCAGCTAGCAGATGGAGGGTATCTAGAAGGTCTTTGGGGACTCCTCAGAGCAGACCGGCTTCAGAGATTCAGGGTCAAGCGTGCAACTAGGCCGTTTATAGCTAAGTTGGAACCTTTCCTCGTAGTCTTCTAAAGACTTATCACTTCCCATGGTCATCTGAAAGACCTCTCTCTTTGTTTCCTTTGACCTACAGCCGTCCCGGTGTTATAGACATTTTTGTGCCTTATAGCATGGAGCATGAAATGTCGATAATCTAAGGGATCCAAAGTCCCTAAACATGTTGTTCCTACCCCTAGAGGAACAAGGTCAGCAAACCACAACACTAAATATCAGTTCTCCACCTGAAAACACTCAAAAACAGGCTAATTCTGGATCATGTCAACTGCTCCACTGAGCATCTGCGCTGAATGTCAACTGCTCCACTCTGTACCTGCGCTGAATGTCAACTGTAAAGAAGGCTACCTGCGCTGGGCGAGTTTGGCCAAGTGGCACAGTCATTCCTCAAGGTGTCAATGCCCAGGAAGCTTCCAAAATGACACTTGGATCAGGGAATTCGACTGGTGATGAGTAAGAGGGCCTAGATCTCCAAGTGGAAGCAAGAACCTCCAAGTGGACTCAAGAACTGAAGAATAACTAAAGTGGGAGAGGACACTAGTCAGCTCCATGCCAAGCTCAAGCTGACTCATCCTTTCTCCAAAACTCCTATATATAGAGCTCTCTCATGAGGTCTAAGGAGGCTGGAATCTTGTGAATGTAAGGAAGTGCTGTTGGTTTGAGTATAGAACTATTGGGTGATTTGCTTGAAGGAGGTGAAGAGGAGATTTCTTTTTGCTGGGAGGTGATGCTGGATTGGGCCTTTTATGGTTGTATCACTTCCTGAACTTTACTTCTTCCATTAATAAAGCATTTGAGTTTCTTCTATATGCATGTGTCTCAATGGCGTATTGATACTTGTATATTTGATTTATTCTAATCCTTGAATAAATTATGAATGTATGCTGCTTGTAGTTTCTCTTTCTTGTTATTTTGCAGGATCTTGGTGTAGCTGGGCCAGTGAAAGAGCAAGGAGCTGGGAACAAACAACAAAGAGGGAAGATTGGATTAATCATTAGCGGAAGACAACGGTTAGTGGATATCTTTCTCCCCTCTCTTATATCTCATAAAGAAGTAATCTCGAATAGCTTTGCTTTGATTGTTGCTGAGGTACTATCACCCTTAGAGTGGGATAGGGTCATTCCGTATTGGATACTTTTCCCAACAACAAATTGGCGACTCCACTGGGGAACATATCTTGTTGGTTGTTTGTGTTTTTGCTATTCATTTCATAAACACAGGGAGTACCGAATCGAACTGCATTTGGATCTTTCAAATGCAAAGTAGAGGGCAGCTACTCTAGCTCAGTTTCTGGGCAAGTTTATGATTTGAAGAGCTGATTCACAAGGACTCTGAACAGCTCTTAGTGATAGCTTTTCATCCTCCTTTTCATCCCTTAGTGTGTACTTGACTGATAGCTTCTGATTTGGCCAAAAACTGTGAATTTTTGAGCAATCTGTGACCCGGAAACCAAGAGAAACGAAAGTTTCGTTCTTCAGTGCAGGCTGTGTGAAGGCTGTCTGCATTTCAGCGCAGTTCCCGAAGGGGCTACCTGCGCTGAATGTCAAACTGACAGTGCACTACCTGCGCTGAACCAGTCTTGCCTTGTGCTACTGGGGTTTCCTGCTGTTTCTTGCCCTGTTTTCACCCTTGTTTTGCAGCCTGTTACCAGTCAATGTACCTATCTGAAACCAACTTTCCTTGCCACTATTCTGCCTCGGTTGTATAAAGAAACTGTATTTGTTCTTTGTGTATTTCTTATATCATTTACAGTTTCCCATAATGAAAGTGAACTAGTCTTGCTGTGGCCTCTTAGATCTAGACCTGTGATAAAGTGTCGTTTTGATCTTAAGAGTTAGTTTGTTTGTTGTTCATAGCTGATTGAGCTTTTGCTTTCGTCATATGGTTTGAGTTTATATATTTCTGGTGTCGAAACAAGTAAATCTTAAGGTGTCTTTTGATTTTGGACAAGCTTGTTTGCTTTCACTTGAAATTGAATTCAAAGTTATACAACAGCTTTCTTTTTGTATCGCACAAACATTAAGAAAGAGAAAAGAAATACCTGCATTGTGCATGTGCATCTTTGACAGTTTGCATGTTGATTTAGGAAAAAGTGCATTAGTGTGTGCTCTATGATCTGTGTGAAAAGATGTTGTCTTTCTTTTCCCTCAGTAGTTAAGATTTTCAAAGTTGAAAGATTGAAAAGCTTGCTTATCATCTTAGACTGCATTTAGGAGTGTTACTATACATCTCGTGGTGATCCATAAAGGCAAACTGCTAAACAAGATCAACCTTAAAATAAATTGAATTTACATAACAACTCATTGAAACATAACACAAACACATAGAGGTCTAAGCTAGAGACGTGTTCCGGCGTCGTTAAACGTGATATCTTAGCGTTGAGTGGTTGGGTGATTCCTCCACGGTGAAGCGATAAGTATCAATACAGACTTGTGCTCCCACGTACCGTCGCGTATATATTGGGAGACCCCTATAGGAACAAAGCCTTTATCCATAGGAAACCGTGTCGGCCGCCCTACTGATCGCAATGCAGTGAACACAGCATTCACGAAGATCGACCACTCGTACCGTAAAACGTATTCTGTGGTTTTGCGAAAGGTTTGGCACACCCTCTGCCTAGATCTCCAGAGCAGTTTCTTTTGGCCTTTTTCAAACTCTATAACTGAAAAAGTCCATCCGAGCATTTGTCACTTCGGGCTCGTTAAAACATAGAAGGAGACTAGAGTCATCTTTAGCTTTTTCTCGACTCTTAAAAAGTGAAAAAGCAAGTTGTGTCTAAAGCGTCGTTATAAAATTTATTTTAAATGGAACATAATCACCTCCCATTCCTGCGTTGATCTGTAGGTTGAGAACATGGAATGCCCCAACCAAGGAATTCCACATGATGGAAATCCTAGTCCTTTCTCCTCTTGGGGAGAAGTTGGTGCGCCCCACATGGCCACATTGTCGCTTCCAGGACTGACAATTGGCCTGCCTATTTGGCTATTCTCAACCAATGTAGTTCAGAACACCATGGTTACTGAACAGTCGAGTCAACAGTTAGATGAGTCTAGAGCTGCCCACCAGCCTTCTACTTCCTATAACTCTTCCTCTAATCCTTCATCTTCGCAAGGTAGAGCCGGCAAAAGCCAAGCTCCCATGGAGGAGAAGGAGAAGAAAAAGAGAGAGAAGAAGAAGAAGGAGCCTAAGGCGACTGGGGGCAAGCAAAAGACATCTGACAAAAATCCACACACAGCACAGACCAGGCCTAAATCGCCATGTGTCATATGTAAAGGAGACCACTTCCATAGAGATTGTCCCTGTATTCCCCGGATACTAAGGGACTGGTCCCCTCGTTTGCACAATTCGGGAGCATCAACCTCTGATAGCCATGTTGAATGCTTACCGTCAACCAGCGAAAGTGAAGGTTCAAGACAAAGGGGGGGAGCAAGATCCCCCTGCAGACTGTGTGAAGGCGATCACGCCATCCATCGTTGTCCCTTCTTAGACGAAGTGAAGAGAGTTTTGGAAGATCGCCCGGTTTCACCGTTGAGACTTCCTCCTGGATACAAAAAACTCGTGCCAAGTCCTTCGTTGGTTGAAAATACAGCTGGCCCGCTCAAGTGGTCAGCTGAAGCGTCAGTCATTGAAAATGAACCTACTGAATCCAGACCAGACGAAAGTCTAAAGGTTGATACGGCAGTTGACCCGGTTCTTCCTTCAGAGGTTTCATCCTCAAATGACACCGTCACTGAAGATTCATCTTCAAATGACACCCTCACTGAAGAGAATAAGGATGACACCATCCAGATTCTTTTCATCAACACAGATTCTGATGAGCATCAGGGCAATGTGCCCATTCCTTTATCGCAGGAAGGAACATCGTCAGGGTCATATCCGGCCGTGTATTCGGTCCCACCACCAAGCAACCTGGTTGTGTCCTTTGATTGGAACCAACTAGGCAGACCTCTGTTGCCAGCCAGTATACCATTCAGAATCATCGTCCAAATTTACAGAATGGTAATGGCTGGAACTATCATTGATGAAGGGGCATCTGTGAGTATCCTTTCCTCTATTGCTTGGAAAGCACTGGGTTCCCCGACGCTTTTTCCTGAGATAAGAAATCTCTCGGGTTTTGATAAAGGAACCAGTCGACCATTAGGGATCCTCCCCAATGTGCCTGTTACATTGAAAGGGAAGACCGTTCAAATGAACGTGATGGTCGTTCAAGGACCCTTGGATTATAACCTACTCCTTGGACGAGACTATAGTCTCCTCACTCTTTAGATTAATGTGTTTTCCACACGAAGGAAGGATGGTCAAGCTCGTAGACCAACTTTCATTTCCGGGATCACGCATCGCAAATAGTCATATACCAACCCTCAATGGTCTATTCACTCAAGAAATGTCTCCACCCCCAGTCCTCCTTCCCGATGAGCGTGAGTGATTCAGAAAGATGGGACTGGAACCCAGGGGGCATGCATCCTGGTCTGCTTCGGGCAGAGGAAACCTTGGGTATAAAGTAGAATTTCCGCGGGAGAATATGACTAGTCCGTACCCCATCCGAAAGAAGGAAGAGGGGTTGTTCTGGAATAGGATTCTTTTGTTAAGGTTACTTGTTTGACAAAGGTCATTCACCATTGTCTACTTCGGTAGACAGTGCTGAGGAGATGTTTTCGTTTGATGGTGTTAACAAAACAATCTTTGGGTAACCAAAAGAGGCAAGCCTCCCTCAATAACATTAATGTTTTGTCTTTGAGTAGTGTTCTTCTCTTGTCGCAAGTAGCTGCTCTCTTGTCGCAAGTAGCTGTTCTCTTGCGATCTTGCAAAAGATCTGTTAAAAGTTAGGCTGACGGGAAGACAAGTACCGCATAAGACCTGTTAAAAATAACGAGAAGACAAGTATCGTTAACATTAGACTGGCAAGACGACAAGTAGCTGTGAACACCCAAAGAAAAACAGAGGTGGGGGAGAGGAGGGGCAGCCTTGAAATTGTATTTTATACCTGGGGGCATGCAAACCTTTTGGAGTGCAAGCCAAGAGCGGTTATTTATCTGTTTTTTGGATTAGTCGTTTCCTAACTTGCATAAAGAAAGGATGTGGGGCAAAGGTCAAAATTTGCCAAATTAGGAGCATAGCTTCGTGAGATAAAGCTCCATAAAAAAAAAAAAAAATAGCTATCTCACAGGAGACATTTATTATCTTATGACTGGTATATCGAGCAGTTTTACCGCGGAATTTATGCTCGTTAAAAAATAGAAAAGCGAGATCCGAGCAGTTTTAGCACATAGTTCATGCTCGTTAAAAAATAAACATAAGATTGAGCAGTGTTTTGGTGCATTCAAGCTCTTTAAAAAATGAACCCAATACCGGTAAATAACCATTGTGATCGTAAATTTATTAGCCATAAAAAGCCTTGGTTGTGTTTTGCACCTGCCACCTCCATTCCATTTGGCCGATCGTTCACCTCCATATGATTGTTCACCCATTTTGAGGAACAGCTGCGAAGAGTGATTTCACCTAGCCATCCTTGTGACACTGCCGTGATTGGAAAATTCCAACCTGTACCTGGAATCTGCTGCTATCCCTGTTTATCACTCGTTCCTCAAAAGACGAGTCTTCTTTGAGCTCTTTTCATCTGACTCGTAAAATATGAAAAGTTTGCTGAGTTTTGGCCTTCCAGCTTGTTAAAAGGACCGGAAGAGCTATCCCTCCTCTAGATTTTAATCTTTTTGGACCTGAGGGATTATTACACAAAAAGGTTGAGCGCTTGTTTTATTCGGCTCGTTAAAATTATCGAAAATCATCCCTTCTGTATTTTTTTATACTTTTTCGGACTTAAGGGATTAGATGACGAAAAAGGAATTTTGGAGTTAACTTTCCGTACCTTTTCAGACTCTCTAAAAATGAAAAGGACCGAGTGTTCCTTGTCGTTAAACTCGTTAAAATGATTAAATAGCGACAAACTTGTCTTTAGACGAGAACGAGTTTCCCTATCGCTAGGCTCGTTAAAACATAGCGATGGGCTTGCCCGAAGGGCAGGTTATAGAACAAGCATATGTTATCCTCCTCAAGCTTGACAAAAATAAAGAGGTACTGGTCAGAAATGACTGGGGAAAAATTGGGAGAACCTCAAAGCTTAATGGTAGCAAGTCGCTCTTGAACATGACACTTTTCCTCCGTATCACATCGGGTTGGGTTGTTTCATTCACCGGTCTCATCACCATGGTCTTCGCCAAACCATCCACATTTGGGGTAATGCTACCGATCCATCGCATCAGTGTCGTTATATGTTCAAGAGATGTTGTTCAGAAAGAGTCAACCGTGTCCCATCCACTGCCATACATTATCCTTCATCCACCCATGATCGCCACCCTGAATCATATTTCACAGATTGTTTTCACCTCCACTAAAATCATTAGCTCCGTTCCGTGTCACTGATGTGGGATTCATTAAGGCCCTCCTTTGACGGATCGCTTCTTGTCGACTTCAGCTCATTATCCAAGAAGTTGATCTAGGAACACCCCCCCAGTACTTTGAAGCTTGCATGCCTCAATGGCAAGTTTCTCACTTCCGGCGACAGGTATACATCAATGACCTTCGACCGGAAGATTTTGCGTGGTGTTCGACGCCAAGTCCTATATTCACACCACGTGAATTGTACTGCAGTACCTTGAGGGTCATTATCATTATCGGTGATTCCTCTCGCGCTTGTTAACGGTTTACATTATTGACCGGTAATCAAGCGATGTCTTTCCATGTTCGACTTCAGCGCAATTCTCACATGGATCGACTTGTACTTAGAGTGAAGATCGAACGAGTTTGAAGACCCCGGATCTAGTTTCATCCATCCGGGCTGCGATATATATTCAGGATATAAAGACATTTGACATGTACATCGTTGCAGCAGATGATCATCCTACTCAAAGGATGATAATTTCACCAGAGAATTATCAGTCTACCATCAGACGATCGTCTGTTCTATGTACCAAAATGAATTTATAAAGCTGAGCATGGGAATGCCCGCCTCAGCTAGATCATGAAATCAGAATGAAAAATAATGTATTGTATTGTATTTTATTACAGGTCACCTCTCAGCGATTGAATGAACTTCGGATCCTCCTGATAAAGCATTTCACCCGATAAACGACCTCATACTTTAGGGGGCAACTGTTATAGACATTTTTGTGCCTTACAGCATGGAGAATGAAATGTCGATAATCCAAGGGATCCAAAGTCCCTAAACATGTTGTTCCTACCCCTAGAGGAACAAGGTCAGAAAACCACAGCACTAAATATCAGTTCTCCACCTGAAAACACTCAAAAACAGGCTAATTCTGGATCATGTCAACTGCTCCACTGAGCATCTGCGCTGAATGTCAACTGCTCCACTCTGTACCTGCGCTGAATGTCAACTGTAAAGAAGGCTACCTGCGCTGGGCGAGTTTGGCCAAGTGGCACAGTCATTCCTCAAGGTGTCAATGCCCAGGAAGCTTCCAAAATGACACTTGGATCAGGGAATTCGACTGGTGATGAGTAAGAGGGTCTAGATCTCCAAGTGGAAGCAAGAACCTCCAAGTGGACTCAAGAACTGAAGAATAACTAAAGTGGGAGAGGACACTAGTCAGCTCCATGCCAAGCTCAAGCTGACTCATCCTTTCTCCAAAACTCCTATATATAGAGCTCTCTCATGAGGTCTGAGGCTGGAATCTTTTAAATGTAAGGAGGTGCTGTTGGTTTGAGTATAGAACTATTGGTTGATTTGCTTGAAGGAGGTGAAGAGGAGATTTCTTTCTGCTGGGAGGTGATGCTGGATTGGGCCTTTTATGGTTGTATCACTTCCTGAACTTTACTTCTTCCATTAATAAAGCATTTGAGTTTCTTCTATATGCATGTGTCTCAATGGCGTATTGATACTTGTATATTTGATTTATTCTAATCCTTGAATCAATTATGAATGTATGCTGCTTGTAGTTTCTCTTTCTTGTTATTTTGCAGGATCTTGGTGTAGCTGGGCTAGTGAAAGAGCAAGGAGCTGGGAACAAACAGCAAAGAGGGAAGATTGGATTAATCATTAGCGGAAGACAACGGTTAGTGGATCTCTTTCTCCCCTCTCTTATATCTCATAAAGAAGTAATCTCGAATAGCTTTGCTTTGATTGTTGCTGAGGTACTATCACCCTTAGAGTGGGATAGGGTCATTCCGTATTGGATACTTTTCCCAACAACACCCGGTATTTGTTGTTAAAGCCTTGTTGCATCTGAGCCCATGTTGTGATACTGTTTCGAGGTAGCCCCATGAACCAGCGTAGTGTTTCATCCTTGAGGGTAGAAGGAAATAGTTTCAACTTTTGCTCGTCCTCTACATAGTCATAAGTTCGACAAAGGACAACAAACTCAAATAGGAAGGTATCAGGGTCTTCAGTGGTCAATCCATGGAAATGAGGTAAGGATGAGGGACTTATGTTTTTCATCTTCATGTCCCCGTTGGTCTCTTGGATGGGAAAGGCACCTTCTATTCTCTACTTATCTTCTCTACCATTTCTGTTTTCAACCATGGTCTTAAAAGGAATGTTTTCTTGCTCTTATTCTATTATAGGATCTTCGTATATCTCAGGAGGTTCACCTATAGGTTCTTCTGGATCATTGCCACCAAAGAAGAGAGAAGGGTGACTGAGTGATGTGGTGGGGGTGTTGGGTAGGAATTTTCCAGTATTGTCTCTATTTCTACGAGGCATGAAATGAAATATTTTTGTTTGCTTTTGTTTTTGTTTTGTTTTTTTTTTAACCTGCAAAATTGAAATAGATTTAATTGCAACTAACTAAAATCTATCTTGCTAAAATGAAAATGCGGAATTGAAATGAAAGCAGGAAAGGACTAATCTATTTTGCTGAAATGAAATTGTAGGAATGAAATGCTAGGCTACGCTTACGGAATTGAAATGCTAATTTACGCTTGCAGAATTGAAATTGCAAAATTGAAATGATAATCTATGAAAGTAGGAAAGATCTAATCTAATTTTGCAGAAATGAAATTGCAGAATGGAAATGAAATAAACTACTTAGCAGAAGGTTGTAGTAGAAAATAGAAGAAAAGCAACAATCACAAATACTCTGACGCTTCCCCGGCAAAAACGCCAAAAATATGGTGGGCTCCAGTATTGCAGCAATAATGCTGCAACTCCTCGGACTCCCTTATTTACTTTTATCAACCTGGTAGTTCGTAACAAACTTGGAAGCGACGGTGCTATATGCAGAAGTACTAGATCATGCTGCAGGCTGTCACACAGTCTGCTAGGAGCTTAAGCCAACTTCTATGAGCTCTTAGACGAAGCCTTTAACTGTGATGGATGAAAAAGAACTCAACCAGGGTGTAATCTACTTGCAAAAAGAAGTTGAAGGCTAGAAAGGAACAAAAACCCTAACAAATCCTAGTTTTACTGACTAACACTACTGGTGCAAGTAAAAGGATGAAAGATACAGAAGTGGATGCCATTGACTTCTAGAAAGGTAAAATGCATGTGACTAAGCTCCTTCTAAAGAGAACTATGAAGAAAACATCTTTTTGCATTTTTGAGTAATTTGTCAGAATTATTTTGCATGTGCTTTAACTGTTTTTTACTGTGCAGAGGTTGATTGGTGAAAGGAAATGGAGTAGGCACTTGTAGGAGGTTGGGAAGGTTAGAAGACATCCTAAGGGGTCCCTGGCACCCTTCCAGAGAGTTTCACAATTTTCAGATCTCAAGAAACCGCTTTCGTGAGCTTCTATAGGAAGTCTGCAGGGGTTCTACAGGATGTACTGTAGCTTCTACAGGATGTTTCTATAGGATGTTCCGAAAGGGAATTTTGAAGGGTTGATGGTGGAAGAAAGGTGAAGAAGTCAGTACAGAGGTTGGATGATGATTTGGAGGGCTCCAGGACCTAGCAAACAAAGCGGGTGAGTGATAAGGATGGTTGGATTTGTTCAAGGAGGGGTAGAGAAATGTTGCACAAAAATATGGAAATTAGGTCAAAGTGAGGGAACGTGGCAATTTTGAGGCAAGAATCAGAGTTGGGGGACAGAGAAGGTGGTATTGATGGAGTAGGGGTAGGAAAAGAGGTATCACAGGTGCTTTGCAAGTTATTTTACAAACTATTCAAACAAAGACTTGGAAAACCAAAGACCTAGCTACTTTAACCTAATCTGACCTGAATATCAGCAAAGAAAATGAATAGAATTTTATTGCAACGAATTCATGTGAAATAGCTATGGAAACTAAGCAATCATGAACCTGAAAATGTAACCACAACTGGTATCAATTTCTGCAAATGAGAATTTAACACTAACAATTGCATGATGAAGCAAAGACAGTGTTTTTGGTGGTGACAAGGACACCTTGGTCTTAGCTCATGGTCCCACAGAGGGAGAGGTGAGATCAGGGGTGCTTGATGGCCTTTTTCTGAAGATATTCTCTATTGTTAACCTATCAAAACAATCTGAACATGAAAATCCTTTTTAATCATCAACAATGACCTAGGTAACCAAGCAAGACTGTAATCTACTTAACAGAAATTATTTTGCAAAGACATTAAAAGCATATAACAATACACGAAGGAGGCCTTGGCACTTGGGTTGGGACCAACCCCAAGACCAACAGGCTCCTAAGAAAAGCTCAAAACTGATGCCAAATGAAATTTCTTTCCATTATTCAGAAATAACCATGTCACAAAGAAAGTTGTACAACAGAAGCTACAAAATGAGCTGAAAAACTAACAGCACTATAGTGCAGAATACAACTGTTCAAAAAGTAACCCACGAAGCCTAGAAGCCTTTTTATTTATGCACTACGAGGGTCTCCAATAACCCTCTTTAACTCGAGGGGCTCAGCTTCTCTAACTGCCAGTGATCAGTCACTTTACACAAAACTGCTCGGCTGCCCTTGGGAATTCTTTTCGGTGGCCTGCTGAACTCTGAGCTGAGGGTGGAGAATTCGAGGAAGGGGCCATTTAGTGCAGGAGACACCCTTCTTATGAATCCTCACCCTTGTTCTTCATGATTTGCTGTCATCTGGCTCATAAATGCTTGGCCTTGGTCCAAAATTTGTCCAAAAATCTGCAATAACTATGTGTTAGCCTTCTTGATCAAGTGACTATTCTCATTCGTTCAACTAACCTAAAAATACTCAAAAAACATGCATGAACTATGAAAAATGGTGGATTGATGAAGAAAAATAGGCAAAATGAGCCTAATAAGCTACCCATTTTTGGGGCTCATCAGTCAACATGATAGAATTTGGTCTAGCTAAAACCTTGAAAATCAACCCCTCTCTCTACACATCAGGAAAAGGAGTTATGTGACATGCTAAGAGAGAATCTCGATGTATTTTCTTGGAGTTATAAGTAAATTAAGGGAGTAAACCCTTCGGTGTGTACTCACCAAATTTATAGCAAGGAAGGTTACAAGTCAGTGTGCCAAACTCATAGGAGAATGAACCCAACCCACAAAGACATAATTAAAGGAGAACTGCAGAAGTTGTTGGATGTAGGGTTCATTTACCCTATCGTAGATAGTGAGTGGGTGTCTCCTCTAGTTCTGGTCCCAAAGAAGAATGGAAAATGGAGGATCTTTGTGGACTACAGAGAGTTAAAAAAATCCACTAAAAAGACCGTTTCCCTCTACCTTTCATTGATCATGTCTTGGATGGTCTTGCAGGGAAGAAGTTCTTCTCTTTCCTGGATGGATTCAATGGTTACATTTAGATCCATATTAGCCTAGAGGACCAAGATAAAACCACCTTCACTTATCCATGGGGTATGTTTTCTTATATGCTCCTTCCTTTTGGATTATGTAATGCCCCTGCCACTTATCAGAGGGAAGTTTTGAGCACCTTTGCAGAAATAGTCGATTACTCTGTAGAAATATATATGGATGATTTCACTCCCTATGGGTGTGATTTCCTAGATGCCCTCTCTAACTGTGGGAAATTATTAAATAAGTGCATTGAAATGAACCTATCCCTTAGTCCTGAGAAGTTTGAGTTCTTGATCAATGCAGGGACTGTTCTAGGTCACTCAATATCCCAGGAAGGACTACAAGTGGACCCAAATAAAAGTTCTATCATAAATAGGGTCCCTACTCCTCAAAAGTAGACTGATGTCAGAAGTTTCTTGGGCTTAGCTAGATACTATAGTAGATTCATAAATAATTTAAGGAAAGTAGCCTCACCATTGTTTGGACTACTAGCCAAGCACTTTGAATTTTGTTGGTCAGAATGCTACCAAGAGGCCCTAGAAACCTTAAAGGACAAGTTTATTACTACACCCATACTCTGAGGCCCAAATTGGGCTCTTCCTTTTCACATTCATGCTGTTGTCTATGAAAAAGCTATAGGAGCAGCCTTAGGCAAGATAGATGACAATTTTCCTTATGCCATTTACTTCATTAGCAAAAATTTGTCCAAGGCTGAATTGAGGTATACTGTAGCTGAAAAAGAGCTCCTATATGTTGTCCATTCCTTGAACAAATCTAGACACTACATCACTAGTTACCTGAACTTTGTACATATTGACCATGCTGCTACTAAATATGTGGTGAACAAGCCTGATGTGAATTCCATGATTATTAGACAGTTTCTTTTACTACAACAGTTTGATCTAACTATCATTGATAAGCTTGGTAGAGAAAATGTAGTTTCAATTTTTTGTTTAGACTTACTTTGCCTGCAGGTGAGGAAGGAATGGTTGATGATCAATTGCTAGATCAGAATTTATTTTCTATTTCAGTTCTTTCTCCATGGTTTGTTGACATAGCCATATACCTAGCGGCTTCATAGTTCCCTCCAAATATCTCCTCCAAGGAAAAAAAAATAATTGTAAAAACGAGCGCCCAATTCACTTGGATTGGGGTAAATCTTTTAAAGCTAGGCCCATAACAAATTTTGAGGAGATGTATCATGGAGGAGGAAGTATTTGACATCCTTCTGGCCTGTGATGATGGGCCTTGTGGAGGTCACTTTGTAACCAAGAGGACAACCTTCAAGGTACTACAAGTTGGCTACTACCATCCCACTCTCCACCAAGGTGCAAGAGGATACACTAGTCAATGTGATTACTGCCAAAGAATAGGGAATCCTTCTCCCAAGGACAAAATGCCTTTGCAACCTCAGGTGACTCTTGATCCATTTGACAAGTGGGCCATGGATTTCATTGGACCCATTGATCCACCTTCAGGGAAGAAAAATTACATAATTGTATGCACTCATTATTTGACAAAGTGGGTTGAGACCAAGGATGTCAAGGTAGCAACAAAAGAGAAACTGGTTGAGTTCTTAAGGGAGAATATATTCTACGAGTTTGGGTACCCTAAAGAGCTAGTAATTGATCAAGAAGCTCAATTCACATTGCACTTGATTGAGAATTTTTTGAGGCAACATAATATCAAACATATGGAGTCAATTACTTATCATGCTCAGGCCAATGGACAAGTTTAGGTTACTAACAGAGCATTGGAGGGCATCATCACCAAGGTTGTGAGTATTAGCAACAAAAATTGGGCTAATAAACTAGTGGAGGCCACTTGGGCCTATAATACAACCTTGAAAACTACCAATGGCTTTACCCCTTATGACTTGGTCTATGGAAAGATGGCTCTTATCTCCATTGATTATGAGTACAACACTTTGATAATGGCAACAGAGTTAGATTTGGATGTTACAAAGGCATATCAGTAGAGGCTTCTCAACCTCAATGGTTTGGATGAATTTAGGATGCAAGCCCTCCTACAAACTAAGGTTGTTCAAGTGCAAAGAAATGTTTGGCAGGAAAAAAACATCAAGGACAAGGTTTACCAAGAAGGTGATTGGGCTATGCTATGTGATTCTAGGTTCAAGGACTTCAAGGGAAAATTGGTGACCAGGTGGTTGGGCCCATATCTGATAGAAAAGTGCCATGACAATGGGGTTCTGAAAATCAGGACCATTGATGAAGAAGATATCCCCTTGCTTGTCAATGGATATAGATTGAAAGCCTATAAAATACCTCTGTCAAGGGAGGAGTTCCTCAATACCATCAGTGAGTAAGTGAATGTTCTTGGAAGTGTCTCAGCTTCCACCTCACCAAATTCTTGAAGAATATTTTTGGTTTTGAAAAAAAAATAAAAAAGAAAAAAGAGAAACCGATAAAGAACCTAGGTGAAAACATGTATGATGCACTTGAGGCCAACATTTGGGTTAAAAACCTCCTTGAAGCATCCCAAGAAAGAAAAAAATGAAAATAAAAAGATCGGATGGTGAAAACCTCCCTTGAGGTGCCTAGGGTAGGCAAATAGGCTAAAAATCGCCTTTGAGGCGACCTATGTGTATTTCAAAAAAAAGGAGAGAAAAAGAGGGAAAGAGAAACAAAGTACTATGGCATGGACCTCAAACCTACCCGGTAATAAAATTATGTGAATTTTGCAGGTTTTTAAAGACAACAAAGCACTCAAAGTTCAAGGGATAGCAAGTCAAGAATCACACCAATTCTTCCTCCAGTCACTTCATATATTCCATTCCTACCATGTCTCCATCATCAATCCTCACTTCCTAGCATCAAAACTCAATTTTTATGCATATTTCTAGCTTCTATAGGGTTTCTTGTAGTTACTACAGGAAGATCATGAAGATCATGTAGTATTACATGATGTCCTTAAACACTACAGGAAAGAAGTCCTAATTGGAGAATGATGATGTAAGCCAATTTTAGGATGAAAAATAGGACACTACACCTCACCATCTCTCACCCAACACTAGCTCATGACCATACCCACTTACGTGTCCATAAAAAATAAATAAATAAAATAAATAAATAAAAATAAATAAAAAGATACAAAAAACAAAGGAGTCCAAGGGACATGCCATCATTGACCTCATTCACCTATCACTCCATCTAATTCATTACCATATTTCTACTCATACACCACCACCCATCTCTCCAAGTGAAAACAAAAAGACAAAAAAATGATGAAGAAAGGAAGCTACAAGATTTGCTGTAGTAACTATCGAAAACCATGTAGGAGCCTATGTTATATCAACAACAGTGTCTCCATGAATTCTCCTTCACCATCCATGCAATTTACTAACTACAGCATCATTGAAGACATTATGACTCCTATCCAGTGCTCAAGAGGAGCAACAAAGACCAAGCACCTGCACACAACACCAAAGGAGACAACTACATCAATAGGAAGAAATAAGCAGAAAAATGACAAAGGAAAAGCACTTACCTGAAAAAAAGAAGCACAACAAAGTCACCATCATCATGCATCAACCATGCGAAGGAAGGAACATGTATGGAACCTCATCCAAACTCTTCCCTAAGTACGATGTGATAAAAAAGTAGGAATATGAAAATTTTTGATTTTCTCAGTTAGAGACCTATGCCCTAATAACTTGGCCACCCTCAGCCTAAAAACAAAAAGTGAACTCCGAGTCGGCATGCCACATTGCAATGTCACATCATGGAGAATCAATCGAAAAGGTGGGCAAGTTAAGTTGTGTGAGAGTGGGTGATGGTTACGAGGGGAGGCTACATAATGACAAATGGTGGGCCAACAGTCCTAAAGAGGAAATCTTGTACATTTCTAGCCAATACAATGCTCCAATGAATCGAACATAAATAGAAAACATACCAAACTCTCATGCACCATTTGTTCATTTCAAGATCAGAGAAGATCGGGACCACCTTAGTGAGCCATTGAGGAAGAAACCTATATTAGCCACCCTACAAGAAACACAGAGAGCTACAGGAAGCATTGGAAATTCACAGATAAATATGCAAAGGGGGTGCCTAGGGTCTAGCTGTTCAGAAATTATACTATCGAGAGCATCATAGTGAATGGTAGGTGGTCCATATCTCCTATGTTTTGAATTGATAACTAGGAAAGGGAAAAGAGAAGCAAATCTAAATTTTCTAGTAATTATAGTGGGCCTGGGTTTTAGACAAAATTTTGTGGAGTTAAAGAAAATTGTGTGGGGATAGAAAGAAAAATTGCAGTCATCCTCGATTTTTTTTTTTTTTCTAAACTATCAGTCACCCTCAGAAAATCTGAATTTAGCCCACCAAACTCCCTACAGTCAGCTCACTAGAGAAGAAACATGAAAGGAGGATTCAACGTAAGTGAACCCACATAGACATCTAGGATAAACCTCCATCCCCCTATGACAGAGATATTTAGAAGACATCACTGGTTGAGACTATTTGAGCTTCTCAGAGGGTATGATGATGATGTAGTTGAAGGGGTTTCCATGGTACTCAACCCTTAGGCAAGAAATAGTGCCACTACTATGATAAGAGGACTATCAATTACAATTAATCCTGAGGTAATTAGTTGAATCACTACACTTTCTCAAGGGGTGAAGTGGAGAAAGGAGGATAAGGCTAGAAACACTTTTGCTACGAAAAATGTTTTCTTAAAAAATGAAGAGCCAATTAGGGAAAAAAATGAGATCAGGAGGGAGATCCTTCCCTATCTTTGGAATGAGATGAGATATCACATTCTCGAATATATGTCTTGTGAAGGGAGGCTCAGTATAGTCTATGGTTACCAATTTAGACTCCTCCATGAGTTGAGATTTGGAGAGGAGTTACCCATTGATAGAAAATTCAATGTACCCTACTTCTTGTTCCAATCAATAAAAGACATGAGATTAAATGTAAAAGAGAGGAAACATCAACAATTGGCACATCATGGAATCATTAAACTAATACTAGAGGATGCCTTGAGCCAGTTAAGAATCCCTCTTATATGGTCCACATTTAGAGACATGGAAATAGAGGCTATAACTAACATCCAAGCCCTTGAATATGATAGGGACCCAACCTCTAGTGGTGAAGAGGGGGTAGAAGAATAAGAAGAAGAGCCAAAAGAAGAAGAACAAGAGGAGGAAGAAATAGGTAAAACATAGGAGGAAGAAGGAGAGTAAGGAGAAGAAGAGAAAAGTGAAGAGGAAAAGTAGAAGGAAGAGGCAAGCCCTGAGGAACATACCGAAGAAGGGGAGGAATCTCCAAGGTTGTCCCTTGAACCCACTGAAAAGGAGGAAACTTGTCCCTTGACTACCCTAAGCACACCCATCGAGTCAAAAGGGAAAAGACAGAGGCAGACTCCCCTCTATTTCAAAACAAGAAGAAACACCAAGATCAAGGAGGGGAGGGCACAAAAACCTACAAAAACTCCCATCATAATTGAGGAGTCACCAAAAAACAAGGAAGAGTTAGATTCCTTAGGAATGAAATTTGAAGAGGGCACATCAAAACAAGCTACCCCAAAGGCTCCCATCACCTATGTTAGGAAGCTTGTCACTAGGTCAACATCAACAAAGCACGAAAAGGAATTTGTAACACCATTACAGAGAGGAAAATTCCTTCTACAAGAAACTATGTCAATCCTACAAGAAACACAGAAAAAGATACTGGAAGGATAGTGGGGAAAGAGGGAAGGCAAGGAAGCAACACCACAAGTGCAGGAGGGGGAAGCTTCTCCGAAAACATCTAAGGGGGAATCCCAAGAGCTGTAGGAGCCTATCACATTGCCAAATCTAAGCCCTTGCTACAAGTTCATTGAGGGAGGTAAGGTAATACCACAAAAATTTGCAATCCCTCTCTTCTTTTAGCTTGAAAAAGAGAGAGGAAGGACACATCACTGGATGCAAATTTACAATTCAAAGAAGGTAGAAGATGTGGGCCATATGGAGGAGAAACTCCTAGAGATGGATAGGGAGTTGAGTAAGATGAGAGATACAAAAAAAATTATGAGATCTCAACTAGAGGTAGAGAACACATGGCTAGGGAGGTAGTTGCATGAAAAAGCGAGCCAATTGGCCACCATGGTAAGCCTCTCCATGGATGCACTTCATTGATGGATGCCATCAAGATCATATGCACCATACCTCAAAGATAAACGGTTGCAATTTTAAATCAAGACACTAGCGCAATAGGTGACCATGCCTTTCCAAGAATATAGATAGTTCATTGAACCATGTGACAAGAGCATCCTAGAGGATAATGTGAAGATATATGAATTCTACTTGCACAACTTGGCCTTAACATAATTGAATGTGTGGGATCCCAATGTAAAGTTGGGGGACTTACAACTAGTGGCCCTTTCATCATGGATGAGTCATGAGGAGGCTAGGGATAAGGAGGTGAAGAGGGTGTTGGAAAGAGAAGAAAGGCAGACCCTTTACATCAGAGTAGAACAAATAAATTTGACAACTTTCATCAGCAACCATAACATCAACACCAATGATGCCCAACTTGCACCATGGTACCTAGCTACACAAGAACATGAAATCACACATTTTGAGAACACCTTGACATTTCTAGGGAATGAAAGCCAGCAAGCATGCCAAAGGAGATGGAGCACCCTACCATACACCCTAAGGATCAGAGAGTATCATTCCCCTGAGAGGATGAGAGATGCACTCGAAAGGACCCCGCTATATAAGAATGGAATGAAGAGACTCAAAATCAATTCGATTGGTTTGAAATTCAATTCACCCTTGTTGTTGGGTATGCTAGAATCTAGAAAGGAGGAAGAGGAAAGAAAGCAGTGGGAGGAAATAGCGAAATATGCATGGTTCTATCCTCAATAGAAAACTCCATCAATAGAGGCCTGGGATGTCACAAAGGCCACAAGGGCTATGAAAGATATGGACATAGACTATGTTTCTCAGAGGATAAGAAACACCTTCAGTAGGGGGTGATGATGAGGCTCATTGATAGGTAAATTATATGGGTCTTAATGACACTCTTCAACTTATTAAAATAAACTTTTCTCACATTTGTTAACATAATTTATTATATTTTTCTTAGTGATAAGGATAAAGGTGAGATGTTTTGTCATGTAGCCTAATATGTATTAAATGTAGGAATTGGAGAAGTTTTGGGTAATTTAAGTGCAGGATCTCAGTGTGGAAAATTAAGAGGGATTTTCGGAGATTTTATCTCCCTCCATAACTCCTCAGTCATTTGAATATTTTCCTCGAGAGCTCATCAGCTAGAAGTTATAAGCAACCAAGCCAACCAAGTTCATTGGCAGCAAAGCTAGTGACACTGAAGACAAGTCATTCTTGAATTTGGGAGCCAAGTCTCCCTAATTTTTAGGAAGTTGTTCATAGATTAAGTTTTTATATAGAATAAGGCTAAGGTCCTCATTAGGATTCAACGTTTTATTCTATCCAAGAGGCATTTTCGAGCTAAGATATTGTGATTGTTATTCTTATGTTATTTTTGACATTTTGATGATAATGAAAAGGTTTTCCTTGATCTATCATTTATTTGACTCAGAGGGTTGAAGCTCTTGGGTTAGAGCCCAACCCTAGCAGCAGAGGTTACTCTTTTTGTACATGTATTCTGAGATTAGAATCATAGTTAGCTACAATTCAAGTTATTTATGCTTTGTTAATTTACAAGTATTTGAATGATTGTTTAGTTTTTATTCCATTAATTGAAGACGTAGATCAGTGGTACAATAGTGAAATAAAA
Source organism: Pinus tabuliformis (assembly GCA_031772625.1). Taxonomy (NCBI): domain Eukaryota; kingdom Viridiplantae; phylum Streptophyta; class Pinopsida; order Pinales; family Pinaceae; genus Pinus; species Pinus tabuliformis. The sequence continues at coordinate 261,620,270 of CM062818.1, read as the reverse complement.
AACTTTAGAAAATCTTGTGACAATGGGCTCTTCCTCATCTCCCTCATAGGATCATGGTTTGAGGGCCCCACTCTCTTAGCCCCAAAAATAGATTTATCTTTTGATCATTGCATAGCTTAGGATTTCTTGTTGAGTAAATCACTATTCATAATTTCTTAGAAGAACCTGCAATTTTCATTTTGGTTTCTTGAGTTTGATATAGTCTAGAAGTCTTTCATTTCATAGATTTAGTCATTTCCATCAATAAGCAATTTTCTCAAATTCAACCCATATTTTCAATATTTACATAATTTTGTGCATGAATGAAGAAAATAATGTGTTGTTGCCAGAGTTGCCAATCTACAAGGAGGAACTCATTCCAGCAACATCATCTATGTCTTTTGCACCCACTGCCAAAGCCTACCAACCACTAATTCATATTTTTTTTTAGCAACCGTGGACAACCACCTTGAGCAAATCCAACCATCCTGAAGAGGTGGGTTGGTTCTTGGGTAGTGTGCACCTCCCTCGTACCTAACTCCACCATTAGATATCTTCCCAACACTTCATTTCACCTTCCATACCTTCCTATAGCATTCAACAAGTTTCCTATAGTAAACGAGGACATTCTGTAGTAACTAGGACATCTTGTAGTAACTACAGGAAACCTTGTAGTAGCCGTTTTTGGACTGTTTTGGGAAAAAATGATGATCTGAGCCTAGGATAGGCCCTCATCCTGACTTTCATACCCCTCAATGTCTTTTTGGACCAGCATTGTTGGCATTATGATACTGGTGTTGTCCTTGATGGCAAGTCACTCAGATGAAAGTTCATAGTGCAGCTGGTCAACAACAAAGGATTACAGATCAGACTCCAAAGAATGAAGAAAGAGAGGTATACGCTAGTTCACTTTGTCCAAGGCACGTATACACGCTATTTAACAGAACAAAAGTAGTGTATAACGTATACACACACTTTCACAAGAGGAAAAGTGCGTACATGTTGGAAAACCAAGTTTTTGGTCCAAGGTATTTCATCCAAGGTATTTTGGTCCAAGGTAATTGGTCCGCGACATTTGGTCCAAGGTATTGACTCTAGGTATTGGGGCCAAGGTATTGGTCCTAAGTGGTTTTGGTCCAAGGTATTGAGAAATACCTAAGAGTATATAAGGAGGAGAATATCATTAGGCTAGAGCGTGCAAGGATTGAATATCTTCTAAAGTGTTAGATCATATATGCAGGTTATGGGCTTCTGATGCGTTGCTTGATCTGATCTAAGGATGCACTCATGTGGTTGATGATGGTTGATGGATTGGGATCATAAAGTCTAAATGTATTATCATTATGTGGTTTGATCATGGATAGTCTAGATCTGAATACTAACGCAATTTTTATTCGGTAAATGATATGATCTAGGTATGATCGAAGTCTGAAATATCTATGAAGATTTAAGTTAGCATTTGTAGATATCTACATAGTTTCACTTTGATAAAATCACATATACATGATGTTTCGACACATTGAAGTAGCGTATACCTTATGAACCATGATGTTTTAAGTTATAGTTGGTTCTGGTTGTTGATGTAGAGTTTTGGGTTTTTCTTTATGTTATGGTGATTGCATTCTGGTGACAATGTTCAGATTGATTGATTGTGATTTGCTTCAGTGATGATGGATGAGATCTAATGATGGGTTAGGATCATAATGACTAATCATTATGTGATCTTATGGGCTAGATCTGATTGCTAACACATGTTTTATCCTTTATAGTTGATGATCTGGGTATGTCTGAAGTTGGGAAGTGCAACGAAGTTATAAGTAAGTATTTGCAGATCTATATGCTAGTTCGCTTTGATGAAGTTGCATATACACGCTGGTTTGACTATTCCAAGCTGCGTATACACTCCGATACATGATTTTTTAGTTTACAAATGGTTCTGGATGATGGTGTAGGGTTTTGGATTCAGCATAGTGTTTTGGTGTTAGTGATCTGATTGTTTAGATTAACTGAATATTGGTTGATGCAGTTTAAGTTTAAAAGACTTTGATGGGTTTAGTATGAAAATTTGATGAAACGTGTCCTTCAGCTCGTGGTGTTGTGGTCCAGGAGTATCTAGTTTGAAAATTCATGAAACGTGGTCCCTAGTGGAAGAGTGGAGTTTTCTGCAGGCTGGCACCTATGTACTAGTAAACATATTGGCTAGTACAAGAGCTAGGGGGTTGTAGCTCCCTTCCAGTAGAATCTGGAAAAATGAGAAGGTTGTAACCTTCTGTAGGTAGAAGCTTGTGTACTAGTATGAGTCTACACCAGTACAAGATTGTAAACAAATTTTCTTATTAAATTAAAAGAAGATAGAGATGATACTAGCAGGCGGTTTTTACCCACATTGGGTTTCCACCTTAAATCTTGGTGTTCATGTGTGTTCCTTATGTGTGATGCTTTATTATTATTTTACTGCATTGTCTAATAAATTTATGATATATTGGTTTAAGCTCAACACACGATAAACTGTATAAATCATAAGTTCTCTGCATATACGCTAGTTTCTTTAAGCATAGTCGCATGTACACGCTAGTTCGCTTCACTAAAGTAGTGTATATAAATCTATTTGGAAAATAAAATTATTGATCTGATAATACTGATTCACCCCCCCTCTCAGTATTATTTCTGACAATTGGTATCAAAGCAGGTCGTTTAGAAGAAGCTTGATCGCTTGAAGGGAGATCCATCGAAATGAATACTTAAGAAAGCATGGGATCCATCAGATTGCCAATCTTCAATGGAAGAAACTTTTTTTTTGGAAAATAAGAACCACAACCTATCGAAAATCACTTCGAACAGATGCCTGGGAAATTGTGGAAGGAGGATATACATTTCCAACAGAAATTCTTATAGATACGGCAGGTAAAAAGAAATATGAAACCAATGCCAAAGCTGTTAATACTTTATTGGGAAGTCTGTCACAATTAGAGTTTGTCAAAGTCGTGCAACTCAAATCAGCCAAAGAAATATGGGACAAAATCGTTCTGAGCTACAAAGGAGACTCTCAGGTAAAATGTGCTAAGCTTCAAACTCTCAAAATTCAGTATGAAACTCTTAAGATGCATAGTGATGAAAGCATAACTAGTTACTTCCTATGTATAGATGAGGTTGTCAATTGTATGAAAAATCTAGGTGAAGAAATTAAGGAAGTTACCTTAGTTGAGAAAGTTTTGAGATCCTTGTTTGCTAAATTTGAATCCAAAGTGTCTGCCATAGAAGAGAAACAGGATATGTAGAATATCACTATGACGTAGCTTCATGTAATCTTAACTGCCTTTGAGATGAGAAAAGGAGGACCATCAGATATGAAAGAATCTGCATTTAAAGCTTCAGCAAAAGGAAAAGAAGAACATAATGAATCAAGACATATTTCAAAAGAATAAGATGAGGTAAACTTTGTCAAAAAGATCCAACGAGGTTCTGGAAGTTTTAGAGGTAAGTTACCCTTCATATGCTTTTCTTGTGGTAGAGTCGGTCATTATCCTGACAAATGTCCTCATAAAGATAAATTTGAAAAAGGAAAGGAATATGCAAAAGGGAATAGAAAACAAGTTTTGAATAAAAGGAGTTACTATACTCATGAAGATAGCGATGGTTTATCTAATAGTGATGAAGATGAAACTGGACAAGATTACAGACTTCTCATGGCTTATGACGATGATAATTTTTGGGATGATTTAGAAGAAGAAGACCTTCATGATGAAATATCTAAACTCAAAATCTATTTAGAACAAAAGAATATGATTATCGATACCTTGACATACCAACTTGCTGAAAAAGAAAAGCACAATGAAAAACTTGAATGTGAAATTGTGGGTCTAAGAAAGGATCTTGAGAAAATGAAATCTCTCAATCTTAGATTTGCTAAAGGATCAAAAACTTTAAATGAAATTATCAATGGTCAGCGTTATCCTCTGATAAAGGCATGCCTTGGATATATTGAAGAAGCAATCTCAATCACAAAAGTCGTCAATCTCCACCAAAATCTATCTTGATGAAACAAAGACCAGTGAACAGTATCACAATCGTCAGCAAAAGCATAAAGTAGATCACCAGGTAAATCAGATTCAGTTTACTCCAAGGATGAATAGAAGCCACAACCAACCTCAGGTAAATCACACTCAATTTTCTCCAAAGATGAATATCAATAGAAACTACAATCAGCAAGTCAATAGATTCGATAAACGCATGAACTTCTTTAATGGGCAATTTTTTTCATGTCATAATTTTGGAAACAAATATGCTCAATGTGTTTCTTACAAAACCATCATGACTAGAGAAGCACGAAATCAAAAGAATGTAACAGGGATCAAGAAAAGTTCCTATAATAACTTTTCTCTTCTTGAAAATGAAATGGAATGCTCAATCTGTAACAACTTTGGTAATGAAGAATCTAAATGTAGGACAAATTTTGGCAAACATCTGAAAAGGAGAAAACTTCGTTAATCCCCAGATATGGAGAAGGAAATAATATCAAACATAAAGATGTGGTATAGCCTTGTATATAGAGGACAAGAAAACCAGTGGTACATCAACAGTGGATGCTCAAAACACATGACATGTGACAAAGAAAAACTTCACTCATATAATGCGTTAGAAAAGGAAAAGAATGTCTCATTTGGAAATGACACTCCTACTTTCATAAAAGGTGAAGGCTTTGTTTTCTTGAAAGAAAAGGTTAAAGTTGGAAATGTTATGCATGTAGATGGTTTAAAGAATAACCTGTTGAGTGTCAGTCAAATGTGTGATTAGGGAAATCAAGTAGTGTTTCGAACAAACAATTGTGTTTTTCGTGAGCTTGATATAGGAGAGATCGTGATCAAAGGTACAAGAACTCAAAACAAATTATACATACTCAAGGGAGGACAACAACAGTGCTATCTAAGAAAAAATGATGAAAACTGGGTGTGGCATAGAAGATTGGGACATCTAATCTTTTCTAAAATAAGAAAAGCATGCATATTCAAGGTTGTTCATGATCTTCCAGATACCATCATCCCATAAAATACAATATGCAAACAATGTCAAATCGGCAAGCAAACCAGAGTTCACTTCATGGAAAAAGAAGGGTTAGCTAGTAAGCCTTTTGAACTTGTCCATACTGATTTATGTGGACCATCAAGGAAAAAGTCACCTCATGGAGAAGAATACTTTATTTTTTTCATTGATGATTTTTCTAGAATGTGTTGGATAGGTCTTCTAAAGCATAAAGATGAAGCTTTTGAAAAGTTCCAAGCCTTCAAAGCTTTGGTTGAAAATGAATTTGATCAAAAAATTGAATGCCTCAGATCTGATCGAGGAGGGGAATTTACCTCGAATGAATTCCTTCACCTTTGTGAACAACATGGAATAAAAGGGCAATTCTCCACCGCAAGGACTCCCTAGCAGAATGGTGTGGTAGAAAGAATGAATAGAACAATTCAACAAATGACTCGAGCTATGCTAGATGAATATGGAACTCCTGCAACCTTCTGGGGTGAAGCTGCATTCACTCCTATAACTATTCTCAACCAAACAAATGTTCAGGTAAACAACACTCAAACTCCACATGAACTTTGGTATGGTAAGACTCCTACTGTAAAATACTTTAAATTTTTTGGAAGCAAATGTTATATTAAAAGGACTGATGAAAAACTTGGTAAGTTTGAACCCAGAGCAGATGAAGGTATTCTTCTTGGTTATTCTTCCATAAGTAAAGGATATAAATGTTATAATAAAAGACTTGGAAAAATTGTTGAAAGCATTGATGTTGTAGTTGACGAAGCATGCAAAAATCCAAAACAGATAGAATCAACAGAAGATTATGACAATGAAGAAGAAGGGGATTATTTTCCCACATCAAATCAAAATCATATTGAAGAATAAACCAATGAAGCACCAGAAGAGGAAATAATGGTAGAAGAAAATATTCCATCCAGTATGTTCAGAAAAATCATCTAGAAACTCAAATTCTAGGGGAAGAAGAGGCAGGTGTACAGACAAGAAGAACTATTACAGGAAACTCAAGCTATCTAGCATTACTATCCTCCACCTAACCTAAAAATGTAAAAAAAGCTTGCAAAGAAGAACGTTGGGTCAAGGCCATGGATGAAGAACTTGAGCAAATTGAAAAAAATGATACTTGGGAATTAGTTCCTAGAACTCATGATAAAAATATTATAGGAACTAAATGCATATTCAGAAACAACTTGAATGAAAATGGAGAAGTCATTAGAAGCAAGGCCAGACTTGTTTGTAAAGGGTATGCTCAACAAGAAGGTATATATTTTGAAGAAACTTTTTCCCCTGTTGCCAGACTTGAAGCCATAAGGATGTTTCTTGCTCTTTCTATCTTTCAGAAATTCAAAGTATACCAAATGGATGTAAAATCAACCTTCCTAAATGGAGATTTAGAAGGAGAAGTTTATATTGAACAACTAGAAGGATTCATTCTTGGAAATGATGCAAAACTTGTATGTAGACTCAAAAAGGCTCTCTATGGTCTGAAGCAAGCTCCAAGGGCCTGGTATTACCGACTTGACAAATATCTACACCAACAAGCTTTTACAAAAGGTTCAACAGATAGCAATCTATATACAAAGATTGAAACTGATAAATTGCTAATATTGTTGTTTATGTTGATGATATCATTTTTGGTAGCAATGAAGAATCCATGAGTCAGAATTTTGTTTCAGTAATGTAGCAAGAATTTGAAATTTCCTTGGTTGGTAAAATTACCTATTTTCTTGGTCTACAAGTTCAACAAAATAAAGATGGTATATTTCTTTCACAAACCAAATATCTCAAACAGATCTTGAAAAGGTATGGAATGGAAGATTCTAAACTTGTATGTACCCCAATGGTAACAGGATGCAGTCTACGCTCAAATGATGAATTAGCAGAAGTACATCAAGAAACTTACAGATCCATGATTGGCAGTTTGCTTTATCTAACGGGTACTCAACCTAACATAATGCATGCAGTAGGAATAGTTGGAAGATTCCAATCAAATCCAAAGGAATCACACCTTCAGGGAGTTAAAATAATTTTCAAATATCTTCAAGGAACTCAAGACTTTGGTTTATGGTATCCTAGAGATGCAGATCTTACTCTTCATGCATATACAGATGCAGATTGGGAAGGAATTGTTGATGACAGAAAAAAACTAGTGCTGGTGCATTCTATATGGGTTCCAGGTTAGTGTCTTGGTTTAGCAAGAAATAAAGTTCAATTTATTTATCCACAACTGAAGCAGAATATGTGGTTGCTACATCTTGCTACATATAACTACTTTGGATGATGCAAACCTTGCAAGACATTTAGCTCACATAGACTCCAACCATCTCCATTCTATGTGATAATACAAGTGCCATCTGTATTTCAAAGAATCCAGTCATGCACTCCAAGACCAAGCACATACACATCAAATACCATTTTCTACGTGAACAAGTGCTTGAACAAAAGGTCAAATTGGAGTATGTTCCCTCCAAAGAACAGGTTGCTGATATATTCACTAAACCACTACCCAGAGAAACATTTGAATATCTCAGAAAAAAGCTGGGAGTAGTTGCTTCATCATCCTGTTGTTAAATCTATTTTTTTAGAGAAAGGTTATTATACGCGTGTTTCATGAAGTACAGGTGCGTACACATGCAGGTTTCTGTGGGTCAAGGAGTGTATATTTCCAAAAAAACAGTGGGGCAAGCTCTGATATGGGTTCTTTTTTACAGGTTCAGCGGGAGAATTAGCCTTCACTCGCATTCTGAATTGTTGGCATTATGGTTGCTGAGTCCAGCTATGGCTTTAGATATTTATACTTTTTTTTACTTAAGTCATGTAAAATTCTTGGGTGTGATATGTCTTCTCATACATTTGAATGAGTCCTATTGGACAAATGATGTAATTTGTATCCCCACTTTGCATGGGATGGATGATGTAATTATATTTATGTCATGTATAGACAATTGGTATATCCCCACTTGGTTGGGTGGATGAGTCAAATTTGGTATATCCCCACTTGGTTGGGATATGGAAGTATGTATGCGTCATTGGTGATAGGAAGGTCCTACTCACATAATTGAGTTATAGAGTCATGTTATTATTTTGGGTAATATTCTTGCAGACTTTGCTTGTCCTCAGGGGGAGCATGGGAGCTCAATCAGAGAATTTAGCATGTACTCAGGGGGAGCATGAACAACATAGGGGAGAAAATATCTTGGTCTGCCCTTTGCCCTTGATGTCAAAGGGGGAGATTGTTGGCATTATGATACAAGTGTTGTCCTTGATGGAAACTCACTTAGATGAAAGTTTACAGTGTAGCAGGTCAACAACAAAGGATTACAGATCAGACTCCAAAGAATGAAGAAAGAGAGGTATAGGCTGGTTCACTTTGTCCAAAGCACGTATACGTGTGGTTTACCAGAAAAAAAGTAGCGTATAATGTATACACTCACCTTCACAGGAGGAAAAGCGCGTACATGTTGGAAAACCAAGTTATTGGTCCAAGGTATTTTGGTCCAAGGTAATTGGTCTGAGGAATTTGGTCCAAATTATTGTCCCTAGGTATTGGGGCCAAGGTATTGGTCCTAAGTGGTTTTGGTCCAAGGTATTGAGAAAGGCCTAAGAGTATATAAGGAGGAGAAGATCATTAGGCCAGAGCGTGCAAGGATTGAATATATTCTGAAGTGTTAGATCATATATGCAGGTTATGAGCTTCTGATGTGTTGATTTATTTGAGATCTAAGGATGCACCCATGTGGTTGATGATGGTTGATGGATTGGGATCATAAAGTATAAATGTATTATCATTATGTGGTTTTATCATGGTCAATCTAGATCTGAATACTGATGCATTTTTTATTCTGTAAATGATATGATCTAGGTATGAACGAAATTTGAAATATCTATGAAGTTTTAAGTTAGCATTTGCATATATGTACATTTTTTCGCTTTGATAAAAGCATGTATACATGTTGCTTCGACACATCAAAGTAGCATATACCTTATGAACTATGATGTTTGAAGTAAAAATTGGTTATAGTTGTTGATGTAGACTTCTGGGTTTTGCTTTATGTTTTGGTGACTGCATTCTCATGACACTATTCAAATTGATTAATTGTGATTGCAGGATGAGATCTAATGATGGATGAGAATCATAATGACTAATCATTATGTGATTTCATGGGCTAGATCTAATTCCTAACACATGTTTTATCCTTTATATTTGATGATCTAGGTATGTCTAAAGTCGAGAAGTGCAATGAAGTTATAAGAGTATTTGTAGATCTATACGCTAGTTCGCTTTGATGAAGTTGCGTATATCCAAGTTGCCTATACACTCTGATACATGAATTTTGAGGTTACAACTTGTTTTGGATGATGATGCAGGGTTCTGGGTTCAACACAATGTTCTGGTGTCAATTATTTGATTGTTCAGGTTAACTGAATATTGGTTGGTGCAGTTTAATTTTAAAAGGCTTTAATGGGTCTAGTATGAAAATTTGATGAAATGTGGCCTTCAGCTTGTGGTGTTGTGATCCAGGAGTATCCAGTCTAAAAATTCAAGAAACTTGGTCCCTCATGGAAGAGTGGAGTTTTCTGTAGGCTGGCACCTATGTACTAATAAACATATTGGCTAGTACAAGAGCTGGGGGCTTGTAGCTCCCTTCCAGTAGAAGCTGGAAAACAAGAGAAGGTTCTAACGTTCTGCAGGTAGAAGCTTGCGTACTGGTATGAGTTTTCACCAATACAAGATTGTAAACATATTTTCTTATTATTAAAACAAGATAGAGACGACAACAGCAGGTGGTTTTTACCTACATTGGGTTTCCACCTTAAGTCTTGGTGTTCATTTGTGTTGCTTATGTGTGATAATTTATTATTCTTTTATTGCATTGTCTAATAAATCTCTGATATATTGGTTTAAGCTCAACACATGATAAACTATCTAAACCACAAGTTCTCTGCATATACGCTAATTTCTTTAAGCACAGTCATGTGTACACGCTAGTTCACTTCACTAAAGTAGCGTATATATATCTATTTGGGAAATAAAATTATTGATCTGATAATATTGATTCACCCCCGTCTCAGTATTATTTCCAAAACTTTTCCATGCCTTCCTCTCTTGCAAAATATCATCTTGTTTAGCGTAGAATTCACATCTCTAAATGGGAAATCAAAAGACTCTTTTCTGCAATATTTAGTTAGTGCATTCATACATTAGTCATAGAAGTGTTAGGATAATTTACTTTCCTACTTAGTCCAGATAACTAGATGATAGTATGCAAGGTTAATTAGGTCTCTTCTGCAAGTAATTTCTGTTAGTTCTTAGTCAGGTCATTTCATAACACTTCCCATTCAACACATTCATTTTACTAAAATAGGCAAGCATTTACTTTCTGCATTAAAGATAGTTTTACATTCACTGTTAGTAGTCAACCTCCTTCTAGTGAATATAAGACTAGTTAGAAAAACCATAGTGGTTTGTCGCCCAATTTGAAAAGTGACAAGAGTATATTGTTGCATCTACTATGCATATAGCGCTATCACCTCCAAGTTTGTATGAACCCCGGGTTGATAAAGTAAAGTTAGTCGCCCTAAGAGTTGTAACATCCTTGCTACAATACTAGGGCTCATCACAGGGGTCAACGCAGCTACACCATAAACCATTATCTCAACCATTTGAAATACTTGGTCAATATTGTCCAACACATTTCCTCTCCAAGACATTTCCACCCATTTTGCATGCACAACAATTCACTAGTCGAACCATTTGCCAATATTCGAGCACTTTCAAGATTGAGTGATTCCTTATTGTTGGTTCCTCGTTATGGCATTCCATGAGGGGCTTGTGTTGATCACTTTCCAGTTCAATGAGATATCCTTAAAAACGCTCCATCAGACCTCCAGTGGGATCTATTTCTAGAGGTAGGAACATATGGTTCAAGCATGAATATATGATCAAATTCATACTCATCTGCACATTTCTCCAAATGGATTCACGCAAATCAATCACCAATGCTCTACACACTTGTATTCGATGGTTGTTAACATGTAAACTTTTCTTTGATTTCTCCATGTCCAAAGTTTTTATTCTCCATCAAACTAGCTTCCATAAAAATGAAAGTCCCTTCCAACCACCACGCACATTGTTGGATAACTTATAGGAATCAATATTGTGGACTAATTTTACAATGGCTAGAACATGAAACAAATTTCATATTTAAAATAAATAATGTTACATGTTTGAAACTTTATTAAAGTTGTACTAAAATTGATAGGTTTTGGTGTAATAATTTTTTTTGAAGAAAGACATTTCTCATAATATTTAAGTGTTATAAAAAGATGAGGAGAGAAAATATCTATCTCAACAAATAGATCGATCAGTAGTACATAGGGGATGAGATTTTCATCTTCTTGCCTGGTTAACTAGAGAAAAATCCATATAATGTGGTTGTGCTATGTCTCCTACACTCAGCCATGCACATGGGCTTCATTTATAATTGACAGAGCCAAAGGATTCATGGCATGGACGCCTCTACTCCTCACATCATCATTTACCCTCTGCATCATAAACCCTCACATAAAACATGCTAATGCTATAGGTGTGATATACCTTTTTCTTTGGGTAATTTATCTTTCCATATGCCTTTCTCTTCATAATCACATCCTCTTCAACAACTTTGCACTCTAGCGATGTGACATGTCCTCTCTCCAATGCCTTTTCTCAATGGATTTTGTGCAAGATTGATATTTGGCCCACTCAACATTCAGTGATCTGCGATTGCAACACTACAACCTTAACTCAAAGCAAAAAACGCTGAGAAATTTATTTGACGTTCAGACAAATATTTATTTGACACTCAGACAAAGGTTCAAGAATAAATGCAATTTAAGACAACATGTCCCTCACTACATTATACTCCACCCTTCGACTAATCGACATCCATTTGTGATCTTACAAATAGATCTGTGTTGTGGCAAATAGTGTACACAGATTTCACTCAGACACATATGACAAACATAGAAAGTATCGCATATGTTTCTGACATTGATTCTTTGTATGATCAGTAATAGGACAAAGCACACTTTTAAAACATTCACAAAACAATTAACTCTCGAATAAACTATTCTTATAAATTGAATTTTAAATATGAATAATAGTGATGGTCATATTTAAGAAAGTGAGTGTCCTAGTGGCTCTCATATTATGGTGAGAGAAATAGAAAACTAAAAATGATTTTAGCATACAAAGATTGTATTGTTTAATATAGTAATATTAACACAATTACATTAATACAAGTTATTTTGACATACTGTTATGAAACCAGCTCACAAAAAGATAGAAAAGATAGATCAATGACTTAGAATTCAACATCTTCGAGGGGGCAACCTCCTTTACATTACACAAATGAATGATTCCTTCATGATTCAAATGACAAAACCTCCTTTCTATATATAGGAGTCTAAGGAGTCACAATATAACCCAGCCGACCTATCAATAATAATATAAAGCCACAAGAATAACAATAGATGGATTCTATGGGGCACAGTAATAACAATATGGGGGCAATAGGGGCACAACAATATTAATAAGGGATACAACTACAATAGTAATGGGGTAACCACTAGTATTATAGGGACCTAACACATACAAAGATTGTATTGTTTAATATAGTAATATTAGCATAACCACATTAATAAAGTAGTTAGAAAATTGATATGCATATATTAATCTTTGAAATGTTAAAATTAAAGTTGAAAGATCTATATCAACAACTTTTTTAATCCAATTGTGCTAGTTGACATACTAAGCAGGTGGGAGGATTAGTAAACCTTTGTTAACTCTTGTTAACTATGGTTAAATATGGTCAAGTTATGGTTTGATCTAATAATCGCCCTATGAGTGACCTCAGTTAAAGATTTATTGAATAAAGGTATTACAGAATCATGTGCTAGTGTGTGTGTCTATGTTATTTAAGAAACAAATCGATCAGTTTGCAAATACACAGACACTTGAAATGGAAAGATAGCAGAGAAATAAAGTAAGCAAATACAATAACACAAGAAATTAATAAGGAATTCACCCTTTCCTCTAGGGCTACATCTCTGGTCCAGCTCTTAGTGGTGGACTTATTTTATTGTGTCTTAAGCAGAGAATTACAATGCAAGAGCTCAACATGAGTCACCTGAAGCAGATTTGATTGGTAGGCTGGTTCTTGGATTCCCCAAGCCACTGGAGTGCAAAAAATTTGTTGCCTACCAGCTCGTTGACCTCTCTGGTCTGACAGATTATCTCAGGGATGGATTGAATCTCTCAAGCTCTCTGGTGCTCGATGCTGCCTTTGCTGAGTTTGGCCCTCTGTCTTCTTTCTGCTTTTGCTTCATTGTTATCTATTCTTCCTCTCTGTGTTCTGTCCTCCTCTCAGGGTTCCGGTCTTTTTTCTGTCTATATGTTTTATGTCTCTGTTCCTATTCCACCTTCATCGAATCGCCTTCTGCAGTTGCACTTGGAGTTCCCTGTTTGGCGTCATCATCAAGTTCACAGGGAGTGGACACATGTCCTCGTGTAAAGAGCCAGCCTACTTTGTCAGTTCATTTCTTCAGTTGCGTCGTGGAAAGATTCTTCCTCCACCATGGCAGTCAAAGCGAACATCAAATCCTTCTAAATCATGGCTTATTCTCTTGTCGATTCTGCTTCCCCATTGGGCGCGATCTCAGCTGTTAGATCTGGGGCCTCCAGATTCGACGCCATACACATATTTCACATGGTGGACTTGCACGACCGTTAGTGCGCGATGAGTGGCAGTTTTCTCTCTTCTATGCTTGCCATGTGTCGATCGCTGAGTGGAATCACTCCGCTTTCATCCAAACATGCTTACCGTTCAAGGAGCCCCAGATCAATACCATCGGTTTTGGAGCGGGTCCCACCATTGTCATTTAGCCTTTTTTCCTTTTACCCTTCGGTTCTTTGGCTCTCCATGCGACCAAGTGCTTGGGGCTTCTCCATTTCAAGCCTTTTTACCCAATGATCGTGCATCAAAAACCTCCTTTGTTTCGCAATCTGGGCCTCCCAGGGGCTAATTTCGCCTCCCGCATAGTCTCCATGAGCCTCAGTTAGCGCGCTTTGACAGAGGTCCTCGTCGTTCCATGCTGGTTTCCACTGTCACTGGTTCATAGGTTTTTTGATCGTTGTTTTCAATTCCTTGATGTTTGTCTCGACTTGATACAATCATGGTTCTTTTGACAGTTCTTTATGGATCCAATTCAGATCATGGCCTTCCCACTGAAAGAGCTTTTGGACCGCCAAAAGTTGGTTTTCAAGCATCGACCAAGTGAGGGTATTTTTTTCTCACTTGCCCAATCTCAATCCACTTTGCACTGCTTGGCTTAAATCCTTTGAGCCCAATTATGAGGTACTCAACATCTCCCCTATGCGTTGTCCTCACCTTCCTGTCTAGTACTGTGTCTTCCTACAATTCATTAAGATATTCAGGTAGTAGGTCATTGATAGAACGCAATTGACTTTGCTCTTCAGGGCCCTCAACCATTGAAGGTTCAAACAATCTCAAGCAATATGCATTTACGAATGAGTAGATGTGCATGTAAGCTGATAGATCAAGGCAAAAAGCATTTTCGCCAATCTTCTCAAGTATCCTAAAGGGTCCATACCTGATAGGCTTTAGCTTTTTACCTTCACCTTGCATCCTGTCCTTTCTAATATACAACCAGACCTGGTCACCAACTTGAAAAATATGCTCCATCTGATGCTTAACATGCCTAGCCTTGTATTTGGCCTGGCTATTTTCCAGCTGTTCCTGTACTGCTTGGTGGATCTCCTAGATCTATTCAATGAACCTAGTTGCATTGTCCACATCATTGTGTTCATCAACCATGGTGTCTTTAACATATACAAAATCCAAAGGAGACCTTGGTGTGAGACCAAAACAAATCTCAAAAGGTGATATCTGTGTAGAAGAATGTTTTGCTCTGTTGTAAGCATGTTGCACATAACACAAGTGTTCATCCCAAAGCTTAGGATGTTTGCTACAATATCCTCTTAGTAACTGGATTATTGTCCTATTAACTACTTCTGTATGGCCATCAGTTTGCAGATGAAAAGCTTTGATTTTCTTCAATTTGGTGTCCATCAGTTCCCACAGACTCGACCAAAACTTCCCCACAAATCGGGTGTCTCGATTAGATACAATGGAAGTGGGTAATCCAAAATGAACCCATACATGTTCAAAGAACAATTTTGCAGTATGTTCAATTGTAATTTGATTATTACAAGGTATCAAAATACACATTTTGCTGAACCTATCTACAACAACATATAGATAATCACGACCTTTCCTAGATTTAGGCAGTCCTCCAACAAAATCCATGGAAATACTTTCCCAAGGGTTAGAAGGAACTAGCAATGGAATGTAAAAGCATAGTTTTCTGTTGTTGGGCTTACTTTTAGCACACATAGCACACCCTCTTACATATCTAGAAACTGACTCATTCATTTTCGGCCAATAACAAAACCTTTGTAGCTGTGCAACTGTTTTACTTACCCCAAAGTGAACTGATATCATAGAAGTGTGCGCTTCCCTAATTATATTTACTCTCTCAGTTTGTGGAATGCAGAGTTTATCACAATGGTATAAGAGTCAGTCCTTCATATGATAGTCCAATTCTTCTACTCTTTTTCCTTGACTCAAAGTTGCATATACATCGTTAAAGTCCATATCCTAAGAATATTGTTCAATGTAGCTTTCATGTAGTACAAAATTATGGTTAAGTATGGTAGATGCATTTATAACGGGCCTAGATAGCATGTCTACAACTTTGTTATGTATGCCCCTTTTATATCTTATGACTAAATGAAACTGTTGTAGAAAACCCATCCATCTGTAATGTCTTGATTGCTGCAACTTAGTTTGGAAGTGTAGATATTGAAGTGGTTGATGATCAGTATGTATTACTGTCTCTTTTCCCATTAAGTAATGCTTCCACTTTTTCACACTCTCAACTAATGCATACAATTCTTTATCATAGGTAGGATAATTTACTACTACAATATTAAAAGTCTCAGAATGATAGCATATGGGTTTATCGTGCTGTGTCAACACTTCTCCCACGGCATAGTCAATGGCATCAGTTTGGATCTCAATTGGTCTTTGTAGATCAGGCAATGCCAATACAGGTGTTGTGCTAATGTTTTCTTTCAAGGTGTCGAAGGCTTTCTAATGTTTGCCTCCCCACTGAAACACCTTATCCAATCCTATTAAATCATGTAAGGAAGCTACAATTGAGGAGAAGTTAGAAATGAACTTTCTCCAATATTGTGCTACTCCTAAGAAGCTTCTTACTTCTGTAGCAGACTTGGGTTTAGGCCAATTCACAATGACTGCCACTTTAGAGGGATCTATTTTCAACTCACTTCCCCCTACTATATGACTCAAGTAGTTTAGATATGTTTTGCCAAATTCACATTTTGAAAGTTTAACATAAAGTTTTTCTCTTTTCAAAACATCTAGTGTCTACTTAACATGCTTTAAATGTTCTTCCCATGTTTTACTAAAAATCAGAATGTCATCCAGATACACAATAACAAAATCATCAAGAAAAGGTCTAAGTAGATCATTCATTAATCTCATGAAAGTAGCAGGAACATTGGTCAAGCCAAAAGGCATAACTAGCCATTCATACAATCCCTGCTTTGTTTTGAAAGAAGTCTTCCATGCATTTTTCTCTGCAACCTTGACCTGATGGTATCCACTATGCAAATCTAGCTTGGTGAAATAAACTTCCTTTAACTGATCTAGAAGATCATCTATGCGAGGAAGGGGATAACAATTTTTTATTGTTATCTTATTCAGTGCTCAGTAATCAATGCACATTCTCCATGAGCCATATTTCTTTTTCACCAAAACAATTGGTGACCCACATGGTGATGTGCTAGGCCTGATGAACCCTTTTTCGAGCAACTCTTGCACCTGCTTCTTGATTTCAGCATTCTCTAAAGTAGACAACCTATACTTTCCAATGTTAGGCAATGGAACATTTTGCTGCAAAATAATATCATGTACTATTCCCTTTTTGGGTGGTAGACCTTTAGGTTCTTGAAATAAGACATCATACTCTGAAACAATCTTTTCTATATCAGCTTGTTGTTCATCATTATAGCCTTCAAATACATTGGTTTTATCGGGTTTCTTTTCCTTTACAACCATCAGTAAGAATTGTTTACATGAATTTATCATTCTTTTCATCTGCCCTAAGTTTTTGAGAGTATAATTATTCTTGAGCTTATGAGCTCTTACAAAGTATTCAATTCCATCTTTGACAAGCAGATACTTGTTCTCAGCTATAGAGAAAATAGCCTTTCTATCATACAAGTAAGGACTTCCTACAACAATTCCACATATATCCAAAGGAATTATGTCTAACTCAACCTCATCTACAAATGCTGACCTAAAAGAAAACTTGAGTTTGCACTGTCTAGTCATTTGTAGTTGTGCTTTATCATTCAACCATCTTAATGGGTATGGTTTTTTATGAGGTGTAGTTACTAATCACAATTTCTTTACAATTGTTTCAGAAATCAAATTTACTTGTGAGCCACTATCAAACAAAGTATTAATCTTTTGATGTTTGGAAACAACTCAAATATGGAAAACAATGTAAACTTTGAAACAAGAACTAATACTATTACCCGTTTCGTAGATATAGCGAAAAAGTGACCTGATTTTGAAAAGGGGCGATGCAAAACACACATATTTTTTTTAAAGCAAGGTTTTTGGCAATTTATTTATTTAATTAATTAATTAATTTTTTTTTTTTTTTTATGTACATTACGTTTTAGAATGTTAGTGATTTACATGTTGATTTAAAAAAGTGATAATTCTACATCATGTTGTTTTTTTAAAAGACCTATTTTTTGACTTTAAATTTTCTAATGTACGAAATATAAATAATTATTTTCTAATTTAACGATTTTTGACACGTTAAATTTTTATGTCAATGTTTTTTGACATAAAAAAATAAAAAAATATATATTAAAAAAAAACTGTAAAATTAAGTAAGTAAAAACAAAAATTTAAAAAACATAAAAAAATAAAAAATAAAAAATAAAAAAACAAATTAAAAACAAACTAGATTTAATAAAAAAAAATTAGAAAATTAACAAAAAAAAAAAAAAACAAAGTTACTAAAATAAAAATTTAAAAATTTAAAACAAAATAAAAAAATAAAAAAAAATGAAAAAAAGAAAAGCATTTAAAATTTTAAAAAAATATAGGTATTTTGAAATTAAAAATAAAAATAAATAAAAAAAACATTAAAAAAACATATTTTTCATTTGAAAGAAAAATATTTTAAATTTTATATTAAAAATTTTAAAATTTAAAATTTCGATTTAAATTTTTTTAAGATTATTAAAAAAAATATTTTTTTATTGAAAAAGAAAAAACAATTATCATTATATTTTAAGTGATACCAAAGTTGTTAATCCACTTTATTAATTCCTCATTTAAAAATTCAAGAGTTAAAATGATAAAACAGTAACTTTAGTAACATAACATGATATTTTTTTAACATTAATAGGGAATCAAATAAATCTACATGCATCATTTTGGAGTGGTTACAGTTATAATAATTGCAACATAACAAGGTCAAAGTTTTTCTAATTTACGTTGGGTGATTCCCGGAATTGCTTGGTTGCCAATATATTTTAAATTTAGGAATTTTAATTTGAATCTAATTCCTCTAAATTCCAGCAAAGTATCGTTTATTCTAATGTCACCCATTATAATTTTCAACAACTAGACAAAAAACTTTATTTATTAATACTTATTTATTAATTTTAAAAAATATTATTTTCCAACTAGAATCAACTAGTCTCAATCCCTAATTAAACCACTAGCAATAATAAATGAGACACAAAAGCCAAGAGTTTTAATGTTACAATATCACTCAAGTTGCATAATTTTTCTGCTATAGAATAAATCCAAGAATTTATTTTTTAGGAAAACAAATTGATTTTTTGAAAAAAAAAATCATTTAAAAAAATTATTATTAAATATTTGTAAATGATGAAAATTTAAAATGAATGCTTATAAATAATAGTTATTATTAGCCTGGAATTTAATTATTTTGTATTATAAAAGAAATTTGTAAGAGTTGTTGAAAGAAAATTTTCAAATAAAAGCAGGGACACGCTCACAAATTTGATTGGATTAAAACGTAAAATGACATGCATAAAAATATGCAAAAAAAAAAAAAAAAAAAGTCATCACATTTTCATTAAAATTTGACAAGTAGAGAGAATGAAATTACAGGACTATGTGGGCATACATGGGAATTTTCCGTACACATTTTAAGAGATAAATCACATTCAGTTTCTCAGTTTAATCTTTTATGAATTTCAAAGTTGTGAATTATGCCATCACGTACAACAACAGGTCACAAGCTACGTGCATATAACCAGAGAAAACTATTTTAGAGGTTTCTATTAATCGAGATTATATAAATGACCGAGCATAAGATATCGTTGAGATCATTTTCATGGTAACACATTTGAACTCCATGCATACACCTTTCATTTTTTTTTTGTGTGGGTTCCTCACAAGCCCGTTTCCATAATATTCAAGTTCGTTTTCCACCAATTTTCAAATACAGAACCCACATTCTCCTTTATAAATGACCCAATATCTTGTGTGTCACATTTAATTTGAAATAAAATAATTCAATGAACAAAGTATTGAATCATATGGAAGGACAAAGTTATTTTAGATCGTTATACCAAGAAAGAAAATAAATCCTAACACACCTCCGTCCTTTATGACGCAATATTTTTTGTGTGAAAAACATTTAATTTTTTTTAAATAAATATTATTTGTATGAAAAAATTAAATGTATTTTTTAATAAAATATTCGTTCTTTTTTTAATATCAAATTTTATTTTAAAATAAAAATAATTGCAACATAACAAAGTCAAATCTTTTCTCCCCAAAAGCCAACTGGTTTACGTTGGACGATTCTCAGAATCGCCCAAGGCCAATATATTTTAAATTTAGGAATTTAGAGGGATTAGATTCAAATTAAAATTCCTAAATTTAAAATATTATGAATAAATATCAGCTTTATTTTAAAATAAAAATAATTGCAACATAACAAAGTCAAATATTTTCTCCCCAAAAGCCAGTAGGTTTATGTTGGGTGATTGTGAGAATTGCTCAAGGCCAATATATTTTAAATTTAGGAATTTAGAAAGATTAGATTCAAATTAAAATTCTTATTTTAAAATAAAAATAATTGCAACATAACAAAGTCAATTTTTTTCTTCCCAAAAACCAATAGGTTTATGTTGGTTGATTCTGCGAATCGCTTAAAGCCAATATATTTTAAATTTAGGAATTTAGAGGGGTTAGATTCAAATTAAAACTCCTAAATTTAAAATATTATGAATAAATACGAGTTTTATTTTAAAATAAAAATAATTGCAACATAACAAAGTCAAATCTTTTCTCCTCAAAATCCAACAGGTTTTTACGTTGGGTGATATATAGGAATTTAAAGGGATTAGATTCAAATTAAAATTCCTAGATTTAAAATATTATGAATAAATACTAGTTTTATTTTAAAATAAAAATAATTGCAACATAACAAAGTCAAATCTTTTCTCCCCAAAAGCTATTGGAATCACCCAAGGCCAATATATTTTAAATTTAGGAATTTAGAAGGATTAGATACAAATTGAAATTCCTAAATTTTAAATATTATGAATAAATACCAGTGTTATTTTAAAATAAAAATAATTGCAAGATAACAAAGTCAAATCTTTTCTCCCTAAAATCCAGTAGGTTTACGTTGGGTGATTTGGGCAATTCTCGGAATTGCCCAAGGCCAATATATTTTAAATTTAGAAATTTAGAGGGATTATATTCAAAATAAATTCCTAAATTTAAAATATTATGAATAAATACTAATTTTATTTTAAAATAAAAATAATTGCAACATAACAAAGTCAAATATTTTCTCCTCAAAAGCCCGCAACGTTGGGCGATTCTCAGAATTGCCCCATGCCAATATATTTTAAATTTAGGAATTTAGAGGGATTAGATTCAAATTAAAATTCCTAAATTTAAAATATTATGAATAAATACCAGTTTTGTTTTAAAATAAAAATAATTGCAACATAACAAAGTCAAATATTTTTCCTCAAAAGCTAGTAGATTTACATTGGGCAATTCTTGGAATTGCCCAACGCCAATATATTTTAAATTTAGGAATTTAGAGGGATTAGATTCAAATTAAAATTCCTAAATTTAAAATATTATGAATAATTACTAGTTTTATTTTAACATAAAAACTAATTGCAACATAACAAAGTCAAATCTTTTCTCCCCAAAAGCCAACAGGTTTACGTTACGCGATTCCAGCAATATATTTTAAATTAAGGAATTTAGAGGGATTAGATTCAAATTAAAATTCCTAAATTTAAAACATTAAGAATAAGTACCAGTGTAAATACTCGCATGCGATAGGGTAGTTAGGAATAGGTGCATTCATTTTTTAATCTAAATCAAAGAAGACTCCAAGCCTTTTAGAATAACAAAGCAACTATACTGAGATTCAAAGCAGCTTTTAGGCCGTTAGGACTTCTATATCATGTAATTGATAAGAGATTACTCGGTCAAACTATTTGTTCCTTGAATTTATTTTTTCCCTAAAAACATTTCAAATTTATTATGAAGGCATAAATAGTACGATAACAAATCCATATTGATGTTGTGGTCAGAACTGAAATTATTGTAAGTTATATCTATCAGAACTCAAATTATTGTATATGATATCTATCAAATATATTGGAATCTATTATGAGCATTATTTTGAGAAATCATCCAAGAACAATTTGGATGATTCTAATGAAAACAATCTGGATGACTCTGGTGATTACTCGATTAGTGAAGAACAACTTGGATGATTCCAATGAAAAAAATCTGGATAACTCTCGTGATTACTCTAATAGTGAATGAATAGACAAAAAATCATTTATCTCGTGAATGACTTCACTGTAAATATGATAAACATAACAGAGCTAAACCTTTAGCCTTCCTCTTCCTTCGTCGTATGTAGGCATATTTTGTTTATTGCAAAAGATGTTTATTAAATGTGCTGACAATGGAAAACCTTTAGATACTGAGATCGTAGTACACTGATTACACAGTTTTAGATACTAAGATCCTAGTACAATGATTAAATGGTTGTTTTGATGAAGTTTTGTTATTCTAATTAAAAAATTATCGATAAAACTTTAAATATAGAGATCCTAGTACAATGATTAAACAACAATCTCAATGAATAATTAAATATAGAAATTCTAGTACAATGATTAAAGGACAATTTCCATGGAAATTTCCATGAAATTTTATTATTCTACGCATAGAAATATCTTGATTACACATGCATGAAATTAAAAAAAAAATGGAATGAAAGATTTGAATGTAAGTATTTTATATAATTTTAGAGTATAACATATCCAAATAAAAATAAATATATAATAATTTGAATTTAAATATCTAAATTAATATAAATTTATATAGTAGTTAGTAGGTGTTATTTAATTTAAATATATTTTAATTAAATTAAAAAATAATAAAGACAATTTTTATCACAAAAATGAAACAACTAATAAAACACTTTATTGTTAAATTCCATCACCAAAAATTAATAAATATGACTAATTAATACTGTGTTTATATTAAGATATCTAACACTTGAATATATATATTTAGGTGTTTTATATTTTATTGATATATATAATTTTTTATAGTTAAATTTATTAAAATATGTTAAACTGGTTAAAGAGTGTATATATATATATATATATATATATATATATATATATATATATATATATATATATATATATATATATATATATATGATGTATTGATATAAAATAAAACATTCAATTTAAAAAAACATACGCATAATGTTAATATTTTTAAGTTTTTTTAATGAAATATGTTATGAACGTTATGTAATAAAATAATAATAATAATAATAATTTTAATTTTTTAATTTGAATCAAATTATATTTATATTTTTATAGGGTAGTGTGAGTTTTTTTTAATGTTTTTTTAAATAAAATCATCTTTTTAACGATCTTAAAAAAAAATTAATTGAAATTTTAAATTTTAAATTTTAAATTCGGTTTTACTGACATTTTTTAAAAATGTTGAAAATTCACCCTAAAAAAAAGTCGTCATTCGAGTATCAATACTTTTCATTTTCAGGGTGTTTTTTGCACAATTTTTCCAAAAAAAATCGTTTTCACTGCCATTTTTGAAACATGTTCAAAATTGACCCTAAAAGAAAAAACCACTGTTCCAGTATACACACTTTTCATTTTCAGCACTATTTTTCATGTTTTTTTCGAGGTTTTTGGGCTAGAGTTACCATTTTGAGTTTATAGTTCCTGTTTCAAAGTTTACATTGTTGGAAAAGCTCATGTCTTTTTCTCTCTTTTTCTTCATCATTAATAGATTGAGCAGAATTACTAGTAGATGCTTCAAAATTCTTACCTTTTATACCTGTGGCTGTAATAGTTGTTTCATCTACTGAGTTTGACCCCAAATCTTTCTAAATAGCTACAACAGTCTTCTTCTTCTTGCCCTCGAACTTCTTAGGTCCCAGCTCTCGATGCAGAATCCAACAATGCTCATCATCATGCCCATCCTTTTTATAGTGAGTGCATAAAGCTTTGATTTTCTGTGCAGTGTTAGCCTTCCTTGATTTCCACTTCTGCTTTCTTTTCTCCTTGCTCTTGCTTGCAGTGGGTTGGGATGGTCCCCCAACTTCTGGATTTCCATTCTTTCCTCTAGCTTCCAGATGAGTAGCTTGTACAGATAACTCATCTATACTAGTGGGATTAAACATGAGGATGGTATGCCTCATGTAGCTGTGTAGACCAGCAATGTACTTCAAAAGAGTTTTTGGTGAGTCTAATGAGATATCCAACATCAACGCTCTCTTTTTGAATTCTTGAGTGTACCCTTGCACGCTTTGTCCTTTCAACTATCGAAGATTTTTCCAACTCATCATGGCTTGTTGCATGTAGGCCAATGTATAGAACTGCTTTTAAATTGCAGAAACAAATTCACTCTAGACAGAGATAGTCTTACCATGTCTTTTCATATCAGCTTGGGTTCTACCTTCCCACCAAACCAAGGCAGTGCCTCCTAGGTATAGGCTTTCCAGCTAAATCTTACTCTTGTCTGAGTCTATGTTCTGTACTCTGCAATACACATCAATTTGTCTTATCCAATTGTCTAACTTTTCAGCATTTAGCTCTCCATCATATATAAGCAAGTCAAATTTAATATCTATCTTGATCAAAGATGCTTTCTTATTATGAACAGGGCTATTAGGAGGTGTGAGAAAGCTTTCCTCTTTCCCCTTTCCTTTGGAGTGGTCTTGGAAATGAGACTCATCTTCTTCTTTATCTTGTTTAGAACCTGAGGAGTCTTAATCCTTGTGCTTTCTAAAGGCCTTATACATTTCTTCTACCATAGACTATATAGCTAGGAAACTTTCTATGAATTGAGGGTCTGGCCCCATAGAACCTTCTTCTAACATTGTCTTCCTAGGATAGACTCTCCCAATTTCAAGATTAGTTTCTACCAACTCTCCTTCTCCTAATTTGAGCTTTGATCTAGTAAGCATTCAACAGCTAAACCAACACAAGCTTGTCTAACCTTATAGCCTCAAGCTCTAATACCGCTTGATCTGATAATCACCCTATGAGTGAACTTAGTTAAAGATTTATTGAATAAAGGTATTACAGACTCATGTGTTGGTGTGTGTCTATGTTATTTAAGCAACGGATCGATCAGATTGCAAATACACAGACACTTGAAATGGAAAGACAACAGAGAAATACAATAAGCAAATACAAGAACACAAGAAATTAATAAGGAGTTCAACCTATCCTCCAGGGCTACATCTCTGGTCCAGCTCTTGGTGGTGGCCTTATTTTATTATGTCTTAAGCAGAGAATTACAATGCAGGAGCTCAACTTGAGTCACCTGAAGCAGATTTGCTTGGTAGGGTAGTTCTTAGATTCCCCAAGCCACTGGAGTGCACAAACTCTGTTGCCTACTAGCTCTTTGACCTCTCTGGTCTGACAGATCCTCTCGGGGATGGCTTGAATCTCTCAAGCTCTCTGGTGCTCGATGCTACCTTTGGTCAACTCAACCCTCTGTCTTCTTTCTGCTTTTGCTTCACTGTTCTCTGTTCTTCCTCTCTGTGTTCCGTCCTCCTCTCGGGGTTTCGGTCTTTTTTCTGTCTATATGTTTTCTGTCTTTGTTCATGGCTTTAAGGCCATCCATTCCCATGTCTGTTTAGTTCGTCTTCCACCTCCATCGAATTGCCTTCTGCAGTTGCGCTTGGAGTTCCCTGTTCGACGTCATCATCAGGCTCATAGGGAGTGGCCACATATCCTCTTGTAAAGTGCCAGCCTACTTTGTAGGTTCATTCCTCTGGTTGCATTGTGGAATGAGTCTTCCTCCACCGTGGCGGTCAAAGTAGAAATCAAAACCCTGTAAATCACAGCTTATTCCCTTGTCGATTCTGCTTCACCATCAGGTACGATCTTAGTTGTTAGATCTGGGGTCTCCAGATCTGCCATATGCACATTTTGCATGGTTGAATTGCTCGACCATTAGCATGCGATGAGTGGTGGTTTTCTCTCTCCTCCGCTTGCCACGTGTCGATCACTAAGTGGAATCGCTTCGCTTTCATCTAAAACCACTTACCATTCAAGGAGTCCCCAATCAATACCGTCGGTTTTGGAGCGGGTCCCGCCGTTGTCCTTTAGCCTTTTCGCCTTTTTCCCTTCGGTTCTCTGACTCTCGATGTGACCAAGTGCTTGGGGCTTCTCCATTTCAAGCCTTCTTGCCTAGCGATGCACGATTAGTGCTAATCGTGCATCAAAAACCTCCTTTGTTTCCTGATCTAGGCCTCCCAGGGGCTAATTCTGCCTCCCATGCAGTCTGCATGGGCCTCGGACAGCGCGCTTTGACCGAGGTCCTCGTCGTTCCATGCTAGATGCCACTGCCACTGGTTCAGAGGTTTTTTTATCGTTGTTTTGAATTCCTTGATGTTTGTCCCAACCTAATATAGTGATGTTTCTTTTGACAGTTCTTTATGGATCCAATTCGGATCATGGTTGATGAAAATTGACCATGGTTGACTATGGTTGATGAGGGTTGACGTGTTTAACCATGGTCGTTGAGGGTTGACCATGGTTGATTGTGGTTAATGAGGTTTAACCATGCTTAACGATGATTGAACATGGTTGACCAGGATTGAACATGGTTGACCAAATGAAAATGATGATTAAACATTGGTGACATGGTTGACCATGGGTGAGAAGGGTTGAACATGGTTGACTATGGTTAAACATGGTTGAAAATAGATGACCATGTTAACCATGGTTGACCAATGTTGAGCTATTGGGACCATCATTGACTATGGTAAAATATGGTTGATTATGGGTGAACATTGTTGAACATGGGAATGTTTAAATAAATCTAAATATGGTTGACCATGTTGACTATGTTTGACCATATTAACCATGGTGAACATGGTTGATCAACATTGACATTGGTTAAAACATGGTTGAATATGTTCCATGAGCTTACCTCGATTGTTGATTCCTTGAATATTCAACAACTAGACAGATATGGGTGCAGTCAAATAATTGGTTGTGCCCATGTCCATCTTGTTATCACTCAGGTTGTTTCCTACCTCCGGAAGGGAATACGGCTGAGGTAACCACTAACCAGTCTTTTAGCTACAGATTCTAGCCAATCTGCAACCAGAGAGGGCTCTCTCTTTATGATTTAGATTTGTTTTGTTATATGTTTGGCTAGTTATGAAGCACAAGTTTTGTTTGGTGTTTGGAAGATGAAATTCAGTAGAGCAGGGTTGTAATGTGAGAGAAGTTCAGACCATTGGGTTGATGGAGTCAGGTAGTAAATGACTGGGTATGGTTTCTTTGGCAATAGGAAAACTACAGAGCAAGATAATTAAACACAGAACAATTTTCAAGCTGAAATAAGATGAAATGAAGTCAGGGAATGAAAGGCAATCAAGAATCTTTCATTATGCTAACAGAGGGAAATTGTATAAACATTATCAGGGAGCAGTTAAGAATTCCTTGATGATATTTAGAGTGAAAGAATCAGGGAGACAAGAGCAGTAAAGAATTGTTGCCTATGCTAGTCCTGTAGAAAACATAAGAAATTACAGAAATTGAACACAGAGTACAACAAAGTAAATTCTGTGTTATCCTTTTTTCTTGTAACTTAGAGCATCATATTTTGATGATAAATAAAACACAGATACATTAACACAAGATTAAAGAAGACTTATTGATCCATGTATTAACACGAGAATTCTGCAATATATCCTTGTGCCATTGATTCCATAACCAGCAAATTCCCCAGCAAAGCATTCCAACAATTTTTATTTCAGAAGAGTTCTCCAAACTTACAGCGCAGGTCTAGAATGATATTCATCAGCCAACAATAATACATATCATGGGGAAGTATTTATAAAAAGAGTTTACAAAATATCTCGTAGGAAAAAATATCAAGTAATAAATTCATCCATCTACTTTGGCAAAGGCAATAACTAATGTGGGAAAACCGCGCAGAAATGAATTCAGAAGTAACTATGCTTGTACTGGCCGGCTTAGGTGTTCCGTTATTATTGACTTTTCTACTTAAGTAGTTGGCCGACAGCTGCTTCTGTGATTTGCGTTCCTGATGTGCTGTCACTTGCCACCTGTGCCTGAATTTCCCTTAATGCTTTTTAGCGCGAATTCTCTCCTTATCAATTTGAATTTCTGATAGGTGGATATTGTATTTGAATTTTCTCATGTGAAACTGACCAAAAAGAGCAATAAAATTACCTTGGAAAAACCTCAAGCATGCCCTCCCACCATTGATCTGTTGGCAGCTGGTGTCTCTGTAGTTTAATTAATGTTTCATCAGCTTCAGTGTATGTGTAGTAATTTGGCTGGACTTCAAAAAGATGATTTATTTCACGTTCAATATAGAACAAATTTTCTAATTTGTCATATAAAACCTATCCACAGGGAGGTGCTGTCTCTTCTGTGTTGCTTGATGATGCGGTGATTTGACTGGTGACATAGGTATTTACCCTTCGAGCATACTGTTCATGTGTTAACAGTCTTCCACTGCTGGTCAGTAAACTGGGTAACCCCTTGCTCTGCAACACTGCAAACTTTTGTCTGAAGGCATTTATTTATGTTTTCATCTCTTGGCACTTTCTTTCCAAAGTATGCACAAAATTCCTCATGGTCAGCACCTTTTTCACTAACAAAATTGTGTCTGTTATGTTCCTGATATCCAGAGCTGCTAACTGTTCTCTAGTATGAGTATTCAAAAAATGGATCATCTTGTTGGCCTCTTCGGGCTTGTTTGCCAATAATGCTCTAGCCTTTTGAGTCTCGAATTGAGCTATCCCTATCAATTCAACCTGGTCATGAATAGTCTGGATTGCAGTCCATT
Organism: Pinus tabuliformis; assembly: GCA_031772625.1. Classification (NCBI taxonomy): domain Eukaryota; kingdom Viridiplantae; phylum Streptophyta; class Pinopsida; order Pinales; family Pinaceae; genus Pinus; species Pinus tabuliformis. The sequence goes on along the minus strand of CM062818.1, from coordinate 261,591,672 downwards.
GATCAGTGATGGACTGACCAATTTTAGCCCACAAAATTGTTTTGATTTCTGCCAGAGTTTTGTGAAGTGTAAGGTCCTTCTCCAAGGCCTTTATCTTATTTTCCAGAGTCTTCACTTCCCTTGTCTTCTCAGCCATAGCAATTTTTGATTTGTCATAATTTACCTCAATCTTGGCTAGTTTTTCTTTGGCTTCTTTTAATTCTGCCATTTGGAGTTCCAGAGCTTTTATTTCTTTCATCATATCTTCCATACTCAGGCTGGCATCTTGTCCTCCTGCTGTTGTAGTTGTTGCCATAACTGTTGCTGAAGTTGAGGTTGGAGCTGAGGTACCTGCTGTTGATGTTGGATCAGTAGGAGGGGCTGCTGATGTAGTTGTAGGAAGAGCAGTTGTAAGAATTGGAGCTGTTTGAGCTGGCTGAGAGGCCAACTCTCCCTATTTTCCTTGCAGTGTTGCCTCCAAGGCTTTCTCTGTTTCTAGCAGTCTTTCATTCATCCTCATTAGCAAACTTACTACATCCTCCTCTTCTTTCTGCTGTGCTACTTCTGTGGTTTGAGGATGTATTGTAGCTGGCAACTTGAGCTGCCTCTTGAGGGCTGCTATGTCTTCTTCTTTCTTTTTAATTAGGGCCTGTATGTCCTTGGGATCCTTGGGATCATGTCCTAGTTCCATAATAATTTCCTCCAATGATTTGATTCTATTGTCCTTTGCTGATGAGGAGGCTTTCTCCAATTCCTATTGAGCAGAAGTATTATGAAGTGAATTTTGCAATCTGTGGGCCAATATTGCTTTATCTGCCAGGGTGGAGTACACCATTTCTCCAGTTTGTTTTTGTAACTCAATCTGGTTCATTGGGTGGATGTCTTTAGCGATGACTTCCAGATTGGTTTTGATATAATCAACAACTAACTGGGGCTGCTGTACTGTATGGCTGAAGTGACTAAGGGTCATTTTCCCTTCTTGGATAACATAGGCTACCATTAGCCTTTGTTGATTGGTGGGAGCCATTCTTAGCAATTGATTATAGAGCTGGAACCTTACTGGCTCATTTCTGGCCTTGATTTTAGTGAATGCCTTCTTGATGTCAGAGCCTTGCTTGCTCTGTTACTTGGTGGATGTAACCTCCACACCATGTTGCCTCTCTTGCTCCTGCTAAAAGGAACTAGCTGATCTTTCCATACTTGGGGGAATCCGTTGTTCGGTTGTTTCCTAACCCCTTAAGTTGCCTGCTGTTTCTTCTGTAAATTCTTCATCGGAGTAAGGGTTCAACCTTTGCCTCTTCTTCCCTTGCTGTTCTGTGGATGCCCCTGTGGGTGTATCTTCCTGCCTGTCCGTTTTCTTAGCTCTTTCCTCATTGAGAGGAGTTTGTAACACAGGGATTTCAGGTGCCTTTGTTTGTGTTGAAGGGGCTTGCCCTTGACTTTGCTCTTTTGCTGTATCTGGCCGGTATGCCATAGTCTCCTGCTGCTCTGAATGCTTCACTTCCTTGCCTTTGGATGTCCCTACAGATTGAGTAGTCTCTTGGGCAGGTTGTTGTGCAGTTGTGGCAAATTATGTGCCCGCTCCAAGGTGTTGAGGCAATGTGAAATGCACCTGTCCAAAAGAGTCCAGGTCAAGTGTTTTTTCAAACTCTTTCATTTCTTTTTCTAATCTCTCCTCTTCAGTAAGTTCCTCAACTAGTGTGCCTTCTACCCATTCCTGTTGATAGGCATATTGTTCAATTTTAGGGATTCTATGGTTCACATATCCTTTAAGCTTGTTTTTGACTCTTCTAAAGCTTATGAAATGTTCAGGGTCATATGGTGACCAAAGAAAACTTTGTTTCAGCTTAAGTTTTTCTCTCAGAATATTGTCAGCTTCCTTCCATGCTTATTCCCTTTCATCAAAGATAAAAGGGCCCAATTGATGCCTTATCTTGAGCTGTGCTTTTTTCCTAGCACCAGAGAAATGAGTCAAATTTGAACTATTGAATTGCTGGTAGTATTCCAGGGCAAAGAGTCTCATAGGGACATACTTTGGCAGCTTGTAGGGAGCTAATTGACATCCATAGATTCTGATCACTGTGTGGTTTTGGTAAAAATACCAGTCCCCAATACTGTATTCCTTTGAGAGATGTAGGATTTTCTGCATTTCAGCAGAGAGCCTGGCAGGAGGAGTTGTTGACAACAAATAGGTGGCTGGATATATGAAAAGGTCAATAAACTCACAATATGTATATGGGGAGCTACGAACATGCTAGAATACTGAGGACCAAAATATTACAGACCTTCGCTCCCCCTTAGCATCCAATTTTTTGAGGGAAACTGGGAAACTATCAGGTTGATAGTACAACAGCAAATGATAGATATATGAAGTGTACTTGAACACTCTCTCTCTTTCTAAATTCATGAATTTATCGTGAATTTTTTTAGCTATGAAGGTGGCATAATCATACTTGACAGCAGGGGGCTGTTCTAGAGCAAACATGGACATCAAAGAAAAGACAGTCTACAATTTCACTTATTCTGAATCCAAGGATGTAGGAAATCATGTCTATGAGCATTCTTCCAGGCTCATCAAACTAGGCATGGTGATAGGGAATTTTGTATCTGGAGTAGCAATCTGTTGGCATGAACATCTTGGCAATTTGGTCAACTTCTACAGAGGACAACTTGGAGGCTTGATCCAGCAAATTTTTCATGGAGAGAGGGACCAAGGGCTGAGTTGGCTCAAAGTGCAGCATCTCATTTATAGACTGAGGGGGCATCTCATTGCCAGAAGGGTCCATCACTACCCTTCGAGAAGGCTCATAATTAGCACAACATTGATGGATGAGGTCAGGGAAAAAATTCACTGAAGGCAGGTAGTATATATGCATATTAGACTCCCAGATTCTAAATATGTCAGTTTTATTCCTGTAGCTATTTCTTATTTCACAAAAAGCTTGCAGGTGAGGCTTGTGACCCTCCATGTCATCAATATGGAAATCTCTATCAGCGAGAGGTAGCCACTCCAACTCCCTATGTGGTGCATTCAAGGGTGCAATATTCAAGGCCACTGGAGCCTCCATGATTCACTGTGTTTATAATTGGATTTTGAGTCTGGGTCTCAATAGGAAACAGAGTACTGGCACTGGGTCTTTCATAGGAATTTCACAGGAATTTTGCAATTTGAGTTTTATATGGAAATGGCCTCACTGAGTAAAATTCAAAGGAAGGACAGAGTCTGCAGAATTTTTTAATTAGGAAGCTAAAAAACAGTGGAAATGGCGCTCCTGTTGTAGGCGGTTTTGGGTGGTTTTGTAGGCGGACATGAGCTCAACTCGCAGTTTGATGGACAATTGACAGAGGACCACAGAATTAGTAGGTTTTCCTTGAAAACACGGTCAAACAGTGACTTAGAGCGCAGAGGTTTGCGGGCAACAATGTATTTGAGTCAAATTTATCTCTCCCGAAGATTTTAACAGAGAAATCATGTAAAAACAGGGTTTATGGGCGACTGTCGAATAAATACCTGTTTTACAGGAGTCTGGCATGAAATGCAGTTGCAGACGGAGCTGATGGGGTTAGGTTTGCAGCATGAACTCGCTTGGGTGGTGGACTAGAGCGTCGGGGGCGGATTCAACGTAATTCACATGTAGAGTCTCCATAATACGACGAATAGGAAATAAACAAAAACATCACTTTCATGACTTTTGAACAAATTTGGGCTTTTTTCAGACTTTTTGGTGCTTTTTGTGTTGACGTCAGCATGACGTAAATTTATCCTGTTGCGGGGTACGAAAGGTGACATGGTGGATGACGTGGTCGCTGACATGGGCACTGACATGGGTGCAGACGTGGTGAGTGACGTGAGCAGCAGGAACAGGAGGCGGTTTGTGGTTTCCATCAGACCGCTTTTGGTATGGAGGCGGTTTGCGTCAGAATGGGCCCGATGCAATAGAAAATGGACATGCGTCTCGAGGTACGGCAGGAAAGCCGCTTTCCATTGGGAGCTAACGTTCGGTCATAGGAGCGGCTCCGATATTGGTGAGAGCTGTTGGATCTGGAGGGTGCGATCCAACAGTTGACGGGAAGGCAAGGTGCCGGGTGGTTATGGTGCGAGAGCCCACCAAATAGTAATGGTTTATACGAAGTGCGGGGTTGAAAACTTTTGGTTATTGGGGTATGGTTATTTAATTAACCGAATGTCAATTAAATCCTAGTGTCATTGCACGACAGACTATAGGTATTTTTTCAACCAAAGGTCAAACCAATGCCGGTGGAACACATGGTGGGTCGTTATTGGCCCCAAGTGGACCAATGACTCCCAAGAAAACTAAAATATAGCCATATTAGGTTGGGGCAGGATATTTATAATGTTTTTTGGTTTTTCTTGTTATTTATATATAGTAGGGGTAGGGAAACTTTATATAGGATTTATATAATAAAGTTAGGGTGTTAATATGACAAATGATAGGAGAATGCTAAGTTTATGAGGTGAAAAAAACTTAGATCTTTAGGGAAATGAAGTGGTTATTTTACACAAGAAATGTGGCTTGTTATAAACAAGTGAACACAGAGCTTCACTTAGTATTTCTCATAAAATGAAATAAGCTAGGACCACTGAGCAGATCCCAATGTCCTTGAGGGGGTGTTAGTGATAGTTGCTTGGGGTAAATGAGAGGGGAAATTAGTCATGCAACATGTGATCTGTCATCACAACTTTTCCATGGCACTTGAGATATCCATGAAATAGATCTTATTTAAAAAGATGACACTACTGATAGACCTGTTTCTGCAACTTCAATTTACTTACCCATTCTACAATTCCTAACATTTTTTTTTCATTTTGATAGGGTGCACTTGAACTAGCAAACCCTGATCTTCCTATTTTCTTTTGGCTACCCTCCTATCTAAATCTATCCTTATTTCTTCCAAGGGCTCAGATTAAACAGTTGGGCCCTTTATTTCTCTATCTATCTAGTGATCTGCCAAGCTTGAACTATTTGGACAGACCTTCATTCTCTATTCTACAACAGGAAATTTAAATATGGACTGGCCGAGATTGAGTTGTTGGACCATCGATCAAGTTAGATAAGAAACAATGTTTACACATTGTGAACTTGCTTTGCACAAATAGGACAGTAGTGGCATTTTGACTAGCCACTTTCCTGGTCTTTCTTTGCGGTTCATTTTCTTTCTTTCTTGACCAATTCATTTTCTTGCCCTTTGATTTTTCTTTTAGGGCATACCCTCTTTACATTTTTTAATTTTCTTTATTTGTTTACAAAATATGGAACCTTTGCAGCATCGAAAGGATGATCATATTTGGCACTTCCATAGTCAATCATGAAAAATGAAACCTATTGGTATAGGAACCTAACACATCTCATTGTTGAATATTCGAGGAATCAACAATCGATATAAGGATTCATGAATATGTGTGACTATGGCTGACTTTCGCCAACCATGGTTGACTATGAATAAATATAATTAAGTTATGGTTGATGAGAGTTGACCATGATTAACTATGGTTGTTGAGGCTTGAAAATGGTTGACTATGGTTGAAGATGATTGACTCTGGTTGATAATGGTTGATGATGGTTGAAGTGGCTCAACCATTGGTGACCATGGTTAACCAGGTTAATGAGGATTATCCATGGTTGACTATGGATCAATGAGGAGTCGACCAATTGTGATTGTGGCGGACCATGGGTGACAAGGGTTGGCCATGGATGAGCATGGTCACCATGGTTAACCATTCTTAAGTTGGTTTGACCATGGTCAACATGTTCAACCATTGGTGGGTTTGGAAAAGCATGGTTGACTATGGATTAACAAGATTGACCATGATTAGAAATGTGTAACTATAGATGAACATGGTTGAGCATGTTGAGTATGCTTGCAAAGTGGTTGACCATGGATGCTCATGGATGACTACGGTGGACATGGTTGAGCATGGCGGTTATGGTTGACCATTGTTGAGTTGGCTCAACCACGTTTGAATATGATTGACTAGGGTTAAATTTGTTGACCATGTTTGACCATGATTGACCATGGTCAACTATGTATGACTATATGTGAACATGGTAGACCATGATAGTGAAAATTTGACTACAAATGAATAAGGTTGTTCGTGTGAGAATGTTTGACTATGTCCAACCATGATTCCATGGTTGATTACGGGTGATAATGTAAAACATGATTAAGAATGCTTTTCCGATACTTGACCTTGGATGGCTACGTTGGGCATGTAGACCATGGCTAAGAAATGTTTGACAATGTTCAACATAGTTGACCATTGTTATACATGGTTCACCATGATATCTATATCAACCATATTAAAATTGGTTGATATATGTTGATTGAGCATGTTCCACCATGTTTCAAGATGTTGGAGCATGTTTGACTACGTTTAACACATGACATATATATATGGCCATGGCTAACCATTGCGACCATTAGGACGTTGTGACATTCTGACCATGTTTGACCATTATGACATTACGACAGTGTGACGATATTTCACCATGTTTACTATGGTTAATTATCTTTGAACATATTTTTTATGTTAGCTATGTTTCCTATGATTGACAATGGTTGACTATGTGATGACGTTGACAATTGTCAACCGTGATAGACAATTGTTACCATGTTTAACAAATGGACATTAAGATATTGTGACTATATTTGACCATGTTTGACCATGGTTGATTATGCTTGAGCATTGTTACATTGTCACATTTTCACACTAAGATATGATGTGACATTGTGGCATCAAATTTTTGTTCATCAAATTATGATGTTGAGTTTTGTTCATCTCATTGTAATGTGGATTTTTGTTCATTACATTATGACGATAAATTTGTATCATGTTTTCACATTGTTATATATTCCTCACGTTATGAACTTATTATATATTCATCACAGTATGACATTGTTTTCCTTTATGTCACATTGTGATGTTAATTTTCATTCATCACATTGCATCAACGATTTTTGTTCATCACATTGTAGTATCAATTTATGTTCATCAGATTGCATTGAGGATTTTAGTTCATCACATGGGGTCTTAATTTTTTTCATTACATTATCAAATCAATTTTTGTTCATCGCATTATGACACTAATTTTTGTTCATCACATGCGACATAACTTTTATTTGTAACATTGTGAGGTCAATTTATGTTTGTCACATTGTGACATTGATTTTTCCTATTACGTTTCGACTTTGATATTTGTTTGTCACACGGTCACATATAGTTTTATTTATCACATTTCGATGTGACTTTTTTTCCCTCACATATGATGTCAACTTTTGTGCATCAGGTTGTGACATAAAATTTTATTTGTCACATTGCAATGTTGATTTTTGTTGGGCACATTACGATGTTGGTATTCCATAGTGCAATGTCAATTAATTTTTTCCTCACATTGTGATGTAAATTGTGATTCATCACATGTGGGCAATTTTTGTTTGTCACTTTGTGACATTGATTTTTGTTAATCAAATTGCAATGTTGATTTTTTCTTATTACACTACAACATTGATATTTTTTTGTTACATTGCAATGTTGACTTTTTTTTATCACATTACATTATCAATATTTGTTCATCACATTTGACATCAGCTTTTCTTCATCACATTGTAACATTGATCATTGTCCATCTCATTATGATGACAACCTTTGTTCATCCCATTGTGACATCAATGTTTGTTCATCACATTATGACATTGGTTTATTTTTTGTCATATTGTGACATAAAATTTTGTTCACCACATTGTGATATCCATTTTTTTTTAATGTGGTTGAGTTTATTTGAACATGGTTGACCATATTCAAGTATAATTGAGTCTCAATGAGCATGGTTGACCACAATTGTCAATTTTTAAAGGTAGATTGTATGGTTGACTATGTTAACCACGGTTGACCATTGTTGAGCTATTTTAATCATGGTTGAATATGGATGCAGTGTTGACCATGTTTCACCATGGTTATTTATGGTCAACCATGATTAACTATGGGTAAACAGAGTTAATCGTGAGTGATCTTTGTGAACACGTTTGACCATGGTTGAGAATGTTTACCTATAGCTTATAGTTGACAATATTGACAACAGATGAGCTATTTTATTATGGTTGAATGTTATTGAGCTTACTTGACCATGATTTTCAATGTGTAACTATATACATATATGGTTGACCATGTTGACTATAGTTGATCATGTTGACAATAGTAGCCATCTTTGATCATGATAGTAAAATAATAAATAAATTAATTAAATTTGTGTTACAAATGATATTTATTATACTATATAAGTGTAAATCTAAATCATATAGCCCTAAGACTTAGCTCAATTGGTCGAGTTGCCATTATCAAAGTACCATTACTATTGAAAGGTCACAAGTTCAATTTTCTCGACACTGTCAGGGTTAGGGTCTGCGGTTGAGCCGGTAGGAAGTGATCAGTTTGGGTGGATCTACCTAACACAAATATTTTGTGGACGTAGTTCTCACTGATCTCTACGATCCATGAACCAAAGAGAAATAAAATTAAATCTAAACTATATAAGTATGAATTTGAACATTGAAATAATATTTTTCTATGATATTTACTCAAAATAACTTCTTGAAATTAACATAAGCATATCATTATCATTATATTTAATTTTCTGAAGAAGAAAATATGGTTTTAGGATTGAAAATAATTTTCACATATATCATGGCTAAGGGAATCTACATCCACAATATCTTATATGTCCAGTAATGTTTTTGTGTGCTAATGCAAAAGATTTTCATTAATAGAAAAAGTTTACATGGAGTTCACACAACCGACCCTGGTAGAGTCTACATCATTACAACAAACATGAACATCATAGCCATCCATATTAGATGAAAGGTGTTGGCTTGATGGGCCCTAACCTAGGTTTAGCGTTAGTCAGCCAAGCAAATCCATACACTATTGGACCTTTCAGCATCAGTCTGTAGAGAGTGGACTGAATCCTCACCTGAAGCACAATGAGGGGATGGTAGAACCAAGTTTCCACACCCTGAGATGCTTGCAATGTCGACTTTATACCTTAACCCTTCCTTTGCACAGATCCTCATGGTCGTTTGAAGAAGCGACACTCTGATTCACTATAACTAACAAAAGTATCGACCGTGAACTCTGTCGCAAACCCTCCTATGATGCGGTCGAGCCATTGGTCGACAAAACGTGTGATATTATCTTCTGAGGCTTCCAATCTCCGCACTAATTTCATGGTCCATACAATCGTATTCTCAAGTATCCACCTTCCCTAGTCGTCTGCCAACTTCGCGATCCACTTGTATAATTCAACTGGGAAGGAGCAAAAGGATATTTCATGAATCTATGTGTACAAGTATCTGTCTGACCATTGTTCATTTGTTAATCAAGGGTTCTTGTTTTCTTGTGCTGCGAATTCGTGCATCTTCTTACCCAACCAGTCTTCAATATCCTTCTTAGTTGGATTCCAATGATGCGACATCACACATCTCGTTATGAAGATCCCGGTCCCAGCAATGGAACCATTTGTTGGCTTGATGAGCCTTGAACCAGGTTCAGTGTTAGTCAGCCAATCAAATCCCTACAATATTGGTCCTTTCGGCACCAGTCCGCGGAGTGCGGACTGAAATCTCACCCAAAGTAGTATGGGGGGATGCAGGAACCAATTTTCCACACCCTGAGATGGTCATGATGTCAAATTTATATGTTAAATGCTTCCTTCATGTATATCGATAAGCCTTTATGGCTAATCGATGTACTTTCTCTTTCATCTCTTGGAATGTCTGTGAAGGCATACGATCATCCTTCACACAATGCTAAATGATGATTCAGGAACTTATGTGCCTTTGTAAATATGTTACTATATAAGTTCCCAAATTATCTTAAGTGTTCACCAACTTTATCATACAATTAGAATTGTCTTTGTGTATACATATATTCTTACTTGCGTTCAAATAACAGATAGAAACAGATATATTTGCGCATCAACTTAGCATTATAATGTAAACATAGAACTTAACATATTAATATAATTGCATGCAATAAGAAGAGGTAAAATACACAGTAATTTCAGAATACTCCTCTTTATTGATGACTTAAGTTTCCAATATAGACTCTATTCGCTTGATGCACATAGCTGCAGGGGTCCATGCACTTGGTTGGGGACTTCTACCCTCAGCCTCTGCACACTCAGCTGTAGAGCCTCTTCCTACGCTAAGACTCTTGCTCTTATCTCTTATAGATTCATCAAGAACTCCTACTTAATTGACATCTTCCCCCTTAGACTCCTCCAAGACCTCCTTTTTATACAATCCTATAGTCTGCGGACCAAGGGCGGATCTCTAAAACTGACACAACCTATCTAGACTAAGGGTGGAAAACTCTTTTTCACTCTTGATATCTTCGCACTCCGTGACCAAAAAATGCAGAGACATTACATTTATTTATACAAAATTCGGGCCTTCTGCCCCAAAACATGGGTTTTTAACCCTGAAATTGACCTCGAGGGAACCCGTTCCCAATAGGCCCCCAACACAAACATCGTGACTCACCCTTGAGTCACTCATCTGGTGTGGAGATCTTGTTGCGAAGACCTCCTAGCTCGACTTGGATTGCTGCAACTTTAGTGGTACACTATGTTTTTTCTTGCTTCATCTCCTCAACAAACTGCTCCTTTGCTGGCCCTACGCCGTCGGACTAAATCTTCTACTAAGTCTTCGGTAGACTAGCTAGCTTGCCTTCAACCATAGCAGTGATCAAATAGGCCTCGTGTAACCAAGGATTCAAGTGAGCCTTCAGCACAACTTCCTTGTGCCAGGCTGCATCTACCTTCTCTTTCAATGGCTTGGCCTCTTGAAGCTTAGCCCACCTCTACGTGCTGGTGACATTGCGCATTGTCTCTTTGACTTTGTCATAGTGTTGCTGCAGCTCTTGCGCTTCCGTTTCCAGTCTTTGTACAGTAAGATCTTCTTGCAAGCAGGTGAGTACCTTGAGTGATTGCTCGAAGAGTGTGGTATAGTCCTTCACTACGCTCTCTATTGCTACTACCGCATCTTTCATAGCGGTCTCGCACTGCTCTCTAATCTTTGGTGGAGTCTAAGGATGAGCATTCAACTACAACTTTGCAATTTTGAGGTTCAGCTCCAGCTAGACCTTTGCCAATTTAGTTCATGTGTCACACTCTCCAACAGTTAGCTTCCAAACCCTGACATCTACCATCTCAGCCTCGAGAATGCCCAGCTCTGGGATAGTCTTGCATGACTCAGCCACGATTGTGGCAATGCGCTGGTTCTTATTTGTAATGTCTTTTACAAGGTCAAGGGCGGAGTCTCTTTGCATGATTAGCTGGGTGTTTTTGACCTTATTTTCGCTTATCACCTACAATTCATGTTGTTCATGGGACTGAAGTTCCGTGATCATGCCGTCCTACAAAAGGTGAAGCACCTCATTGGGAAGCACAACCAGGTTGAGTTCAACTCTCTTGATGGCACTGAAAGTGGGTCTATCAGCTTCAGTATTTGTTGTCAGTGCTCCATCTGGCAGCACTATTGCTTTGGGATCCCTTACACGCAACATCCTTGTGGCTTCTAAGGTGCCAGACACCAAACTCGTTGACATCGCATTGGTCTGTATCTGTGATGCATGGATCTGCAGCTCATGCAGACCCATATGTATGGCACCCAACAACTACTGTTGTTGCTGTTCGAATTGCTGCAACTGTTCTATAGTGGAATCCCGCACCGTATCACCTATGTCATTTAAATTCCCCCTCTGTCAGGGTGATCGGGTCCAGAGACGTCTTGCTAGTCTTGGAATTCTTCTGCGGCACTACTTTCTCTAGGTTTCTGGTGCACTGGATGCAGAACGGAGTTGTTTTCGGGTCTGCTCCTCCTTGCTCCGTCTAATCATCTTCTTCCTCAGTTGATAGGAAAGGTGACTTCTAACACCAGTCAGAGCCACGCTCCCCTTCGCCTGCCTGTCCACTTGACTACTCCATAGTAGCGCGCTCTGCCATGGCCTAGTCATCAGCCTCTTTTCTCCTCTCCACGGCCAGCTGTTCCATCTTCAGCTTGGCTTCTTCCTTTCTCCTCTGCGAGGAAGTTTTACTAGATCTCGCTATTGAGTCCATGGCATTTCACCAATCTACTGGCCAGGAGTCGAGGACTGCTGCAATTGCATCATTTGTGGCCAAGTATGGTAGGTCATGCCACTTTTGCTCAGGGTCCTTTCACGCCCATATTGAGACATGGTGGAAGTCACCTTGAATTCCACATACTCCTGCAACTTCTCAAAATTTGTAGGTGTCAGCCATGGCTTGCAGTTCATAGCCATATGGATGCTCATCTCCATCAAGATCCATAAGATCTTGCTGTCATTTATCTGCTGAGGATCCTTCATCACCCACAACGAAGCAAACTTCACTGCCTTTGGTAGGTTCGGCGCGACTAGAGGAAACTGGCTATCTTCAGGTAGATCCCATGCAACGAGCACTATGGAAAACAATAGCCATGCATAGTGGAAAGTCTTACTGTGATCTTGTGCCTCACGATAGGTCACGAGGAACTCACCGCAAATGTATCATGCCCAGTTAAATTGAACTCCCTCTGCACACTTGGTTGCCAAAGCTGTCATTGGTGCTAGCACTTCATCTGCGCGACACTTTCGCATCACCTTCCCTACCAAGATTTTCATCGCCACTTTGACCGTGAGGTCAAATATACTTGAAATTACGTATCTGTGTAGCTTCTATATGAGCTTGAATTTTTCCTTCATCACCTCGACAAGCACATGCTCGCTGGCATTTCCTCCAAATTCCATGGCCATATTTTCTCCTCTGTATGGCAACCACGTGATCCTATGGATCAATATGCCAGTGATGGGTATCGGCTCCTCCATATACAGGTGTCCATCATGCACCAAGCACGTAAGTTGCTTGATCACTACCATCGTGATAGGTGTGCAGTTGTAATGCGGCACACACAACAGGTTTAGCAAGCCAACCTTCTCCATGCCTTTCAACCACTTCCTCGTCTCTAAAGCAGTAACTCCAGTATTTTTGTGGAAGACACAATTCTTAAGTTGTTCTGTCACTAAATGAGGGAAGTTCTCTGTGTCAGCTAAGTCGCATCCTCCAACTTCAAAAGGTATACACGCCCCAGTGCGGTCCCTCAAAGACAATTTGGTCTGGTAGGAGGGCTGTGTGTAGGGTGACCTTACTCTCATCAATATCTTTGGGCACCTTTGCCATTCCCCTGCATAGAAGAATGTATTTAGGCATCTTAGAGATGGGGTATGACCCCTGAATTTCAACTTCCACCGTTTCCATTGAAATATCTTGATCATCCATGGGGATTTGTTCGCCCTCTTCTTTCGTCTCTAGGTCAATCATTTTTGCCCTTTCTTACATGGTGGGTTTGCATGGCTATGGGTGCTTTCTAGGTGATGCATGCACTTGCGACTACATTTTCTTCTTTTTCTTCTTTGGTTTTGGACACTCCTAGGTTGGCATAGGCCTTGGCTTAGGTGTCCTGGGGAATTTAGGCACTTCTCTCGGTACTTCCACAAGTGCAACTTCTGGGCAGGGAAAATTTTAAGAACCCCCCCAAATTTACATGTATAATAAATGGGTGAATCTCCATGGTATATAGGAAAAATGGAAGGCGATTTTATCAATAATATGATATGTATATATAATTTTTTGACGAATCTCTGACCAGGCATGGCAAATATTTTACTCAATTATAAAATCTTGTGTTTATTGAATACACAAATGAAATCATTGCATTTCTTTAAAATATCTTTTGAAATCAAAATTACCGAAATTACATATCGATAACCTAGTTGGTGTAGGATAAAATTCACTCGTGCCATTCACAGAAAGCATGAGAAAAAACCTAATACTATATATAAAACCAAGAAAAGTTCAAATTCATCACTTCTAGGGATCTCGTAACCACCCTGCCAATACACAATTATGTTCCCATTTGCAATTAGAGAAATTACCCAAATTACAATCTGTTTAGCGTATGTTGGAAAGTTATAGAAGGATGACTAGTGCAATCAATCCATTCCTTTTAGCCCTGTATTTGTTTCAGTTTAAAATATAAGTATACAAATATACTTGTCCAATGTCTATGCTTTAACCATTCACCTTAAGATGTTTTTACAATATACTTTCCTAAGTCTATTTAATATCTTCATTATCATAAAAACCAACCTATATCCATCTTAACTCCACATCTACCACTCTTAGGGGGATGAAATCTATTTATCCCTCTGAGCACTTGGTAGACCCAGAATTAAGATGGATCTAAGATGATAGAATTTCCCCTTTAAATATTCTATGCTCACATGAATACCATGGTATTACCATGGGTCAATACCATGGGTTATCATAAACCTCGAGCTTAAAAATTACTATTAGTAATTTATAAAAATTAATAAAATTAATAGTTTATTTTTATTTTATTTTTTGTTTTAACCAAGATAAATGTTTAACATACATTAAACTACAACATCCATTTTTACTCTTGATTGGATCAAATATTTTTTCACTCTATGCTAGTTTGCATATCATGATATTTGATACCTCTTGGGGGCTAGTAGATCCAGAGTAAAGATGAATTTATGCTAGTTTAATTCCCCCATTTAAATAGGCTACATTCCAGGTGAATACCATGGGTCAATACCATGTGCAATTTTGGTGAATACCATGGGTCAATACCATGTGCCATTTTTATTTTTATTAATACTAATATTATGGTTAATAATGTTTTTTTGCATGGTATTAACAACAATCTAGTCCATGGTATTTGTCCCATAGGTTTCATCTAAATATAACACATTTTTTGAGTGTTCGTAAATATAAGGTGACTTATGGAGTAAATATAAAAAAATGTTTTATTTGTTTACCATACCTCTCGTTTATTTATATTTTTATTAATTTACCATACTTCTTTTAAAAATATGGTATTTGGCCCATAGGATTCACTTAAATAAAACCTCTTTCTTGAGCCTTCATAAATAGAACGAGGGTTATGGACTAAATATAAAAAGAGGTTTTATTTATTTACCATGCGTCTAGTCATTTATATTTTTATTTATTTACCATACCTTTTGAGTAAGTATAAAAAGATGTTTTATTTATTTACCATACCTCCACTTTACTTTTATTTTTATTTGTTTACACCCTTGAATGTATATAAGGTGACTTATGGAGTAAATATAAAAAATGTTTTATTTATTTACCATACCTCTCATTTATTTATATTTTTATTAATTTACCATACCTCTTTTATAAATATGGTATTTGGGCCTTTGGCCCATAGGATTCACTTAAATAAAACCTATTCTTGAAAATGGGCGAATGGATTCACTTAAATAAAACCTATTCTTGAAAATGGGAAAATGGAAGGTTGTAACTCCTAATTTCAAGGGCTAAATTTACCTTTTTTACCCTCTCCCTTAAAATAAGGTGGGCTATTTGAGGTGATTTGTAAAAATGTAATATGATACAAAATATTCTCCCACTAAATATTTAAAACCCCTTAATTTCGCTAAAGGGCGAACATTTGCCCCTAAAGTTTTCTTTGCTTCTGGGTTAGCTCCCTCTGCTACCATAGCTACCTCTGGAACAACTCCCTCGGCTGTCACTGCTTCAACACTCATAGCTTCTATGGGTGTCAACATCATGCTATGAAACAACTCCTGTGTCTCCTTTGGCAACGTCTCAAGTACTGAACTTGCTATCAAAAATTCAAATTTTTCATGGTTCAAGTGCGCCTAAGAGCTCAACATCTCAATTCTAAAAATTCAAAGTGTTTTCTGTTGGGAAACCCTTTGTAATTTATAAGCATTTTCGAATTCAAATCAGACTGTTCACCCCACAATTAGTTCATTAATGCTCGATTGGTAGTAGACTTTCAAAGATCTGGTCCATAAATTTCGACTTAAATGCCATGCCCCCACTCCATTTGGTCATTTTGACATCATTACATAATGAACAGTGACTCTAACAGTCACTTTTTGACTATCCTATGCAGTTTTTCCTTTGGTAGCGTAGCTGTCTGTGCATTTCTATGGTTTTTGTGACATTTTTTCGTTCTCTGCAGTTCACCAATCACGTAGCTCTCCAACCCTGGCAATATAGTTTATAGTCCCGCACTTCCTTTCTGTTGCCTGAAGCTCTAAGACTATGCTTCCCTCATGTAGTCACCTAGCTAGATCACTGGTGTATGGCTTCAATCTGCTACCATTCACCTTTCCTGGGAAGTGTTCTCCATTCAATTTGACTAGCTGAATTGCTCCACGATCGGTAATCTCCTTGATGCCATATGGCCCTAGCTAGTGCATCCTAACACACCCTGGAAATTTATCAAATTTGTTTTCATATAACAAGACTAGATCATTCACCCTGAAGGTGCACAGTTTGATGTGCCGATCGTGCCATGCCTTTTTACACTCCTTTTGAACTTGTTAATGAAATCCAGCTAGAAATCGGTCCTCCTGAAGCTCTATAAGCTATGCGAGCCTCTCTTCCAGAGCTCTGTGATCCGCCATTCCTGTGAGTGCCTCTATCCATAGACTAGGTATAATGTACTCCATTGGCATCACAACCTCTACACCATACATAAGACTTCTGAAAGGTGTTTTTGTAGTCAACTTCTTGCAAGTTGTTTTGTAGGCCCATAGCACTGCGGGTAAACGCACTGCAAAGAGCTGTGTGTCAGGTAGTCCTTCCTCCAAATTAGTAGGTTCCTCTCCAGTTTCAATGCGCGACAGATGATCAAGTCTCGTATTTAGGCGTCCTAGCTTTAAAATAGCTTTGAATTCGTACTCCTAGAACAACGATAGACACCTACATATTCCCCCCCCCCCCCAACACAGCCTTGTTGACCAAGTACTTCAACACAAAATGATCCGTATACATATTAAAGTGTCTGCTCAATAAATAGTGCCTGACCATCTGAAGCACGTACACCATAGCTAATCCTTCATGCTCTATTGTGGAATAATTTTTCTTTTCTTTAGATAGCTTCCTACTTGCGAACGCTATAGGATGATCCAATTCTCCCTCACCAACATTTGTCAGCATCGACCCTAGCGCAATACATGATGTGTCCATGTTGACATGAAATTCTTTCTTCCAGTCTGGGAAGACTAGGATCCGCACGGTGACCATTTTCGCCTTCAGCACGTCCATGCTCTTCTGACATTCATCATTCCAACAGAACGTAGCATCCTTTTTTAACAATTCCTCCATAGGTGTAGTGATCTAGGCATAGCTCTTGATTAACTTCCTATAGTATCTGGTATGCCTTCGAGTTGCATGCAACTATTTCACATTCCTCGATGCCTCCAAGTTGATTATCACTGCGATCTTCACAAGGTCTACCATTAATCCTTGTCTGCATAGCACATGAACCAGCAAGATCCCAAAAGGGACACAAAATAGCGAATTCTTCAGAATGAGAGGAATCTGGTATTTGCTACATGTATCTAGCATTAAACGCAGAATTTCCACATGGTGTTTGACCAATCCAAACATTGTCCAATCATTAAAGTATACCTCCAAAAATTTATGAATGATGTCATTGAATGTCGCAATGACTATGCGTGAAAAGATTGCTGGCACATTCTTCAGCCCAAAATGCATCAAGGTGTACTGAAAACATCCCCATTCATTCATGAAGGTCATCTTGCTTCTATCCTCAAGAACGATTTTGATCTGATGGTACCTAAAGAACCCATAAGTGAAAGAGTATGCTTCTTGGCCACCTACATTATCTAGGACCTTGTCAGTGAACGGGGTCAGAAAAGGACCATGCATACAAGCGTTATTAAATCTCCTGAGATCTATGCATATCCTTATTTCTTCCTTCTATTTCTTTTTCTAAACCACTATTGGGCTTACCCATTTAGATTCTTTCGCTGGTTCAATAACACTTGCTACGAGAATCTTATCTAACTCAGCATGGACCCTTTTCTTATACTTCGAATTAAGGTGGTAAGGTCCTTATTTCATAGGTTTCACGTCCGGTTTCAGGGTGATCTTCATGACACCTAGGTCTCCTATTATTCCCTTCAAATCAGAAAACTTTGTGGTGAACAAATTCTGGTATTCACAGAGGAGCTCGAAGACCTTATATACTGTCGCATTGTCCCAATAGTCCCCAACCTTCACAAAATTTTGGCTCCACCTCTTTTCCAATGTTGACCTGTGTAGTTTTCAGTGGCGTGGTTATGTTTGGATTCTCTATCTGCAGTCCTTTAGCCTTGCAGTGAGCCTCAGTTTCTAGAATATTAATCTTTTTGGGATCCTTGTCTTCTCCTTCAATAGTCAAGTTATACAATTCCAGTGCATGGCTTAGTAGGGTAGTCCAGTTAGGTTGTATCAGGTCCAAAGGATTGCGCAGTATCCTAAAGATCACTGCTTTAACCTCTTGTAGCACTGTGTAAATACAGTCAAACGCATCCTCAAAGCTGAACGTCATTATAAGCCCTTGGTGCAAGATGTCCCATTCTTTAGTGCCATGGCGGAGCTCTGTTTCCAGGTACCAATTCATTGGTATGACATCCAGGGTATGACAAAATAGATGCACCCGTTCAGGCTGGGGCTCCACTCCATAAGCCTTAGTGCATTTGGCTAGGTTATTGTGCAAATCATGCCTTCCATCATACTTGTCTGTCATTCATATTTTTGGCTATCGAAAACGTATTCTCATCATCCTCCTACATTCACGGCAATCCCAAAATTATCCTTGTTCATACCCCACCATCTTGTGGATGTACTGCACAATGCCCAATCCAAGGCCTAAAAGCAATGATTCTCCAACACTTCTCTTTCAAATGCATCCAAAAATATATCCACATCAGTCAACCCATCATAAGAAGGAAGATTCCTTACTTCTGATGACACGCAGCGTAATGACTTGGTCATCATATTATAGCACAACTTAGATACTTCATGTAGCTGGTTCTACTAGTGCTCTAGTTCTTCATTTGAAATTGATGTGCAGGAGCTCTCGTAGTTCCATGTGATACATCCATCTACTATTGGATTTACCCAATCCTAGCTCGCACTATTCTCTTGTAAATCTGGTCCAAATCATCATCACTTTCATAATCACGGACTGATTCTGTATAGCACGGTCCTTCTGCACGAACCAGTGGCGCCACTACGCAGAGAGATTTCTTTCCAAATATCATCTTTCACTTCTTCAAGTTGATTACCCCATTCATGTCAGTGGCCCAATCGATCCCAAGGAGTGCAAGGTAGGGATTGCTATCATCCACAATCTATATTACTTCAAAATCTGTTAGTGCACTTGCACCTTCGATATCAAATTTAACTCCTTGTAGCCTCCCCATTGGGATAATTTTCTATTGATTCACCATCCTTAACTGGATCAAAAACCAATAAAGAACAGGTCTCCCCATTCTTTCCCATGTTTGTTTTGGAAAAACATTCATGTCGGACACTAAATCCAATATAACTTGGTCCATTCCGTATTCCCCTATCTGCGTGGTGAATCTCATCTCATGTCCAGTCCTTGCCTTATTCTTACCAAGCTTTCTGACTCCATGCAATTCGCTAGTAGCGCTATCCTTTCCAGCACATTGATTTATCAACTCCTGCGGTCCATTCATAGCCTTACTATCGCGGAGCAATTTCATGCAGGTCTCTAAGAACATGGTAATCATGGATGGGTCGATTTCTTCAACTGGTTTCTCTTGACTTTCTGAGGTATAGGCCTCAGTGAACCTTTTCTTTTCTTCCATAAAGGTTTCTTTTGCGCACTCTAGATGAAAACTAACCTCTTTTTTAGGTGCTTTGCAAACCCACTCACCTTCTACAGGCTTCTTCCCTTTATCCTCACCAGTCGTTGTTCCTCTTCGCAACATAATGTTTACCTTAGGGTCTTCCTTGGGAGGCTCAACCCTCACCATCTGGAGGTTCTGTGTCGGCTACAGAGGGTGCACCCCCTCTTTGTGAATCTTAGCCAACATTATATGGCAATCCTCAGTTACATGGTAAAAATGAGTATAGTAGCGGCATGACAGTCGCGTCTGATTCAGACAGGCTCTCGCGTAGTGTCCTGGTCATCCACAATTGTAACAAATTAGTTGACCTTGGCCTCTACCAGGCCCTCCTCCACCTTGGCCTCAGCTGCGCCCCTAACACTCACCTTACGCTCCCCCAATTCCTTGGTCTAGAGGCCGTGTTTCTTCCAGCACCCTGTATGTAGGTGTCTTGTCTATCATTAATTTGTAACTATGACAATTGTGCTCGTCATGACCTACTCATTTACCAAAAATTGTTGAAGAGCTGTTGTGGTGTATGTATGAATTTCTGCAACAAATGGAAATTTTCATTCGCATGTTTCTGAACTACTTGGCATATAGCACACCATAGCACGCCCCCTGCACTTAGCCCTGAAGAAACCTTCGGTCATAAAGGCATTAGTCCCTCTACTGCAATGTAGTTCACTAAGACTACATAGTGATCATTGTCATGCCCGTGACCTTTGCATTTATGGAACTAGACTTCTTCGCACGCCTCTAGCCGAGTTGTTCTATCTTTCTTCAGACTTTGCATTTAGAGGCAAAGGTTCTGCAACTGCGCATGAATCTACCAAACCCCCATATTAGCATCTGGCATTGGTGTCTCATGCAGTCTCATCACGTTTTCTAGAGCTTTCATCTGGTTCGTGATCTTCTGTTGTGATAGTGCAACCCGTAGGTGGGGCAGGAGTGAGGCCATGAACCATTCACGGTGCTGCCCATCAATTAGGTTCATGTTGGCTTCTTGGATCATATGTTGAAGACTGTGCAACAAGAAATTCTAAATTTAGAATGTGCTAAAAATAGAACTCCTAAAAATAGCATGTCTAAAAATAGAAGTTTGGCAAGTGAGGTCATTGGCCATATTGGGTGAGAGGTGAAACTTCTAAAAACAGAAAGTTCTAAAAATAGCATTTCTGGGTCCCTTCCTATTTATAGTAGTCCCTGGTCTATCTATAGGAAGTAAAATCGAATTTGGTCTTACCAACAGTTTCAATTATTAATTGATTAATCTCCATGAGTTAATTAGTTGTAAAAATTAAACTTGAAGTCTTTGTGAGAACATGCAATTACTTGTCCCAGTGACTGAGGAATTTATCCTTTATTCTCTCTAATGATTGAGGAATTAAGTATGAGTTCTATAATGAGAGAATCAATTGACTTAGTGCTAACTAGTCAAGTCCAGTTAGATTATTTTAGTAAGTTTTTAAATAATAAAATATAGTTTGTTAATTATTGCATGCATGTGACAACTATTATTTTATATAACTGAGTATTTTCTCATAGATAACTGATGCATGGAAGTTCAAACAGAGACCTAGTTGAGATCAGATGCTTGGATCTTCCCATGGAATATTCCTTGCATCCAGGAGGAACTAGTGTCCTCAAGGATTGTGTAGTTGGACCTGAGGTTGACAACAGGTATGATTTGGGGCCAATTCACATATGTTTTGTAGTTGGACCCCAATCAAAATTATGCAAGAAAATAGGGGATTGGAGGACTGGGGGCCATTATATTGAGGCCTAGTGAGTCTATGATCTTGATCTTTTGATTGTAGAGAGTACAAGATAGCTCTTGAGCTGATATTTTTTGTAACCATAAGAGGATTTCCACTTGATTGATAATATAGTGTTAGGGGTTTTATGCTAGTGCTTTCCCCAGTGATACATCTTGTGTTATGTGTGATTATTTCTCTTGATAATTTCTATGTGTTTATGCTTGATGTTGCTCATGAAATCGATTTTGCTTCTGCTTAATGTTTTGTAGAAGTAGATCAAGTATTATGCTTTAGGAATTGCATATATCAGTTTGATATATAGGCGAAATTTCTACATGATATCGGAGCACAGTTAATCAAGCAAGGAACGATATACAAGCAAGAGAAAGAAAGTTGAAGTTTATTATTCGAGATATAGATTTCTAGTTCTCATCACAGTTCAGATTTCATCTAGATGGCCTTCACTAAGTTAAGGCTTGAGTATGCCCTTGATGGTAGCTCAAACTACATAGCTTGGAAGGATTGCATGGAGGCAGTATTGAAAGATAATGGCATTAAGGACTTCATTGATTAAGATGTCCCTAAGACTATTGATGCTACTCAGGGTGCAGACTGGAAGAGGAACGTCGTCAGAGCTAGGAGAATCATCCTAGAGGGAGTTCGAGATCACATAGTGTCGAGCCTCCATGGGAAGGAAACTCCGTTTGTAATGTGGAAAACATTGAAAGATTTATATTAAAATAGCAATGATCAGAGGAAGCTCACATTGAAGGACAAGCTTTGAAACATCAAATGTGAAAAGGGTGACACGATCACTACATTCTTGAACAAGCTCACCAACTACAGAGATGAGCTTGCAAGCATAGGGGTCACTACCTCTGATGATGATATGGCGAGTCTAAAACTCCTTAGCCTTCCTAAGAGCTGCCATAGCTACCAGGACTTAGTGAATGGAAGGGAAAACTACCAGATTTGGAATGACTATGGTCGAATTTGATGCAGGAGGAGATCAGACAAAACACCAGAGATGGAGGTTCTTCATGAAAGCATGATGATGAAGAGAACTTGGCTTTAGCATCTAAAGCTAAGAAAGGGAAAGGGAAGGCATCCCAATCCAAGTCTTCTCAAGAAGGGAAGAAGTTTGACAAGTCAAAGATGAGATGCTTTCATTGTCATGAGTTGGGTCACTATGCTACTAGTTGCCCAAAGAGGAAGAAGTCGAAGAAAGGTTCCTCCAAGGAATCTGATGGTGATGCTCTAGCTTCACAATTTGAGATGGATTTCTCACTTATTGTATGCATGGTTTCATCCAGCATGCGATGTGTTTGGTACCTGGACAATGGATCTTCTTTCCACATGTCAAGTGATAAGACTATTTTCAACACTTTGGAGGAGAAGGATCTCCAGATATAGATTGAGATGGTCAATGACGGAAAGTATTGTGTCTGAGGTGAAGGTACAGTTGTGTTTCAGAGGGAGCATGGTTCTCCCTTCTCTCTTTCTAATGTTATGTATCTACTAGGGCTGAAAAAGAATCTTGTGTCTATTGCTATGCTTGAGGATAAAGGCTATGATGTAGTCTTTATTTTTGGAAAGGTTTTCCTAAGGCATATAGGCACTGGATAGACCAAACAGATAAGGATTCGACTTAAGAATCTCTATAAGTTACAGGTAGAAGACTATGCTGCTTTGAGTTCCAAAGTAGAGGTGATGCACAGCCAATATATTGGCGAGTTATGGCATAGGAGATTGGGCCACTTACATCATGGGGCCTTGAAGATCATGCAGAAATTTTTTACTGGATTACCCAAGTGCAAGTTGGATCAAGTGAGCACATGCAAAGGTTGCACTTTGGGTAAGTATGCAAAATCTTACTTTCATGATCGAGATTGTAGAGCAAGAGCAGTTCTGGAGCGAGTTCATTCAAATGTATGTGGGCCCTTCTCTACAACCTCCATCGTAAAGAAACGGTATTATGTTATTTTTGTTGATGATTTTTCTCGTAGATTTTTGATCTACTTCATGCAAAAGAAGGATCAAACCTTCTTGAAGTTTTGTGAGTTCAAAGCTTTGGCAAAGAAAGAATCAGGGATGAAAGTAAAGGCCATGCGAAATGATAATGGTGGAGAGTATATTTCCCAATAGTTTAAGGACTTCTGTGCTTTAGAAGGAATTAAATGGGAACTCACGGCTCCTCATAACCCACAGCAGAATGGGGAGCCGAAAGGAAGAACAGATTTATTGTGGGTGCAGCTTGATCGATGTTTCATGCAGGGAAAATTTTAAGAACCCCCCCTAAATTTATAAATATAATAAATGGGCGATTCTCCATGGTATATAGGAAAAATGGAAGGCGATTTTATCAATAATATAATATGTATATATAATTTTTTGGCGAATCTCTCACCAGGCATGGCGAATATTTTACTCAATTATAAATCTTGTAAGATCTTGGCGAGTCTTTCACTAAATAATAAAACTTTGTAAAGTCATAGTGAATCTTAGCATAGGCTACATGCTGGTTTAATTCCCCCATTTAAATAGGCTACATTCCAGGTGAATACCATGGGTCAATACCATGTGCCATTTTGGTGAATACCATGGGTCAATACTATGTGCCATTTTCATTTTTATTAATTCTAATATTAGGGTTAATAATGGTTTTTTGCATGGTATTAATAACAATCTAGTCCATGGTATTTGTCCCATAGTATTTTGGCCATAGGTTTCACCTAAATATAACCCATTTTTTTAGTGTTCGTAAATATAATATGACTTATGGAGTAAATATAAAAAAATGTTTTATTTGTTTAACATACCTCTCGTTTATTTATATTTTTATTAATTTACCATACCTCTTTTACAAATATGGTATTTGGCCCATAGGATTCACTTAAATAAAACCTCTTTCTTGAGCGTTCATAAATAGAACGAGGGTTATGGACTAAATATAAAAAGAGGTTTTATTTATTTACGATACGTATAGTTTATTTATATTTTTATTTATTTACCATACCTTTTGAGTAAGTATAAAAAGACGTTTTATTTATTTACCATACCTCCACTTTACTTATATTTTTATTTGTTTACACCCTTACATGTATATAAGGTGACTTATGGAGTAAATATAAAAAATGTTTTATTTATTTACCATACCTCTCATTTATTTATATTTTTATTAATTTACCATACCTCTTTTATAAATATGATATTTGGCCCATAGGATTCACTTAAATAAACCCTATTCTTGAAAATGGGCGAATGGATTCACTTAAATAAAACCTATTCTTGAAAATGGGCGAATGGAAGGTTGTAAGTCCTAATTTCAAGGGCTAAATTTACCTTTTCTACCCTCTCCCTTAAAATAAGGTGGGCTATTTGAGGTGATTTGTAAAAATGTACTATGATACAAAATATTCGCCCACTAAAAATTTAAAACCCCTTAATTTCGCCAAAGGGCGAACATTCGCCCCTAAAATTATCCTTGGTTTCATGACCAAGGCCTACCACTTCATCTATGGGCTGAGGCATGCAATACAACAGTATATCTTCAGAATAGAAGTCCTAAGCGTATTTTTGGGATGAAGACACCTACGGAGGCTTTTTCGGGGAAGAGACCAGATCTGAGTCACTTTCGCATCTTTGGATCACTAGTCTTCTGTCATGTGAACAAAGATGCTCAGAAGAAGCTAGAACCAACAGCTGAGTTGGGAATACTTGTGGGGTACATGGATACACCTCACAACTATTGTGTGTTTTTGCCTGCCATTCAGAGGACCGTAGTGTGCAGGGATCTGAAGTTTGATGAGCAGCAAGCCATGTGAGTATCTCTTGAGAGGGAGATCAAGTTGCATGGTGATGATGATGAACTATTAGTTCCTAAGGAGGAGGAGCCTTCTGATGATGCTAATTAGCCACATGTAGGGATTCCAGTAGTGGAGATCACCACTACTGCAGAGTCTTCCAAAGATGGACGGAAACACTCACAGGAAGCTGACAGATTGATGCAGGATGCGAGAGAGAATGTGGGGCAACCATGCTCTCAGCGTAGATAGAGGAGATCTCCCAATAGATACACTGGCTACATGGAAATACTTGCCTTGAGACACAAATACTTCCCCATCTCTCTGCCACACCTCCATGCCTAGAAAGTAGTGCATGAGGCCCATGTCCTTCATCTCAAACTCTCTTGCATAGAGAGGCTGCATGTGAGGCCATCTAGATGTAGAAGATTCTAGTGGGATTGTTTGGTCAGATGATGGATCCTACAGTGATATATTGTGATAATTAGAGTTGCAATAAAATCTTTGAGAATCCAGTGTTTCATGACAGGTCCAAGCATATAGATATCTGCTATCATCATCTACGGGATTGTGTGGTCAAGAGGATCATGATGTTGCAGTACATTTCGACTGAGGAATAGGATGCAGATATTTTGACAAATGCATTGTCAAAAGGCAAGTTTGAGTTCCATAGAGACAAGATCGGGGTTGCTGATAATCCCTTTCTTGTTGAGAGGGAGTGTTGAAAAGTGTGCAACAAGAAATGATAAATTTTGGAATGTGCTAAAAATAGAACTCCTAAAAATAGCATGTCTAAAAATAGTAGTTTGGCAAGTGAGGTCATTGGCCACCTTGGGTGAGAGGTGAAACTGCTAAAAACAGAAAGTCCTAAAAATAGAATTTCTAGGTCCCTTCCTATTTATAACAGTCCCTGGTCTATATATAGGAAGTAAAATCGAATTTGGTCTTAACAGTAGTTTAAAATTTTAACTAATTAATCTCCATGAGTTAATTAGTTGTAAAAATTAAACTTGAATTCTTTGTGAGAACATGCAATTAGTTGCCCACTGATTGAGGAATTTATCCTTTATTCTCTCCACTAATTGAGGAATTAAGTATGAGTTCTATAATGAGAGAATCAGTTGACTTAGTGCTAACTAGTCAAGTCTAGTTAGATTATTTTAACAAGTTGTTAAAATAATAAAATTTAGTTTGTTAATGCTTGCATGTATGTGACAACTATTATTTTAGATAACTGAGTATTTTCTCATGGATAACTGATGCATGGCAATTCGGACAAAGACCCAGTTGAGATCAGATGAGGGACAATGTACTATTAGATGCTTGGATCTTCCCATGGAATATTCCTTGCATGCAGGAGGAACTAGTGTCCTCAAGGATTGCATAGTTGGACCTGAGGTTGACAACAGGTATGATCTGGGGCCAATTCACATATGTTTTGTAATTGGACCCCAATCAAAATTTTGCAAGGAAATAGGGGATTGGAGGACTGGTGGCCAATATATTGAGGCCTAGTGAGTCTATGATCTTCATCTTTTGATTGTAGAGAGTACAAGATAGCTCTTGAGCTGATATTTTTTGTAACCAGAAGAGGATTTCCACTTGATTGATAATATAGTGTTGGGGGTTTTATGCTGGTGCTTTCCCCAATGATACATCTTTTGTTATGTGTGATTATTTCTCTTGATCAGTTATATGTGTTTATGCTTGATGTTGCTCATGAAATCGATTTTTCTTTCGCTCAATGTTTTGTAGAAGTAGATCAAGTATTATGCTTTAGGAAATTACATATATCAATTTGATCTATAAGTGAAATTTCTACATCGTACTCTTAAATATTTGATCGAAATCTTAGGGAGTCTCGCCAAGATTCATCATGATTTGCTTGAATCACACAATTCATTACACTTAAGACATAGGTCTACTGAATTCTCTATTCAGCATAGTCTCGATGTCTGTTAACATCGATGTTGGGTTATCTGTACTGTACTTAATGTACCCCGTTACTACGCGGTCCTGTAAAGCACTAACCATCATTGCTTTCTTCATTTGATCATCCGCGATACCCTAAGCTTCCCATATAGCCTTTGCAATGAACCAAAACTACTCTAGATATCCATTTCATATGCCCTTGAATACAGGTAGCTTTACGCAGTTCGCCATGTTGAAAAGTGGTGGGGGTGGCAATGGTGGGTATGATGGGGTAAGGGGTGGAGGTGAGGATGGGGGCGGTGTGGATGGATGGGATGAGGATGGATGCATTGTAGGTATTTGTGGGAACCCTTGTCTTATCAATTGAATAACACTTATCGGGGAAGCCTGCATTGCTCCCTCATTGTCACTCAAAGGAGACCCAATCAACGGGCTATATTCAAAACTTTTTCTTCCTTTGTCCCTGAAAGACCTTCCACTTCGCGTAGCTCCAAACATCAAGGTAACTGAATGACCTACTTTTCACACAAGAGCATCTTAATCCAAGTATTTAGTGATTTCAAATACTTACCTGATGGTCCTTTGAAGAAGCGATGCTCTGCTTCACTGTAACTGACATAAGTACCGACCACGAACTCTGTCACAAACCCTCCTATGATGCAGTCGAGCCAATGGTCGAAAACATGCATGATCTTATCTTCAAAGGCTTCCAATCTCTGTGCTAGTTTCGGGTTCTAGACAATTGCATTTTCAAGCCTCCACCTTTCCTGACCATCTGCCAACTTCGCGATCCACTTGTATAATTCAACCGGGAAGGAGAAGAAGAAGATTTTGTGAATCTCTCTGGACATGTACCTGTCTAAGGATTGTTCATTTGTTAATCATGTGTTCCTATTTTCTTATGCCGCAAATTCATGGATCTTCCTATCCAACCAATCTTCAATCTCCTTCTTAGTTGGACTCCAATGATGTGACATCACACATGTCGTTATGCACATCCCAGTCTCGAAAATAGAACCATTTATTGGCTTTGATGGACCCTGACCCAATTCTAGCATTAGTTAGCCAAGAAAATCCATACACTACTAGCCCTTTCAGCATCATTTCGTGGAGTGTGAACCGAAGTCTCACCCAAAGCAGTATGGGTGGAATGCAGGAACCAAGCTTCCGCACCCAGAGATGGTCGTGATGTCGACTTTATACCTTAAAACCTTCCTTTCTACAGATCGATAAGCCTTTAGGGCTTATCGATGTACTTTCTCTTTCATCTCTTGGAACCTCTACGAAGGTATACAATTGTCCTTCACACAACCCTAAACAATGATTCAGGCACTTACACGCCTTTGTCAATATGTTGTTGTATAATTTAAGTGTTCACCAACTTTATAATACAATTAGAATTGTCTTCATGTAAACATATATTCTTACTCGCGTTCAAATAATAGATAGAAACATATATATTCATGCATCAAATTAGCATTATAATGTAAACCCAGAACTTAACATGATATAATTTTATGTAATAACCAGAGGAAAATACACAATTATTTCAGAATACTCCTCTTTATTAATGACTCAGGTTTCTAATACAGACTCTATCCACCCTGCGCATATAGCTGCAGGGATTTGCGCACTCAGCTACGAACTTCTACCCTAGGCCTCTTCGCACTCAGATGCAGAGCATATTCCTACACTAAGACTCTTGCTCTTAGCTCTTACAAACTCATAGAGCACTCCTACTTAACTGACTTATTCTCCCTTAGACTCCTCTAAGACCTCCTTTTTATACAATCCCATTGTCCGCAGACCAAGGGAGGATCTCTAAAACCAACAAAACCTATCTAGACTAAGGGCAGAAGCCCTTTTTGACTCTTTATATCTTCACGCTCCACGACCACCAAATGTGGAGACTTTACATTTCTTTATACAAACTTCGGGCCTTTTGCCCCAAAACTTTGGTTTTTAACCCCAAAATTTCCCCTCATGGGACCCATTCCCAACAAAAGGTACAGAACTGAGAGATGAAAATTAAGCTACGCGAAGTGATTCATTCCATATCACACAATAGAAACCAATAGTGAGCATATTCTATGATTACAATGGTAGCTACACACAAAAGACCATAACTTCCCGCACCCCAATGACAAAAATGAACAAACACCAACATGTATGTGCAACTACAATCCTGCATAAATAGGTCCTTTACCAACCCAAAAATGAATCAAGACCAACAATTACATTGTTTCATCCCAAGAAAAATAGAGCTTCTATCTACTGTAATATACCATGATTCAGTCATGCCAAACAAGAAATGTTGGCTACCACAAGATACCACGAACTAAGGAACCAAAGTAGAGGCATGATGGAGAATAAAAGAATTGACCTTATTATGGTCCATACAAGGTGTTGCAAAAGATTGGTACTATGGCATACAAATTGGAGCTTCCTGCAGCTTCTCGATTGCACCCAGTTTTCCATGTTTCATGTTTAAAGAAGGTTATAAGCGACAAGCTCCCAATTCAAACAATATTGCCATAACTTGATGAGGAAGGAAAAATTATATTGGAACTGGAAGCAGTCACAGAAACAAGAACTCGATAGCTACGAAATCGATCAATTTCAGAGTATCTTATCAAGTGGAAGAACTTATCCGCTGAAGATTCCACATGGGAGGATGAGAATTTTATGCAGAAGTATCCAAAACTACTCAAGTGTTGAGGACAACACTTTTTTGAAGGAGAGGGGCATGTTGGGTCCCTATAATACTAGTGATTACCCCATTACTATTGTAGTTATACCCCTTATTTATATTGTTGTGCCCCTATTACCCCCATGTTGTTATTTCTGTGCCCCATAGAATCCCTCTATTGTTATTTTTGTGGCTTTATATTATTATTGTTAGGTCAGCTGGATTATATTGTGACTCCTTAGACTCCTATATATAGAAAGGAGGTTTTGTCATTTGTGTCATCCGAGAATTGTTCATTTATGTAATGTAAAGGAGGTTGCCCCCTCGAAGAGGCTGAATTCTAAGGCCTTGATCTATCTTTTCTATCTTTTCTTGAGCTGGTTTCATAACAAGCTCTACACATGTAAATTATATGGGAACGCTCTCATCGAATGATTACACATTAGAATACACTACCACAAATTTCACTCCCAAGTACCTTCCTGTATATTTTGGGAGCCCGAGTTAGCTTCTATTCATCCATACCTAACTAAGTTTGTCACCTTGTATATCGTGATACACCGAACATAACATTTAGGGAGATTGGTTTTCATACGTTAAGTCCTTGGTTCACCAAGGTGTATATTGCAGTTCATGATTACTTGGTAATCCTTTATGCCTAGATTACCCTCTTTTTGAGTTATTTCCTTTTATGCTAATAAAATTTATTTCCCAATGTGGCATAGAAATATCACCCTTCCCATCATTTGTGTAGAATGAAAAATAAGCCTCCACTTCCTCCAGAGGCTACTCCTAACCATCATCCTAGACATAGAAAATTGCAAAATACTGAATCAAGAACATCGGGAACTACTTCTAGCCCTCCATTATTAGGTCCCTATACTACTAGTGTAACCCCTTATTGTTATTAGTAAAACCCCCTTATTATATTTTTGTTCCCATGTAGTCCCCATATTTTTATTATTGTGCCCCATAGAAGCCCACTATTGTTATTATTGTGCCCTTAAATTATTATATTTATGTTGGCTCTGATTATATTATGACCCCTTAGACTCCCATACATAGAAAGGAGGTCTTATCATTTATATCATCTAATAATTATTCATTTGTGTAATGTAAGAGAGGTTTCCCCCTCAAAGAGGCTTATTTTGAAGGTGTTTATCTATCTTTTCTACCATTTTGTGAGCCGCTTTCATAACGTTTGGTATCAAAGCTTTGGATTCTAGGGTTTCGCTGCTCCAAATAGGTCATCGTCTCATTTTCGCTATAGCTTCTTGGCTACAAAGTTTCAGAAGCTAAAATAAGAACCCATTTGAGACAAAATCATTTCAAACCTTGGGCCTAAATTTTAGATAATGTATCGCTATTTTCACGGAGATCTGGTCTAAGGAAATTAGGGTTTTTGCAAGATCCAGAATTCCATATCAAACAAGTCATCGTGGAATTTTCTCTATAATTATTTTCTACAAAGTTTTAGATTTTGAAATTAAACTACACTTGAGCTAAAAAAATCGTGAATCTCGGGACCAAATTTCATATCTTGTTTCTCTATATATTTGGAGATACAATCCAAGACATTTAGGGTTTCTACAAGCTCCCAAATTACATCATAAACAGGTGACCTTGGGAAAGTCATCATAACTTTCTCTTTGAGCATAAGATTGAAATTTTGTAAGAAGTTACAGAAAGAGGACAAAATATAGTTTTCTTATATCATGTTTAGATACTGAGGTCAAAACAATAACACATGGCACTTTGTACAAGTTCAATCTACTGAAAACATATATAAGCAGGTCATCTTGGGAGATTGGGCATAACTCTTTCTTGGAGAATCCAATTTTGGCCAGATTTGTGGCATTGGAAAGAGGACATACAGGGATACCGCAGGTCACGATTACACACCTTGGAGATCTGACATTACAAAGTTACAATCATTTCAAGATTGATCTCCTAAAATCAAGAAAAGGCGATATGAGGAAGTTTGATGGCCATCATCCGATAAATTGGATACTACAGATGGAGCAATATTTTGATCTACATGAGGTAAAACTATTACAAAAGGTACTTAATGCATCTTCATATTTACAATCAGATCAATTTTTATGGTATAAAGGGCTTTTTTCTGGTAAACCACTTTTTATATGGTCAATTTTCATGGAGGAAATGATAGCATATTATGAGGATACAAAGAGCAACAACTTCTTTAGCCAATTGATAAATCTCAAACAAAAGTGTTCAATGGCAGAGGCTATTGAGGACTTTCAAAAATTGAATATAATGGAAAATGATATTCTAGAGAAGCAAAGGATTGATGTCTCCATAGGGACTTTAAAGGGTCACATCCAACATGAGGTTCATCTTTGGGAACCTGATTCATTGGAGAAGGCATTTAGGTTGGAAAGAAAAGTGGAAAGAAGAATTATGACAAAAAGGAAGTCTACCCCTCACAACTATAAATATGGAAGTGTTGTTTCTCCTAGCCTTCCATATCCTACAATTTTGACACCACAACAATTGGAATAAAAAAGAACAAAAGGGCTTTGTTACAATTATGATAACAAATACATTAAAGGTCATAAGTGTGCTAAGAAGAAATTATTTTATCTTGATTATGGAGAGGAGGAAGAAAAGGATCAATAAATGTCAAAAGAAGGGGATATACACCAAGAACCAACCCCAGAAAAACAATAAATGAATCCTACCATATCTTCTAAAGAATTGGAAAGAATTACGACTCCACAAACTCTTAAGATAGAGGGACATATCAAGAAGAAAAAGGTTCAAGAAGTGAAAGATCACATCAAGGAAGAAGAAATGAATCCGACCATATCTTGTAATGCATTGGCTGGAATTACCATTCCTCAAACTATCAATATAGAAGGATATATCAAGAAGAAAAATCTTCAAGAAGTGAAAGATCAGATCGATCATCAAGAAATGAATCTGACCATATCTTGTAATGCATTGGAGGAAATTACCACTCCTCAAACTCTCAAGATAGAAGTACATATCAAGAAGAAAAAGATTTGAGCAGTGAAAGATCACATCGAGCATTGACAACAAGTTCTCCAACTTTTAAAGGATAATGCAACTTTGGTACATAATCGAATGAAACAACAAGCAGATCAACTTCAAAATGAAATAATTTTTGATGTAGGATTGGGTATTTTTATGGTTACATCCATACAAACAAAAGTCCCTCAAGAAAGCTATTTATGAGAAGGAAATGTTGGCAATACTACATGCACTTAAGAAATGGCGACCTTGCCTAATGGGAAGACACTTCAAGGTAAAAATGGATCATGATAGTCTTAAATACTTTTTAGAACAAAGATTATCTTTAGAAGAATAGAAAAAATGTGTCACAAATATGTTTGGTTATGATTTTGAAATCATTTACAAAAAAGGGAAGCAAAATGTTGTTGCAGGTGCACTCTTAAGAAAGGATGAGGATGTGGAAGTGTTGTTTTGTGCTATTTCTATTATCCAACTAGATTGGATAAACGAAGTAGTGGGTGAATGGATGAAGGAAAAAGAAGTGTGGCCACTCATTCAAAACTTGCAGAAGATCCCAGTTCAAATAATATTGCCAGAACTTGATGAGGATGGAAAAATCATATTGGAACCTAGAGAAGTCATAGAAATAGTAACCTAACAACTATGAAATCATTAAATTTCAGAGTATCTCTTTAAGTGGAAGCACTTACCCACTGAACAGTTCACATGGGAGGACAAGAATTTTATACAGAAGCATCAAGAACTACTCAAGCATTGAGTACAACACTTTTCGAAGGAGAAGGTCATGTTAGGTCCCTATACTACTAGTGTAGTCCCCATATTCTTATTATTGTGCCCCATAGAAGCTCCGTTTTATGAGTATTGTGCTCTTACATTATTATTGTTATGTCAGCTATGATTATATTATGACCCCTTCCTATATATAGAAAGGAGGTCTTGTCATTTGTATCATCAAAGAATTATTCATTTCTGTAATGTAAGGGAGGTTTCCCCCTTGAAGAGGCTTATTTTGAAGGGGTTTATCTATATTTTCTACCTTTTTGTGAGATGGTTTAATAACATCCACCCATTATTGATCATCCAGAATCATCTATCTCATTGAGTTCTGAACCTGATATTACATCTATTCCTCTTGGTCACACTGAAACAATTGAAACATAATTCCCTAAAACATTGTTACTTGAGGTCATTAAATCTAATCTCCCTGAGTTAGAAACTTTTTTTCCTGAGGTTATTGAACTTGAGGAGCCTCATTCATCTTTACCTAAGCCTTTGGGATCTTCCTCCTCTCATCCTTTATCTTAGATAGAACCAATATATCTTGGGCATGATGGTGAACCTCTTCCATATAGACTTTTGAGTATTGAAGAGATCCCTCATGAACATCTCATACTTCCACTCCTGTTCTTTGGGACGGACTTCATTTTTATCAAACCTAGCCTCCTCCACCTCCTTATCCTCAGACACAATCTCCTTTACCTAATTTTTTGGGCTTACTCGTAGATTTCTCGCAACAATATTCAATGGAATTTTTAACCATGACTGGAACTAATTCAAAGTCCCAGCCTATGTCCTCAACTATGGTTAAGACATCAATTATTACATCCTCATCCATGTCTGTAACATCATAAAAATGTTAATTATATGGTGGACCGTTTTTCCTTCCTGGCTATAATTCATTATCTAGTACCTTTTCTGGTGCGACTTCCACCTCTTGGACCTCTCCCATTACATCCAATTTGGGAATAATTTCTGGCACCTCTTGTATGAATGCCAAAAAAATTTCTCCTCTTACACCATCTACACCGACAATAGAGAAGTAAGCTAGCCCTTATGTTAGTGGGAAAATCTACCCTCAATAAACCAACCCTCTTTACATCGGGTACCCTCCATCTTGATTGGAGTTGCCTCCATCATCCCCTCCTCCCATGGAAGGGGGGGAACCTATTGTTGGTATACCTCAATATGGTAATCCTCCTAGTTACAGTCCTCCTCATCCTAAGAATGGTTTCTAGTGTTTGGCGACCTACTTTACTCATACAACCTTGTTCATATTCAAATTGATTGTTGAATAATCAAATTGTACCACCTTCATTGCAAATTCCTACCATCTGTCAGCATCTCAAAAATCTCAAATAAATGTGAGCCAACCTTTACAACCCATTCCTATGGTATCTGGTTCTCTCCAAATCCTGATTCATCAATCCATACAAGGTACCTCATCTTTTCAATCCCTTGCACAAGGAAATCCTCAAGTTTCGGTAGGCCTAATTATTCAGAATTTGGTGCAGTCGCAAGTCTACCCATACCAAGGGAAATTCAAACCCCAATTGAGCAATACTATAGATCACATCAAGTGCCTTTTCAAGTCCAACAAATCCAAACCCAACCATTCCAGTAGCTTTATCACCATTCTGGGATTGGGAAACAAAACCACTTGTATGTTGCTTATCAGAACCCTACATATTCTAGTAACGAGGTTCCTTATTATCATAATCCTCCTTATCTAAGAGTGCAAGTGCCTATTTCCTAGGTTATCCCTTCATATCGAGGTCATCCACCTTTGGAAATTAACAAGAAGTTTCCTTTTGTGGGTACTCTTGAATTACTAGAATTAACTCAACTTACTAACAATCCCATTTCTAATTCACCATGGTGGCCATTAATTCCCACTAAATTTCCTTCTGATATCCCAAAGTTCAATGGGAATCCTGGAGAAGACTCATCGATGCATGACATGATGCATCATTTTTGGTGTTCATCCAAATCACTTAATGATGATCCCATTCAACTCTGTCTTTTCCAATGAATGCTTACGAGCACCAACACTAAATGGTATATTGAGTTACCTAGAGCATCATTTCATGACCTCAACACTTTAGCCACTACATTCCTCACACATTTCCATTCTCCCATCATATACGAAATTAGAATGAAACTATTGACTAACCATAAAAATCAGACTCTACTCACATTTCAGATGACATTCATGAGTGGAGACGTCATTGTTGATTGGTCAAGGCTTATGTTCTCAATCAGTTGTTAGTAGAATGGTTTGTCAAGTATATGTTAGCTCCCATAACAGAAGATGTTTCCAAAGGTGGAGTTGTGACCAAAGAGTAAGTTATTTCTCATTCTCGGTACCTAGATCTAGTTTATACTCAATTGGGAACTCTCTATGATGAGATACCAAACACTCCGACACTATTGAATATTGTTTCTCCTCCACCTAGTAAATAATACCATGCTACTGATGGAACTATAGGTTCTACTAGTTTGAATTCGATGAGTAAACCACCTGGTATTCTTGTTGCCACTCCTGCAAAAAATCCTCCATCTCATCCTTCTGGGGCTTTTTATTCTGACATAAATGCTACCTCATTTGATAAAGGCAAGTCCCAACAAAAGGCTGGAAGTAAAAAGAGTGGTAAAGGTAAGAAAAATATATATTCCTCACTGCAGGAAAAATAAACAAATTTGTCTTCCAATGAGGAATGAAAGCCTTACTACCCATTTCTTATTTTTAACGAGGATCACTTTACATGTGATTTTCCTCATCACGCTAAAGTGAATCAGTTATTTAAATCATCCACTTCTTCTGTTGTGTTAACCAATGCATTTCCCAATCAGTAGACCCATATGGCTTCCTAGGATGCCTCTTTCCCTAATAAAATTTTGATTCTTTCCTTATCAAAGTTCAGGTATAATGTCATGTTGGCCATACAGAATAAGGACTACATTAATGTGAATCCACTGAATGGTCAGGCTACTAATCAACTTGCCAGTTTGACACCACCTTCATCTGATCTTGTTCCACCTTTGGTTCTTACAGAATTAACTATCAAGCCTCTGAAGGGTGTTATCCATAAGTTTTCTTTCAACCCTCATTCAAAAGAAACTCAAAATTACAACGTAGTTGAAGACTTGATCAGTCTCCTTTGGCTATGTTGACCATTGAGGTGTTGCAAAATTTCCCCACTGAAAAGAAGGACTTATTGTCAGTTATCAGATGTGTGGGTCCATCGGATTCCAATGTAGTGGTTTTCTCTCATGAAAACTATACCCCTCGACTTCTGGATCAATTAGATTTTATGATCAAGGTCATTTTCCATGGTAAGAACATTCATCATTCCATTGTTGACGAGGGAGGCTCGACCTTCATCATGTTCTTGTCTTGCTGGATGCCGATTGGTTCACCCCAACTGAGTCAATCAACCACCACATCAGAATTCTTTGATCGAAGGACATACAAACCTTGTGGGATTTTTAACTCCTTCCAAGTGGAATTAGGGGGAAGAGTCATCTCCGTTGAAGTAGAAGTTATCAATGGAACATTGTATTATAATCTTCTATTGGGACTTAAAAGATTTTATTCTACGGCTTCTGTTGTTTCAACTTACTTCCAAATGGTCTCCTCTCCTCATAAAGGAGAGATTGTGGCCATAGATCAACTCACATTTTTCACCTTTCATTCCAATGTTATTGTAAGTGTCCATTTTGTAGGGGAAGCCTTACATTCCTATCAACATGCTGGAGTTGGTTTATTAAAGGACTCATCGATTATGGGAATTTTTTTTCTCCCTCCCCCTCCCCTTCCCAACTCCTCCACTTCAGTTCCTTATATCAACATGATATCATCATCTATAATCCCGGTGGATCCATGGATTATCTTTGACGAAACTGAAATCAAATGTTTTGGTAATCAAATGGCACTTACACACATTGAGAAATATTACGAAGCCATCTTCTAAGCTTGTGTAACCCATACTTTTCTTGGATCAATGGATTATGGTTTTCCCTGTGATCCTTTCTCATGTACATTCTCTACCAAGGAAATCATCATGGAAATCATGATGTCAAATGACGCACCATGGAATGAACATCATCAATGTTCTTCCTCCCCAAATACCATTGAATATAATGTCAGTTTTGTGTAGCTACTTAATTTTGTCGAACCCTCTATAATTGCATTTCCATTCATGAGACTGAATTTGAAAAGAACCTTTCAGATATTGAAGAAACCATTCCACTCGATATTTTGATTAAACTAGGAATAGTGGAAAATTTATACATCGGGGAATCTTGCAGTTCATCAAAATTCGATATTTA
Organism: Pinus tabuliformis; assembly: GCA_031772625.1. Classification (NCBI taxonomy): domain Eukaryota; kingdom Viridiplantae; phylum Streptophyta; class Pinopsida; order Pinales; family Pinaceae; genus Pinus; species Pinus tabuliformis. The sequence goes on along the minus strand of CM062818.1, from coordinate 261,553,575 downwards.
TCGATCCATTTTTAATGAGTTCAAAGATGTCTTTGCCCAGACATACGAGGAAATATGAGGTATTGATCCAAGCATTTTAGTGCACGCAATCAAGACATATATTGATGCTAAACCCATCTGACAGCGCCTCCATCTGGTCCATCACAAGAAGGCTACTGGCATAAAGGCTGGAATCAAAGATATTCTTTGGGCTAGTTTTATATATTCTGCTCATTTAACTGATTGGGTATCGCACGTTCTGCCTATCATGAAGAAACAGGGCACGATCTGAGTATTTTTTGATTATCGTGATGTAAATCGAGGTTGTTGAAAGGACAACTACCCCACCCAATTTATTGACAAGATTGTTGATGGATGAGATCTATGTGATATTTATTCATTTATGGATAGATTCTCAGGCTATAATCAAATTAAAATTATCCTCACAAACCAACCTAAAACCACATTTCTATTTCTTTGGCGTACGTTTTCTTATAAGAATCTCCATTTCAGTTTAAACAACAGAGGGGCCACATTTCAATGTGCGATGGACTACACTTTCCATGATATAAATCACATCATGAAATCCTATTTGTATGATATCCTTTCTCACTCCGAGCATCAAGCTAATCACCCCATGCATTAATGGGTCATTGTCCTCTGTTGTAGAGATTAGAGCATTCGACTCAACCTGCACAAATGTGTTTTATGTGTCCGTTCTGGAAGACTCCTTAGTTTTGTACTTTTCAAACAAGAAATTCTTACTGATCCTTTAAAAGTACCAGAAATCATTAAATTTCCTCTGCTTGCCACTCCTTTTAAGTTAGAAATACCTCAAGGGAATGCCCAACTTCTTGAGGAGGTTCATCCCTAACTACACTGAACTGACCAAAGGATTTACTCACTTACTCAAAAGGGGATTCCCTTCCATTGGGATGATGCTACACAAAAATCATTCGATGCCTTGAAAGATGTTTTCGTTTGGCCATCTCTTTTATATCCTCTTGACTATGAATGCGACTATTTCTTGTAACTTTTTGTTGCCATCTCTACTATAGCTATGGTGTTGGTCCAAGAAGATGATATGGGGACTAAAGATCCCATTTATTGTCTAATTCAGAACCTCAATGATACTGAGATCTGGTAAACTCATGTGGAAAGGTTAGCTTTGGTGATCATTCAATCCATCCTAATATTTTTCCATTACATCTTGCTTCACAAAACTATCGTCATCTTCAATTCCAACACTATTGCATACATATTATCACATCAATTGTTGGGGGACAAATACTCTAAGTGGATCATTATTCTCCAAGATTTCGACCTGGATTTCATTAGGTACAAGTCAAAGAAATCCTTAGCTTTTGCTAAGCTTATATGTGATCTCCCTTCCCTTGATGATTAATCAGCTTCTGAATATTCCATCCTAGATGAGTCATTCTTCCTAATCTCCTTATCTGATCCATGGTATGGATATTTTCTCATTAATTTCCAGACCCAAAATTTCCATCCTAATAACTCACGCTCAAGGCAGCGATGTATCTAGTACCAATCCCTAAACTATGTGATTATCAATGACACCCTTTACCGTCATGGTATCGATAAGATATTATTGGGGTGATTGACTCTAGAGGAGTCCAAGAAAGTCTTGAATGAATGCTAATTAGGGGCATGCGATGGAAATTTATTTGGTTTTGTTACTGTGCAAATTATCTTATGTGTTGGCTACTTTTGGACCACCATTTTCCATGACTTTATCCTTGCAGTCCATAAATGTCATGCATGCCAGGTCTATGATCAAAAATTTTGCACTCTTCTTACTCCTTTGCATCTCGTTTTCATCGTTGGTCCCTTTTCAAAATGGGGCATCAATTTTATGGCATGTAAACCTCACTTGGCTAGAGGGAATGGCTACATTATTGTCATTGTTGACTAGTTTGCTAACTGGGCTGAAGCAATGCCTACATTCAATAATATTGGTGAAACGACTGCGTATGTTTTCTTCAACCACATGATTTCTAGCTTCAGTTTTCTACAAGAAATAGTAACAGATCACAGGAAGCACTTTTGAAATCATATGATGACCGAATTAGCTGCCAAATTATGACTTTGACATGAAAATTTGACTCTCTATTATCCTCAGGATAATAGACAAGTTGAGGTGATTAACAAATTTCTTAAGACTATGCTTCAACGTATGATAGGGATTGCCAAATCATATTGCACTTGCTTCTCTTTGCTACCTTGTTGGCATATCGAGCCTTAGTTAGGATTGCTAATGGATTCAAACCCTTCCAATTGTTCTATGGTCTAGAACTAATCCTCCCAATCAAAGTAGTACTTCCATCACTAAAACTAGTTATCGAACTCATTTCTGCTACTTCCACAGAGGAGAGCGTCTTTTAAATTTAACTTGTTTGGTTGAAACTCAACAATATGTTGTGTTAGCCAATGAATTCCACAAAAGACACATCAAAGCAGAATATGACAAAAGTGTTAAGCCTAGAATCTTCTCGGAAGGAGATATGGTTCTCTTGTATGACCAGGAGGCCAACAAGTTAGGTCAAGGAAAGTTTCAGCTTATGTGCTTGAGACCAGGAATTGTCAAGTGAGTTCTTGAAAAAGGGGCTTATGAGTTAGTAGATATTGATGGAGTTCCATTGGCACATACTACAAATGGGTTGTACCTCAAAAACTACTATGCTTGATTCCATTGATGGTACATTATGTACATACTATTTATAGGTGTGTTGAGTGTGTTTGCACTGTGTTTTTCAAAGTTTCCCATGGTTCCTGTTGACTCTGTTTACCTTTGAATTTTAGTTCCCAACCTCTCTCGAACCATATGTTCGTTATTCTAATGATGCTATCCGTAGTACTCAAAACCTATCCTCTACAAGATGGGCTATATTTGCTCAAAATGTTGATCTAGTGAGTATGAAAGGGATTTGCATTGGTCACTCAACTAACAACATTGCTTTGTATAATGCAATGGTTGAGCTACTTTCTAATGTTATTTCACATGGTATCTACCATATAGTCATGAAGATTGACTCACATCTTGTAGTACTACAACTCACAAATATCCACTCAGTGATATATCATGCCATCCTTCGCATCGTTTTGAGAGTGTGTCTTATGCAAAGACATTTCTATTTCATACAATATGAACATATATCTATAAATCTGAAAATATTGGCAAATTCCCTAGCTATTCTTTTTTATATATAAATTTGCAAAGAATGTAGATAGCTTTCAATTCACATCACATCATATTGAAATCAGAATAAGAACTAGGAAACATTGAATATATATATATATATATATATATATATATATATATATATATATATATATATATATAGATTGGCTTTACAAAATGTGTGCACTGAGACACATATGGCTACATCATCCATATAAAAACTTCATACAAAACATCCAAGTAAACAAATCATTGGTGTTCATGATAAAATGACATTGCACGAGCTATCTTGCACAATAATTGATCCATATGACCAGGTACTTTGATTGTGTGTTGTTGAAGTCACAATGGAAGTCAACCAACCATAGTGTCATCAATCCTGTGTGTCAGTTCTTCCATGTTGCACTCCACCTACAATAGGACCTCTGCTACATCTAGATCGAGTAGTGCATTTCATCCTACTGCAGTGACTTGCATTGGTCCCCATACCTCCTCCTGTGGTTGTCTCTCTATACGACAAAGATATATACCACCCGTTGGTTGAACAAGTCCAATGTTTGCATGAAAAAATCAAACTGTTTAGTCTTAGGAACATCAAAAAGCACAAACAAAATCATACAAATTTAAAAAAATTAATGGTCAAAGTATATTCAATGAATCATCCCATTTCTCACCCTTAGGAAATTTGAGCTCAGGATCATCATGAAAATCCATCCCTGTGCAAGGAAAATCATCAATGATGATGAACTTCCTATGCAGCCACCCACAGAAGGCTAGTGAAAAGTTGATAGTTGATGGGCCTGCATGTCGACTCATGTGGCCTATCCACCTCCTCTCCATGTCATCCTCAGATTGATGCGCTCAATTATAATTTGTTGAGGCTACAATAATGGCACCTGCTCTAAAGAAAAATATACTAAGATCATGCCATAAACAAAGTTCATCAACTTCCCCTCCTTTGCTTTAGTAAGATATTCCTTCCAATTGACCAAGACACCGTCACTCTAGTTGAATACTGTCATCTCTAGAAATTTTATTGCTTGCTACATGTAGTGTTGAGCTACCTTCCAATCTTGCAATAATGAACAAGATCATTTTGAGAGGTAATTGGGTTAAATTATTTATATTGATCTTCCCATCTCTAGTAGGAAGAGCTCAAGGTCTTCAATAGGTCGCGATATAGTCTTTCACCATCTTGCCACCACTTCTTCCACCTAGAAGAGAGACGAGGTAACCTCAGTTTGAAAATCCTATCAGAAAGTAAATATGCTCTACCTAAATCTCAAGAAGGTTCTCCCAAACCAGAATTCTTGTGCCTCAATGTCTCGTGATAAAACAAGGTATTTTAGAAACTACATTTGTCGCCTCATACTAGGTAGCCAAAACAATTTTGATAACCCATAATTTCTTAGTGCCTAGATGGTAGCAGGGTTATTTTCCGCATTCAAATATTGTTCCTCATGTTCTCCTTCTCAGTAGATGAATGCCATTTTGTGATAATGGGTACCTAAAACATAAAAAAGGGATCGATTAGGCTCTTTCCCATGTAAAAAAATGAACAAAATTTGAGGCAAAACAAAGAAACAACTTAGGAAAATGTGCCCAATGCACCACAGCAGTGCCTACAAGAGTGTTGCTCCTCTACCTGTAGTGTTTCTCTTTTTAGGTGTAACACATTTTTCGACATGGGGTGGGGGCGGTGCATTGGTCCCAGGGAATTTTTTATGAACCACAGGAACCTCAAAACCCGAAAAATATTGCATGAAATCATAGAAATACACCATAAAGAGATAGAGAAATGTCTCAGTTCCTACCTGGAAGCAACAACATTTGAAATGCCACAATCAATTGCATAAGATCGAGGGAAAAAGGGCTCCAAATACTTACTGTTGAAATTAAAATGCAAAATGGTAAAAATGAAAATTCATTTTGAATATCTATGGTCATTTTCTCACTATTTTATTCATTTTTAGTGTTTTGACCTAGATATGCTTTAGTTTTACTATGAAACAGGCAGGTTTAATCCTTCCTATGGTGTTTTAAGAAGGTCAACATATGTTAGCAGTTTTCCATTATGTTTTGAACATGTTACATTAACCACAGAGTATACCTTTATCTCTTTTCGGGCTCTTTAAAATTATGAAAAAGGAAACCCCCTAGAGTTCTCTTTCAACTCTTTTCATACTCCCAAAATATGAAAAGATTGTCAAGCACTTGTTTTTCGAACTTGTAAGAGTGAATGAAAAGACATCTACTAAGTATAAGGTTAACCCTTTTCCAAACTGATATTAACTAACTACGAAAAATGAATACCTTAGTCGAACATGGCTAAGAGGTTCCCTTGGGTATTGTTTTCTACGTTTTCGGACCTAAGGGACTACCTACAAAAAGTGACTTTTGGATTTTTATTTTTGGGCTCTTTTTCAAACTCGGTAAACATGAAAAACATGTCAAATTTTACCTTCTATGGACTCATTGAAACATCAAACAGTGATGGACTCATCGATCATGATGGTGCCGAACCACTCTTTCTTTAGGTTAGTTAAATATATTTTGAGGGATTCATCCAAATGATGAATTTACATATCAAGCATATGTTATCCTCCTCAAGCTTGTTAGAAAATAAAGAGGCACTAACCAGTATTGTTTTGGAAATTGGGAAAACAAGGGATTCAATTTTTCTAGTGGAAGCATATCAGTTTTAAGCACAACACTCTTCCACTTCATCCTTATGGCTATTGGGTTGGCTAATATGCTTGTATTTTGGTTATCATACAGCTGTCAGAGCCTCCATTTTGATTTTGGGTCAATGCTGCCAACTCCATTCAGTGTCATTGGTGTATTCAAGAGAATTCATTTAGTTGATCTCTGCTACAATAAATCTTAACCCTTCATTTCATGTATGCCTTTCTTGATCCAGTTTGATTTCAGCATAATTCTGATCATTATGTATCAATCATGATACCAATTTCATGTCGTTTATGGGGGATACATGAAGGCCCTCTTGTGACTGGTTGCTTCCTATCAACATCAACACATAATTCATGAAGTTGACTAAGAAACACCCATTCGTATCTCAGCGACATGTTTACATCATTCGCCTTCGACAAAAAGATTCCATGTGGTGCTTGACATTACTCATTCATTCACACCATATGGTCAACCATTAACATCAGCAATAGTTTCTCTCATGTCTGTTAACACATCACAACATTGGTAAGTAATCACATGGTGTCTACCATGTTCTTCTCCAGGAAATTGATTCACATAGTTAGACTCGTACATTGATTGGTCATGTGAAGGAGATGGAAGACCCCAAACCTAGTTTCATCCATCTGGGCTATGATTTCAGGATTATACAAAGATCACAATGTATGATAGTTGTGATCATATTGACAGTCAACGAGTCATGCATCCACCAGTTGCATACGTGGACACGTCATTTGATCATTTTACATGTGATGTTATTTTTTGAGTTGAGTATAGGTATGCCTCCCTCATCAAACAATGATGTCATGTTGTAAATGTATTGTAACATATGAAGCTCATTGGCTGCCCTTGATCCCTACTTGTCAGAAGGTAAATCACTTTAGTCATTACTCATCATCTTTGACTTTCCTCTTTAGGGGGCATTTTATTATATGCCATTTTGTCACATAAGATTAGTGAGCCTCCTAATGGGATCAATCAACATCCTATTCCCACTTGTCAACATCTTGCACATACCCCTATGCATGTACCTTTCATTTCCTAGAGTTTGAGCCCTAAATTGCTTCATCTGAGATAGTTTGAGGACCAATGCTCCCTGTAAGCCTACTAGGGTGCATTCACTAGCAGGTTTCTCCACTATGGAATGTGTTGGTCACCAACAAGTTTCTCCCCTTTACACCTACATTCGTTCTATAAATTAGGGAGAATGATTGGGATTTCGAAAGCTTCCTCTTTTAGAAGTTTTCAGAACTTGCTACAACTACTTGCCTTGGATAAAACATTTGGATCCTATCCATCATTAAACTGGCCTTTTCACCACTTATCCTTTCATCCTATCCATCCATCAAAGGTGGATATCTTACCCTAGATTGGTAATTGGATAAGAACTCCTAACTTAACATACCTCTCTATATACTCCCAACTTTCTATGTGGGTGTGGGTTGGCTTTTGGAGAGTGATTCTGAATTTATGTTTTCGTAGTGAGTGATCATTATTTGATGCATTTAGGGTGATTAGAGGTGCATTTGGTGACAAGGAAAGGACAATTCAACAACTTGGACGAGATCGTATACATGATCAATTGCTACTTATGGTTGAAATATCCTTCCATTTATAGTAATGCAAAGAATTCATTATTTTCCTATATGTGATGTTGTTTCACTTATTTCAATACCACGTTGATCCATTAAATGAAGTACTTATATGATATTTCGTAGATCTTGTAGTTTCTTGGCCTATGTTATCTGACTATGCATGTTGTAATTTTGGAAATCAGAGCTGGAATCGGAGATTCCAAGATTAAGAAGGAGTGAAGCATGCAAAAGAATACAGGTAGGCCTCGCTCCATCATCTATTTCCTTTAAGTGAAAACATTATGTTCCTTGTCTCTCTATTGCTCTAGGTTAGCCACAGACCTAGGATAGATAATCTTGTCTAGAATCATAAATCTCATATAACAACCTTTATTGATCGAAGCTAACTTCCTATTTATTCTCTTGAATCAGGTCATAAAACTAGATTTCAATTCCACTATATCAACAAGCAATTTCATAAACTCAAAATCCTACTTGTGGTGGGAGCATATTTGAGCCTTTATTTGCTGATACTTCCATGCACATGTGTATAGCTTGCGAGAAACCAACCATGAGGTATCCAACATTAGAAGTAATATTGTAAGGTAGGATTGAGGAAATAGACTCTACAATAGCACTAGAAAAGGGAAAGCTCCATTAAGGTAGGAACATAAACAAATTTATATGTACACTACAAATAGAAATACAGAAAGGTAGCTAAATCCATAAATTTGGCAGCATCATATTTCCCTAATGCATAAAACCATCATGCATTTTGTAGGAGATTAAAAAAAACTTAGTGTCTTAGTGAATTAAGCTGTCTAGGTGATTAACTATTTTATTCCCATACTCAATCCTTATCTTCAAGGGGTTTTGTCTAGCCTTGAAATCCAACAATACCACTCATTGTTGTCTTGATCCTTGCAGGCACTACATAAACTCTAGAAAACCAAACAAAATCCACAAGTTGATTTGCTTAGGTGATAAATGATCCACTTCCCATACCCACTCTCTTTCAACATTTGAATTTATATTGTGGTAGGGAATGGGATAGCCAACAGCAAATTGAATCGATGACCATATGTGCACGTAAATTATAGACATGAAGAAGATATATATATATATATATATATATATATATATATATATATATATATATATATATATATAGACACACACGAAGAAAATAAAAAATTAGCATAACTGTTGCCACAATCCTTCACATCGTTCAAAGAAATTAATATGTAGTAGAAGAACAATAAAACCAATCTCCGAGTTTTCTAACTCTACTACAATTTATCCTTTAGTATGGGGATTATACAACATATACATGGCTAGTTCCACTAGGTTTAGGATTGTGTCAAATTTTCCAAGAGCACACAAAACAAGAAGAAATAGAGAAATGAGTTGAAAAAGAAAATACATCCATACGCAGATGCATATTTCTACAGAAAAAGATATACCTTTTAATGAATTTTAAGAAAAAGGGTTTACGAACAATAATGAAGTGCCACATCATCCTGTGTCCCAAGATAGAAATTTAAAAAATTATCTAGCTAGGATATGGCATCATCAATCATAACATCCTGAATGAGCAAGCATAAATACCAATCAAGGTCACTACCTATTTGTGACTTAAATCCTCCAAGTTTGTCTTTCAAGTTTCAACAGGCCATTAATTTAAAAAAAAAAAAACTCAGAAGTAAAGGCTTTGTAACTATCCAAAACAAATCAACAATATAAAAACCACATATTTTCCAAGACAATGATCAATAATTAATGCACAAACCAACAAATTAATAACTATTTCTATATATTTGGCAAATGAATGAAATACCAATTATCTGAGCACAGTTGGTCATTGCAGTTGGTCATATATATATATATATATATATATATATATATATATATATATATATATATATATATATATATATATATATATATGTGTGTGTGTCTGTGTGTGTATGTATATGTATATATATACACACACACACACATATATATACACACATTAAAAAAATAAAAAAAGATCAGCATTATTGTTGCCACAATCCTTCACATCATCCAAAGAAGTTAAGATGTAGTAGAAGAACGATAAAACCAATCTCCCAGTTTTCTAACTCTAGTACAATTTATCATTTGGTATGGGGATTATACAAAATCTACGTGGCTAGTTCCACTAGGTTTAGGATTGTGTCAAATTTTCCAAGAGCACACACAAGAAGAAGAAATAGAGAAATGAGTTGAAAAAGAAAACACATACATACACATATGCATATTTCTGTAGGAAAAAATCTACCTTTTACCAACAACAATGAAGTGCCACTTCACCTTGTGTCCCAAGATACAAATTAAAAAAATTATTGAGCTAGGATTTGACATCATCAATCATAACATCCTCAGTGAGCAAGCACAAATACCAATCAAGGTTGCTACCTATTTGTGTCTTAAATCCTAAAAGTTTGTCTTTCAAGATTTAACAGTCCATGATTTAAACCAATTTTTCAAGAAAATAAAGGATTTTTAACTTTCCAAAGGAAATCAACAATATAAAGCCACATATTTTCGAAGGATGTGATCTATAATTAATGCAAAAAACAAGAAATTAATATCTATTTCTATATTTTTGGCAAATGAAAGAAATATCAATTATGGAAGCATAGTTGGTCATTGCAGTTGGTCTTATATCCTGTATGAGAAAGTTAGCATGATCATGTCATGCTGACTGTGAGATTGCTACAAATATTTCATATGGAAAATGACTACAACAATGTAGTTACAAATAAACAAGTATGGTTCCATATCATGAAAATGTCCTTAGAAGGAGGTCATTGTTCTAAAGTAACTAGAATAGAGTATTAATAATCTAGAATCTAAACATATTCACGTGGTTGGAGAGTTTGAGATTCAAAATCATAGATCCAAAATGAAATTTTAGGATTGTTTTTATGTCATGTTTTACATTTAAAGTTCAAATTTTGGCAACTAAAATATGTCTTGGCAAGAAAATGTGGCACTCTATGATTCATACCACCTGGATGCATACAATTACATGTTCATTTAAGATAGATGGGCTTCAAATTTGTGAACCAAAAAATCTATATTCATGGAAAAAGAGAAGGAATATTTAGTTAACATTCCATCTATTGAGTACTATGTACAAAAAGAAGTAGAATGGGGTTCAATTGGGTTGTAAAACATGGTTGTTGTTATTCCCCAACTGGGGTCGAAATTTTCCTAAACATTTTTGTACCTAGTGAGTTGTTTGACTTGGGTAGCTACAAGTTCTACGCATTTTTTTCTAAATAGATGCTCTCAACCACCCTAGCAGGTTATTCTATGGTGAGCCTTCTCACCTACGTAGCTATGATTCTTGAGAAATTTTTTCTGAATTGATAATATTAATCACCCTAGTAGGATGTCCCATTGGTGTGTGCATGTTACTTTTATTGTATTTTCCTCCGACTTGCAAGCCCTATATCAACATTTTTACCTATTATAGAAAAAACATGAGAGGAATATTTAGTTAACATTCATCAATTGAAAACCCAATATAAAATAAAGTCAACCTAGGCTTCCATGGGTGGTGAAACAAGGGTTTTGTTATTCCTCATCCAGATTCCCATTGGTAGGTGCAAGTCTTGGGGAAATTTAGCTGAGTAGATGCTCTTAACTGCCCCTAGTGGGCTGGCTCACCTCAGTAGGTGCAAATATTTGGAAACTTTAGTTCATATATTCTCAATTTATCATATTGGAATACCTCACCTTGTTAAGTGAATGTCTCTAGGAGAATTGTTTTTGAATAGATATTCTTACTTAATCAATCTCTAATAGGATTTCTCACCTGGGAAGGTCTAATTCATAAGGAGATTTGTGCTAAATGATTAGTCTTAATTTCTCTTGGTGGATTGTCTCGCTCAATTAAGTGAGATTCTAGGGCATATTTGGTTGAATAAATACTCTTGGTTAGCACCTAAGAGGTTGGTGGGTCATCGCACCTGGGCAGGTGCTAGTCCTATGAAAATTTGGCCGAATATATATTGTCAATCAAAGTTTTGTCATAAAACAAATGAAAAGGTAAAACAATAATAAGTGGTGGTTTGGTGCACAAGCTAATATTCTATCCTATGTTTGTTAGCAGTTAAAATTAGTATTTGTGGTACTAATAGTAATGGGATTATGGTGCACATTAGTAGTGATCCACACTATCCACTATATTTCTATTAGAATTGATAATTAGTGTAGTTTTGATGGGTAAATACAATGTGTCCATGTGACTACCAATTAATAATCCAAAGCACAAAGTGCAATGGTGAATGGTTAAAATAAAAAGGTGATAAATACCCATGAATTTCAAGTAAACCATTAGGAGCAGCATAGTCATTATACTCACAGCTCCTCGGGTTCTATGGTAGTCTCCTCTACATTTATTGGCATCCTAAAGCACTTTATAGAAGAAGCATCCCCATGATTGATTGGAAATAAACTATTTTTAGGACATACTTGAGCTAACAAGTAGGCCAACACATTTTGTATATTGTTGTTTTATTCCAATAACACAGTATTTCACCTGGTTACATCCTTCTTCACATATCCCTTGCTAATACATACCTTCTTCAAACTAGACATTGATTATTAATCAATAAATTAACATAAAACTTCAGCACATCTCACAACCAAGACATTGTAATGACATGGGACAAGGATCTCTGAATTGATGGAAGATAGTCAGGTAACTTGAATTACGTATGTATAGAAGAAATGGCTAAGGTTCTAAACTTCACATGGTCCTTTGAAAAGGAAACCATGGTGGTAGAAAATGAAACCTCAAAGGAAAATGAACAAGGAAAAGGGTGGGCAAGCTTAGTCATTTCTCCATTAATAAACCTAAGTCGTTGGATCACCTTGACCAATCTCAACCATCAAGCATTAATTCTATGTGAAGTGGGTAAGATGGCCCATGTTTAAGTTTTCAAGTGGAAACACCACAAGGGTGTTGGGACACATAATCCTTATAAACATACACATAACACATAACAGGGATATGTTATTGACCGAAACAAACTATGTAACTTGGTTTAAGTTGAATTAAGGGTTAACACAAATATAGCCTTGAAATAGTGTTGAGAGGGTGGATCCTCCAACACATAACATTATATATAGATAGAACCTTAAGTTACACCATATGATATATGTGAAGTGCAAAGAAACATAAGATACCACATAGAGTGAAGTAATATGGACAACTAATGTTTCCTTAGTAGACTTAAGGTAGGTATAGGTTAAATGGGTTGAGATCGAAATAATAGCCATGGAATATATATATATATATATATATATATATGACAAAACAAAATAATGGAACTCATAAAATTTAAGAGTAAATATAGAGTGTGGGGGTAAGAGTAAGTAGTAACTAACTCTTTCAAGGAAATAGGAAATCATGATTAAGTTTAAAATAGGAAATACTTCACAGTGTTCAAAATGTATTGAGGAATTGTAAATTATGCAAGTAACTAAAATTTCTTTGGCATGACACCAAGGTAAATTACAGGAAAAAAAAAACATAATTTTTGTATTAATATTATTGGAAAGTTATAATGTATATCATCTAACATATACTAAATTTTCTTCATATGTATGACATGATACTATAATATGTGCAACATCTAATGTTCGAGAAATATAAAAATACCCTTAGGATTCAAAACCATTTCATAAGTCTAGTAATTCGATGTTCATAATGTACGTTCAAACTATATAAACATCTCAATAAAGAAGTTAAAAATTAGTATCCTAAGTTCAATTATTATAACCCTAATAATAAAAAATTGTGATATGCATGAAATTTTAAGTCTTCAACAAATGAAATGTGTCCTTTACTAATTAGAAAACACTTATCCTTGTAGGTATTCTTCCTAATGTATTTGACGCAGTTGTAAGCCCACTCCCATTTTTGATAATTTTTCAGCCTTTGAATTGAATTCCCTGTGAATGTGATCAAAGGATATAACCGTAAATATTCTAATTAACTCCATAACTCTAATCATCACTGATACAATAAATAAGTATTTCTGAAAGTATAACCTTCCATCCAATTTATAATATCCTTTGAATCCCCTATCACTTGTAAGTTTAGATTTCTGAAGTGACACAATTAAAATCACTAACATAAACGACTGATTCCTATTATTGTAGTACTTATTAGGTAGTCGTATTTTTGTTCCTAGAGAAAATGAGTCATTCACACTAGTCATTTTTAGTTTTCTTACTTATTAGCTAGTTGTATATTTTAACCCGATATTAATATAGTCATTTATGTTAGTCATTTTTAGTTGGGTCACTTAACATTGCTGATGCTTGCTAGTATTTCACTTGGAAGAGCTATGGTGACGAACTCTTTTAGTCATCCAGTCACTAATTTCTCTATTTTCTACTAGTGGGTGATTTCACAACACCACCATGTGTCACCAAATCCTAATCAAAGAAGCATCTAGGCATGATTTTCCATGCATCATGTGGAACCTCCATGTGGGAGACAAAACCACAATATTTTCCACATCACTCCATGTTAAACCTTTATGAGGATGATGCATAAGCAGGTTTCCATCCTTCCAGGTATTATTTGGTTTACTCACACAATTAATAGAATACACTTGATGAAAGACGAGAATAGTTGATGGGAAATTTCCCCTTCATGCATTTTGTTTCTTGCTAGCTCCAATTTCCATTTATCCACAGTTTGGTGATGGGCATGGTGGTGCCATTGAAAGAAGGTGCGGGAGAGTAACAACGATATTTTATGTCAAGAAATATGGATTTTATCATCCTATAATTGTGTTCATGCAATGATTAGCTCTTAGTGGATGATGTTTTAGTATGATTGTTTATTCCACATCAACCTTGATCTATTTTCATTTGTCACCATAATGCATTCACATGGAAGTGAAGGGGGTTTGTGAAGAATGTTTATTATTTTATTCAAAATAATATATATATAAGTTTATTATGTGTGTGTGTATAGTCACTATAATGCACCCACATGGAAGTGAAAGGGGGTTGTGAGGAAGGTTTATTATTTTATTCAAATATATATATATATATATATATATATATATATATATATATATATATTTATTTTCTTACCATATAAACACATCTTAACTTGAGTTTACCGCCAGCCCACATTATTAATGAGCACCACCTCACTAAGCATTAAATCAAGATTATAAGAACAAGGCCTAAATGATAGTTTGGTGCCACTAAACTATGCCTTAATTGATTAGTCCCATTTCATTACGTGTGTCGATGGTAATCTATGTTATTTATTTCTCTCTCATGATGGAACTTTGGTGGGGAAGATTTGTGATCACATTTTATTTTTTATTAGATATTATTCCAACCCTCCCCATGGGGCTCCACCTTAAATTATTTCTTAACTTGAGTTTACCGCCACCCCACATTATTAATGAGCACCACCTCACTAAGCATTAAATCAAGATTATCAGAACAAGGCCTGAATGATAGTTTGGTGCCACTAAACTATGCCTTAATTGATTAGTCCCATTTCATTACGTGTGTCGATGGTAATCTATGTTATTTATTTCTCTCTCATGATGGAACTTTGGTGGGGAAGATTTATTATCACATTTTTTACCGCCACTCCACATTATTAATGAGCACCACCTCACTAAGCATTAAATCAAGATTATCATAACAAGGCCTGAATGATAGTTTGATGCCACTAAACGTTATTTATTTCTCTCTCATGATGGAACTTTGGTGGGGAAGATTTATTATCACATTTTTTACCGCCACTCCACATTATTAATGAGCACCACCTCACTAAGCATTAAATCAAGATTATCAGAACAAGGCCTGAATGATAGTTTGATGCCACTAAACTATGCACCACCTCACTAAGCATTAAATCAAGATTATCAGAACAAGGCATGAATGATAGTTTGTGGCCTGAATGATAGTTTGGTGCCACTAAACTATGCCTTAATTGATTACTCCCATTTCACAAGGCCTTCACAAGCCCTGAATGATAGTTTGGTGCCACTAAACTATGCCTTAATTGATTAGTCCCATTTCATTACGTGTGTCGATGGTAATCTATGTTATTTTCTATGTTATTTATTTCTCCACCTCACTAAGCATTAAATCAAGATTATCAAGGCCTGAATGATAGTTTGGTGCCACTAAACTATGCCTTAATTGATTAGTCCCATTTCACGAGGCATTCACAAGGCCTGAATGATAGTTTGGTGCCAGTAAACTATGCTATGCCTTAATTGATTAGTCCCATTTCACGAGGCATTCACAAGGCCTGAATGATAGTTTGGTGCCAGTAAACTATGCTATGCCTTAATTGATTAGTCCCATGTGTCGATGGTAATCTATTAGTCCCATTTCACAAGGCCTTCACAAGGCCTGAATGATAGTTTGGTGCCAGTAAACTATGCTATGCCTTAATTGATTAGTCCCATGTGTCGATGGTAATCTATGTTATTTATTTCTGAATGATAGTTTGGTGCCAGTAAACTATGCTATGCCTTAATTGATTAGTCCCATGTGTCGATGGTAATCTATGTTATTAATTTCTCTCTCATGATGGAACTTTCGATGGTAATATTCACACATTTATTATATTTTGTTACCTTGGGTGAACCTACACTATAGGATCCACCATATGTTTACATGATACATATAACCCAGAAAACTATATAAACACAAATTCCTCATTTGATCTCTTGCATGTGGGATGTAATTTTTTGGAAAATTAATCATTTACCATAATGCAACTCCCAAGTCAATGGGTTGTTACAGGAACCCCACTTACAAAGGCCATATCTTGGGCTATGAGGCACGAAATTAGACTCGTGATACCTGGTTGGAAATCTAATATCTAGGAGAACAATTTGGTAACACTGATTTTAAAAAAATGCAATCTAAGTGCCACAAACGTTTGTCAAAAAAGGGCTACATCTCGAAAAACAGGGATTAGTTTGTTTATTTCTGGAAATAAAATAACCTACCAAAATGGTTTTATATTGGTATATAATAACAATTTTTCCTATTTTTCAAGAATGCAACAACAAAAAGTAACTTGGATAATATTCTGAAATCATTGCTAATTTACATGACTCGGGTTTTTTTTTTTTTTTAATAATTAGTTTTTCATGTTTTAGATTTGCATTTTTCTTTTAATTTTAATATGGTTTTTAATGATAATTTTATTGATATTTGGAGAGCTTTGAGGGAAATCACTAGATGGAATATGAAAATTAGTGAGCTAAAATTTTAGAGATAAATTTGATCTCTCAACTCCTAAGAAATGAGAAAATAAATATTCATGAAGCTGTCATGAAACACACTTCTTTTTTTCAATTAAACTATATGATTATATACTAAAGGTTTATATAAGAGAGAAGGGTTCCAATTTATGGAAATAAATAGAGTTTCTACAATCTTGTAGATGAATTTTCTCAAGGGAAATTGGAACATTCCTAGACTGAATCATACGAGAGATTCTGAAGACTAAAAAGGCTTATTCTATCACTATTTTCTTTAATTCCTTTGTACTCTAAGATCTCATGATTAAAACTTAATTTTGGTGTAATTTTATCCAATTTGCATGATGACTTAATAAAAGTCTAGTTAGTTTTGATTTAATATTTGTTCCAGATAAATGTGTGATGAATTATTTTTCACTATCATCAATTCCATATAGTTATATGCTTGTTTAAACTAATGAAAATATACAATTTCACGGTGGATTTGATTGAAGTAAGAATTGAATAATGAATTCAAGTATATCTATATGTTATCAGTGATAATTGTTTGGCATCTTCATTACATACATGTCTTTTCTCTAATTATTATTTCATCTCAAGAGTTACTTTTGTGTTACAATTGTATATATGATCTTGAATTTGAATGATGCTAATTGAATCTATGTATGTCTATGTAATGTTGTGGTAATTTCTTATTAGATAATTAGATATGTGCATGTGTTTTAACTATTTCAAATCACATGAACTATTTCTATGATTTGTTCGCTCATGCTTATCTTAGACTAGAGTTCGATCCTTTCATCTTGTTTTTGGTTGAGAGTGGAAGGGTTCCTTTTATTGATCAAGATAGATTAAATGTATTTCTATTATATGAAAATTAGCTCAACTTGAATTTTCATTTAGGAGATCATATTAGAAAGCCTTCATTTTTTAATAAAATCCTATAAGTGGCAACCAGGCTGACATACCATTGAAAATCACCATTCCAAATAGAAAAAGGTTCGATGGGGCCTTCATCGAGGTGGTTTCTCAAGTGTCAGCATGGCAATTTCTTCCCATCATTAGGTTCCTAACAGTATTCCCATCATTAAAAAATGGTACTTGTCATGCCCATGTGGACTATCAGTCATGTTCATATCTTAAATATAATGATGCTGATAGGTACACCATTACAAAGCTCCTTGATGGGATCTATCTTAGGAAGTACTATGCCTAGTCTTCCAGGCATAATTACCTGCACATACATAGGTAGTATGATTTTTAACCTTTTTTTTTGCACGTGTGTCACATTTTAATCCATTTCTTATCACGTTTTCTACTTGTCTTATAGAGGTATGTATCCTTTTCGATCTGCATACAATAGGCCGATAGCACTAGCCTTAGTTCTTAGAACATTTCTTGTGTCGCTTGGTTTCCCTTTTCACCCATTGATAAACTTTTTATTTTAGGGGACATATTTCTATGCCTTACCACTAATAACACAAAGAAATATAGTGTTGTATTTGAAATCTTAATCAAGGCCATATCTCTAGGAATTGATTAGTTGGTGGTTAGTATGGACTCCCAACGTGTGGTATTACAATTGAATCATGTATATAATGTTTGGCATCCTACCTTATTTCATTGTTATCTCAGGGTACGTCTTCTTGAATGTTCATTTGATCACATAATTTATCAAAATGTCTCTGGGAGCTATAATGCATTGGTTGATCCATTGACTAACTGTGTGTTGGAAAAATATCCATGACATATATAATAAATATAACTAAACATTATTTTAAGTAAAACATGTGGTATCCAGTTTATATCATTCACACACCCATAAAAAAATTACTAAAACACATATGGATATATATGTATAAATTAGTTTACAGACATCAACATAACATATAAAATTTTATGGTGTCAAAATTTGGCTTGGAAACTGAGGCTCATAATCCCATCACAAATACACTAATTTCCACAAAGAATTTCCCTAATGAAGAACACGTAGTGAAATCTTCGCTCTACTCATAATTATATTTTTAGTGTGCTTGATAGAGCACAACCGTCCTGGCCACTTGACAGAGAATCCAACCTATCTTATTGGACAAATAACTATGTGAGATTGAATATGTCACGTTACATCCTTAATTTAGGATAGAGTACACCCATCGTGGTCCCCTCTGTGATCTATTTCACTTGCCTCAACTTAATGTTGTAACTTTCTTCCTCCTCATCAGTATCTTCCTGGGGTGTTAGTGGCTCCACCTCTCTTGTTTCCGCCTGACATGTATAAGAGGACTCACCCTTATTTCTCTGTGGTGTGATATCCTTGTCCACAACTAGTGCACTGTACCATTGAAATAATAGAGAAATCAAATTCCTTAAAAAAGGTTCACTTGCCCAATTCTCCCCACTACTTACTATGGGGAAATATGAGGGCGAGGTCTATTTGAAATTATACTCCTTCATATGCATAACCATTTATCCATGCATGCTTCTCATTTAGCCACTTAATGTATTCACTGTCATATGCTAAAATGGTTGCCCCCCAACAACCTTCATAATAAGTTTTTTTACTTATCCATATCATGTGTCCACATCCCTAGTCATGGTGCCATGATCTGCAGTCATAGTATCAGAACTTGTTGGAAGAATAAAGTTAAAATGATATTATCATATCAAAAAATTGTTTATTTACGTGTTCTACAATTGTTCAACTAATCATTATGTTCAGAAGTATACCTTCAGTTCGGTTGAATAACATAGGTATCATATATTTCACTATTATGTCCACCTAACCTTTGGAAGCCAGATAAGGACTCATTATACCCACTACTCAGGTCAAGGTGAATAGAATGGTGTGAAGTGGGAGTTTTGTCACACCTTTAATGGGGGTTTTCCCACATAATTTTTGGAAAGTAGTATTTTTTATGTCGTCATCCACTCTTCCATTGATCTCTTACACAATAATCAACCTCTAAATACCTTTAGTGAAGCTCCTGGCCTTGACAAGAACATGAAAAAGTACACATCCTCCAACTCTATAGTAAATACCTATCCCCATATGTCAAAGTGTTTCTCAACAAGATGCCACCACTGTATGATGCTTTCTAGAAGTGTGGGTTGCCCTCTCATATGTTAAACCCATGATAGATCTCATTAATATCTAATCAAGAGAAAAACTAATTGTCTAAAGAGGACGTTCCCTTCACTAGAAGTTTCCCTCCCTAGATATGAAAAATAAGCCCTTCAATGCTCTCCTCCACTGATAATTGCACAATAGAAAGCTAGTATTTCTTTGTCCTAGTGGCAAGCCTAAATTACTAGGCTTATGTTTCTTTATTTGTCTATGACAAAGTGTTCAACCAACCATAGCTTGATTATGTGTGTCCCAAATTAAAAATTCATGGAAAGTGTGTATTAAATTTATATCAAAAGAAAGAGGCAGTTATGGGGACTAACTTGGCGGTGATGGAATTCAAGTTTATGGAGCAAGATGGTTTTCACCAAGTTTGTCTCCAAATGGGGTGCAAATGAACAAAATGGTAAACAATTCCGATTTCCTATTAGGGAAGTGGGTCCAAGATGTATCCTTTAACATTGATCATCCATCTCATGTCAAATATTTAATTATTGGGATTCTTAATAATATGTTATCCATATTATATCATGATATGAATGGTTTTGTGAAGGCTTTATGACTAATATTTCAATTAGGTTTACAAATACATTCACACATTTCATGTTGCACTACAATGTATAGTGAAAAATCACATATAGGATTAGGGTTAATCAATATTTTCACTACATTATTGACCTTTTCTTTCACTATTTCACTTTTTCTTAGGGTCTGCCCTACTAGGTTACAATGTTAACCATACCTTTCTTCACATCATAACATGTGTCCTTAGAGGAATTTTGAGGTTGAAAATGGACCTAATAAGGAAAATGTACTGTCAAATTCACTTTATGTGAAACAATCACATTTTAGGGGTTGAAATTATCCCCCATAATTGAGGTGGCATTGTCTAAGTTAAAGGTACTTACTTATCACATTATCAATGGTAGATAAAAACTCATGGTTAACAATGGTAATGATCTAAGTAATTTTAAAGTCATAAAGTAAGGCACTCATAATAAAGGTACCAATTTCACCTTTATTATGAGTAATTAGACGTCATTTCACACTTTATCTATTATTTTTGGCCATCATTTCTTATAGGGTGTCCCTACTCATTTATTCATTTATTTTCTGTCACCTATGCTCATGGTCGATAGTGTCTTACTGAATGCTACCATAACGATTCTTATATTCATTTTTCTCACCAACCTTGTATCCATGCTTGACCTTTTTCCTTTGCATCCAACTTGCCTCCATCTTGCAACCCATCATCACCTTTCAAAGAGACCATTGTTATAAGTGGATTTCCATTACCAAACACTTTTTCACTACCTCTTGCTTTTCTTAAGTCTTTTTTGTTAGCCTTATAATAATATGAATACCATTATACCACATTTTTCTCTAGAACAAGATACCTCTTGATCTTATTTTCATGCTCGTTAAAAAATAAAAATCTCGAGCTTCTTTTTCAATGTTTTCATGCTCATTAAAACTACATGAAAATTATAAGACCTCCTCTCAGGTCTACCGAAAGTAACCATGCCAATTATTTTAAACCTGAGAGATACTACTACAATCAGATTCAAGCTCCTCTGACACCCTAAGGAAGTGCAATCAATGGAAAATCGCATACATTCATCCAACATCATCAACGAAACCCTTAAGAGATAAGTGAGCTACTCAGATAGTTTGTCCCTAGGTTACACCACCATTCTGTAGCTCTTAGGCCATAGTCACTCTCACCCTATGGGCAAGAGGGTGAGCAGAACCCAAAGTCTCTCTTACCGCCCTACCTTTGAGTGACATATGGAACAGAATTGCCTGTTTTATGCTTGCGACCCCAGGATTTAAGCCAATTTTCTAGCCCATAGTCCTAGCCTCTACCTAGCACTTATTGTAACTTCCATAATTCGTTAAAAACTTAATAACAATGTTGATAAATAAAAAAATCACCCTCAGGACTATGCCTGAGCATCTCCAATGGGTACTGACATTCTGTCCAACACTTGGCATCAATGAGACCTATAGTTCTAGGATGCAAGACAAAGCATAAACAACTGGAAGAACTTATGAAACATAACCACAAGGATCGCCTCTTTCTCCATTTAACTAATATATAATCAATCTGGTCTTACATCCATCCATTTAACAATTATAGGTAAATACATGAAATAGCTATGACATAAACTATTCATTTAACCATGTTTATAACTAGCATAAAACCATATAAATATCATATATACGAAACACATTAAATCCACATATAAATCAGTGCAAAAGTAAGAGAACTTAGCTTTTATTAATCAATGGAAAATTTGACCATGTTTAGGACATCCACCTACCACCCGGCCATAAACAAGGAAGAATTAAATCTCTCTTTCAGTCAGTCATCCCCTTGCCATATTCCAGGCATGAATGTGGGATATCATAGAACAACCACTCTAATAAATACCAAGGGAATCCAGAGGTTAAACCACCTCCACCCTCATCAAAACATCATCACACAAAAATCAGTCCTCCAATCACAACCAAATAGAACTCAGAATGCCATCTTGAATCCATCACTATCCTTGAGGAATTTTCCATCTCCTTGTCTCTCAATTTTTACTGCAATCCAAACCTCGATCACTAGGCCCTAAACCGAGATTGATCCCTCAGGCTTTACCATGTATCTCGCCAAAATCAGTGAAGGAATTCCTAGGCCTTTGGGAATGAACCTTGAGACTACCTTCGCCCCAAATTCTGAAATCCATTCTACAAACCAAGGCTCAAAGAACAAAATAAACATCCCAACATACCATGGCATATGGAAAAAGGCTAGGCTATGCTAAAATCCATTGTCATAACCAAACAATACCATGCCATCGACAACAAGAGAACCATGCACCAACATGCAAAGCCATGGATGTCCAAACCAGCTAGGAAATCACACATGAAAAAAGGTTACCTACAGGTATTACTATTGAAGCTGCTTGATCCACCTTTCCTTCCCATGATCCTTTCTTAATTTTCCTTTCCTTTGCTTGTTTGTCCTTTCCTTGATCCAAAATAGAGTGCTCCAAGAAAACTCTAAGTGACCACGAGAGTGAGAGAGAGGGAATAATGAGAGAGCTCCAAACTTGAACTTGAAAAAAGAGATGAACTGATCCTCATAAGCCTTTTTATGAATGAGGCCTCTATTTTCTTCATTTTCAATTATTTTCCTTCATTTTCCTCCTCACATGAAACCTATGACCTTTCACCTTACATTTCTCCTAATTTAATTTATTTTCATAAATAAATGTACCAAAAATTCCTTTTTTTCCTTTTAATGCCTTTGCCTTGGCCTTTGCAAATTTCCTTAACCTAAACACACATCCATTAATTGCCACTAGGATAAATTTTCCTAATATTGGGCTTGGAATACATGTCCTCTAACCGTGGTCTTATTTTTCCTTTATTAAATTTTATTACATGAACTTTTCACTAGGGATGTTAAAGAACCCTCCCCCTTGGGGAACACCATGCTCGGTGTGAAACCACACCAAGTCCTCAACAAAGCTATTGAAAAGAAAACATACTATGTATGGAGGTTTATAACTTAGCTCGTTGTAGTATTTAGAATGAAGAACCTACTAAAAATAAAAACACCATGACAACATGACAAGATAATAACCATATTGCTTATTGGAGCTTTATAACTTAGCTCATGGTGGTATTTACATCCATATACATATACATATACAAATATCAAAACATCAACAAAACTTATGTCAAAAAATAACCAACATCAAACCCAAAATTATTTTCCTCAACTGACAAACTATGAAGAATATAGGGCCCACATCTGACCCAACATCTCCCATGTAGCTTCTTGAGCCCCAAATTGATTCCACTACACTTTAACATGCTCTATGCCTCTGTTCCTTAGCATGAACTATTTCTACTGCAATATGCACTAAGGCTCTGGCTGGAACTCTCCTTCTTACTCTACCTGCAATATGGACCAATCAATAACATGATCAACATCCATTATATACTTCTTAAGCAATGAAATATGAAAAACATCATGGACATTCATTGTTGGAGGTAGTGCAAGTTGATATGCCATCAGTCCAATCCTCTCAAGGATCTCGAAAGTCCCACAATACTATGGTTCCAACTTGGCACATGAACCAATCATCAAAGAGATTTTATTGGGCTTGATGGGAAAATACAGATGGTCCCCAAGATGAAACTCATTGAATACCCTGTGTTGATCCACATAACTCTTCTATCTATCTTGTGTTGCCTTGAGATTCTTCTTTATTTCCTACATTTCCTACTCCAGGTACATCAACATGTCTAGTACAGTAAGTACCCTATTCATTGGATCACTCCTGCTGATAGGAGTATTAAAACTTCGCCCATACAATGCATCGAAAGGACTCATCCTTAATGACTCCTCATAACCATTATTGTATGAAAACTCCACCAATGGTAGATACTTCTCTCCTTTCCTCTACTGGTGCATCATGTACATCCACACCATATCCTTCAAAATCATATTAACCCTCTTTGTTTTTCCATCTTTCTGTGGATGATAAGCTATACTGAAGGCCAAATCTATACTGAAGCTTGAAAATAGCTCCTCCCAAAACATGGAAGTGAACTTTGCGTCCCTGTTGAACATAATTTTCTTTGAAACACCATGTAGTCTAACTGTCTCTCTAATGAACACATGTGCTACCTCACGTGTTCAATATGTAGTCCTTATTAGAATGAACTGAGCTACCTTGCTCAACATGTCAACCATGACCATAACAGAATCATGTTGCTTCACTATCCTCGGAGGAACTGTGATGAAATCCATGGATATGACCTCCCATTTCCATTCTCTAATCACAATGGTTTGTAGTATACCACTTGGATTCTCGCTTTCCACCTTTACCTGCTAATAGTATAAACATCTAGCCACGAACTCTACCACTTCCTTCTTCAGATTCGGTGAATAGTAAAATTCTATCACTGTCGTCAATGTCTTCTAATATCCTAGATGACCCAAAAATGGTTTCACATGAAACTCCCTCAAGGTAACCTTCTTGAGCTCACTGCACTTCGGCACATAGATCCTATCTCAATACCTCACCAAGCCATCTACCATGAGACGATAGTCTGCATCTTGATCACCTGTACCTATACCTCTATCTGTACCTAACCTATACATATGCCTATACTCTGTTGTAACTTGTTCATAATCTCCATGTATTTTTCATCTTGTTGTCCTGCCTACAAGATCCAATCTTGGAACTTTGTCCCATAGCAGCTTACAACTACTATATGATTTACCTTTACCTTCCTGCTAGGAGCATATACAACCCTATTCTCATTCCCCTTGATGTATTTGATCTCAAATTCAAACTCGCTAAGGGTAGCGAACCATCTAAGTTTTGTGGCATTTAGATTCGACTAGTCAAACAAATAGCTCAAGCCACTGTGATCGCTCATCAATGTAAACCTCCTACCAAGAATATAATTTCTCCACATATTCAATGCATGTATAATCACTTCTAACTAAGATTATGCGTTGGATTGTTCTTCTTGTGCTCATCAAGTCTCCGTGATTCATAACACACTACCTATCCTTCTTGCACGAGAACTCCACCATGTCCCCTCTTGCAAGCATCTGAACACACTACAAACTCTATGTTTAGATCTGAAATATTTTGTAATGGTGTATGTGTCAACAACTACTTATGCTACTCAAAATTATCTTCACATTCTGTGATCCATTCAAACTTCTTACCTTTCTGCTACAATGATGTGATAGGGTACGCAATGCATGAGAAGCTTCTAATGAACTTACTATAGTAACCTACCAATCCCATGAATGATCTCACCTTATCTACATTCTTAGGAGCTTCCCATTCCATGATGGCCCTTATCTTTTTTGGATCTACTGTTATGCCTTCATTGGAGACAACATGTCCCAAGTACTGTACGTTAGTCTTAAAGTAACTACACTTGCTAAGATTAGCATATAGCTAATTCTCTCTTAGCAATCTCAACACTACTCCTAAATTTTCGACATGTTCTTACTCATTCTTAGAATATACCAGTGTGTCATCAACGAATACAATAAAAAACTTGTCCAAATAAGGACGCAACACATTATTCATCAAACACATGAATGTAGCTGGAGAATTATTCAAACTGAATGGAACAACAACAATATCATAATGCCCATACCTAGTCCTGAACGTAGTCTTGAAGATATCCTCTTCCCTGATGCGTACCTCATGGTATCCCAATCTCAAGTCGATCTTAGAGAACATTGTTGCTCCCTTCAATTAATCAAACAAACCATCAATCCTCAGATAAGTGTACCCATTCTTGATCGTTACCTTATTCAGCTACCTGTAATCAATGCACAATCTAAGAGTATCATCTTTCTTCTTTACGAACAACACCGGTACACATGAAGGTGATACATTGGGAATGATGTATCATTTTTCCAACATTTCCTTTAGCTGTAACTTCAAATCTACCAACTCAGGCATGCTCATCTTGTAGGGTTCTTTCGATACTGGAGCTGCCCCTAGCACTAACTCAATGGAAATGTCTACCTTCCTGTAAGGTGGCAACTCTGAAATGTCCTTAGGAAATACATCCCAAAACTACTGCAATACTGGATACCTACTCATAACATTAGCATCCTTAACGTCCTTACCCTTGTGACTTGAAATTTGTACTACAAACATCACACAACCTTTTCTACAACTACGCTTAGCCTACATGGTGGTAACTATCCTCACTAATGTAGACTTCTTGTTTCCTTGCAAGTTCCTCTTTTCCCCATTATCATCCACACAATCAATGGCCTTGTCGAGACAATCCACTTTGGTTCTATGAGGGTATAACCAATCCATACCCAGAAGCATACTATACTAACCCAATGGAAGTACATTCAAATGCATTGTTTTAGGCATACCATTGAACTAAAATGCACAAGATTTTACCCAATGTTGGACTCACTTCTTTGTACCTATAGCCAACCATACCAACAAAGCTTTTGCATGCCCTTCTTTTCTAAAACCACATTTTTCTACTAGGTCAAGATTAATATAACTATAGTGAGATTCAGGATCAATCAAAATAGAAATAACTTGATCACAAATCTTATCATTCATCTCAATGATCGGTTCTTGTGGATCTACCTGCCTGTCGTCCACAACAGCATAACTCTAAGTAATGTTATGACCAACATCATCAAATGTATGTGCCTCCAGAGTACTGTAGATCTGGGGTCTACCACTACTCTGATACTATGCACAATCCCTCTTATGATGATCCTTACCACATTCTAACACTGCAATGGTTCCCTAGCATCGCCTCTAGCGTGCTACTTTCCATGTCCCTTCTCAGCTTTATTAAATCTCTCATAAGGAACTGCATTATCTTTCTCACTTTCATCTTGAGGTCTTCCTCGCTTTGGTGCCTATTTTCTTTTAGCTTTGTTGTTTCTTTTTAATTCATGCTTTAGCTCCACTTTGCACTTGATTGATCATGACAACGCTTCAACTTTCGGATGGCCTCCTCCAATGATTTAGGCTCATAAAACATAATCTGGTCTTTATATGCAATTGGAAATCCACTAATGAATCTCTAAACCTTTTCCTTCTCCTCTCTGAGGTAAGGCACATATCTCAACAACTCAAAAAATCTGCTAGTATACTCCTCATCTATTATAGAAGCCATCTGCAACGCATAAAACTCCTTACCTCTGTTATAATAGTACCTCTCAGGAAAGTACCTCTTATTAGAGAGACTTTCAAATGCATTACAAATCAAATCATCCTCATGTATGTCCTTGACATTCTTCACATCTTCCCACCAAATATCCACTTTACCTTTGATGCTGAAAAGTGTTATCCTTGCTTTCATGTTTTCTGAGTAATCATGCAATCTAAATAATTTCCTCATGCCAAGAAACCAAGCCTATGCATCTTTTGATTTCTTCATCTCTCCATCAAAGGTAGGTGGAGTTTCCTTGTTGAACTCATCTGGCAAGTATCCCCTATCATTCCTTCTGTATAGATGATGATGACAATGATCAAGATGTCTATCAGAACCAGAACTAGAGTAATACTTGTATCTGTCACCCCTCCTATCTGAAGTTTCCAACATCCTACCATCTTTGATACTGTCAGATATATCTTACCTGTGTCTACTATGAGACTTGTTGCTGTATGCCCCATTACTTTTGTCCTCATTTCCATGGTTGATCCAAACAGGTCCCTGTCGCTGCAAATTTCACAAACTTTGAAGCAATATTGAATTCCAATCGGCTTGTTTCTCTTGTTCCTCAATGATTTGGTCATTATCTTCTTTGCAATTCCATATTTATTCTTTCGGGCTTCTCAATGTGTTTTCCAAGTCAAAAGAGTTCCCCACACCATGCTGCAAATCTGATGCATAGGGAGATTCTATGTAGTGTACCAGCTTCCTAGCCATCTGATCTCTTTCCTACAAGGCATATTATGTTAGCTAAACCAAATCACCATAAATAAATGTACCTTATAATACTCAGGGAGGATACAACATAACCATAATATCATATAGAAATATATCAATAAGTGAATCAATGCATAACCAACATACTAACGAATCATTTTTCCAGCTATTGAATCAGACGTACTGGAATCTTGTTGTAGCTTTTGGATAAGTGCCCACACTTCTTCATCATTCTTCCATTCCTCCCTTGCTTCATTTATCCAATCTAGTTGGATGATAGAAATAGCGCACAACAATGCTTCCACATCCTCATCCTTCCTTGAGAGTGCACCTGCCACCACATTTTGCTTCCCTTTTTTGTAGATGATTTCAAAGTCATAACCCAACATCTTTGTGACCCACTTTTGTTGCTCTTCAGAGGATAATCTTTGTTCTAAAAAGTATTTAAGGCTATCATGATCCATTTTTACCTTGAAGTGTCTTCCCATTAGGTAGGGTCGCCATTTCTTAAGTGCATGGAGTATTGCAAACATTTCCTTCTCATAAATAGCTTTGCTTAGAAACTTTCCCTTGATTGGACGACTTTCAAAAGCAATGGGTCTTTCATCTTGCATTAGAATAGCACCAATTCCATTTCCTGAAGCATCACATTCCACAATAAAGGTTTTTGTGAAGTCCGGTGTAGCTAAGACCGGTGCTTGGCACATTGCCTCTTTAAGATGTTCAAAGGCCTTTGTTGCTTATGGAGTCCATGAAAATGCATCTTTCTTCAATAATGTCGTTAGAGGTGCTGCTATTCTCCCATAATTCTTAACAAACTTGCGATAATACCCTATCAACCCAAGAAATCCGCGCAAATGCTTTCTGGATGTGGGGATTTTCCATTCCTTAATGGCTTTAATTTTGGTAGGGTCTACCTTAACTCCTTCATGAGATACAATATGACCCGAATATTCCACCTCCTGGACTCCAAAGAAACATTTGGATCTTTTGGCATATAATTGTTTCTCTTCCAATAGTTGTAGCACCCTGTCAACATGTTCAACATGATCCTTCCAAGACTTTCTGTAGATAAGTATATCATCAAAAAATACTAACACAAATTTTCTAAGGAATGGTTTGAAAATTGAATTCATCAAACCTTGAAATGTTGAAGGTGAATTGGTAAGGCCAAAAGGCATGACCAAAAATTCATAATGACCCTCATGAGTTCTAAATGTCGTTTTCGGAATATTATCAATCTTCATTTTGATTTGATGATATCCTGAAAGAAGATCCAACTTGGTGAAGTAAATTGATCCATGCAATTCATCCAGTAATTCATCAATGGCAGGAATGGGGAACTTATATTTAATAGTGAGCTTGTTGAGCTCCCTATAATCCGGACACATGCGCCATGATCCATCCTTCTTGTGCACCAATACTACTGGAGCAGAGAAAGAACTTTGACTCGGTTGAATTATACCAGCCTCTAGCATTTCTGCAACCATATGTTCAATTTCACTTTTTTGGACATAGGGATATCTGTACGGCTTGATGTTTGGAGGAACACTTCCTGGAATCAGATGAATAGCATGATCATGATCACGCATAGGTGGGAGACCTTTGGGAGTCTCAAATACCTTGGAATGATTGTCCAGGACTTTTTGGAGATCTGGAGAAATAGATGATTCTAATGTGGAAACATCTAGCGAACATAATTGTGCAATTACACCCCTTTGCTCCTTTTTTAGAAGCTTTGTCATACCATTAGAGCTGATTATCTTTCCTGGTTTCCCTGCAATACCCCTTAATTCAACTTCCTTTCCTTCCACAGAAAATTTGATGAAAAGTTCTTGAAAATTAAAAGCTATTGTACCCAAGGATTGTAGCCATTGGACTCCTAGTACAACATCAGCGCCTCCAATTGGAATGGAAAGCATTGGGCTAGTCAATACATATTCTCCCATGGATAGCTTGATATTATGGCACTTTCCAGAGCATATTTTTTAGAGTCAAAGGTTGAAACAGTGACACGTGGCACTTCATACAAGTTCGCTCTACTGAAGTAGTCTATAATCAGGTCACTGCGGGAGATTGGGCATAACTCTTTCTTGGAGAACCCAATTTGGTTCAGGCTAGTGGCATTGGAAAGAGGACATAGAAGGCTGCTACAGGTCACAATTTTAGAACTGGATGATTCGAAATTACAGAGATATATCAGATTCAATATCAGGCTTCTACAAAGTAAAAAAAGGTGTGTAGTTTTTATTTTTTATTTTTGCATAAGCTTGGTTTGAAGGAATTCAAAGGGCATAGTAAAGCATTATTATCGGTAACTGATGCCCCGAGGAAAGAAAATGCAAACACCTAGTAAGGAGCCTGAAAGCTCTAGCATGACTCATGAAGAAGAGGAAGAAATGCTACATGATATATCAAAATTACAAGAACAAGTGCAACAAATGTCACGCTCACAAAAGCTAACATATGCTAAGATAAATGGCGTGGAATCTAAGATAAAGGGCATGGAAGCTAAGATGGATGATCTGAAGACAGATTTGAGGACAGATTTGAAGACAGACATGGCATATTTGAAGACAAATTTGACAAATTTTCTACAAGAAATACTTACTAATGGTGAAAAGGTTGTAAAGGAAACTCATGATGTGAACAAAAGAAATGTTAATCATGATTCCATAGACTCTAATGTTGGATTGAAGACCCACCATATTCCAAAAATCGATATGAGGAAGTTTGATGGCAAGGATCCCGCCACATGGATATTACAGATGGAGCAGTTCTTCGATCTCAATAATGTGCAAAACACACAAAAGGTACGTATGGCAACTTTATATTTGGAACCAAATCAATTTGTATTGTATCAATGGCTTTTCTCTCGTAAAAAATTTATCACTTGGGAAATTTTTACGGAAGAATTGATAGCACATTATGAGGATACAAAAAGCAACACTTTTTTTAGCCAATTTATAAGTCTCAAACAAAAGGGTTCAATAATGGAGCACATTGAGGAGTTCCAAAAATTGAACATAAGGGTAAAAGATATTCCAGAGTAGCATAGAATTGATGTGTTCATAGGGTCTTTAAAGGATACAAACATAATTCTAGGAAATTGCTCTGGAAAGTGCCATAATATCAAGCTAGCCATGGGAGAATATGTATTGACTAGCCCAATGCTTTCCATTCCAATGGGAGGTGCTGATGTTGT
Source organism: Pinus tabuliformis (assembly GCA_031772625.1). NCBI lineage: Eukaryota > Viridiplantae > Streptophyta > Pinopsida > Pinales > Pinaceae > Pinus > Pinus tabuliformis. The sequence continues at coordinate 261,522,026 of CM062818.1, read as the reverse complement.
ACTAGGAGTCCAATGGCTACAATCCTTGGGTACAATAGCTTTTAATTTTCAAGAAATTTTCATCAAATTTTCTGTGGAAGGAAAGAAGTTGAATTAAGGTGTATTGCAAGGAAACCAGGAAAGATAATCCGCTCTAATGGTATGACAATGCTTCTAAAAAAGGAGCAAAGGGGTGTAATTGCACAATTATGTTCGCTAGATGTTTCCACATTAGAATCATCTATTTCTCCAGATCTCCAAAAAGTCCTGGACAATCATTCCAAGGTATTTGAGACTCCCAAAGGTCTCCCACCTATGCGTGATCATGATCATGCTATTCATCTGATTGCAGGAAGTGTTCCTCCAAACATCAGGCCATACATATATCCCTATGTCCAAAAAAGTGAAATTGAACGTATGGTTGCAGAAATGCTAGAGGCTGGTATAATTCAACCGAGTCAAAGTTCTTTCTTTGCTCTAGTAGTATTGGTGCACAAGAAGGATGGATCATGGCGCATGTGTCCGGATTATAGGGAGCTCAACAAGCTCACTATTAAAGATAAGTTCCCCATTCCTGTCATTGATGAATTACTGGATGAATTGCATGGATCAATTTACTTCACCAAGTTGGATCTTCGTTCAGGATATCATCAAATCAGAATGAAGATTGAAGACATTCCGAAAACGGCATTTAGAATTCATGAGGGTCATTATGAATTTTTGGTCATGCCTTTTGGCCTTACCAATGCACCTTCAACATTTCAAGGTTTGATGAATTCAATTTTCAAACCATTCCTTAGAAAATTTGTGTTAGTATTTTTTGATAATATACTTATCTACAACAAGTCTTGGAAGGATCATGTTGAACATGTTGACAGGGTGCTACAACTATTGGAAGAGAAACAATTATATGCCAAAAGATCCAAATGTTTCTTTGGAGTCTAGGAGGTGGAATATTTGGGTCATATTGTATCTCATGAAGGAGTTAAGGTAGACCCTACCAAAATTAAAGCCATTAAGGAATGGAAAATACCCACATCCATAAAGCATTTGCGCGGATTTCTTGGGTTGACAGGGTATTATCGCAAGTTTGTTAAGAATTATGGGAGAATAGCAGCACCTCTAACGACATTATTGAAGAAAGATGCATTTTCATGAACTCCGGAAGCAACAAAGGCCTTTGAACATCTTAAAGAGGCAATGTGCCAAGCACCAGTCTTAGCTACACCGGACTTCACAAAAACCTTTATTGTGGAATGTGATGCTTCAGGAAATGGAATTGGTGCTGTTCTAATGCAAGATGAAAGACCCATTGCTTTTGAAAGTCGTCCAATCAAGGGAAAGTTTCTAAGCAAAGCTATTTATGAGAAGGAAATGTTGGCAATACTCCATGCACTTAAGAAATGGCGACCCTACCTAATGGGAAGACACTTCAAGGTAAAAACGGATCATGATAGCCTTAAATACTTTTTAGAACAAATATTATCCTCTGAAGAGCAACAAAACTGGGTCACAAAGAGGTTGGGTTATGACTTTGAAATCATCTACAAAAAAGGGAAGCAAAATGTGGTGGCAGATGCACTCTCAAGGAAGGATGAGGATGTGGAAGCATTGTTGTGCGCTATTTCTATCATCCAACTAGATTGGATAAATGAAGCAAGGGAGGAATGGAAGAATGACGAAGAAGTGTGGGCACTTATTCGAAAGCTACAACAAGATTTCAGTACGTCTGATACATTTAGCTGGAAAAATGATATGTTTCTGCCAGTCACACCTGTGCAACATAATTTACTTTGTAGAATCCTGATATTGAATCTGATGTATCTCTGTAATTTCGAATCATCCAGTTCTAAAATTCTGACCTGTAGCATCCTTCTATGTCCTCTTTCCAATTCCACTAGTCTGAACCAAATTGGATTCTCCAAGAAAGAGTTATGCACAATCTCCCGCAGTGACCTGATTATAGACTAGTTCAGTAGAGTGAACTAGTATGAAGTGCCACGTGTCACTGTTTCAACCTTTGACTCTAAAAAATATATAAAAGAAAACTACAATCCGTCCTCTTTCTATACCTTCTTACGAAATTTCAATCCGATGCTCAGAAAGAAAGTTATGACGATTTTCCCCAGGTCACCTGTTTTGAGTGTAATTTAGGAGTCTGCAAAAGACCAACTTCCTAAGATCATATCTCCGAAAATATCATGCGAAAAGCTCTGAAATTCGGACCCAAGGTTCAGCGCGATTTCTTCTCAAATGGGTTTTTTTTTGTGACTTTTGAAACGTCATAGAAAAAACGTTATAGCGAAAATGCCATGATGACCTGTTTGGAGCAGCGAAACCCTAGAATCCAAAGCTCTGATACCAAATGTTATGAAACCAGCTCACAAAAGATAGAAAAGAGAGATCCACGCCTTAGAATTCAGCCTCTTCGAGGGGGCAACCTCCTTTACATTACATAAATGAACAATTCTTGGATGATAGAAATGACAAAACCTCCTTTCTATATATAGGAGTCTATGGAGTCACAATATAATCCAGCCGACCTAACAATAATAATATAAAGCCACAAAAATAACAATAGAGGGATTTTATGGGCACATTAATAACAATATGGGGGTAATGGGGGTACAAAAATATAAATAAGGGGTATAACTACAATAGTAATGGGGTAATCACTAGTATTATAGGGACCCAACATATCATAAAACAACCAATCCAATAACAACCAAGGGAATCCATAGGTTAAACCACCTCCACCCTCATCCAACTGTGATCACACCGAAATCGGTGCTCTGAGCAAAACCGAACAAAAATTGGAATGTTATGGAACCAGCTCACAAAGAGATAGACAAAATATATGAACGCCTTAGAAATAAGCCTCCTCAAGGGGGAAACCTCCTTTACATTACATAAATGAACGATTCTTGGATGATACAAATGAAAAGACCTCCTTTCTATAGATAGGAGTCTAAGGGGTCATAATATAATCAGAGACGACATATCAATAATAATGTAAAGGCGCAATAATAATAATAGTGGGCTTCTATGGGGCACAATAGTAATAATATGGGGACTACATGGGTACAAAAATATAATAAGGGGGTTGTACTAATAACAATAAAGGGTTACACTAGTAGTATAGGGGCCTACCATGTCCGTCTCCTTCTAAAAGTGTTGTCCTGAATGCTTGAATAGTTCTTGATGCTTCTGTATAAAATTCTTATCCTCCCATGTGGAATATTCAGCGATAAGTTCTTCCACTTCATGAGATAGTCTGAAATTGATTGATTTCGTAGCTGTCGGGTTATTTTTTTGTGATTGCTCTAGGTTCCAATATGTTTTTTCCTTCCTCTTCAAGTTCCAGCAATATTGTTTGAATTGGGATCTTCTGCAATTTTTTAATGAGTCACCACATTTCTTCGTCCTTCTTCCATTCATCCCTTGCTTTGTGTATCCAATCTGGCTGGATAATAGAAATAGCACAAAAAAATGCTTCCACATCCTCATCCTTTCTTGAGAGTGCATCTGCAACAAAATTTTGCTTCCCTTTTCTATAGATGATGTCAAAGTCATAATGCAACATATTTGTGACTCATTTTTTATGTTCTTATAAAGATAATCTTTGTTCTAAATAGTATTTAAGAATATCATGATCCATTTTAATGTTGAATTGTCTTCCCATTAGGTAAGGTCACCATTTCTTAAGTGCATGTAGTATTGCCAACATTTCCTTCTCATAAATAGCTTGCTTGATATGTAGCCATAAAAACACACAATCACCTGCATCAAAAAAAATTTCACTACGATGTTGATCTACTTGTTGTTTCATTCGATTCTGAACAAAAGTGGCATTATCTTTTAAAAGTTAGAGAACTTTTTGTTAATGCGTGATGTGATATTTCACTGCTTGAACCTTTTTCTTCTTGATATGTCCTTCTATCTTGAAAGTTTGAGGAGTGGTAATTTCTTCCAATGCTTTACAAGATATGGTCGGATTCATTTCTTGATGGTCGATGTGGTCTTTCACTTCTTGAACATTTTTCTTCTTGATATGACCTTCTATCTTGATAGTTTGAGGACTGGTAATTCTGGCCAATGCATTACAAGATATGGTTGGATTCATTTCTTCTTTCTTGATGTGATCTTTCACTTCTTGAACCTTTCTCTTCTTGATATGTCATTCTATCTTAAGAGTTTGAGGAGTGGTAATTCTTGCAAATGCTTTACAAGATATGGTCGGATTCATTCCATCTTTCTCTGGGGTTGGGTCCTGGCATATATCCTCTTCTTTCGATGTTTCTTGATCCTTTTCTTCCTCCTCTTCATACTCTATGTAAAATAATTTCTTCTTAGCACACTTATGACCTTTAGTGCATTTGCTATCACAATTATAGCAAACCCCTTTTTCTCTTTTTTCTTCCAATCGCTGTGGTGTAACCCTTGTAGGGTGTGGAAGGCTAGGAGAAACAACACTTCCATCTTTATAGTTGTGAGGGTAAACTTCCTTTTTGCCATAATTTTTCTTTCCACTTTGTAACAAAGTGCTTTCTCTCTTTTTTCTTCCAATTGTTGTGGTGTTTCTCTAAAGAAGGTGTTGCTCTTTGTATTCTCATAATGTGCTATAATTTCCTCTATGAAAATTGACCACGTAACAAGTGGTTTACATGAACAAAGTCCTTTATACCATAAAAATTGATCTTGTTCTAAATATCAAGATGCAATACATACCTTTTGTAACAATGGTACACCATGTAGATCAAAATATTTCTCCACTTGTAGTATGCAATTTACTAGATCCTTGCCATCAAACTTCCTCATCTCGATTTTTATTTATTTTAGGAGCTTGATATTGACACGACTGTAACTCTGTACTTTCAGATCTTTAAGTTCTGAAATTGCAATCGACGGTAGCCCTCTGTGTCCTCTTTCCAGTGCTACCAGTCTGATCAAAATTGGATACTCCAAGAAAGATTTATGCACAATCTCCGAAAATGACCTGATTATATACCTTTTCAAAAGAGCGAACTTGTATGAAGTTCCTTGTGTCACTATTTTGACCTTTGGATCTGAAAAATATATACAAGAAACTATAGTCTGTCCTCTTTCTATAACAACTTACAAAATTTCAATCTGATGCTCAGAGAGATAGTTATGACTATTTTTTATTAAGTTTTGAATAGTGATGTTTACAAATATGCATGAAAAATACTCAGTGGGGAATAATAAACGAAACTGAGCTCTGAGAGGAAAAACTAGGGTTCAACACAGGAAGCGACAGAAGTAAGTGGATAACCATGGAAGGGCAAGGAGGAGGGTGCTTGAAACTCCCTCCTACAGTAATGTGGTTTCAAACAGAGGCAGAGTAGCGAACACAAATAAGCCTCAAAACCCCTCGGATAATAAGACAAAAATTTCTCACACCCAAAAGGCAGAGGGTAGCAAACCCCATGATAAGGAAGGGACCCATGATGAAGTTCGACAGGAGAAGAAAGGAGAAGATAGAGGTTAGGATATGAGAATAAAGCCAAGATGGGGCCCTATAAACCAAAGTCTAATATTAAACCCGAGGGTAATCCTAAATGATCAAGCTCTCCAGGAGCATAGAGATCATATGACAAACTATGCGATAATTTGCAAGTTTATGGGAATCTGGCCAATGGAGAAAGCTTTGTACACTTGGATAAAATACACCTGGAAACCAAAAGGAGAGTTAAATATACATCTTGGATCCAAAGGTTTTTTTACGATGGTATTCATGAACTTGGAAGACAGGGACAAAATTTCTGAAGGATGACCATACTTCTATGCGGATGATGGTCTCTATATGTAACCATGGATGATGAACATTGTTCCAGAGCGAGAAACATTCACATCGGTCCTGGTATGGATCAGACTATACTCCTTACCTTTATATTATTGGATGCAAGAATCTTTAAAAGCAATAGGTAATAAATTAGGTCATTTTTTAAAGATTTCAGAGGCAACTCTTTGAGGAAGGTATACCCCCTTTGCCCACATATGTGTTGAGATGGACTTATCAGGAGCACTCCCATATGAAGTCATCTTGGCAGTCTATGATGATGAATGGGTTCAGGTAGTGGACTATGAACACATACCATTCAAATGTCGCAAATGTCATGAACATGGACACCTACTCAGAGACTGCCCTCTTAATAAAAGGGAGGAACACCAGAAACCAACAAAGGGAAAGACCCAATAGGTTTTATCAAAGTGGGAGTAAAAGGGAAAGGATGTGGAAAAAACACCCAAAAGAACCCTAGTGAAAGCAAATAAAGAAGTCATAAAAGTTTTTAAATCTTAGAAGAAGTAGAAGAAGAGGAGGGAACTCAAACGAAACCAGAGGACCAAAAAGAAAGGGGGAAAGGAAAAGATATTCGCATGGAGATCACTCGGGAATAAAATGAACACAAAATAGACCCATTGAGTACCATGGAAATAGAAAGAGACCGTGATATGACTCAAAGTGAAAGTGGCACAGAGGACCAAGACTTACGAGAGATCCTTGAGAGGGAGAATCTTGAACTAGAAAAGTTTCTAGAACAAGGAGGCAACAAGGGAATTAACTCTATATCACATGAGGAAGTTGATAGGGTGAAATAGCTCTTCCTTAAAAAGTCACATCAAAAAGCTCTAGGAGTTAAAAGAGGACATGACAATCAGGAAAACAAAGGGGTTACGTCATTGGGATTAATAATAGGAAAATCGACAAAAAACCCAGGCAAGAAAAGAGGAAGAAAGAGACAGAAAGAATTGTTGCTAGAATGTGGAAAACTCATGATTGACATAGGCAGGATGAAATATCTCTCCAGTTACTCCTTCACAAAGCCCCTCAATGAAGCTCACAACCTAGAACATTAGAGGACTAGGGAGTAGAAGGAAACAAAGAAATCTAAGTAATAGAATCAAAGAGGAAAAACCAGACATAGTTTTCATACAGGAAACAAAATGCTCAGTAGAAAAGATCAAAGAAAAGCATAGCAAATGGTTAAATAGATATGAGTACCTTGAGGTCAAAGCAACTAACTCAGGTGGAGGCATTCTCACTCTATGAAATCCTCAGAAATTTGGTATTCTTGATGCGAAGGCATCAAGGCACTACCTTTCTTTGATTATCCAACCAGTGGGTGACAAGGAGTGTTATATGATCACCAATGTCTATGGACCTCAACCACTAGGAGATAAACTCTAGCTCCTCACCTCTATGGAGGAAATAAAAAAAAGACACCTAGCATTACCCTGGATTCTAGTGGGTGACTTTAGCATGATCAAATCTCTCATGAAAAAAAAAGGGGGAACCAAAACACTTAGTCGAGATTCAGTTGCCTTCTAGAACTTCCTCACCAATATGAAATTGGTGGATATGGACACTGGCAATGGAATTTTCACTTGGAACAACAAAAGAGGGCGTTCTACCCAAGTAGCCTCAAAATTAGGTAGATTCATAATCTCAGAAGAACTTGTCACTCGAAAAAGCCTGAGAGCGTTCATCCTACCTTTTGGAGGTTCAGACCACTAACCCATCCAACTGGAAGAATCCTTAACTGGAAAACCAAGAAATAGACCCTTCAGGTTTGAGAATGTCTGGCTCACTCACTCTAATTTCCTCACAAACATTGAGAAGTGGTAGAAAGAAGAGCTACACTTTCAAGGCATGAAGATGTTCCTTCTACATCTCAAGCTCAAACACATCAAAGGTAGACTCAATTAATGGAATAAAAAAGAATTTGGAAATATCCTCAAAGCTAAAGGAGAAGTGGGATAGAAATTACAGGAAATTAACCAAATTATCATTTCATAAGGCTTTAAAGAGGAAGGAAAAGAGCTTGCAAACTCACTCCAGCATGAAAGGAACAATAGATGTCTACAAGAGGAAATCTTTTGGAGACAAAAATCTAGAGTCTAATGGATTAAGGAAGGGGAGAGAAACCCCAAATTCTTTCACAAATCCACCATAGATCACAAAAATAACAATAGGATGTTGAAACTCATAGATCCTCAAGGAATAGAAAAAAAATACACATGAGGAAATGGAAGATGTTCTAGTCCAGCACTTCAGAGAATTTTTGAGGAAACTATAACAGATAGATCCCAATTCACGAGAAGATTTACACAGTATATAACTAAACTGGTCTCCAGAGAAGAAAATTATAATCTCGACAAACCAGTAACAAAGGAAGAGGTCGAGGAAGTTATCAAAGAAATGCATAATGGCAAAGCTCCAGGCTGTGATGGCTTCAATGTGGACTTCTTCAAAACATGCTGGAAAATTGTAAAACAAAATATTCTGGAGGTAGTGGAGGACTCAAGAAGCTCTAAATCAATATTGAGGACGCTCAATGAATCCTTTGTTGCCTTAATCCCCAAACAGGAAGGATCCAACTCTCCAGATAGGTTTAGACCCATAACATTATCCAATGTGGTGTACAAAATCATTTCCAAAGTCATTACCAACAGACTCAAGCCCCTCCTCCTAACTTTGGTGTCAGAGGAGCAAACGAGTTATGTGGAAGGGAGACAGATTCTCAATAACATAATTCAAGCTCATGAAGTGGTTCATTCCCTCAAAACCAACAAGCAAGCAGGGATGATAATACAGCTAGACAGAGCAAAAGCTTATGATAAACTAAGCTAGGCTTACATAACGGAGGTTATAAAAGCATAAGGCTTTGGCCATAATTGAATAGGGTGGGACATGGCTCTTGTCACCACTACCAGTTGTTCAATTCTTCTCAATGGATCTCCTTCTAGAACCTTCAAGCCTACAAGAGGTATCAGACAAGGTGATCCTCTTTCCGCTTTCCTCTTCATTCTCATGATGGAAGGGTTAGGTAGAGCGATCAGAGCTACCAAGGAGGAAGGAAGAATGCAAGGATTGAGACTCACTCGAGATGGAGACACGGTGACACATCAACAATTTGTGGATGATACTATGCTGCAAGGCATACCTACAGTCAAGGAAGCCAAAGCATTCAAGAAAACTTTGTATGAGTTTGCAATGGAAGTTGGCATTGAGGTAAGCCTCTCAAAGTCAAAGATCTTCTCTTTCAATACTGATATTTCTATTCAGAGAAATCTCTCTAGAATTTTAGGCTTTCAAAGAGATTCACTACCCTCGAAGTATCTGGGAGTTCCCCTCACTAACAAACTGCAGAACAAAGACATCTGGGAGACAGTAATAAACAAATTAAAAGACAACATCAACAAGTGGAAAAATAGAGCCCTGAACCTAGCAGGGAGGCTAGTCCTGACTAAGGTGATCCTTCAAACCATCCCAATCTACATGCTATTAGCCCTTCCGGAACCAACAGAATTCCTTCAACAAATTAGAAACATGTAAAGAGACTTTCTTTGGGGGAAAGGGGAAGAGAAAAATAAATGGGCTCTGGTGGCTTGGTATAGGATATGCAAACCCAAATCCCATGGTGGCTTGGGTCTACATGACCCAGGCACTCTAAACAAATTTCTAGGATAAAAAGTGTGGTGGAGATGGCTAAAGGAAATACGCACCCCCTGGGCGAAAATATTGAAACAAACGTATGCAATGAACTAGCATGAAACAACCCTCATAAGAATGACAGGACAAGTAAAAGGTTCTCAAATTTGGAACAGGGCCTGGGATAATAGAGACTTAGTACAAAAACATACTTTCTGGGAGATCAGAAGTGGAAATCTGGTGTGGTTCTGGGAGGACAATTGGCAGTAGGAAGGTAGTCTCATCTACGAGCAACTAGAAAGTATCCAAACAGATACCATTAACAAAGGATTAAAGAGGGTTAGTTACTATTGGGATAAGTCAAGGAACAATGGAAAATGATGAATATGGAAAATTCCAGATTACAATGAGTTGACCACGCTGAACACTCAAGCTCAATCCCTGGAAGATATTCTGGTAAAAGGAAAATCCTGACCTCAACCTTAGATGACCAATTAAGATGGGGAAGAAATAATGGGGGTCTCTTCAAACTCAAAGAAGCCAAAAGAATTGCTACAGGTCTTAACTTTCTAGACACTAATAAGAGTTGGAAAGACCTTTGGAACAACCCACATTGGATGAAGATCAGACTATTCAGGTGGCTAGTTCAACAAGACAAGATTCTACATGGGAGAATCTCAGAAAGAGAGTTTTTGCTGGCCCCTCAAGATGTCACCTATGTGGTCAGCAGGACGAAACCACAAATCATCTTCTCAATCTCTTCTCCTTCACTTCAACATTATGGAACTGGGTTGGAGACATCTTCAAGTAGACAGACAGGAATGAAAATAATATCATTGTTACCCTAAAAAATTGGAGAAGAAATTTCTTGGACAATGAGATAAAAAACACAGCTTGGGCTTTCACTCTAGGGTTCTTGATCTAGAATGTATGGAAAAAGAACAACAACAGAAATTTTAAAGATAAAAAGGGCGCAGTGAGTAGCATCATAACGCTAATCCTTAAACAACTCAAGGAGAAAGTCAACACCCTTGGGGGATTCTCTACAGAAAAGCACATTGGACACAGGGACGTGAGCATCCTGGAAAGGTTGGAGCTTTAGACACATATCCCTCAGATTCCTCATCAGACTACAAAGCATACTTCAAAAGGAAAGGCTTTCTAGCAACCCCATCCATAGGGTTTTTTAAAATTCAACATAGATGGAGCCTCTAAAGGAAATCCTAGAGATGTACGTTATGGAGGAGTCATGAGAGATGAGGAAGGCAACATACAAGTAATCTTTCACAGTAATCTGGGAAAAGCCACCAAGAATATGGCTAAACTCATGGCTATGGAACAATGCTTGGAAATACCGATAGAGAAAAACACGCATAATGTTATCATCAAGACTGTCTCAGAATTAGTCATCAATTTGGTCAAGCGTATAGGCTCAAGATCAACACCAAAGAAAATATCAAGCCACTAGAGGCTTCTACAAGTCTATTACAGAATTCAAGCACACCTAAGAGTTCTAACAACTCTCAGGTTTGTGCATGTTCACAGGGAAGCCAACAAAGTAGCAGACTTGCTTGCCAATGAAGGGGTCAAATGCACATGAACCAACATGTGTTGTAGGTGGGAGGAGCTAACAGATAGACAAATACGAGAAGGATGCTCATCTCAGGCCCTCATAGATATGGAGCAATATCAAAACAGATAGGGAAATGGAATATCACCTTTCATCAATGAAGAATAAGAGTACATTAGAAAGTTTCACAGAGTATGTTAACTTAAGGATCTCAAAGGAAATCAACATCATTTGCATTAGCACAAATGCTATTGGAAGCCTAGCCAGATGAAGTCCTCGTGCCATTGGTCATTTTCTCATAAGGAAAAATATCGGAGATGATAGGCTACCGAGATGGATGGTGAATTCACGTGATTTAGCCATGGGCCGTTCGATCAAAATGGAGCATATTGACGATTATAAGAAGTCGAGCGAGTTTGGGGGTCTAGGGAAAAGGAAACAGGAGTCAAAACCACTTTTTCTAAACCACCCTTATCAGGCGCCCTCAAATACTAAAGTGGTTTTCATGAAATGCAAGCGATACCACTTAGCTGTCTACACGTGGCTGGGGGAGGAGAGGGAATACCACTCTCATCGTGTAGGTATTTATAGGGCCTCTATGTCGTGTGATATTGACATTGGCCATTGGTTCAGTAGGGAGAAGATCGACGGCTATAGACTGTCAAGCAGGTTAGTGGGTCTAGGTGGCAGTCATCAAGGGTCAAATCAGCTTCCAGTTTACCGCCCTTATCGGGCGCCCTCAAATCCTTAAGTAGTATTTTTTATTTGCAAGTGATGCCACTCCTTGGGTGGGTATTCCTTGGGCTATTGCTCTGTGTGATATGGATACTGTCCCTTTGATCAGGAGGAAGTAGATCAATTGCTACTGAGAGTCAAGCAGATTTGTACTTTGGTTTTATTTCCCCCTTTTGTACTCTAGTTTTTTCACTGGTATTAAGGGCTTACTTATTTCTTCCCTTTGTTGGAGAATGAGTCATCTTAATGCTTGTTGTAACTTATGTAACTTATTTTCATTTCTAGGTCAATAGAAGGTTCGACTCTTGCTTTAGGGAAAAGCGATAGTTATGACTATTTTCCCAAGGTGACCTGTTTGGAATGTAATTTGGGGGTCTGCAAAACCCTAATTTCCTTAGACTATATCTTCGAAACTATAGTGATACAGGATTTGGAATTTGGATCCGAGGTCTAGACCGATTTCTTCTCAAATGGGTTTTTGGTTTAGCTTCTGAAACTTTATAGCAAAAACCCCACGTTGACCTGTTTTAGTTGAAATTCTGGAGCTTTCAAAAACCCTAACTTCCACAGATCATATCTCCTAAAATATAGCGAGAAAAGATCTTAAATTCAGACCGAAGGTTTAGCACAAGTTCATCTCAAATGGGTTGTCTTTTTCACTTCTGAAACATTGCAGAAAACAAGTTATAGCAAAAATTCCACGATGACATATTTGGAGCATTGAAACCCTAGAATCCAAAGCTCTGATACCAATGTCATGGAACCAACTCACAAAAAGATAGAAAAGATAGATGAATGCCTTAGAAATAAGCCTCTTTGAGGGGGAAACCTCCTTTACATTACAGAAATGAACAATTCTTGGATGATACAAATGAAAAGACCTCCTTTATATATATAGGAGTCTAAGGGGTCATAATATAATCAGAGCCGACATAACAATAATAATGTAAGGGCACAATAATAACAATTGTGGACTTCTATGGGGCACAATAGTAACAATATGGGGACTACATGGGTACAACAATATAATAAGCGGGTTGAACTAATAACAATAATGGGTTACACTAGTACTATACGGGCCTAACATGGAATTCCATCCGGAATCCATCACTATCTTTGAGGAATTTTTTTGTCTCCTTGCCTCTCAAGCTTTACCGCAATCCAAACCCGGAACAATATGTCCTAAACTGAGATTTGTCCCTAAGACCTTACTATGTATCTCGTCAAAATTGGTCAATGGATTCCTAGACCTTTGGGAATGAGCCTTCAAACCACATCGACCCTAGATTTTGAAATCCATCCACCAAACCAAAGCTCAAAAACTGAAATAAACATCCCAACATACCATGGAATCGAAAAAAAGGTTAGGGTAGGTTTAAATCCACCGTCATAACCTAGCAAGACCATGCCACTGATAGAAAGAGAACCATACACCAACATGCAAAGCCATGCATGTACAAATGAGCTAGGAAATCACACATGAAAAAGGTTACTTGCAGGTATTCCTGCTGAAGCTGCTTGATCTTTCTTTCCTTTCCTTGATCCTTGATATTTTTTCCTTTCCTTTTCTTTCTTTTCCTTTCTTGCTCCAAACTATAGTGCTTTAGGAAGACTCTAAGTGACCAATAAAGTGAGAGAGAGAGAGAATAATGAGTGAGCTCCAAACATGAACTTGACAAAAGTCGTGCACTGATCATCATAAGCCTTTTTATGAATGAGGCCTCTATTTTCTTCATTTCCCATCATTTTTCTTGATTTTCCTCCTCACATGCAGCCTCTAACCTTTCACCTTACTTTTATCCTAATTTCCTTTATTTTCATAAATAAATGTGCCAAAAATGCTTCTTTTCCTTTTAGTGCATTTTCCTTAGGCTTTGTCATTTTCCTTAGCCAAATCACAGATCCAATGATGCCCACTAGGATATATTTTCCCAACATTCATCTTGGAATATGTGTCCCTGAACTGTGGTCTTATTTTCCCTCTATTAACTTTTATTACATGGAATTTTCACCAAGGATATTACAAAAATAGATAATTCTTTATGCTCTTTGCTACTCGTTAGTCAAGATGAAAGCGAGTGATTTATATCCTCTCCTTTTTCAATCTTGTTAAACCATGACAAAGACAGAAGTATTATTTTATCTCTTTTTCTTCCATACTACAAAACTCATGAAAAGCGAACCATTCCAAGGATTATCTTCTCACTTTCAAGTACAATTAGAACTAAATGAAAAAGGAATTTATCAAGCTCACTTGTTTATGAGCCCCATTATTGCAACAAGATTGTTGCAACTCCCAAGGCTACCAACTTAAATTATCAAATCAAGGTTCGTACAAACTTAAGAAGTTTCAAAAGTATATGTGCAACATACAATATGTCCTTCTTTCATAAATCTCATGTAATCAAGTAAATTTCATAAAATCATAGCCCAAACTAATTGTATAAATGGAAATTTTACTTTGAAAAGAAATTAATTCTAAGCAAGAACAATAATTTGTAATTGAAATACTAAGAGCATGAATTCAAATAAATAAGCCTAATCTACTTTGTAAAATGGCATTCCCTATTTGTTGTTTATTCTACCTTAATCACAGATTTAGGGCCACACGTGCTACAGGTGTGCTACAGGGGGTCGCTAGAGGCGAAAAAAATTGCTATAGGAGGAGATAATTCACCGAATGACCAAGTAAATAAAATGAAAATGGGATGGGAAAATTTTTTCTATTAAGTAGGATTTCTTAGTACTCCATTCCAAGTAGAATTACTCAAAAACACCATTGTTAAAATGTGCTAAAAAATAGCAGAAAATTACGACTCTAAAAACTAGAAATTCAAGAACTAGTGAGCTAGTTAACTGATCAAATCCCTAACCTAATAAAGTAAAAATGCATTGGGATAATTTTTTTTATTAACTTGAATTTTTTATGACTTAATACTAGTGGAATCAACTCAACTTAAGCTCATTAACATGTTCTAAAAATTATCAGAAAATTATTACGTTTTTCTACAAGGGTCTTCCAGAAATTCTAGATTTGTGAACTAGTAAGCCAATCCAAGTAGCTCAATGATTAATATGAATTTTAAAAGTTATTATAAGAGTGCATCACACTTGCGACTCTGCAGATAACCCTAAAAACAACTCACTATAATCATTTAACCCAATCCTACAACAAAATAAGCATCAATACTAAATGCAAAAATAGGAAAAACAAGAATAAAAGATGAATGTGAATGTGAATAAGAAGTGAAAATAAGAAAATAAAATTATAAGAAAAGGATTTGAGGCTCCTAGGATGGCCAAGCCCATGGATACTCAAATTTCTATGAAGGATACCAAGATTTAGAAGCTAAAAATGGAACCAAACTTCATTATTTGAATCAATCCAAGTACATCCCTCTTAGAAATGAAAGTGGAGCTGCAAAAATACAAGTTTTCTTCTCCACCAAAAGACTAAGAACTAAGAATTATGTGCCTCTAGAGGAAAATTCAAATTCATACTTATACAAAATTATGAGGAATAATTCTCCTTGAAAAGAGGAAGCTCTCCCCTCCAAAATCCCTCAAATAATGGATCTAGTTCCCAACACTAGGAATCTGCATTAAAAGACAGGAAACATATTCTTAGATTTTCTAAATTGCATGAGCTCCAATTTTTTTGTAATAATTTTATAATATCCTGTTGATTTATTATCCAATCTTGATTCTCCTATAGTAGGGAGAAAGTCCCTAGATTATCTCCTCCTCCAAATATTCCTAATCTACCCAATATTCTCACAATATTCTACAAAAATAAATAATATTAGGCACAAATATGCAATTATCTCTAAAAATTCCTAATGAACATATTAAAGCTAAAAATATATCATCTAATGCAAAAAAGAGAGGTTTAATGTGGAAAATTATGGTCATGTGGGCATTAATTTATGTCTAATTTGGAGGCCCATCATACCCCCTCTGTTGAAATTGTTGCTCATGTTTTGAGAAACTTAGAGACCTGATTGTGCCCCATTCATGGCCCTAGTGGCCTCTTTAATAACCTAAACTACCTCAAAAGAAATTTTTGCACATCTTCTCTTGCCCCTTCTATTCATCTTCTTCTATAGCTCCTTCTTTTATAGATCCATATTTTTCTCCAAGTTCTAATTGGGCTTGTGCTTGTGTCTTAAGAAAAGTTTCCCTGTTAATGGACACAGTGTTTTCTCATGATAAAATTTTTTGAACATTCTACACAAAATATATGATAATTAACATCCTTGATGAGTCTATGGAATCTCTTTAATTAAAACCACCCCCCATGATTCTCACTGTGATTTTCCAAAGTTTGGCAAACCAATACTCTTAATCTGATACATCGGTAAAAGAGAAATCAATATTGGTTACAGGTGGGAAAACTCCAGACTCAACTCCAAAAAAATTCGATTTATTTTCGTATGTTTCTTAAATAAAAAGCAACATTGTCATTCAAATTTTTTTTCCCAAACTGATGTCAGAATTTTAGTTTAAGGAATGAGAGGTTTTGCAGGTTTCTTGTCCATAGATGGCAGAGAAAAATGTTTACTTACCCTTCTCTTAGATGTTCCTCTTCAAATATATGGTAAAGTTGCTAAAGATCAAGATTTTGTGAGCTCTATGGACATTACTGTATCACATTATCTCCTCCTATAGAAAATATGTTTCTCCTGTAGTAGCCTTGTTTCTCCTATAGTAGCCCAATTTTCTCCTGTACAATGGAAGTTTTTTCTTTAAGCTTCTTAGCTATGTATTTTATAGTGGTTGGCCTTATCATGGATGTAAAAATTTTCTTCCTCTTTGGTTGAAACCTCCCCCCCATGTCTCCTATTATTGTCTCCTTAAAATATTTGAAAGGAATTTACAAAATGTTTCTTTGAATAGTCTAGGGTGTAGAGGTAGACATAGGGTGGCTGATTGTCGGTTAGAGAAAGAGAAGAATGGTGGCCCCTATCTCAGTGAAATAATTCCTTTTTCCTTGCCTTGCCCCTCTTATATAAGAATATAATTTTTCCAAAGGAATTTGCCTCTTAAGGTTTTTGTTACGTGATGCATGTACTATGAAATTGTAAGGAAAGTGTGGAGGGGGGATCCTACTTAACCTGTTGAGGGTGACCAAGAATTTTGAGCCACCCTTTGTTTATAAAACCTCATATTTTATGCATTGACAAAAAAATTTCTAACCATAACACACTCAAGAGAAGAGGTGAAGAATATTTCATACCTTTACCTACCTATAATGTTGATATGTTGGAGATGATTGCACGCTAGATTTAGACATCATAATATGATGATATTGAAGGTTTTGGTTTCCTTTGTTTGCTTCTCCACAAGTCTTGTTAGCTTGATGATCCTTTCACTGATAAAATTGATGTGTGTTCAAGTTTCTTCCTAGTATCCCATCTGCTACTGGTGGAGTGGATGGACTGCTTCCTAAGGAGTATGTGTCCCTTCTCAAGTTTCAAAATGGTCTCATGATGCTCAAGTTGGTCGGATCTTCTACTCTATGGGTGTAAAAATTGATGTTGATTTTTGTTCTAACTATACATGCTACTACAGGAGGAATCCTCTTCCTATAGCAGTCATTTCATTCCTCTTTGAGACCTCATTACTGCATGTGGCATTTATGGAAATTCATAGGAGGTATAAGGATAGATTTAAAATCATCAAGAGGTGGTGTAGGTGGTGGAAAAGTTGATGACAAATATTTTTCTAATTTTTTGAATGTAAGGCAGAGTCGAAATTGAAGATCAATCTTCACTATATGAATTGGATAAGTGATGAAAATGGTGTTGGGGTAACTCTCCCAACATTCACGAAAGAAGACATGACCTTCTGACCCTTTCCTCCAATCATATCTAGCTCCTGTAGCATTTCGGGCTCCTCCTAAAACATTTCAAGTTGCTCCTGTAGCATTTCAAGACAGTCTCCTATAGCAAAATTGTTTTGTCCATATCTCTCAAATGGTAGACTGCATCGACCTAATTTTTTTTAGAATGTTACCATTAGACTTGTAAACCTCCCTATAAAACAAAATTAGCCAGTTAATGGACAAATCACAAGGAAAATTAAAAATGGTTGTAGGTGATCGAGGTCGATTTCTCGAAAAGTGTGCACTCGAATTTTATGAAAATACTTGAGGCTATTACCATCATCCATGTGCATCTCCCCATGAACCATATCGACCAAGGGATGTATGATTATCAAGAAATGGTAAAAACAAATTATGCTATGTTTATTTTGACCTCCAATAGCATTTTAGGACGATGATAAAAATGCATGATAAAGGCTTGGGAATGATGACGGTGATGGATTTACATCGCCTTCGTCTAGTTGGACCATTTGACAAAAGGACGAGAAAGCTCAAGTTTGACATCCTTTGACTAGAACTTTGACCAACTTTTTCTTTTGGTGATGACTTGTTTTTGTTGCTTGCAAAGGTTGTAGAGTAGGCGCATTCATCAGAGAAAGATACATGGAGAAATTTTTTTTTTCATTTTTTCATTTTCTTTCTTTTATGCCTACTAGCTACCTCAATGAGGTTTTCAACTAGTAGGTCTCCCGAGGCACCTCAAAGGAGGTTTTCCCCTATGATCTCTTTTTTTCTCTTTTTTATCTTTTTCCAACCCATTAACCACCTCGTCGAGGTTTTAAATCAATGATACAATCTCAGGCACCTCACAAGATGTATTCACCTAAGATTTTATTTTTTCCTCTTATTTTTAATTTTTTAAAATTTTTATTATATCTACTCTACTTGAAAATACAAAATTTCCTTCAAGTATAGGAATACTTACAATGGAGCCATGTGCACATCAAGATGATAGATAAACTGATGTGTAGGATTGAAATACATGATTTGACATGTACCTGAATTTCAGAGACCAAATGCTTTGACTTTGACGATATCAAGCACAATAAAGAAGAGAGTGATGCTCCATATGGTTGATAATTTTGGATCCAAATCTCAATATAGCTTTGATTCCTTTGGCTTGCTTGCTGATCTGGATAATTATTCATGCCTTATTCTACCATTACATTAAAATATTCCTCTTTTTACATATTATTCTCTTGAACACATGGAGGATCTACTCGTAAACACGATGTAACTTTCTCAATATTTGATTCCAATCTATACTATTCATCAAGTGCAACCCATTATTCTTTGGTCTTCTCATTTGAATCTTCTTTTTTTGAATGTTGTCCATCAATGACATCAAGAGAAAATATTTTTTGAAATACTCTTCCTCAACTAAGACGAATATCATTTAGATGAAGAGGACATGTTTGGAAGTGTTGTACCTTTGTGTTGTAAGTGGGTTGATCTACTTCCTTGTGTGGGTTTGGAAATGGTGGTACAGGTAGTAGAGTGGGAGTGGATCCTTGAGATAGATGTTGATCTAGAAATGGGGCACTAGAGGCTTCTTGTGAGCTTAGCAAAACCTCTCCCACTTCGAAAGCTTAAATATTCCCATGATTTATTGTTTAACCAATGCAGAATTAATAATGTGCTTGAACGTAGGTGTATACTTATATTTATTTTAAAACCATTATGTGTTGTAAGTTCACTTGCTTATGCTAATATAAAATACTTATAACAGTAGATAGAACAACAAATAAGTAGCAAATGCAATGCAGCAATAAGCAATAAGACATAACCAACAATATAATATGGAGTTTACCCTTTACTCTTGGGCTACGTCTCCTTGAGGTCTAGTCAACTCAACTAGGCTCTCTGCGATTATGGCAAGAAATATTTTACAAGCTCCGTGCTCAACTCCATTGGCTTACACTGAACCTATGGGTTTAGAATGCCATCTTATCCAGCTAGTTGACCTCACTCTAATGACAAATCTAAGCTCCTCTGGACTCAACTCCTTCAATCATCGCTCTGAGCGATCTTGCTCTAGCTTGCATCAACTCCCTCAGAATCCTCTTAACTGTCTCTGGAATGCCTTCTTCTGTCTTCAACCAACACTAGACACCAACAACATCTGATCATTTCGACCCTTTACTATTCTGCAGCTTCACTACGACATTACGGTTCTTGGAAGTCTGCTTTGAGCTTTCTGGCTTTAAGGTTTTGCCTCCAACCTCAGGTGGCCATGCCTCTATCAAGGACTTTGGTTCTGCGACTCTGGTGCTCTCGCTCTTAGCTCCTACTCTGGCTCTTGGCTCTGGCTCTCGCTCTCACGAGCTTCTCTCAGCCTTTGTGTGCATCAATGGATCACTCGACCTCCAAGCATCCCTTAGCAACATTCGAGTGACCTTCAGCAACAATTTGCTGCTGTCAATTGAGCACTTTGTCATGCACTACCCCTAAATCATTCTCTCTCGATTCTTTGAGGTATTCTCCCAGCTTTGCGGCTTCCCTAGTTGTTTCTCCGTGTGTCATTACTCCCCTGCAGCTCTGTGGCTTCTCTGTGCGTTGTCTGTTCAACTGGCCATCTCGCTTTGTGGCTTTGTGGCTTCAAACGCATCATTGTCTACCAAAAATTCCTGCTTGCTGTGTGGTAGAGTGATCAAGGACTGTTATAGAGGGATCAGGGCCTTCTTCCAGGAATAAACATGAAAATGGAGAAAAATCAAATACACAGAGATTTTTCTGAAATTACACTATCGAGCGTAAATTTTGGACTTGAAATTTCATTAAATCACCCCAATAACCCTATCATGTCTGTCATTAGTCGCAATATCACTTTCGCATCATCGCATTGCGAAAATCTTAAATACACAGGATAACATAGAAAATCCGAATTCCTAAACTTCAAAAAATATGTAATCAAGCTTATAATCCCCATCAGGCCCAGCCCTTATCGCTTATCACAATTGAAATCGCATTAGCCCTACTATCAGGGATCGTCGATTTAATCCTAATGGTTGATCTGATCCCCAATTGGATGGTCCAGATCGCATCACATATCGCTATCACATTGGCCCTTTGTGTCGAGGATTGCTAATCTCCTGACCACCAATTTAATCCAGGCCATTGATCTCATTTGTGACCGACGGCTGAGATCACACGCCGCAGATAGGAAATCGCATATTGAATTCGCTATGGCCGACGGGGTCTATACATCGCCGATGCCGATCTGATCATCGACAATTGCAATGTCGCATATCGCATCAGCATATCGTAATCGCTAAGTCCTCCCGCGAGGCCTTTATCCCTTCATTGCTCTGATCCAATACATCTCACGGATCCGGTAATGGTTTAGGCTGTGGAGCATAATATTTTGGGTTTGCCCTTTAAACCTTTCACATGCGATTTTTGCATATAAGGCCCTTTATGCCATTTTTAGAATAAATGCCTCATTTTCCAAAGGACAAAGGCAATCTTCTTTCTACGATAACTTCTTGACATGAAGTACATTTTAGCTCGTTCAAATTGCAGCAGGTTCAGAATGAAAAGAATTATGCAATGGGACTATTTCTAGGAGCATCCTTGGGCGTTCATTTTTCTCTTTGAGGAACACTTTAGAGTTAGAAGTCTATCCAAGATCCATTTTGGATCACGCTTTCCCACTAAAGAACTTTTGGTCTCCAAAATACTGATATACTGATCTAAATAGTAAATGAGAGTAACAACACCCTCTTCTTTCAGCCTACACACACTTGCTTTGCATAGTGCCTCTGAACCAAAGACTTTGACCACTTTCCTTCATGGATGTGTTGGTCCTCTTGGGAAGATTTTCCCTCCTCCATGCCTTCCTGTAGAACTCCTGCTAAAATGGTCATAGCAGGTAGTTTGAACTTCTCTACCTTGATCATTGATCAAAGGTGGCTCAAACCAATGTGAAGATACATCTGCTTCATAAAATTTTCATTTGTACCTGTTTGACAAGCTATCAACAACTACTGTTAACAAAAATAGAAATACAGACAACAACTAGATGTCTTAAACTCCTGCTTCAACAAAAGAAACATATTTCACATCTTGTGAACACCCCATGTCTTACATCTACATACAAATGAAGGACTAGATAACAAGCCCAAAAAACATGCCTTTAAAACAAATGACCCTTAAAGTCAAGCATGTAGAAAACTACCATTAGGAATCTTTTTCAAAATATAAAACACTTCATCATTATCTCCATCTTGGAGACCAAGTTAATTTCTCCCAAGCCAACATTACATGCAAGTTACAACAAAGCAATCAACCCTTCAAGTTAATTACACATACATGTTCAAATATAAGGAAATCATCAGCGTCCCTATGTTCTTGCATATCATGCTCATGGATTCATTTCATCCTTTAACTTTCGCTTAAGTACACTATAGTTTTGAGGATGAAATGAAATGTAATGTTGTAGCAATAAAGTGAGTCTCCTACTCAACCTTTTTCCATCCATCATCTTGGTAAAAACCTGCAACTTGCATTCCATTAACAAAAAAATGTAAATAGTTGCATCAATAGACATGCAATCTTAATTGGATAAGAAGTCAAACATTTCTCACCAATCCCTTTCAAAGGTACTACCTTTGTCTTCACATCAGTATCAACATGTGAATCGTCCTAAGACACATCATTCAT
The DNA here is from genome assembly GCA_031772625.1 of Pinus tabuliformis. Lineage (NCBI taxonomy): Eukaryota > Viridiplantae > Streptophyta > Pinopsida > Pinales > Pinaceae > Pinus > Pinus tabuliformis. The sequence goes on along the minus strand of CM062818.1, from coordinate 261,499,742 downwards.
GGAATCTTCCCTTCCATTCCTGTCATCCTCTCTCTCCACATTATTTAGCTTTCGTGGAAGCATTGCTGGATTTAGAGTCCAACACCTTTTAGCAAGATGCCCTTGCTCATGGCAGTAAGTGAAACACATGTGCATCCTCTTAACAACATGATTTGCCTTGTCCGATGGACCTTTGGCTTCTTGCTTCCTTTCCTTAAAAAGTTTCGTGTATGTGGCCATTCTCTTCCAACATCTAGAAACATGATGGTTATCCAAACCAAAAAAGGAACATGCAATTCTTTTCCCATATCTATGTGGAAATTTATCATGCTTTGGAAAATAAAAAGGAAGATGATTAGAACTAGATTTATACCTTTGTCTTTCACCTTTATTGCCTTCACGAGGAGGGGAATCAAATGAAGAAGTGGCTCCTTTTGGAACACCATCAATCTCTTCAAGGTTGTCAGAGTTTCCACAACTCTTTGGTTCAAGTGTGTGCTTCTGACCACCTGCATCCTGCAAATGATGTTTCAAGCTATTGCATTCCTCCTAAATACAATCTTCACACTCATGAGGTAGAGGACCTAAAATGAAACTCCTTCTTGGAACTATTTTAATGACCTTCATGGTAGCTTTGGAACTTCCTCCTGAATACTGTCCATAGCCAAGACCCAAATACCTTTCCATTTCCTCAACCATTATGGGCTCAACAATACCTTGTACATGCTTACCCAAGCATTTTCCTTCATATCCCATCTTTGACATTAGCTTGCAACCTATGCCTCTAGTATGTTTTTCAAAAGAACCAATATAAGCATTCTTAGAAGAATTTGAAGACAAACTAGAATGGTATACCTCTTCTTCAAGTTGATACTTTACTAAGGCTTCTTTGGCAACAAAGGGTTGTGTCTCTAACTCATGCATTCTTTGCAGGTTCATATTTGCAATGTGAAGTTGCCTCTCCATTTCCTGCAATTTGTCAGAAGGAAACTGCTTCTCTTCCTCCACAGAATTCAACTGCTCTCTAAGTATGTTGCTCTTCCTTCCATCCTCATACATTTCTTTCACCATATCCATCATAGTGGAAAAGTATTGCTTCATGTCTTCATCAAAGAATCTTATGATGAAGGAGGAATTTGAGGACTCACTTGTAGAAGTTGTCATTATGCCAATGAACAAAAGAATTTCAAACAAGATTAATAAAAAGCTTATTCAACAACCTTTTGCGACAAACCTCTTGTGCTTCAAGGATTGCCTTGAGGTCCTTTGGCATAGAAGAATGCCTTCAACCCTTCTTCCTTCTTGTCTTTCCTGGACTGAGCTATCAATAGCTTTCCCTTCACCTCTGTAAACTCAAACAATAGTCAATCTACAACCAAACATACAATCAACCTCCGACTGTTTAAACACCTTTCAGACAAGCAATCTTTGCTTTGCCAATCAAGCATTCTGATATAGCCTTCTTTGAAGGTGTGGTTAACCAATCTTAGGCTCTGATACTGCCTGATCTGAAAATGGGGCACTAAAGGCTTCTTGTGAGCTTACAAGAACCTCTCCCGCTTCCAAAGCTTAAATATTCCCAAGATTTATTGAGTAACCAATGTGGAATTAATAATGTGCTTGAACATAGGTGTATGCTTATATTTGTTTTAAAACCATTATGTGTTGTAAGTTCACGTGCTTATGCTGATATACAATACATATAACAATAAATAGAACAACAAATAAGAAGCAAATGCAATACAACAATAAGCAATAACACATAACACCAATATATTATGGAGTTCACCCTTTACTCTTGGGCTATGTCTCCTTGAGCTCTAGTCAATTCAACTAGGCTCTCTGGGATTATGGAAATAAATATTTTACAAGCTCCACACTCAACTCCATTGGCTTACACTGAACCTATGGGTTTAGAATGCCATCTTATCCCATTGGCTACCCTCACTTTGATGATAGATCTAGGCTTCTCTGGACTCAACTCCTTCAATCAGCGCTCTGAGTGACATTGCTCTAGCTTGCACCAACTCCCTCAAAATCCTCTTAACTGTCTTTGGAATTCCTTCTTCTGTCTTCAGCCCACTCTGGACATCAGCAATAGCTGATCATTTCGACCCTTTGGTGTTCTGCAGCTTCACTATGGCATCACAACTCTTGGAAGTATGCTTTGAGCTCTGTGGCTCTGAGGTTCTGCCTCCAACCTCTAGTGGCTATGCCTCCGTCAAGCACTCTGGCTCCATGGCTCTAGTGCTCTCGCTCTTGGCTCTGGAATTATCTCTTGGCTCTAGATCTAGCTCTCATGAGCTTCTCTTAGCCTCTGCGTGCATCAATAGATCGCTTGACCTCCAAGAATCCCTTGGCAACCTTCCAGTGACCTTTAGCAACAACTCGTTGCTATCAATTCAGATCTCTGTCAAGCGCTACCCCTCAATCATGCTCTCTAGCTCCTTTGAGGTATTTTCTCGGCTCTACGGCTTCCCCAACCATTTCTTTGCATGTCATTACTCCCCTCTGGCTATGTGGCTTCTTTGTGCGTCGTCTTTTCGACTAGCCATCTGGCTCTACAACTCTCTGGCTTCAGACACATCATTGTATGCCTAAAATGCCTTCTTGCAACATGGCATAATGATCAAGGGCCATTACAGATGGCTCGGGGCCTTCTTCCAGGTAAAAACCCAAAAATGGAGAGAAATCAAATACACAGAGATTTTTCCAAAATTACACTATCAGGCGTGAATTCCAGACTTTAAATTTCATTAAATCGCCCCTATAACCCTATCAGGTCTACCATTAGTCACAATATCACTATTGCATCATCACATGGCCAAAATCCCAAATACACAGGATAACATAGAAAAGCTGAATTCCTAGACTTCAAAAATTATGTAATCAGGCTTATAATCCCCATCGGGTCCTGCCCTTATCGCTTATTGCAATCGCAATTGCATTACCCCTATTATCGGGGATCGTCAAACACTAATCTAATCTAGACCGTTGATCTGATCCCTGATTGGACAGTCCAGATCACATTGCATATCGCTATCGCATTGGGCCTTTGTATCGGGGATCACTGATCTCCCGACCACCGATTTAATCCTAGCCACTGATCTCATTTTTTATTCAATGGCTGAGATCACATGCCGTGGATTGGTAATCGGAAATAGCATTCATTAGGTCCTATGGGGTCTGTACATCGCCGATGCTGATCCACCGATCTTGTCATCGGCAATCACAGTATCACATATCGCATCGGCATATCGCAATCACCAATTCCTCCTGCCAGAACTTTATCCCTTCATTGTTGTGATTTGATACATATCACATATCCGATAAGGGTTTAGGCTACAAAACATAATATCTCAGGTCTGCCCTTTAAACCCTCACATGCGTTTTTTTCATATAAGGCCTTTTATGCCATTTTTAGAAGAAATGCCTCCTTTTCCAGAGGACAAAAGCAATCTTCTTTCTGCGATAACTTCTTCACCCAAAGTCCATTTTAGCCCTTTCAAATTGTAGTAGGTTCAAAATGAAAAGACCTATGCAATGGGACTATTTACAGGAGCATCCTTGGACTTTAATTTTCCTCTGTGAGGAACACTTTAGAATTAGAAGTCTATCCAAGATCCATTTTGGATCAAATGTGGTGGGGGTTGTGGTTGTGGTGGAGGTGGATGATAGGGAAAACATGGAGTTGGATATGCAGGATATTGAGTATATTGTAGATACATCCCATAAATTCCTTGCCAAACACATTTCCAAGGTTGATTTTCGGGTTGAGATGGCCAAGGTTGGAAAGGAAAGGGTGTGTTCCAGTTACTTTGAGATGGATGTGAATAAGATTGAAATTTTGAATTAGGTTCTACATCATATCAAGTTGACTAGGCTTCCATGGTCTTCATGGAGCTACATAGCATAGTTGCTTTGGTGATTGACTTGCTCCATTGTCCTCATGGTAAACTTCCTTCAACCTTGATAATGATGGGAAATATTTAGTAGTATGTGATTCTGCATGGACAACACAAATATCAACATTTCATTTTCCTCATATTTCATTCTTAACATTGATACTTGTTCGCTTAGATTGCTAAGAATTTATTTTTTAAAGTCATCAAACAAATTTACAAGTTTAGCTTGACTTACTGATATTGACGATGATTTACTTACTCTTTCCCATCCTCTTGATATGTGTTTGCATGTTTCATAAATTTCTTCAAATGATAATTAGTATATAGCACCTCTACTCATGAGATCAATAGAATCATACCTAATTGTTGTAAGTAAGAGGATTTTTAGTGTGTTAGATCCTAAGTGATGTAATTTTTCACTCTTAACATTATACATGAACCTCTCTATTAGATCCTCAAGCCTCTCATCTTCTTTTTTATTCATTCTAGATATTTCCTCTTTAAGATCATTATCTTTATATTTTTCTTGAAATATCTTTTGCATATCATTCCAAGATATTATTGAATTATCCCCTAAAATCGTGAACCATTTAAGAGCCCTATCCTTCAATGTTGTTGGAAACAATCTCAACTTTTTATTGTTTAGTAGGTAACCCTATGATCTACAAACAATTTCAAATTCAAAGATAAAGGCTTCCAGATCCTCCAACCTCATACCATGGAAGTTGGGAAGGAAACGTGGAGGGATTTTCTTCATATGAACATTGACATCAATATCTTGAATGGGAAGTCCAAGAAGATCTTCTTCATTGTCATCCACTCCATCCATTTCTTCTACCTTCTCTGCCACCTCTTATTCTTATACTTGAAAAAGTGGATGGTGATGTGGATCTTATTGCACCACGTGATCAAGGGGTTAGGTATTGGAGAAGTAATTTTTTTATGCTTTTATAAAACAAATTGAAGAAGAATGCTAATGCAATGAAATTTTCTAAAATGAAATATGGTTAATGCAATTTTTTGTTTTTTGAAAAAGTAAAAGAAACGAATCGACTATGGAAGAAAAATATTCATACTTTGACACCTCCATAGAAACGGTGCCAAAAAGTGAATAGCCCTAGTATTGCAACAAGAATGTTGCAACTCCCAAGGATACCAACTTAAATTATCAAACCGAGGTTTGTACAAAATTAAGAGGTGTTGACATCATATGTGCAACATAGAATGTGTCCTTATTTCGTTGATATGATGTAATGGAGTGAATGTAATGAAATCAAAGCCTAAACTAATTGTAGAAATAGAAATGTTACTTTGAAAAGAAATTAATGCTAGGAAAGAACAACAATTTGTAATTGAAATCCTAAGAGCATGAATTCAAATAAACAAGCCCAATCTACTTTGTAAAAAGGCATGTCCTAAGTGGTGTTTATTCTTCCTCAATAATGCATTCAGATACTCGGGGTCATGTTTTAAGTCTAAGAGATAAGAAACAATCTTTTAGAGAAAATTTGGTCTGTTAGGCCCCTATACTACTAGTGTAACCCCTTATTGTTATTGGTACAACCCACTTATTATATTGATGTACCCATGTAGTGCCCATATTGTTACTATTGTGCCCCATATAAGCCCACTATTGTTATTATTGTGCCCTTACATTATTATTGTTATGTCGGCTCTGATTATGTTATGACCCCTTAGACTCATATATAGAGAAAGGAGGTCTTCTCATTTGTATCATCCAAGAATAATTCATTTATGTAATGTAAAGGAGGTTTCCCCCTCGAAGAGGCTGAATTCTAAGGCGTTTATCTATCTTTTCTTGAGCTGGTTTCATAACAATTGGTATCAGAGCTTTGGATTCTAGGGTTTCGCTGCTCCGAACAGGTCATCATGCAATTTTCACTATAACTTTTTTTCTGCAATTTTTCAGAAGCTAAAAAAAAACCCCATTTGAGAAGAAATTGCGTTGAATGTCGGGTCCGAATTTCAGAGCCTTTTGTGGTATATTTGCGGAGATATGACCTGAGGAAGTTGGTATTTTTGCAGACTCCTGAATTACATTCCAAACAGGTGACCTAGGGAAAATCGTCATAACTTTCTCTCTGAGCATCGGATTGAAATTTTGTAAGAAGGTAAAAAATAGCATGGACTTTAGTTTCTTTTATATCTTTTTCAGATCTGAATATCAATATAGTGACTCGTGACATGTCGTACAAGTTTGCTCTACTGAACTAGTCTATAATGAGGTCACTGTGGGAGATTGTGCATAACTCCTTCTTAGAGAATCCAATTTGGATCAGACTAGTGGCATTAGAAAGAGGACAGAGACAGCTACTACAGGTCGCAATTTCAGAACTTAAAGATCCAAAATTACAGAGTTACAGTCATTTCAAGATTGAGCTCCTAAAATCAAGAAAAAGCGAGATGAGGAAGTTTGATGGCAAGGATCCGGTAAATTGGATACTTTAGATGGAGCAATATTTTGATCTACATGGTGTACCACTGTTACAGAAGGTATGTATTGCATCTTCATATTTAGAACCAGACCAATTTGTATGGTATGAAGGGCTTTGTTCTCGTAAACAACTTGTTACGTGTTCAATTTTCACGGAGGAAATGATAGCACATTATGAGGATACAAAGAGCAACACCTTCTTTAGAGCAACACCACAGCAATTGGAAAGATTAAAAGGGATTTGTGACATAGTGGAAAGCAAAATTATGGAAACCAGGAAGCATACCCCTCATAACTATAAAGATGAAAGTGTTGTTTCTCCTAGCCTTCCACAACCTACAAGGGTTACACCACAACAATTGGAAGAAAAAATAGAAAAAGGGCTTTGTTACAATTGTGATAGCAAATGCACTAAAGGTCATAAGTGTGCTGAGAAGAAATTATTTTACATAGAATATGAAGAGGAGGAAGAAAAGGATAAATAAATATCAAAAGAAGAAGATATATGCGAGGACTCCACCCAAAGAAAGAAGAAATGAATCAAAACATATCTTGTAAAGCATTGGCAAGAATTACCACTCCTCAAAATCTCAAGATAGAAGGACATATCAAGAATAAAAAGTGAAAGAAGTGAAAGATCACATCGAGAAAGAAGAAATGAATCCAACCATATCTTTTAATTCATTGGTCAAAATTACCACTCCTCAAACTATCAAGATAGAAGGACATATCAAGAAGAAAAATGTTCAAGAAGTGAAAGATCACATCGAGCATCAAGAAATGAATCCGACCATTTGTTTTAAAGGATTGGAAGAAATTACCACTCCTCAAACTCTACAGATAGAAGGACATATCAAGAAGAAAAAGGTTCAAGTAGTGAAAGATCACATCGAGCATCAACAAGAAGTTCTCCAACTTTTAAAGGATAACGCCACTTTGGTGCAAAATCAAACGAAACAATAGGTAGATCAACATCGTAGTGAAAAATGTTTTGATGTAGGTGATTGGGTATTTTTACTGCTACATCTCAAGCAAGCTATTTATGAGAAGGAAATGTTGGCAATACTACATACACTTAAAAAATGACGACCTTATCGAATGGGAAGACTCTTCAAGGATGAGGATGTCGAAGCATTGTTTTGTGCTATTTCTATTATCCAACTAGATTGGATAAACGAAGCAAGGGATGAATGGAAGAAGGACGAAGAAGTATGGCCACTTATTCAAAAGTTGCAAAAGATCCCAATTCAAACAATGTTGCCAGAAATTGAAGAGGAAGGAAAAATCATATTGGAACCTGGAGCAGTCACAGAAAAAGGAACCTGACAACTACAAAATCGATCAATTTCATAGTATGTCATCAAGTGGAGGAACTTACCCGTTGAAGATTCCACGTGGGAGGACAAGAATTTTATACAGAAGGATCAAGAACTACTCAAGCGTTGAGGACAACACTTTTTGAAGGAGAGGGGCATGTTAGGCCCCTATACTACTAGTGTAACCCCTTATTGTTATTAGTACAACCCACTTATTACATTGATGTACCCATGTAGTGCCCATATTGTTACTATTGTGCCCCATAGAAACCCACTACTGTTATTATTGTGCCCTTACATTATTATTGTTATGTCATCTCTGATTATGTTATGACCCCTTAGACTCCTATATATAGAAAGGAGGTCTTTTCATTTGTATCATCCAAGAATCGTTCATTTATGTAATGTAAAGGAGGTTTCCCCCTCGAAGAGGTTGAATTCTAAGGCGTTGATCTATCTTTTCCATCTTTTCTTGAGCTGGTTTCATAACATGGTCAAGTTTGAACATGCACAAAAGTGCTATTGGTGGTTGGTACACACGAAACAAAATTGTTATAGGAGGAGATAAGTCATCGAATGGAAAAGTAAATCAAATTAAAATGGGATAGGAATTTTTTTATTATTAAGTAGGGTGTCTTAGGACTCCATTCCATGTGGAATCACTACAAATCACCCCTGTTAACATGTGCTAAAAAATAACAAAAAATTACTACTCTAAAAACTAGAAATTCAAGAAGTAATGAAAATTCATTGGGGTAAATTTTTTATCAACTTGAATGTTTTTATGACCTAATAAATGTTTGATAAACTCAATTGAATCGCATTAACATGTTCTAAAAAATAGTAGAAACTTACGACGTTTTGCTACAAGGGACATCCAAAAATTCTAGATTTGTGAACTAGTAAACCAATCCAAGTAGCTCAATGATAATATGAATTTTAGAAGATATTATAAGGCTGAATCATGCTTGTGACTCTATAAATAACCTAAAAAACAACTCACTTCAATCATTTAACCTTGTCCTATAGCAAAATAAACATCAATACTAAATGCAGAAATAAGAAAAACAAGAATAAGAGATGCATGTGAATAAGAAGTGAAAAGAATAAAATAAAATTATATAGAATGGCTTTGAGGCTCCTGGGATGTCCATGTCCATGGATAGTCAAAGTCATTTGAAGGATACCAAGCTTTAGAAGCTAAAAATGGTAACAAACTTCATTATTTGAATCAATCCAAGTACATATCTGCTAGAAATGAAAGTGGAGTTACAAAAATACAACTATTCTCCACAAGAAATCTATGAAATATCTTACTCTATAGTAAAATTCGAAGTGATGAAGAGACATTCTCTTGGAAAGGATGAATATTTCCACTCAAAAACCCCTCAAATAGTGGATCTAGTTCCCAACACTAGGAATCTCCATTAAATAATGGGGAACACATTCTCAGATTTTCTCAATCACTAGAGCTCGAGAATTTATGCAATAATTTCATAATATACTATTGATTTATAATCCAACCTTCATCCTCCTATTGTAGGGAGAAAGTCCCTAAATTATCTCCTCCTCCAAATCTTCATAATCTGCCTAAGATTTTCACAATATTCTACAAAAATAAATTATATTAGGCACAAATATGAAATTATCTCTAAACCTTCCTAATGCACATATTAAAGCTAAAAATATGTCATCTAATGCAAGAACGAGAAGCTTAATGTGTTTAATTATGGTCAGATGGGCTTTAATTTATGTCTAATTTGGAGGCCCATAACTTGTCTAAACTATGAAGGGGATACACTATACAGAAAATTGGGGTGCGAGGGTGGGTAAGTATCTGTTGTCTTATTTGTTATATAATGGTCATTATATGTTACCCTTGAACATGGTAGTTATTTCATTCATACAATTACATTTTCCCTTTTCTAGTCTTCAGAACCATACAATTAGCTTGAGTTGGGTCACTATGTTTTTAAGTCAGTATACCACCCCATTGGTTACCCTTCTGGTCCATGGGCTTTGATGATTCCTCCTATGTAACCACTATGTGTATTTGGTATTCGTCATTCTATCCTTCCAAGTTCACTATTGTTTTATGTTTTCATATGTTCAAGGGAAGTCTTAGTCAAAGTCGACCATTTGCAGGTATCATTATATTTTTTTTGTCGGCAACCTTTGTGTCAGTTATGCATCAATTCTTTAGCTACTATTATCGGAGAAATTATCTTTGTGCTAGTTTCAATTAAATTGATGGGGGATACATTAAGGCCCTCCTTCAACTGATCTCTTCCCATCAACATCAACACCTTATTTAGGATGTACATCTAGAAGTAGTCTAGTACCTTCAAGCTTCGAACCTTAGTGGAAAGTTTCCTCGTTATTGATGGTAGGCTTTCATCATTGGCTCATGCTGATTGATTCTACATAGTTCTTGACATCAGCTCATTCATTTTCACTCTGTAGACTATGCTAGGTAACCTTGTAAGAATTTTTATTATTGGTCTTCTCCCTCACAACTATTAACGAGATACCTTAATTCCTAGTAATCAAATAGTTTCCTTACATGCTTGACACCAAATCATCCATTCACATGTAGTAGAGTTATACCAGTAGGAAGAGTCGATGACATTAAGGTATGGGGCTAACTCACTCATGACCATTGCATCCCTCAATTTGCATTTGAGAATATATTATGTCATTTGAGATCCATCATTGGGGGAGCTTACATCACTATCCATCCTTACTAATACCTATTGTGCAAAATATCTATATTTTATCATGACTAGACCTTGATGACAAGAGTTTGCCTACCTTAGTATCGAGTACGAGTATGCCTACCTCAGGATGTACTTTAGATGTATCTAAGTATGATTTTTGCAGCCTCCATAGATCCTATGTCTATGGTCTCTCTCTACCTCACTCACTAGTCTAGTTATCATAATTTGTTTTTGCCATCAATTTATCTTATGACCTTGTACATTAGGGAGGCATTTTATAACTCTAAAAGCCACCCCATAGGGTACATTAGAATGGAACACCATCTACCCATTTAGGGTGTCAAAATTGGTTTGTGTATTGCTCCATAAAGTAAGAAATGAAGAATTCAACGTTCCCTATAGTTGTTGCCAAGAAACACTAAACCAAACAACGTTGTGTGTACACTAGACTCAAGAAATAGTAGGCTAACAAAGCCCTGGTTCCACTGAGTAGGAGAAGCATAGTGAAAATTTACATGGATAAGGCTTGCTCAAGTTACAATTGATCACTTAGAGTGGATAAGGATGAAAGGATGAGACACAGTCGAGAAAATGTCTCCATTCAATGTGATCACTCCTTAAGAAAACTTATAAAAGGAAGCTCTCCATGGATCATAATGGAGGGTAAAGTTAGAATGTGAGAATTTTTTTGGAAAACTAACCTATAGTCTATCTTTATGATAGGCTTGGACAAATAGGTTTACTGAACAATGAGTGTTGGTGAGGAGGAGACAATGGGCAATGTTTAAAAGACAGTGAAAGATGTACATTCATTTTGGTATAACTCATGTTGCATGTATTCTCCCCCATTCTCTCGTGTATTTATTGATATTTACATGATTGTTTTGCATATATTTATATGCATGTATTAATCATTGTTATAGGGAATAGTGGTTCACTAGTTTCTCTATTATGTGTAGGTATATAGTATCAAAGATAAGTGTTAACATACATGTTGGCTAGAACAACTGGAATCTATTTCTTGCGATAGAAAATGTATGTCCTTTATCTTTCTTTGTGATTTCTAGTCTGCATACTTGGGATTGGATTAGTTATTGTTGTTATTTATTTCCACATCGCCCATTTCGGTAAGTCTTAGGTAGGCCTGCCAGATCTAAAGTAACTCACTACTATGAGAGAAATTTATCATTAAACAGGAAATATAATCGCTTATAATTCTTATGATTGTCTCTTTATAACTAGTCAAGTATTTTCAATATTAATATTTGAAAAGTATTACACTATTAGGTTCTCCAACATTCCATGTTGTACAAACATATTCTATAAATCCAATAATTAAAATATGGATATCATAGATGCCTTAAATATTTTGGAAATGAAGAGGCAAGCCAAGTGGGCTTGATTTTCGGGAATATTACATAGCTAAATGCACTTGAGCCATAGGTGTATTGGGGTAGGTTACACCCATGGAAGAATTAGTTGTTGAATCAAGTCTCACACTTGATGATTGATTACATTGAGAGGTGCTTTCCAACATAGTGTGGAAGAGATGTTCTCTTGTCCTATCTTACCCTATTATGTAAATTATTTTACTCAGTCAGAGTAAATAAAAAATAAATAAAACAAAATAAATAAAAGATAAAATTATTAGTATATATATATATATATATATATATATATATATATATATATATATATATATATATATATATATATATATATATATATATATATATATATATATATATATATATATATATATATAAGCATCATAGATCTATCTGAACTCTGGATCTATAAGTGTTGAGACAATAGAATTTATCAAGGAGAAAAACTTTTTTCAAGTTTCTCACTCAAAAAAGAGGTCTACGCCTTGAGAGATTTGATCTCTCTTGGGACTTGATTGATCTGAAGTTAAGATGGCCTAAGCTAGTCCAATGAAATTTGTGTCACTAGTTTCGATTCCACTTCCTCACCCTTATAAGCATCACCTTGTAATGAGTGCTAACCAACATAGATCCATCTTAAATATATATCTAACATGAGCCTACTAGCAATTTGTGTCACTAGTTTCAATTCCACTTCCTGGCCCTTATAAGCATCACCTTGCAATGAGTGCTAACAAGCATAGATCCATCTTAAGTACAGATCTAACATGAGCCAAGAGGGATAAAATTTCTTCACGTGCAAAATTCTTTAGAGTGCAAAATACAGTATGTAGTATTTCATCATTTAAATTGTATTTTTGAATGCTATATTAAGTATTTATAGGATCAAATAAATATTTTAAACATAAAAAAAATATTTTATCATTTTGTAAATGTTATATAATATATACATAATTGACATTAAAATGTTTTTCATAACATGTCAAAAGAGACATTTTATCAATTCAAATTAGTTAACATAGATCTTAAATAGTTTATTTAACCTCCTCTTAAAATATTTTTTAAAATTATAAATTTTAAACATCTTATTCACACATTTTTTTTTATTTTTAATTACATTACACCATATTCATTTTTTTTAATTATTGCAAACATTATTTCTCTTAAAAGCACCTGTACTCTAGGGAAATAATGGATGGACAAACATACACATCCCCCTCACATTGGGGTGTAGAACCAACATACATCAATTTTAAATATTAATATAACATGATGAGCCAATAGGATCAATTTTTTTCACGTTCAACCTTCTTTAGAGTGCAAATATAATGTGTAACTTTTCCTTGTTTAAATTGTATTTTTGAATGCTATATATATATATATAACCAAATAAACATGAACCGATAGGGATCCAATTTCTGCACGTGCAAATGTAATGTGTAAGTTTTTATTGTTTAAATTGTATTTTTGAATGCTACATAGAAGATATATAGAACCAAATAAACATGAACCAAGAGGGATCCAATTTCTTCACGTGCAAATTTCTTTTTGAGCCCACATTATTTAAATGTTTTGTATAGTTATTTAATTTTTTTAATTTCTAAATTTTTTAAAATTTTTATTTTGAGAGACGAACAAAATTTCAACTTGGATGATAGATGGGCCATTCTTACACATCATATTGTACCGTAGAATGAACCTTTCGCCTCAATAAACATCTCTACTCAATCAAAATATTAAAAATTATCAAAATTATTTATTTGCAATTAATATTAATAGACACAGATTTTAGATAATTCACTTTGAAATAAATATGGGTCATATATATTGAAGTACTAAAACGATTTTAATGCTTAACAAAAAAAAACTTCACTCACAAAACATATACATTAATTTAATTAAAAAACAAATTAAACTGATATTTCTTTTAAATAGATGCACTGGAGTATATATTGGTAATTATCATCCTACCTCAATAATGGGAACACAATTTTTTTGCATTAACGTACACAAAAGAAGTCCTATTATTCTGGCATGGCCATGATTTTCTTTTCAATATTCCAAAACTGTCGGTGGGAAGTGTGCAAATCTCTATCCATAAAAAACAAAAAATAGTGGCGCACATCTTTATTACCGAAAAAATTATAATGAAAAAATTATAGCTAGTCATCTCAGTATTCATCATAAAAACAAAAAATAGTGGCGCACATCTTTATTACCGCACATGTCCTCATTCATTCATGGGTGTTTGTGTATGTCGTAATGAAAAAATTATAGTCCGTTTGTTTCGCACCACTTGCTCATGGCTACTCGTCTCAGTATTCATATCTCTTTGAATGTCCCGAGAGTAATTGTAGGGCCGGGTCAAAACTCCTTGGAATATTTATCTGTAGTCCATGATTAATATTCTCCAGCGTCAGCCGTAAGATATTTAGCTGTAGTCCATCCTCGATATTCTCCAGCTTAATAACCGCCAATAAGGTGGGCCATTTGTTCAGATAGACTTCTCCGAGGTCTCGCCGTGTCTCCAGGAGGCTTTTCAGTGCCCTCTTCTGTGCGCCAGCTGTAGAATATATCCTCCTCTTCCTGCTGCTCTATTTAGCGGCAACCGTCCTCGAACATCGGTTACAACATCCAATTTCCCTCTGCCCTCTATACTCTTCCTCTTCTGCAACATTTTCCCTGCCTTTTACTTTAATCTTGCAGTCAGAGTCCCAAGCTGCAGACTTGATGGTTTGTGAGGCATTGTGCCTTCGCCCACATGGACGTTTGATGCGATTCCGGCTGATCCTTCTTGGGGTCTATTCATTGCAGAAATTGCTCGCAAGTCGTATGATATTGCAGCCAGCCGTTCCCATTAGGCCGCGAATGGAGGGTCCAGAGGGATCGACAGAGGTTACCAAGGTAGCGAAATCTAGCTTTGACGCGAGCTTAGTCATCATCCTCGGAGCGTTGCTGTGTTCCATCCTATGCGCGTTGAGCGTGAGTTTCGTGGGACGCTGTAGACTCTGGTTCAGACGATGGTGGGCGCTGTCCAGGCCGTCGCTCATTGCCGATGTCGAAGGAGGTACATCCAACATCAAGAAAATCAATATCAAAGCACTGCCAGCCACAGTGTACCGTACGGGCTCCCCGTTCCGCAATATTGATTGCTCTATTTGCTTAGCAGAATTCGTGGAAGGAGAAAAGGTTAAAGTTTTACCAGAATGCTGTCACAGTTTCCATGCGGATTGCATAGACGCGTGGTTGGTTTCCAATCCCTCTTGTCCTTCATGTCGAAATTCTTTGCTTTTTGTGTTTCTGAAGAAATCAACCCAACCAGCCGCTGAGATTGCGCACAACGCCAGAATCGAAGTCGTGCAAAGAAACGAGAGTGCTAGAGCAATTCACGATGTTCAGTCTTTCCAAACTTCTGCTGATGATACGACCATGGATTCTATCCAATCAAATAACAATGGAATAGGTAATACCGGTGAGGCTTGAAGATCATGATGGGGAAATTTGTATGCGCTTCGAAGGTCGCTTTACAGTAACGAGAAGAATCGCCACTAAAAGTGTGCAGACGACAATAATAAAGGGCAGCACAGCACTGGTGCAGCTCATCTGCTTGACAAGTTTGAAGCAGCAGCAGTGGTCTGTAGATGTATGGATCATTGTGCTTAGGCTTAAACTCTGTAGAAACTCGCATTGATTTAATAGAACAAATTGTTTTGGATGGCGATCATTCGATGTCAGGAATCCAGGTGTTCAATATGAAAAGCTAAAGTAAAACAATTGTCAACAAAGATATTTATGTGAGATATATTCAAAGGAATGCCCCTCTACGACACTGGCGCATTTTTTCAATTGTAGCACTTAGTTTTTGGCATTAGGCACTGCGGAATGGGTATCCTGCACCACTTTGGGACGCCTGCGACCATAATAACATAAGTAGGAATCTTAAAAGAACGCCAACGTTGAAATACCATTAATACGGGGTTTACCTGCTCGTCTGCCGGCATCTTACACAGTTTTTATTTTTCACAAGTGGCTCTCATTTTAATGCCTCGCCATAAAATTTAATTAATAACTTTAATTGAGATTAAATTTCAAATAAATCAACCCAAAGAGAACTATTTATTTTTCTAAATAGTTCTATATCTTTCCTATAAACTAAATTACTATCGCATTTTAAATATTATAGTTACTAAAAGTATAAGATTAAGATATAAAAATAAGTACCAACGCAAAATAATAGAAAACAACTCAAAAAGGTATATATGCCATTGAATATGGCATTTCCCTACCATAAATGCTTATTCTCTGAACAAGTATTAAAGTGGAATAAAAAATTATTAAAGTGGAATTTAAAAGTTTATTAATGATATTTCCTCAGATTAGTTTCTCTTAAAAAGCTAAATCTTAATGCCTGTACATGAATGGGAGGAAAGTGAAGATAAAGCTGTGCCGAAATTAAAAACCCACCTATTTCTCTTTTAAGAAATGCGAAAGTGAAGATAAAGCTTTGTTGACATTAGAAAACCAACTATTTCCCATTTAAGAAATGCAATTCCATACGGTTTTAGAAATAATAATTAATAACATATTTTTTTATATCATAACACGTCCAATAGCAAGATGACATTCTTGCATAATATCAGAATAACAAAAGCAGAAACCGAAATAAAAAAAATATGGAATAATTTAAAGCATTGTGTGAGTTGATTTAGTGTCGTTTCCCCCTTTATATTGGTACCTATTTTTTTCCATTTATGTTTTCAGGGTAGCTATTGGAAGCAACCCAGAAAACATTGAGCCTTGGTTAAAGATTTTATTATCAAAATTTTATAAAATTTACAGATTAATATTTAAAAAAAATAAAAAATTCTTAGCAATTGTGTTTACAAATTCTGTATGTGTTTAGAGACTGCATATTAGATGTTGTAGTGTATGTGTTTAGAGACTGCATATTAGATGTTGTAGTGGTGTAAATTAGATGTTGTAGTGGTATAGATGTTTCTTTGTATTTATATATTTGTTTATTTAAAAAATAATAAACTATTAAAAGTGATTGCTTCGAGGCGCTTTACAACCCAGTTTAGGGTGGATGGGTGAACGTTAAATGTGTAAATATTAGATCGGTGAGCATTAGATGTGAAATATTTTTTCAATTCATTTTTTTCTATTGTATCTTTGTTTTTTATTAATAAAATTATGAACATTTTTTTAGATAAAAAAAAAAGTATAATATACATATCATATTAAAATATATATCATATAGTTAGTGCTTATAAATTAATATCTATTTTACCACATAAATTAAAATAATGATTGCATAACGATCTTTAAATTTAATATAAGTGGATACAAATTTAATATTTACAGTATAACAAGGTTTTTAGTCATGAATATTTACCATGAATATTATTAACATATAAATAGCCTTTTTTACAATACCATGGGCCATACCCAGAAGGAAAAGATAGTGAGAGGGACACAGGGAGAGGAGGGAAGAAAATCACAATAGCATGGGCTAATACCATGGTTTATCAATGCCATGGGTCATCTATGCTTTTGATTATTATGTTATGAATCTAGGCTTTTATTATTTTGTTATAATACCATGGGCCAATACCATAGCTTATCAATACCACATGCCCAAAAACCATAACTTATTTCATAATCAAAATATTTTACAAATACTTTGTTTTATTTTAATTTATAACATGTTTTAATTAAATCTAAAAGAAAAAAGTTACAATTACTTTGTAGGTATAGCTAAACCCTCCATCCACACAAATACTCAAAATATTCCCATAGAGATTAAATCAAGGATAGATGAATTTTAACCAAGGATCGAAGCAAAAAGAGAAAACAAAGTGCTAACAATGATAGAGGAAAGATAGTGCGTGATTATTTTAGGTTTTTTATTATTTTATTTTCTTTGACACGATTGATCCAAAATATACTTTTAATATTTTACAACCAATTATATATATTTTATTTTGAAAACTTTCTTAAATACAATACAGTGGGATCATATTTAAGAGACAAAGTAAGATGAAGGGGGATAGAGTTGTGGAGAGAGACATAGAAGTGGAAGAGACAAAGAGAGAGAAGAGGAGAGAGGGAGGGAGGAAGAGATGGATTTGGAGGGGGAAAGAGAGGGAGGGGAAAAAGACATTGAGAGATAGAGGTGGAGAGAGAGAGAGAGAGAGAGAGAGAGAGAGGAAGTGGTAAGGGAGGGATGAAGATGGAATGAGGGAGAGAGGAGACAATGGAAGGGAGAGAAAAGGAGAGGATATAGATAGGAAGAGAAAGGGAAGGGAGAGATAGGGAGATATAGATATGGAGGGGGTGCAGAGAAGGAGAGTGGGAGGCGGAGAGCGAGAGGGGGAGAGAGAGGGAGATAGCGCCATATGTAATAGCCTCAAAATAAAAACATGTATTAAGATTAATCATGAGATTTATAATCAACATGCAATATATTAACTAATTAACATCAAATTTCAAAAATATGAGTAGAGATAACTTACCTGTGGTGATGATGTTTCTCACTTGTGACTTGGTGGTTGAATGCTAGTTGAATTCAACGAACTGCAACAAAGTCTTGGGGACGACTGTCCACCCAACCGTAGGCTTAGTTGCACAAAATCTTGCTACAACTAGCCACCTGCAAGCCCTCAATCAACGTACTACTGTCAGGGAATCCTTTGGCTCACAACACTATTCTCCCACAAAAATGAATGATGGAATCATGGAATGACGGAATGCCTCTCATCTTCCTCTCCATCTATTAAATAGAGAAAACATTAGAAGGGGAACCACATGCACATACTCCATGTGTCCACATGAAACTTTTCTACTTTCTTGTTTTATTCTTTTGTTTTTACTTTTTTGATAGCTTTACTGATTTTTACTGCTTTCTTGGTTTATTCTCATTTATATTTATTTAGAGCATATAATTAATTTATTAATTTATTATTATTTATTATTTATTTGGTATTACTATTTTTTTATTTATTGTTTATTATTTATTTAATATTATATTATATAATTTTTTATTTATTATTAAGGGACATTACATTTATTTTTTTATTTATTACTTCATGTAACAGTCTTGGCACTCTCTGCTGAACTAGTATAACCATCAGGCATCGAAAGTTTCACAACGCTCAGGAAATCCCAAGGAATCTCTATCCTTTTTCCCACTTTCGGAACCAGGCATAAGCCTCCCAGGTCTGTATCCTAGTCCAAGGCATGCCCCAAGGCTGGTGCCTAACTCAGTCGTCATCTGCCCCAAGGCAGGCATTCGGTATAATTCTCAATGTCTCCGAGCATATCACAAGGTTGGCCCACTCCCTCCACAACTCACTAAGGTGCACAACCCCAATTATTGAAGTCCTTACACCCCCACCAGACTTCAGCGTCCCAATACAATACTAGGTACCTAGCCTTCAATACTAGGCACTTGGCCTCCTTGAGATGGTCCCCTAGCCCTTAAGAGCTATCCATCAAGAGCTATACAAGACAAAGGAACCACTGGCATATGTAGTGTTGATTGAGTTTGTCCCCAGCCCATATGCTGTTACTTATTCTCCCTTGTGCATATGGGCTCACACGAGATCATCAAATAAACCAGCCCTCTCGGCCCATTTGCGGAGTCCTGTCAATCATCACACCTCAACATGCAACCAATGCATTAGCTATACCATCATAGTATCATAGAAAATAATCCACATACCAAGTCTTGCATGTCATCATGAGATCATTCATCATTCTTAATCGCAACGTTATGAATAATAACAAACTGCATGGCCATGCATGTCCTAAATTTGTACGCAACTATCACATTCTTCACCTCATGAAATACCATCATAAGTTATAACATCAACATATTTGCATGACTTCACATAATAAATGACCCATATGTCAATAACCCTCATAATATAGCATCATAATTCCTATGCCATGTCATGCATATCATATCCATCATGAGTATTCAACATTAAATACCTATGAATATGTCAATATACCTCGATATAAGATCATAATGCCTATGCATATCATCATCATAAGGATACATCATCACTATAAGAACCACATGTGCATCATTATCCTCCTACCATTTTATCATGAAACCTCATGTAACATTATACTCAACATCATAATAATTAATTAAACTAAACTGAAATCGTCGTGTATGATTTAGATGTATCATAAAGTTTAAACAATACACATAATTTAGATGCTCCATAAAAGTATTTGTCTTAGCTAAGTAAGCACTCCTAATTAGTTCACTAGATCTTAATCATCAAGGATTCGTTGTAGTATAGTGGTAAGTATTCCCGCCTGTCCCGTGGGTGACCTGGGTTTGATCCTTGACAAGGCATTCGTTGTCATCTTTAGAAGATCATATTCAAAGAGTTGTGTTCTTGCAATAATAAACCAGAGAAATGCTAAGCAAACTGCTATCGCTAAAGGACAATGAGAACAACAATTCAACTCAAATAAATAGTGAATAATATGATCAACATTCAAGGAATGTTATCTCTCTGTTTTTAGATTAGATTGAAACCATAAAATAATGAACAGATGCAAGTGGACAGAGTCAACAATTTTTTCACATAAACAACGATCATCTAAAGGTAATAAGATATTAGAGTTTATACCATTGTGAATTGGAACAGATTTCACTATTTTAGAGCACTTCAAATGGTGACGATATTAGAAATGTCAACATAAATTATCCACATACTTCAAGCACTATGTAAACTGTGTTGTAAAATGAAATGGTGGTGAGTAGTTAAGAAAATACACCAACATTAAAAATTTGTTCCTCCACAAAGACATGCTAGTATACCATATCAATAGTGCTCAAAATTTTTAGGGAAAATGCCATCCAATGTGGATCGAATCATGTCAGTTGGTGTATTGTTCAATCACAAGAAATGAATGTTTAGGATGTGAAATTTAGTTGTTTAGAATGTTTAGAAATGACCATCATTCAAGATATGTTTAACATCATAGCATGGTATCACAAGATTCTCAAGGCCAAATTCATATCAAAATAAGCTGATAGATAGAAAAAATACCGATCTTTTAGAGAATTATACATCGTCAATTGTGGGTAGATTATCACCATCCACAAGTTTATTAAGTGTGAACATAACTACGAAGCAATAATTTAGAATTTATAGCCCATTAGGATGTAGAAAAGCATGCACCTCAACTACCCTTTTAATAATTTGAAAATAAAAACAAATCATTCACAAAAACTCGCTAACAGTGATTCAGCAGGCCTAAGCAAATTTGGTGGGTGACGTCAAGCTCAAGAAGCAGGACATCCAATGTATTCAACATGAAAACATCTCTAGGATTGTGAGAATAAACTATATGACCGTGACCTTTTTTCTATTCCTTAGACTCAGATGTTGCAGTCCTTAAAGAAACAAACAGTCGCTTGAACCAATCAATTGTTAGTATCCATTAAAAGGTCATTCAAGCATTATAGGGTCTGTTTAATTCTTAATGGCTTTTGGATGGAAGATGTTGCTGAAGTATGAGTTAGAACATGAACATCCATTTAGAAATAAATTACTGAGCTCAATGAGGAACAAGACTAGTATTCACCATATTTTTTCCAAACTTGAATAACAGTAAGTCACTTAAAATGACAGCAGACTATGCATCCTGGAATTATCTTATTTGATAGAGGGTAGATCTGGAAATGAGTAAAAAGAAAATGAGATCTACCCTAACCTGTGCCAAATTTAATTGGTTTGTCACAAAAGGACTAGTCAGCAATGATATAAATCAAAGTTTTATATGATATAACAATTTAAATAAATAGAGATCCGGCAACCTAGTCAGATAAAATGGAGCAATGAAACCATCAAATTTCTCAATAAAAAGTGAAAAAAAATTAAAATTTAGTGAGAGTAAGGAAACAAGCAAACAGCTGAAAGAGAACTCAAGAAAATTCATGCTCATTTATTTAGCATCTACGTAAAACTAGTCATTCCTCTATAAATTCTTTGCAAAGTTAAATAGTGCCAGGTCTCAAATGGTCATAAGGGTGAAATATTTAACTCAGTTAATTACGAAACTTTGTTTGGGTTTTTACATCAGTAATGAGAGATCAGTTACATAGACACCACGAAACTCTATTTAAAGAAACTATTTCAGTTGAAGAAAATATATGAAACGAGAGAATGAAATAACAACAATAAATTAATTCTAATGAAAATCAGACATTTAATCAAACAAGCTATTCCAAATCTATATGATTTTGCCACTGAGACTAAAATATACCAACATGTGGTCTATATATATAGATATATTGTAATTTGTTTACTTAATGCATATCCTCAAGGTACCAATTACTTTTTTTAATAATCATTTACAGTTCTTTTAACTACGAAGTTGACTATTTACCTAGGGTTATGGTCATCATCGTCAAATTTCAAGGGGTGACATCCTCAAAGCAATGTTGACCAACTAAACTATTGATATTCCCAAAGGACTATGAGAGTTAAATCACATATATTTTCAATCATATGAATTACATCTATATCTTTCTAAAAAGGACACTACCAACCATAAATGATAACCCAAAATTACACATATGTATACCCTTGCGAGCTCAAACTCTTGCATCAATTCCATAAAATATAAGATGTCGGAAACTAGGATACAACATAGGCACATGATCACATTATTGCAACCAACCTATAAATAAACATAGTGAGAATTATTGAAATAATAAACAAATTATATTTTAGATAACGTATAGTAGGTCAACACCATGAGAAAGCGTGATACCTCTATAATCAATTTGATGAATCAAGTCATAATTGACCAATCATCAAAACTCACATAATTCAATAAGGGACACCACATTGTTAGTTATTGTAAAACTAATTTCATGAAGGTCCAGAAAATTCTCGCTCGATCAATGTAAATTTAATATATTAGTGTCAACAACATTAATAACTAGACCCAAGGAAACCCAAACATTAAATAAAATTGACATCTTAACTTAATAGACAAGTATACATTAGGTGAGAAATCAATATTTTTAATTAGAATTAAAACATGAAAAGACCAACATTTCATCTTTATTTTTCCCTATCTTTCTTAACAATAATAATAAGTTTCACAATAGAGATCAAACCACAATTTATTTTCCATTCATCCAAATTTATTTATTACAATACTTAAACCATAAGTTATCAATAACCACTAATTTTATAGTATTCTAAATATTTTCAAAACTAATTAAAACAAATATTTATAATAATTCACTAATACCTACACAAATAATACACAAACACTTATATTTATCTCTAAATGAATGCATTAAAATTAATATTTTTGCATTTAATATAATTAATTAAAATAACTAATTATAATTATAAGTGAAACTCCCATGAGTTTAATCATGTGGTGGGTGTGGCCTTGGTTATGGAATGATGAGTTCCATGCTTGATAGGCTTGGTCGTTGGAGAGGTTAAAGATTGTGCTACAAGTCCAATGTTCTTTCTCTATTGCTAGATCTCCTCTCTCCTCACACAGAGATGTGGGAGAGGTTTAAAACGAAAAAGGAATCCCAAAAATTTAAAAACTTCAAGTTCCTAACCATTCCTAACCAACAAACCAGTTAAAAATAGCCATAACCATTCCTAACCAACAAGCCAGTTAAAAATAGCTTCTTCAGCTTCTTGATAGCACTATGTTTTGGCCATTTGAAGCTAGGAGCAAGAGGTTTCATTAAAACTCTGAATACATTCCAACCATGTTGTCAACTGACTCTTTTTTCCAAAATAGTAAGAAAGAAGTCTTCAACAAAATGCCCATTCACCATCTCACCACTATTAGGCCTTAAAAGGGGCATATTGTTTATGCACCCTTAGACATTCTTATGGTGGAGGAGGTAGCCCGGGTCTCCATGACAAGCACATACAAGGTTTGGGTCTGTTACCGCTCAGTTTGTCTTGCAAGAGATGAATGGTATTTCTCAAGATAAAGCAATGGGAACTCGGATAAACCACTATCACTTCAGCTTTTCCTCCCTCTACTTAAGGTGAATCTAATCACCACTAGGGGTTTTCCTAAATAACACTCTTAAATGACATTTCAATTCGTATCTATGCTGCAGGGAAATACCTTGTTTTTGGCAGATGTAGGATAGCTCTCAATGTAATATAGATATAATGTACTGGAATCTCCTTCTCATGGATAGCCAAATCCATAAACTAATGAGTCTGTTACTAATCATCAAACTATTGTTTCCATCATGCAAATGGAGCTATTATCAAAATGAAGCACGTATTTTTAGACAATAATAGAATAGAGGAAGCTCTGAAATTAGAGTGTTTACTAAATAAATGGGCAACATTCAAATAGGACAGGAAGAAGACAGAGTCACAAATCTGAAATAGAATTGAGATGTATTTTCTTTCAGTTTGTAGAAATCACCTAGGAATAAAAAATGGTCGTTCAAATTTTGGTTATTTATTTATGTAAACACCAATGCAACTAGATACATAATCCTTTGACAAGCGCTAATGGCCAATATATTGTTCAGAAGTCAAATTCTGAGGCAATTTCAAAGTGGTGAAAATGATTAGAGAATCAAAGGCAAAGCTTCCCACTTGCTATCATCAAACAACTGAAAATTTTCGTTCATACATTTTATCAAATAGTCTGTATGCATCCATCCTAATGGGATAGTCCTAGTGATTTCACTAATGTGAAATAATGTGAAAATATAATCCAAATGAAGATATGCCTAGGGATTTGTTATGATTTGTCAATGTTAATGTGCATACCAAGACTCATGCTACAGCTGGCATATTCTTCAGATTTATTAAAATACTCTAAGAAATTCAAAAACTGTTGCGACACATAGTTATGGAACTATAAACTTTTAGACATAGAAAAATAGGCATTCCAACTTACAAATTTGAGTCTAAACCTGCATATAAAGTGGGCATTCTAGCCTACTAATTTGACCATAGCTGTTGAGCAAATGCAAAGTTTCAAGAACACATTTCGTCAAACGGTTAGCATGCAACGTCAAAATCAGTAATTCCTCCAATGTTTCAGCTTGAAAATCAGACTCTAACTTTACATACCCATGCTGTGGCAATTCATGATGAATTTAGGAGTGACCCCACCCTGAATTCACCAATTTAATTCTAGAAGGCAAAGGATATGAGAAAGTCTGATCAGATGCAAAAAAAATATTATTACGAATTGCTAATAGCACATATGATCTGAATTATCCACGCACAATGAAGTGAACCAGGTCCAAAGAGGCATCAATTCAAATGGAAAATAATTGACAAAGCCATTCAAATGAAACAAAATATGCACATGCAGGTCAAATGAGTAAAATGAACGATAGAGAAACGCCCTAAATTTAAACTGATACCCATCGGCGGATTTTATGCGAAGGCAAATTCCAGGAATGATGCTAGATTTCTGACTTTAAAAATAAACCTAAATTTATCAGACGGATTATTGCAGTATATCAAAAACCAAAACGTCAATGAATTCAAAAAAAAAGTTGGACAAATGCTACACTCATACCTTGCTTCTTAAATTTTATGGTGCAAATGAAAATTGAAAGGGGCATCCATTGGGTAATTCAAACAATGTACAAGCTAATAAGGTTTGAGATAATGGGGTCTACTAGAAAAACATAGTCCTAGATCACTCAGTCCAATATGTTGTTGGAGATGGGTTTTACGGTTCTGCAACCCTGGTTTCTCTTAGAGATTCTTCCACCCTGAGTTCTCCAGATTTTCTGCACCAAGATCTCAAATCTCATGCAAGGTTGACTGTCGCACTTCATTTACAGGTAACCAATGTGTTTTTCTTTTAAATTTGTTCAATTTGTCATTCATTTAGGCAAAACATTGTTCATAAATTTCATCGTCTCCGAATCCCAAAACAGCAGAATATCTGCAACAGCTCTGCGCAATTTGGTCAATTCTAGGCAGAAGTTCTGCTCTCCCTACAATTCTGCTATTTCTTTCAAATAAATAGTGGAATTTCCAAAATCAGCAACATCCCTGAGAATTCCACTTGAAATCTACCAAAACGAGCATCTAACGCTTTGATTTTTTTACCGAAAATCAACAAAACCCAAATGGATCATCTGGGACACTGAATAATAAAAAAAATTGAAATGCACAACCCAGCACGTGATACAGTATCTCAATAACAACTTATTTGAATTTTTAAGAAGTAGAAAAACAAAGAGGTTATCTGGCACGTTATTGCATTTATGCTTTGTAATTGAACATTCGAAAAACCAAATGGATCATACATCACAGCTTTACAATTAAGATTCAATTCAAACGTTTCAGAACTGTGGATACAAATGGATTGTTTTGCACACTACAACAATTTATATATATCTAAATTTTCCAAGTAAAAATTCAAATGGGTAATCAAACAGAGATACAATTATTTGAATTATACAATCTTAATAGATGAACCAAACCAGTTGTGTTAAACTGCCTTGATATAATCAATTTACGGTCTTTGATAGAATTGATGCATGTGAAGATCCTACACTTTTGGCGGAATTGAGGATAGAGCCAAAGCCAAAGCGGGGCAATGAGAAAATGTGTAGCCGCAACGTGCAGAGCTGCATTATGTGAGTGATAAGTCACAACTAGAGAATCATTAGGATGTGATTGTAATTTTTTATTTTTTATTTTTTTAATCATTTAGATCAAAGTTTCCAACATTAAAATGTCTATAGGCCCTAAGAGTTGAACCTAACCTCTGATACCATATCTAAAAATCCCACAATAAAAACATGTAATTAATTAAATTAATCATGAGATTTATAATCAACACACAATTTATCAACTAATTAACATCAAATTTCATAAATATGAGTAGAGATAACTTACCTGTAGCGATGATGTTTCTCACTTGTGACTTCGAGGTCGAATGCTAGTTGAATTCATCTAACTGCAACAAAGTCTTGGGGACAACTCTCCACCCAACTGTAGGCTCAGTTGCACAAAATCTTGCTACAACTCGCCACCCCCGAGCCCTCAATCAACATACTACTGCCAGGGAATCCTTTGTCTCACAACACTATTCTCCCAAGAGAATGGATGATGGAATCATGGAATGATGGAATGCCTCTCATCTTGCTCTCCATCTATTAAATAGAGAAAATATTGGAAGGGGAACCACATGCACATACTCCATGTGTCCACATGCAACTTTTCTGCTTTCTTGTTTTATTCTTCTGTTCTTACTTTCTTGATAGCTTTACTGATTTTTACTGCTTTCTTGTTTTATTCTTATTTATATGTATTTAGAGCATGTAAATAATTTATTATTATTTATTATTTATTTACTATTACTATTTTTTATTTATTGTTTATTATTTTTTTAATATTATATTATATTATTTATTATGTATTATTTTTATTATATATTATTTTTATTGAGCATTGTAGCGTAAAAGAAGTTTCCACAATACACCACACATTTAAAATTTCGATGGACAATAATGGTGGTAGTGTTCCAACAATTTCAAATTCTAAACTAAATATTGTATTTAATGAGAAACACATTAAGTGGAACAATCTCTTGTCGAACTTGAAGAAGAGTGAAGTTATGATAATGTGATCAAGTGGTATTGAGATGGAAACTTGATGAGATAAGACAATCTTTTTAGGATTGTATGATATTATTGGTATTACGATGAAAACGATAATTATTAAGTGATGGATAAATCACCATGGATCAACAAGCTTTTGGACAAGTGAAATAGCACGATATAAAATTAATCATGATGACAAAATGTTTATATGAAATTGCGTATAGCGGTGGAAATAAATAATAAATAATATAATATAATATTAAATAAATAATAAACAATAAATAATAAAAAATAGTAATAGTAAATAAATAATAAATAGTAATAAATTAATAAATTAATTACATGCTCTAAATAAATATAAATAAGAATAAAACAAGAGAGCAATAAAAATCAGTAAAGCTATCAGAAAAAAAAAAAACCAAAAGAATAAAACAAGAAAGTAGTAAAGTGGGATGTTGACACATGAAGTATGTGCATGTGGTTCCCCTTCCAATGTTTGCTCTATTTAATAGATGAGGAGGAAGATGAGAGGCATTCCATCATTCCATGATTCCATCATCCATTCTCTTGGGAGAATAGTGTTGTGAGACAAACGATTCCCTAGAACTTGATGGTCCTATTCAAGTTTTTACTTGGAATTTTGGATTATGATTCTGTTTCTAAGGGATTAAAAATTTTCTGAGGGTTCAAAAAATTTCAAATAAATCCCAAACCTCTTGAAAACTAATCATAGTTATATCAAAAATTCATCTCAATCATGATTCTTCCCGGTATCAAAGAGTCTTAATGGTTTCTATCTATCAAATTAAATATATGATGAATTTTCTTTTCTGTCGAAAATATACAAAGATCAATCCACGAAGGAATTTGTATTTTGCCGTATTTCAGCAAAAGTTGGCCGTCATTTTCTAGATCTCGTGCTTAAGATCAGACAATACCTACAGGCTACACCATTATTTCCCATTGAAATTTCAATAGTACACATCTCTTAAATATTGTGCTACCTGTCACAAGGTGCGTTGAATTTCCACCCTGATCCAAAATTTTCTGTCTGCAACGAACACGAAAAATGGTTGGACACCTTCCTTGACCGTCCATTCCACCATTAACCCATCTGTCCTCTTATCCATGGACCACCCGTCCCATTGTTAACGCGCTTGTCCGCTGACAGCCACTCCATGGATATGTGTTTTAAATAAGTTATGGGAGGAATCTGAACCCTCGACCCACCAATGGACAAGCACCTTAAATATCATGTGACAACGAAGACCGCTAAGCTACACCATGTGACGGTATGTAAAAATAAGGTCTCTTTTCCTCACCTTTCCATTCAAGGTATTTAAGATGGAATAAACTTCTCTCTAGGTTATTGTGTGGCCAATAGCAAGTCTTTAGTTTCCTTTATATCATGAGCTTTTGTTTGAAGTCATAAACTTTATGTATGTAGATTTTTTTTGTATGATTAGAATGACTTGGACAATGTAGGGGAAAATCTAAACAAGTCCAACCTCTTCTTTTTTTTTAATCATTTAGATCGAGGTTTTCTATATTAAAATGTCTATTGGCCCTAAGAGCTGAACCTAACCTCTGATACCATATGTAACAACCTCGAAATAAAAACATGCAATTAATTAGATTAATCATGACATTTATAATCAACACGCAATTTATCAACTAATTAACATCAAATTTCATAAATATGAGTACAGATAACTTACCTGTGGTGATGATGTTTCTCACTTGTGACTTCGGGGTTGAATGCTAGTTGAATTCAGCTAATTGCAACAAAGTCTTTGGGATGACTCTCCACCCAACCGTAGGCTCAGTTGCACAAAATCTTGCTACAAATGGCCACCCCCGAGCCCTCAATCAACATACTACTGCCAGGGAATCCTTTGCCTTACAACACTATTCTCCCAAGAGAATGGATGACGGAATCATGGAATGATGGATTGCCTCTCATCTTCCTCTCCATCTGTTAAATAGAGAAAACATTGGAATGGGAACCACATGCACATACTCCATGTGTCCACATGCAACTTTTCTACTTTCTTGTTTTATTCTTATTTATATTTATTTAGAGCACGTAACTAATTTATTAATTTATTATTATTTATTATTTATTTGCTATTACTATTTTTTATTTATTGTTTTTTATTTAATTATATTATATTATATTATTTATTATTTATTATTTACTATTAAGGGACATTACACCAGATTTGGATGGTGGATAGAGAGAGAGTGTGTGTTTGATGAGGGGGCGAGTTAGAGGTAGGTGGGAGACAAAGGGAGAGAGAGGAGGGAAGAGAGAGGGCACTTGAGAGAGAGGAGAGAGAGAGATGGAGTTGGAAGGGGTGGAGAGAGGGAGGGAAGAACAAATACATTGAGAGATAGAGGTGGAGAGAGAGAAAGGAGTGATAAGGGAGAGATGAACATGGAATGTGGGAGAGAGGAGATGAGAGAAGGGAGAGAAAAGGATGGGATAAAAGTAGGGAAAGAAGGGGAAGAGAGATAACAGGGAGACATAGAGATGGAGGGGGGGAGAGGGGGAGAGCGAGAACGAGAGAGAGGGGTATATAGTGACATAGTTGGAGGATGGAGAGCGAGTGTGTATGTGATGGGGGGAGAGACAAAATGAGTTGGGAGAGAAAGGGAAAGATGAAGGAAGAGAGAGAGGACTTGAGAGCAACGAGAGAGAGAGATGGAGTTGGAAGGGGAAGAAAGGAATATAGAAAGAAAGGCATAGAGGGATAGGGAGTGACAAGGGAGAGATGGTGAGATGATGAGAGAGAGAGAGAGAGAGAGAGAGAGAGAGAGAGTGAAGAGAGAGAGAGGAGGGGAAGAGAGAGAGGGAGAGAGAGAGAGATACATATGGAGAGGGAGTGTATGTTTTGAGGTTGATAAGGAGAGACAAGGCAGATAGAGATATAGATGGAGGGGGAAAAGATGGAAGAATAGAGACGTAAAGTGAGGGAGGAAGGAAGAGACATAGATATGGAGAGAGAGAGAGAGAGAGAGAGAGAGAGAGAGAGAGAGAGAGAGAGAGAGAGAGAGAGAGAGAGAGAGAAAGAGAGATTATGTGTGTGTGTGTATGAGAAAGAGAGAGAGAGAGAGAGAGAGATGTGCTTAGGGGGTTGAGATAAAGATAAAAATACTAAGGCGAGATGGGGGGAGGTATAGATATAGATGGCATGGGGGAGAGGGAAGAAGAGAAAGGTAGAGAAAGGGAGAGAGAGGTGGAGAGAGAGAGAGACAAGGGAGAGAGGGTGGGGGGGAGAGAAGTAGAGAGGGAGGGAGATAGACACATAATGGAAGGCTGAGAGAGGGGGAATAAGAAAGAGACACACAAAGACAAATATAGACATAGAAATTAGATCTAGAAAGTCATCAATATTTGTTTTTTTCACTAAAATAGATGTATCGATTTTAGTGTAGTTGTTGACTTCTAATCCTATTTGATCACTTGCATTAGATGCATTGATTTCAATGTATATGTTATTTCTAATCCTATTTAATACCTTACACTAGATGCATTTATTTGAATGTAAATGTTGATTTCTACTCCTATTTGATTTCCTGCACTAGATGCATTGGTTTCAATGTAGATATTATCTTCTAATTGTATTTGATTGTGTGCACTATATGCTTTGATTTTAGTGTAGATGTTGATTTATAATCCTATTTAATACCTTATACTAGATGCATTGATTTCAGTGTAGGTGTCAATTTCTAATCTTGTTTAATACCTTACACTAGATGAATTCATTTCATGTAGATGTTGATTTCTACTCATATTTGATTGCTTGCATTTGTTTGAGTGTAGATATTTATTTCTATTCCTATTTGATTGCTTGCATTAGATGCATTGATTTCATAGATGTTGATTTCTAATCCTAGTTGATTGTTTGCACTAGATGCATTAATTTCAGTGTAGATGTTGATTTATGATCTCACGCAACTAGATGTATGATGTACATTAATTTCAAGGTAATTAGATTTACTGTGTGCATTGATCTCAATGTAAGCACATTTGTTCCCCCTCCATCTATATCTCTATCTCCCATTGTCTCTCATTATTTATCTCTCTATCTCACTCCCCAAACAAACAGATTCTCTCTCTCTCTCTCTCTCTCTCTCTCTCTCTCTCTCCTTTTCCATTCCCCCTCTCTGTTCCCCTCCTCTCTCTCTCTAACACTTATATCTCCATATCTATATATATCTTCCTCTCTCCATTTTTTTGTCTCTCTCTTCTTCCCTCTCTCCCCCTATCCATCTATATCTTTATCTAACCCCCAAAACATACAAAATATATCTCACTGTGTGCACAATAAACCTTATTCGTGACGTTAATTGACTTCTTTGTTATAGTAATTTAACCATAAACGCAATACTTGAATTTTCATCCTAAATAAAATTTTCACTTACACAAGATGTCTTCTTCTTAAAACTATAAACTATTTTTAATTGGCTACATTCTTATTATTCCCATTTTCCATATTTCACCATTTTTAATCACTTTGCATTCAAATGCATTAATAAAAAGTAACTAGGTGTGACAATAAGAAGAATAGTAGAAAAAAATAGTTTCAGATTGATAGCAATGAATATTGTGTGTAATTCACTATATTCTTATTATTCACATTTTCTATTCTTCAACGTTGTTACATTGTCACTTTGAAGTTAAATTTTTTTTTTCATCATTTTTCATCAAGTTACTAACAATCTCTCTCAGCTTTAAATTTAAATTGACCAAATTAATCTTAAACATATTTAGCATATTTAAAATGATCAAAATAATTAGTTGTTGAACAAATTTTGTACGATGCACATTACTAGAACTAGCGTAGATCCATATTTACCTGATATCTATAAAATGGTGAGAGAGATCAAATCTATGGAGGTGCAAACTTTTCGTCAAGTTTTGCACTCAAAAAGGAGGTTTGCACCTAAAAAGAGTTGATCCCTCTGGAAGCTTTATAGGTCTGAGGTTATGATGGATCTAGGCTAGTATAGAGCCCAATACAAGGGAAATGTTCTAGTGTCTATAAATAACCATAAACATTTAAATTTTATCTCAATTAATAACAAAAACTTAAATGTCATAAAATAATAAAATTTAATTTGTTTTATATTGTAATTTTGTTTTTATTAATAAAATTAGGAACAAATTTTCAGATGAAGGAAAACCATAATATACATATCACATTAAAATATATTATTATTATTATTATTATTATTAACTATAAATTAGTTTCACCATATAAATTAAAATAATTATTGTATAATATATTTAAATTTAATTAATAAACACATAAAAGCTTGATACTTCAATAAACTTACAATATAAAAAGATTCTTTATGGTAGATATTCACTCCCACTTTACCATGGATAGTATTAACGTGTAAATATGTTTTGTTAAAATAATATGGGCCAATACGATTGTGTATTAATACTGTCCAAAAAACATAATTCATTTCACAATCAAAATATTTTATAAATGTTAAATTTAATTTAATTTTATAATGCTTTTTTAGTTAAATTTGAAAGCATAAAGTTATGATTATTTGAGATATATATTATCCCTCTATCCTCAATACTAAAAATATTACATGCATATTTTATAGAGATTAGGACAAGCTTTCAATAAAATTAAAAATCAATATATATATATATAT
Source organism: Pinus tabuliformis (assembly GCA_031772625.1). NCBI lineage: Eukaryota > Viridiplantae > Streptophyta > Pinopsida > Pinales > Pinaceae > Pinus > Pinus tabuliformis. The sequence goes on along the minus strand of CM062818.1, from coordinate 261,466,684 downwards.
ATATATATATATATATATATATATATATATATATATATATAAAGATGTGAAATTTTATATAATATAAATAATATTATTAAGGAATCCGTCTCAACTAGGGATCTACCAAGTCATGAGAGGAGTCAAATCTCTCAGGTGCAAACCTTTCCTCAAGTTTTGGACTCAAAATGAAGTTTGCATCTTGAGAGATTTGATCCTTCTATGCTTGGTAGGTTCAAAGTTAAGATGGATCTATGATGTTTAAAAAGGTAGTAAAATCAATAAATGGATTCAATTCAATTTGTTATATTATAACGTTCTTATTTATAATAAAAAAATAATATATACAAATAACAATAAAATATTTTAAATAATAATGAATCATATTTGTAACCATGATATTTTGGAACATATAATTAAAACTAATAATATTTTCATATATATAAATGTTAGATAGATATAAGATATAGACAATAGAAGCTCGAAGGGTTAGCTCAACTTGTCAAATAAGTGCTTCGTTGTTCGAGAGGTCAAAAGGTCAATTCTCCCCAAAGCCCTTGGGGTTAGACCTAGCTATTCGGGAGGTCAAAAAGTCAATTCTCCCTGAAGCCCTTGGGGTTAGGCCTAGATATTGGCTGCAGGGCTTGATTCCCATGATCAAGCTCAGATATTTCCGTTGACATAACAGTCACACAGTGATCGCGGGTGTCCGTGAACCACATGTGGAAAAAAAAAGATATAGACATTATATATAGAGTAAGATCTATTTTACCAGATAATCATTATATTTCAAAACTTCTTATTTATATCTAATTAATAAAGATACAAAAACTTAAAAAAAAATCTATCTCTCAATCACATAAAAAAATAAAATTAAAAAAATTAGGGGAGTATATCTACTTATCTACTTGAGAAAAATTTTGCACCTCCATAGATTTAATTTCATTCATCTCGATGATTTGATTTGATTCCCCTTGATGATTGGTAAGTCTAAGGTTAACATGAACCTTTTTAATGATTATTATTAGGTGTTGATTACATCTTTGTATGTTCACTTTAATTAACATGCCATATTTTAAGGAATGAGGATGCAATGCCATGGCTAAATGCTGTAATTTATGTTATTTAAGAATTTCATAGAATAACAGGAAAGATGATGTAAAAGAGGGGTAATGATTCCACAAGAGTGTAATAGTGGGGAGGTAATAGGAAAATTATACATGTAGAATAATATTAGTCCATTTATACCATATCATTTGGTTATTAACCTTCAAATACACCTTTCATTAAGCCATGTCATGCATTGAATGAATTCAATGGGATTACACCTTCCACAATAATCAAAAGAATGGGATACATACCTTGATGAAAATGTGAGAGGAGTGGTCAAGTCACCTCTGAAAACTTTTCCCATGACCTTGGAAATCATGCCCACACAATAAATGGTGAACTGCATGGGAAGTGCATTCCATCATTCATCATGGAACACCGATATGTGTTACTAACAGAGAGGTGGCTACAATGATGTGGTATGTCAAATGAAGGAAGAGAATGCAAACTTGGTTATGGAAAATAGGCATCACATTAGTTTTGGAGGTTTAACATCCCTAATGTGTAGCCAAAAAAGAGGGAAAAGGTGGTTGGGGAAAATGTTTTAAAAGTGATGAATTTTGTAACTCACCAAGCTAGTCGTTAAGAAGAAATGAAAACATGATTAATAAATATAAGGTGCAAAATATTAATTTCTATAGTCTAGCTATGACCAAGTTAGTTATCATCCACAATCATATATATAGATCATAGAAGTAGCACTCAACGAAGGGATCCCTATGCTTATGTGTTTGGTTTCCTTGTTATTATCTCAAAGAAAGATGTGTTTGTACTTGATGTAAGGTGAAAAGGTTGATATGCATGATTTTTCTATGGTTCACTTGACAATACCAAGTCAAAATTTCATCAATTACAAGTGCAATCGGTGCCCCTAATAATCTTGATGTTGGAAGAATTTCATGAGATATACATCCAACTTCTATACCTTTACAGTATAGGTATGGCATGATTACCTATATTGAAATTTATTTCCATGTAAATTAGTCACAATGGTTCACCTTAATGATTCTCGAGATGCCTGAATATCAATGGTTCATAGTGGTTTTTCATCCACTGGGAAATGGTCCATGACATGCAGTTGAGGGGATATTGATGATGGTATTTTTTATACTATGTGCACTATTTTACCTCTACTAGGAAAGAGAAATACTAGTTATAGGCATCAAAGAAACAAGTTCTACCCTTCATTTTCTTAGGAAAGAAAAAAAACTCCACCTAGACTCAAGGGGTAGACTGAAGTTGTTGGTACCACGCTTGTCCATAGGTATACTCTCTTAACAATTCACAAAGCTCGAGGCCAATACAAAAATATCTGTAGGCACGTAAGCCATTTCAAAATATTTATCAACACATTATGTCTGATTATGTCACTAGTATAAATTTGAACCTCGGTAGGGATTATAACAAACATTCTACCCAACCATCTAAAATGACCGCAATTAAAAAAATAAGCTCTAGTCTACTTTTCCATCACAAATATTTGTCTTCTTATATCTGTTCATTAACTGTACATTTCCTTTTTCTATTAATTTTCTTGTTATTTGTGACTAACATACCAATAATCTCATGGAGATAAGTAGTATAAATTGTATTAAGAATCCCACCACTAAATGTTTCCCATGGAATTTTAAAAAAGGAAATAAGAAAATTTGGTGTATCTATCCTAAATTAGAACATTCAACATTCAATTAGGACGTCCTAATGACAAACATGAAAGATGCATCCTCTTTTCACACGCATTTAAACATGATTCCATTTTTCAATTTAACACATTATAACACTTTAGTAAATATAATGGCCATTCCATATTCGATGATAAATCCTCCATAAAAAAATGGTTATAACCATATTATTATATGAGAGTATTGATGTTGAGTGGGATCCGAACATTAAGATATACTATTGCAATGAGATAGTTTGTAAAATCACAAGTCAAATATATAAGAGAAAGTCAATAGAGTTTTAGCAAAGGAAGGTATTATTATTAGGTTTTGTCAAACTTCAAATATACAAGGTACATGCTATGCTATAAATTATTCTTTTGTTAATGTTAAATTAAAAAAACATTAAAAAAGGGTTGGTATCCAGTAATATTCAGGGTGAAGCAATATTGCATAATGTTTTTATCAAATTACAGCTTTCTGAAACACGAAACATAAAACAAATGACAGATGCAATAGTAAAAGAAGAATTAGCACAATACCAGAATACTATAACTTAGATGTAATCCCTTTTAGGAAAAAAACCATCATCCTCCTTTTGCTTTCTTCTCTTTTTTTTCCTTACATTTAATCTTCAGAAGAATTAGCACAATACAAGAATACTATAATTTAGGTGTAGTGCCTTTTGGAAAAGAAAACCATCATACTCCTTTCGCTTTCTTTTTTTCCTTACATTTAATCTTTTTCTTTACATATATACGCTAATCCCAACTAGCTCGCTTCTTTTTTTCCCTTACATTTAATCTTCTTTACATATATAAGCTAATCCCAACTAGCTCTTTTGGTGGCCACTACCAACAAAGAGCCACTACGCCTACAACAATATAGCAATAGGAAGCCTCTACTTGCTTGAGTCCACAACTGCAAACATTATAATATTGAAATTTAATTCGACATAAAAGGAAATTATTTCCTTAAACTGATACAAGGTATATGATATAAATATAAAATTTGTAGAATTCCCTTCGACTGCCTCTTGAAAATGACTCAACACAAACTATATGATGAAGACAATTCTTCAACTCTTTTCTCCACATGATGTCTTCATACCCTGGATAAAAATATGATTGAAACACGCACTATTATCTATGATATAGTTCTTTGGTATTCTTTAGGATGTTTCTACAGTCGCCGAATAAAAGATATCCTCACACTTGGCTCACAGTGTATACAAATATTACTGACTTATAATGGAACCAACTAACAACTTTACAGAGATTTCTCCTAGAAATATTTTTTCTACAGTGGTTAGAAATTAATTGGTAGAGTTTGAAACACTCATGTTGATTAGAAAATAATTGCTAGGAGAAGTGGAGTTTGAAACACTCATGTTCATACATTGTTGATCCGGTCTAGTGCAATTGGTTCCTCAACTCGATCTTCATTAAATGAGAGAAATTTTCAACTTGGCGGAGCAATTACCATGGGAAAATACGGGAGGAAATGTATGTAGTTTAATTTGATTGTGCGCACAAATTGGAAAAATGTATTCTACAGGTAGTGTCGCGGTCATGAAATGGGTAGCCAACAACAATTAGCAGTGCCACGAGGGTGCGGTGAGAAGAAAGTGGATATTGTTGTGCGTATGTTCTGATAACCAAGTGTCACACCTCGTAAACATCGAAATTTCAATCATCATTCTCCCAAACTTGCAACAGAACTTCATGACATCAAAATCTAGACCTAGACATTGTCATAACGGCAAGATAATTCATTAAACTCATTACAAGACTTATAAGACATTACAACGAAAATATTGGTTGCGGACATCAATTCCAACACTACAATGCAACAAAAAGTAAATGGACGGTTTACTTTTATGAATATCACTACTTACAGACAATATTAATCAATATTAATTGCACTATTCAAAACCATGAGAAGTTGGTCACTTGGAGGGAATATTCATTAATAGTGTCATAGATTAATGATTTACTCTACACTAATGAGTCCAAAAGTGATATTCCATATGTTGGAATATGGAAGATCTATGAAATTTCAATTAAATAATGAAGGGAGCCCTAACTAAATAATTGATAAGGTGCCATACCTATTAAGGCTTTACAAATGCTGTAGCAAAATGAGTGGGATTAAGTGTGGGTGGAAATTCCACAATTAATCATGAATTAGAGGAGTATTGATGTAGTTTTCCTCTTGTGAAGTCAAAGTTGTCTAGTGAAAATCTTAGCAGTTGATGATTGATTTTACATGATTGATTTTGGTAGTTTTAATCCTATTCCTTTTGCAATGAAAAAAAAATGTATTGTAACTCAAGATATCACATTCATGAATTGATTTTCAAATCATGATATTATTTTACATTAATCAAGAACCATACAATGGAGAGGAACTCATGCAAAACTCGTAAGAAAACATATACATGAACACGAAGGTATGTTTGTTACATAATGCATAGAATTCAAAGATACACACAATACTCTCATTAAGAAAGAAGAAAGTAAATAAAACATGAATATAATATATACTAGACATTTGTCCTCATCAAATAGCCATGTCAATTGGCTGAAAAATATTAAGTGTTTCACTAAACTATAAATAGATTTTCTTCAAATCTTTCAATAAAAGGTAAGTGTCGAGGTGAGACTATTAATCCAAAAGGACATGTGGCTAGTAGACTCTAATCTCAAATGGATTATCATTTCCCATGTTATTATAGTTTACTCAATTGCATGGAAATATCAACTAACTAGCTCTCTTTTCCCTTCAACCTACACAACCCAAATAAATAAATTCCCTTTTCTACATTGCAGTCCCTTTTCATTTGTGGATAGTTTTCTTGAAAATCCCAATGCATCCATGCTCTCATGCATCTTCATATTATTGGAAAATAACCAATATTCTCATACAACAAATTGACAATGGCTCTTTGCATAGAACTCTCTTCTATTCTTTACAAGAGACAAAAATAATAATGAATGACAATGAAAGAATGAGGAAGCCCCCAACCATTAAAATTGTGGTTAATATATGAATGGTCATAATATGCTAGGTGGCTTCTCCAAGAATCTGATGTAACCTGTCTTCCCAACTTATTCAAATATGGGTTTAACAACATATTATAATTTTGGTCCAGCCTCTGTGGTCACTCCTCTCTCATGGAATCATAGCCCTTTATAATTCTTTTCACTGTCACTTTACAATTGCTGATGCATTTTTAATATTTGAGAACTATTACATTGTTAGGCTATCTAGCCTTCCATCTTGTACAAACATACTTTATAAATCCAATGATTGAAATTGGGGTATCATAGATTCTTTAAAGTTTTTGGAAATGAAAAAACAAGCTAAGTGGGCTTGATTATGGTTAACATTACATAGTTAAATGCACTTGATCCATAGGTATCTTGGTGTAGATGACCTCCATATAAGTTCTAGTCGTTCAGTGAAGACTCAGAAATTCATGATTGATGCTATGCAATTCATGTAACTAGTTTCAATCCTACTTCCTCACCATTATAAGCATCACCCTACAATAACTACTAGTTAAATTAATAAAATCATAACAATTAAATAATTACAATTAATATTCATAGTTATGGGTTTCCAATATTCATTTATTAGATATAAATAATTTTAAAATTAATATCTCATATGTTGAAGCACTAAAACCATTTTAATACTTAAAAAGGAAAGCAACTTAAGACCCAAAACATATCCTTTAAAGATGATTAAGATAGTTTTCCAAGATGCCTTTTAAAAATTAAAGTAAACTAATATAACTTTTAATTAAAAATTCATTTAAAAGATAATCAATAAAAGTATAAATTGATTATCATTATTATTTAATAATGGAAACGTATAATTATTTGTAATTGGCTACAATTTTAATATTCTCATTCTCTATAATTGGCTACATTATTATTATTCCCATTTCTCATTATTTAATATTATTAATCACTTTGGATTCAAACATGGTAATAGAAAAAAATTAATAGGCGTGACAATTAGAATAATAGACTAAAATAGTTTAAGATGGATCACAATGAAGATTGTTTGTAATTCTTTATATTTTTATTATTCACATTTTCTATTGTTCAATATTGTTATCACTTTGCATTCAAACACGATAATAGAAAATAACTAATAGGTGTGACAATTAGAATAGTAGAATAAAATAGTTCAAGATGGATCACAATGAAGAATGTTTGTAATTCATTATATTTTTATTATTCACATCTTCTATTGTTCAACATCGTTACATTGTCACTTTGGAGTTGAAATTTGCATTTCATACTTTTCATCATTCAAGTTAATAACGGTCTCTCTCATCTAAAAAAAAACTGAGGTAACTAAACAAAGTTAAATTTAAATTGACCAAATTAATAATAGACATATTTACATGATAAAGTTAAATTTACCAAATTAATATTAGAAATATTTAGGATATTTAAAATGATCAAAATAATTATATGTTAAACAAATTTTGTATGATTGCACACGATCCATCTTCACCCGGATCTATCAAATGTGAGACGGATCAAATCTCTTGAGGTGAAAACCTTTCCTTTTAATGTAAAACTTGAGGAAATGTATGCACCTAGAGAGATTTGATCCCTCTAAGTGCTTGATATATCTTGAGTGAAGATGGATCTAAAATGATTTCAGTAATATACATTCATACAAAATTTGTTGAACATATAATTATTTTGATTAAATAATTTAATTTTTTTTAAATATATAATTATTTTGATCATTTAAGTAATTAATATTCATAAATGTAAATTTCAAATATTAATTAATTATTTAATTAATATGGATTTTAGATATTCATTTATTGCATATAAATAATGTTAAAATTAATCTCTCATATGTTGAAGCGCTAAAACCATTTTAACACTTAAAAAGAAATCAACTTAAGACACAAATCCTTTAAAAATTAAACTAAATTGATATATCTTTTAATTAAAAAATCAGTTTAGAGATGATTAAGATTATTTTTAAAGATGTCTTTTAAAAATTAAACTAAATTAATATATTTTTTTAGCTGAAAAATCATTTTAAATATAATAAAGATAATTTTTAAAGATGTACTAAAGTGTAACGTGATAATTTTTATCCTATCCCAATAACGAAAAGACATTTTTTTTTGGGACTAATATACCTTTTAAAAAATGGCCATGATTAAGATAATTTTTAAATACGAGTTCTAAAAATTAAACTAGATTAATATATCTTTTAACTAAAAAATTATTTTAAAGATAATTAAGTTATTTTTTAAAGATGTATTAAAATATAAATTGATAATTATTATATACCTCAATAATGAAAACATAATTTTCTTTTGGACTAATATACCTTTTTAAAAAACCTAATGTTTTAACATGTCCATGATATATATATATATATATATATACAAAGCAGTTTTGAAGATCCCCTAAAGTATAAATTGATAATTATCATCATTCCGCAATAATGGAAACGTAGTTTTTTTTCGGACTACCAATACCATAACTACCCTATTATGCTAGCATGGTCATGATGTTTTCTTTCCAATATTCCAAAACTGCAACTGGGAATTTGCAAATCCCTATCACTAAAAACAAAAAAGTAGTGGCACACATCTTCATTACCCCACATGTGCTCATTCATCATCTATGGTTGTTTGTGTTTGCTATGTCATGATGAAAAACTTATGGTCAGTTTGTTTTGCACCGCTCCCCCATATTCATCTCGGTATTGATCATCTCTTTGAATTTCGACCATAATTGTGGGGTCGGTTGATTAAGTCGTTTGTTTCGCGCATTTCGTCCGAAGTGACAGGCAATTCTGTTTTGAATAGGATTTCAAAGGGGCATTACAGTTGGATTGTAAGCCTCAAGGCCGTGGGATATTTAGCTGTAGTCCATGCTTAATATTCTCCGGCTGAATAACCGCGAAGACGGCGGGCCATTTCTTCTTCAACCACATCCGCTAACACCATTTATTCCAATTGGTTCTAGACTTTCAGAGAGACTATTCTTAGGTCTCACCGCGTTCCTAGCAGGATTTTCAGGGGCATTTTCTGTGGGCGAGCTCTCGAATACGTCTCTTCCTGCTGATCTATTTAGCAGGAAGCGTCCACCAACATCGTTTACAAACGAGAAAACACAGAGGGCAGCACAGCACTGTTGCAGCTGGTATGCTTGAGACGTTTGAAGCAGCAGCAATGGTTTGTAAGTGTATGAATCTTTGTACTTGGGATTAAACTCTGTAGAAATCACATTGATTTAAAAGAGAAAGTTCTTTCGGTGGCAGGAATCCAGGTTGAGAATAAGAAAAAAAGTGAAATGAACGCGAAAAAAGATATTCATGTGAGATATTGATTTGCCTGTAATGGCTCATAACTATAAAATTATATTGATGTGCGTAGATATTCAGTAAAAAGCCGTCTAAGGTACTGTCACAGTTTTTCGAATGTTGCACTTAGTTTTCGGAATTGGGCACTTCGAACGCCTGCACCACTTTGCGCACCTGAATAGTTTAAGAGGACCGAAATAACATACATAATAAACTTTAATCTAACATAGATATGGAAATACCATTAATACGGTGCGTAGGATCAGCTAATCTACGGGCATCTTGTCACAGGTTTTATTTTTCAAAGGCGGCCCTGATCTTTAATCTCTTACCATAAAATTTAATTGATAAATTAAATATCACATAAATTAATTAATCTATATCCCATAAATTAAATCTTTAATAACTTAAAAAATAATTCACATATTTTAAATAATTTTATATCTTTCTTAAAAAGTAAATTATTATGGCATTATAAATATAACTACTCAAAAAAATTATATGAAACTATTCAATGTGTCATTTACCACTATAAGTTGTTATTCTTTGCTATCTCTTAAACTGGAATTTGAAAATTTATTAAAATTAGTTCTTCTTAATAACTTCTGATGAAGCACATTTTATTACCTGTGCAGAAATAGGAGGAAACTAGTGAAGATAAAGCTCAGCTGACATTAAAATACCATCGAGTTCCCTTTTAAGACAATGCAATTCTCTAGCGTTCCAGTAATAGAAAGCACTATCATATTTAGGGTATCATAACACTCTAATGACAAGGAAGTATAATATCAAAACACCAAAAGTTGATATCAGAATAAAAAAGATATAGTTCCAAGAAATGTCTGAGGTGACTTAATGTGGCATTTTGTTAATATTATTTGCTATTTATCCATATTAAATTTAAAATTTAGTAGGGTTATGTTTTCATCTAGTTTTTGGAAGTAACTAAATTTCAAGAAAATAGTGTAGATCCGGGCTGAAATGAGCTAACTTTTAATAAAATAGTGCAGATCCTGGCTGGAATGAATTGGTTAAGGAAACTAGATAATAATTTTGTTTTCATTTTCTAATTAGTTAATTTTGTTATCAATTGCCATTAGTTATGATTAGATGTTGATTTTGTTTTAGAATCGATATTTTAATTATTTTATTTTATTTTATATCATATGTCATGATTAAATATTACAATTTATATTATTTATATATTTAATAAAATAATTAGACTAATTAGGGATAGAGCATGTAAAAGAGGGAGAATAATTTTATAGAAGTAGAATTGTGTGCGACTAGGAGGGAAAATATGCATGCAAAATAACCTTAACACACTTATTCCAAATGTTTTAGTTATTAAGTATCAAATCCTCCTCCATTTTAGCCCGTCAATCATTGGAGTCAAACTCAATCATTGGAATCAAGTATATTGAAAAGAATGGGATAAACACCTTGATGGTAATTGTGAGAGGAGTGATCAAGTCACCTCTAGAAATTCTTCTCATTGCCTTGGATATCATGCCAACACAATCAGCGGTGAACCACATGGGAAGTGGATTACATCATTCATCGTGGAGCACCCATGCAACGTGACTAATGGAGATGTAGCTAAAATGAAATGGCAGGATGAACGTAGGAAGAGAATACACACTTGGATGGTTGTGACTGGAAAGAAAGTAGCACATTAGCTTTTGGAGGATGAGCATCTCATGTGTGCAATGAGAAAGAGCAAAGAGACAATTGGGCCAACTCTTCCCTGGACATAAAAAATTGCAAAGCAGTTATCTGCACATCCATAAGCAAAAAATTGGTTGGAAACTTGCAAGGTAGTTCAGTCTAATAAAAAAAAATGAGCCGATATTTTTTTTCCCGCAGACGGATGTTAAAATAAATGGAAAGTTTTTTCAAAGTTTGGCGGAAGTTTTTTAAAAGTTCGGTCAATCTTTTTTAAAAGCTTGGTTGAAAACCTATGCATATTTTCTACTGGCCACAAAATTGAAACAATGCAACCCTCTAAAAAATTGTTCAGGCCAAATGCTATAAATAAGTTTGGCTGAAAGATTATTTTCACACTCACTTTCCTTATTTGGGTTGAATTTTTAAAGTGAGTTTTTTGGACTAAATTTTGGAAGTAAATATTTTGAGATGAATTTTTGGAGTTTTTTGATTTGAAGTTTGAATGTAACTATTTTTGGCTAAACTTTTTAAATGAGTTTTTTGGGCTGAATTTTGAAAGTAAGTCTTTTGAGCTGAATTTGAAAAGTGAGTTTTTTGGAATGAATTTTAAAAGTGAATTTTTTAGGCTTAATTTTGAAAGTGAGTTTTTTTGGCTAAATTTAGAAAGAGAATTTTTTTTTGTGATTTTGAAATTGATTTTTTTTGGGTTTGCTTTTAAAAATCTACATAGGTTCAATTATAATGGAAAACCAAAGAAATTGCAAGAGAAAATATGATTGAATAAGGGACAATGTGGCTAGTAGAGAATACTCGAGAAACCTTTACAAAAGAAAGAAGGAAGAACACTTAAATATTGAAAGGACAAGTCAATCTCAACAAGAAGTTGAAGCAGCGATATGAATGTAAATATTATAAATGATATTTAAAATTTAATAGTGTATTGCAAAATTTAATTTTTATTTGATGAACTAATTTGAAAATTATTTTGCAATGTAAAAATAGAGAGATTTTCCTCATAACTTTGATGATGAGATTAAAAGTTTTGAAATACACTGAAAAAATAATGAACCAATGATTGATGATGTTGTTGAATATGTTGGGGAGCGAAGCATATGTGGCCAGGAAAAATTAACAGGGTTTCGGAGTTGCTGCGGAGGCACCATTCCATGGAGGGGCACAGAGGAGGGAGCTCCACTCCCTCCTTCAAGCAAGTCGTGCTCAGCAAAGGAGAAAAACCCATGGAAAATGACAGAGGACCTTCAATGGGAAGGAATAAGAACAGTGAAGAGGGACGAAATGGACAGGAATCCAAGGAGAAAAGTATTATTAAAGAGCATGAGGAAGAAGACAAGGAACAAGAAACAAAAATCAAAGCACACATGGACCCATGTAAGCCCATAGCTGCAGTAACTCCGAGAGTCATGTTAGATGAACCTGCTCTGCAGGAGCACAGGGAATATATGCAAACCTATGCAATCATCTGCAAATTCATCGGTGTATGGCCCACTGAAAAAGCCTTACAAATGTGGATAAGATATCACTCGAAACCAAAAGGAAACATTGACCTACACCTAGGTTCAAAGGGATTCTTTACCGTGGCTTTTGCGAATATCGAAGACAGGTACAGAGTTTTTGAAGGACGGCCATACTTCTTTGTTGCTGCAGGTTTCTATATGCGACCTTGGATCATGAATTTTGTCCCAGAACGTGAGACCTTTACTTCAGTCCCAGTTTGGGTAAGGCTCTATTCTCTTCCGCTTGATTATTGGCAAACAAAATCATTAACAGCCATAGGAAATAAGCTAGGTCGGTTTGTTAAAGCTTCTGAAGCCACTAGGAGGGGAAAGTATACTTCCTTTGCTTGAATCTGTGTGGAGATGGATCTCTTTGGAGCTCTTCTAGATGAGATAATCTTGGAAGTTCATGATGAAGAATGGGTTCAAACCATATACTACGAACATATTCCGTTGAGGTGTCGCAAATGTCATGAATATGGACACCTATTCAGGGATTTCCCTATCACCAGAATAGAGAAAAAGAGTAAACATAATGCTATGAAAGACTCTGAAGGCTTTCATAAAATGGCACACAAAGGGAAAGGAAACAAGAAGGGAACAAAAACACTAAAACTTGATGGACAACAAACCAGCCAGAACAGGTTCGGAGTCTTGGAAGTGGAAGAAGAAGATAACATAGTAGACCAGACGAAAGGGAAAAATTAATGGAAGAAAAGAAAGTAGAGGACAAGGAACAAACACCAGACAAGATTCTGCAGATAGAAGCGATGGTGAGCGATGCTGAAATAGAAATGGATCAGGGGATGACCCCTAGTGAGATGGAAACAGAAGACCAAGAACTACAGAAAATTCTTGAGAAAGAGAATCTTGACTTGGAAGATTTCTTGATTCAAGGAACTAAAGAAGGGATAGACTCTTTACCTCTAGAGGAGTTCAATAGAGTCCAATGACTATATTTATGGAAAACCCAAAACAAAGGACCAGAGAGGCAAATGAATAGGGAAAAGCAGAGCAATGAGGGGGTAAAAATGGTAAGACCCATACCCATATTAGCACCCAGAAACCCAAGAAAAAGAAGAGGCAGGAAAAAGCAGAACGAACTATTAACGAAATGTGGAAGGCTAGTGATAGACTCAGGTAAGATGAAAGATCTAACCAGCTACCCCTTCACTAATCTTTAATAATGAAGTTTACTTCTTGGAATATTAGAGGTCTTGGCAGTAAAAGGAAACAAAGACTGATTAGTAACATAATGAAACAAATAGCTTTGGATGTGATCTTCATTCCGGAAACCAAATGTTCCATTCATAAATTAAAAGAGATTCAAAACAAGTGGCTCAATAACTATGAGTTTCTGGAAGTCAAAGCGGAGAACACAACAGGAGGTATTCTCACCCTTTGGAATCCTAAGAAAATAGAAATTTTAGATGCTAAAGCATCTCGAGATTATCTCTTGGTGGTCATCCAGCCCGTCGGAGATAAGGAAACTTATATAATCACCAATGTGTATGGACCGCAAAGATTGGAAGGTAAACTAAAGTTTCTTGACTCTCCGGAAGAGCTAAGGAATAGACAAGCAGGTAAGCCTTGGATATTGGGAGGAGATTTTAATATGATTAAATCACTTTCAAAGAAAAAAGGTGGAATCAGAATTCAAAGCCAAGACTCTCTGAGATTTCAGTCTTTCACAGACATCATGAAGTTAGTGGACATTACAACTAGTAATGGAATTTTTACTTGGAACAACAAAAGACGAGGAGTGTCTTAGGTGGCTTCAAAACTAGACAGATTCATGATATCTAAGGATCTTATGCTCGATAATTAGGAAATCTCAGCAAGAATCCTACGCTTTAGAGGATCTGACCAATGGCCGATTTATCTGGAGGTGCAAAGTATTGGTACTCCAACAAATAGACCTTTTCTCTTTGAAAACATCTACCTCTCTCATCCAGATTTCAATAGCAATATTGCTAAATGGTCGGCAGAATATTTGAATATCCAAGGCACCAATATGTTCCTTCTTCAAAAAAGACTAAAACACATTAAGCTTAAGCTCAAGGAATGGAACAAGAAGGAACATGGCAACATTTTTGCAGCCAAAAAAGTAGTATAAGGAAAAATGCAGGAACTCAACAAGCCCTTATCACAGATGGCTTTGATGAAATCAGGAATGAGAAGGTCACCAAATACTGTCAAGAATGGGAGGAATTGTGCAAAGAAGAGGACATATTTTGGAGGAAAAAATAAAGGGTTCAATGGCTCAAAGAGGGGGAAAGAAATACTAGCTTCTTCCATATATCCACAATGGCGAGTAGAGTTCATAACAGAGCTTCAGTAATCAAGGATGAGGAAGGTATTCTTCACAACTCTCATGCTGAAATTGAAAAAGCTCTGGTCAACCACTTTTAAGAAATGGCCAAAGAAACGTGTTATAACAGAGAGAACTCCATAAGAAATTTCACAAGACACATTCCTAGGCTGGTATCCAATGAGGACAATTTCAATCTCAACAAGCCAGTAACCGAAGAGGAAGTCAGCAAGGTGCTCAAAGAGTTGCAAAATGGTAAAGCACCAGGACCAGATGGTTTCAATGTTGATTTCTTCAAAGCATGCTGGAGCATTGTTAAAGGGGATATTTTAAATGTGGTAGAAGACTCCAGGATGAATAAAACTATTCTAAAATCTCTGAACACTTCTTTCAATGCTCTTATCCCCAAGGAGGAGACTGCTCAGACCCCGGACAAGTTTAGACCAATAGCTTTATGTAATGTGGTCTACAAGATAATATCAAAAGTGGTGGCCAACAAACTAAAACCTCTCCTTGCATCTCTGGTTTCTGTGCAACAAGCTGTTTATGTGGAAGGAAGGCAAATTCTCAACAATATTATTCAAGCTCATGAGGTGGTTCATTCTCTGACTATCAACCGAAAGGCTGGCATGATAATGCAGTTGGACATTGCTAAAGCCTATGATAAACTAATTTGGAACTATATCAGGAAAATGCTTATTGCCTTTGGCTTTGATCACAACTGGGTAAGATGGATCATGGTCCTGGTTACTTCCTCAAGTTTCTCTATTCTAATCAATGGATCTCCCTCTGAAACATTTCTTTCCTCAAGAGGCCTCAGAAAGGGGGACCCACTCTCTCCTTTCCTTTTCATCCTTATGATGGAAGGACTGGGTCGATCTATCAATCATGCCAAAGCAGTTGGAAAGATCAAAGGTCTCCAACTTACTGACAGGGGCCAGGCGTGGATGCATCAACAATTTGAGGATGACACGATGCTGCAAGGTATCCCTACCGCCAAAGAAGCTCATGCATTCAAACAAATCCTAAATGAATTTTCCAAGGCTTTAGGTATGGAAGTTAATGTCACCAAATCCAAGATCTTTTTCTTCAATACTAATATTGCCATTCAAAAGATCATTGCCAGAATTCTGGGCTTTCGAAGAGATTCTCTTCCCTCTAGATTTTTTGGGATACCCCTTACTTCTAAGCCGCTACACAAAAGCATCTAGGAGCCAATTATTAACAAATTGCAAGACAAAATCAGAAAATGGACGTTTAGATCCTTAAACTTGGCAGGCAAACTAGTTCTCACAAAGGCTGTTCTACACGATATCCCAGATTTTATGCTTTTGGTTCTCCCAGCTGCCAAAGGAGTTCTACAGCTTATCATAAGCATTCAAAGAAAATTCCTTTGGGGAGAGGGGGAAGCAAAGGGAAAATGGACCTTGGTAGCTTGGGAAAAAATCTACATACCCAGAAATTATGGAGGACTAGGATTAGATGATCCTAAAATTCTAAGCAAAGCTTTAGGGGCTAAATTATGGTGGTGATGGCTAAAAGAACCAAAGGCTCAATGGGTTACAATCTGGAAAGAAAAAATATGCCAGTTCATGGCCCAGTGAGGATCACATAAGAATGGATGGTAATATCAAGGCATCAAACATATGGAACAAGGCCTGGGACAATAGATTTCTAGTTCAACAGAATGGCTTCTGGGAAACTAGAGAGGGAAACTTAACTCTATTTTGGGAGGACAGATGGCAATAGGAACCCATTATATTAAAAGAAGAATTAAAGGAAGTAAAGGCAGAGACAAACGCTAAAGGATTAATCAAAGTTAAGGATTTTTGGGATCGAACCAACAATGCAGGAAATTGGAGACAATGGAGAAATTTAGATATCAGAGATGAACATCCCATAAAAGACAAAGCTAATGTTATAATGCAAGAGTTAGAGAGAACGAAAATTTTAGCTTCTGAAGGGAACGACCAACTAAGATGGGGCAATAACAATGAGGGTACTACAATCTTAAGGAGGAAAAAACAATTATCCTTGGTTTGGCTTCCCAAGCTCCGGATAAAGCTTGGAAAAGACTTTGGAGATAAGAAGGGTGGATGAAAATTAAATTGTTCACTTGGCTGGTGCAACACAGGAAATTTTTGACTTGGGACAATATTAGGAAAACAAATTATGGGGCCCTCCAGATGCCAGCTTTGTGAAATGCAAGAGGAAACAATGGAGCATATCCTCAACAACTGCTCCTTTCCCTCCAAGCTGTGCGATTCTTTTGCCTCCATGTTCCAGCAATCGGACAGAGACCTGGGAAGCATCACCAACACCCTGAACAATTGAAGAAGCAATTTCACAAATAACGAGGTTCTTAGCACTGCCTGGGCTGTAACTCTAGGCTTCATAATCCGGAACAAGTGGAAACAAAGGAATAATAGGATTTTCAAGGAGGAGAAAAAACCGCCCCTGTACCTTCATAATGAGATCCTAAAACAACTACAGGAGACTGTAAGCTCCATTGTCTGGAATCTTCCTGTGAATCCTCCCTCGGCTTCTGAGTGGAGGATTCTCTGCCAGCGTGGTCTACAAAGGTTGATTCCTCAAAGCCTGGGAGGGAATAATCTATTCAAAGACTCAGAGTTTGAATTTCGATAGCCTCCTCCCAAAGGATTTTTAAAGTTCAACATTGACGGAGCCTCAAAGGGCAACCCGGGTCCTTTGGGTCATGGCGGAGTTCTCAAGGATGAAAAAGGGAACATCTTGTTTATTTTCCTTGGCCATCTTGGAAAAGACACCAACAATGTGGTAGAAATTACGGCTATGGAACATTGTTTAGAATAATTGCTTCTAGATAATCAACACAATGTGATTGTGGAAGCAGATTCTGAGTTAACCATAAACTTAGTCAAGAAGATCAGCTGGGTAACTGCTCTGGAAAAATTCTTGAAGAACTAGAGACTAAATCAGATATTTCAAAGGATCCACAATTGTTGTGGGGAAAAATGCCTATGCAGGACAATCCTATCCACCTAAGGTGTGATAGCGCCTTAACAACAAACGGATATAGCTATTGTGATTTCTTCCTTTATGAAATGTGAAAGAGGGGAGATCGGCAGACTTACCGTTGTCTTGCGGCTGTCCCTCAAACTAGATCCTCTTCTCTTTGTGTATCCATAGCTACTTGCCTCCTCGCTTGATCAAGAGAACAGCTACTTGAATCCCACGAGATCACAAGAGAACAGCTACTTGTGACAAGATAACAGCTACTTGCGACAAGAGAAGAACACAATACAAAGGCAAATATACATATTCATAAATGATTCAGGATTAGAAGTAAATCAAATATACTAATGCAATCATACAAAATACACCAGCATATAGGAAAGAATCAAGATAGCTTTATTGAAAGTAACAGGATTCAGGAAGAGATACAACCCATAGGGCTCCAACCCAGCATCTCCTTCCCAGCAGAATGGAATTCCTTCTTTAGCTCCTTTCAAAGCATAACACACCCAATGTTTCTAGCCACAAACCAACAACAATTCTTTGCAAATACCAAATTCCAGCCTCCCTTGACCTCATGGAGAGAGATCTATATATAGGAGTTTTGGAGAGAGGATGAGTCAGCTTGACGCTGGTATAAGACTGACTAGTGTTCTCTCCCACTTCAGTTCTTGAGTCCACTTGGAGGTTCTTGCTTCCACTTGGAGATTTGGAACCTCTTACTCATCACCAGTTGAATTCCCTGATCCAAGTGTCATTTTGGAAGCTTCCTGGGCATTGACACCTTGAGAAATGAGCATGCCACTTGTCCAGTTACACTCACCGCAGGTAGCCTTTGTTGCAGTTGACATTCAACGCAGGTAGACAGTGGAGCAGTTGACATTCAACGCAGATGCTCAGTGGAGCAGTTGACATGATCCAGAATTGCCTTGTTTTTGAGTGTTTTCAGGTGGAGAACTTTTGTGAAGTGCTGTGGTTTGCTGGCCTTGTTCCTCTAGGGGTAGGAACAACATGTTTAGGGACTTTGGATCCCTTGATTATTGACATTTCATGCTCAGTGATGCAAGGCACAAAAATTTCTATAACAGTTGCCCTCTAAAGTATGAGGCCGTTTATCGGGTGAAATGCTTTATCCAGGAGGGTCCGAAGTTCATCCATCTGCTTGGAGGAGACCTGTAATAAAATACAATACAATACATTATGATTCATACTGCTTTCATGATCTAGCTGAGGCGGGCATTCCCATGCTCAGCTTTATAAATTCATTTTTGTACATAGAACAGACGATCGTCTGATGGTAGACTGATAATTTTGGTGAAATTATCATCCTTTGAGTAGGATGATCATCTGCTGCAATGATGTACATGTCAAATGTCTTTATTTTTCCTGAATAGATATCGTAGCCCAGATGGATGAAACTAGATCCGGGTTCTTCAAACTCATTCGATCTTCACTCTAAGTACAAGTTGATCCATGTGAGAATTGCGCTGAAGTCGAACATGGAAAGGCATCGCTTGATTACCGGTCAATGATGTAAACCGTTAACAAGCGCGAGAGGAATCACCGATAATGATAATGGCCCTCAAGGTACTCCAGTACAATTCACGTGGTGTGAATAAAGGACTTGGCATCGAACACCACGCAAAATCTTCTGGTCGAAGGTCATTGATTTATACCTGTCGCCGGAAGTGAGAAACTTGCCATTGAGGCATGCAAGCTTCAAAGTACTGAAGGGGTTGTTCCTAGATCAACTCCTTGGATAATGAGCTGATGTCGACAAGGAGCGATCCGTCAAAGGAGGGCCTTAATGAATCCCACATCAGTGACACGGAACGGAGCTAATGATTTTAATGGAGGTGAAAACAATTTGTGACATATGATTCAAGGTGGCGGTCATGAATGGATGAAGGATAATGTATGGCAGTGGATGGGACCTGGTTGACTCTTTCTGAACGACTTCTCTTGAACATATGGCGACACTGATGCGATGGATCGGTAGCATTACCCGAAATATGTATGGTATGGCAAGACCATGGTGATGTGACTGGTGAATGAAACAACCCAACCCGATTGTGGTACGAAGAAAAAGTGTCATGTTCAAGAGCGACCTGCTACCATCAAAGTTTTCTTGAATTTTCCCAATTTTTCCCTAGTCATTGCTGACTAGTACCTCTTTATTTTTGTCAAGCTTGAGGAGGATAACATATGCTTGTTCTATAACCTGCCCTTCGGGCAAGCCCATCACTATGTTTTAACGAGCCTAGCGATAGGGAAACTCGTTCTCGTCTAAAGACAAGTTTGTCGCTATTTATCATTTTAACGAGTCTAACGACAAGGATAACTCGATCCTTTTCATTTTTAGAGAGTCTGAAAAGGTACATAAAGTTAACTCCAAAATTCCTCTTTTCATCATCTAATCCCTTAAGTCCGAAAAAGTATAAAACAATACAAAAGGGATGAGTTTTCGATATCTTTAACGAGCCGAACAAAACAAGCGCTCGATCTTTTTGTGCAATAATCCCTCAGGTCCAAAAAGATTAAAATCTAGAGGAGGGATAGCTCTTCCTGTCCTTTTTAACGAGCTGGAAGGCCAAAACTCGGCAATCTTTTCATATTTTACGAGTCAGTTGAAAAGAGCTTAAAGAAGACTCGTCTTTTGAGGAATGAGTGATAAACAGGGATAGCAACTGATTCCAGGTACAGGTTGGAATTTTCCAATCACGGCAGTGTCACAAGGATGGCTAGGTGAAATCACTCTTCGCAGCTGTTCCTCAAAATGGGTAAACAATCATATGGAGGTGAACGATCAGCCAAATGGAAAGTGGAGGTGGCAGGTGCAAACACGACCAAGGCTTTTATGGCTGATAAATTTACGATCACAGTGGTTATTTACCGGGATAGGTTCATTTTTTAGTTAAAAATGAGCTTAAACTCTGGAGGAAACATTGCTCACTGCTTACATTTATTTTTTAACGAGCATGAAGACCGCGTTAAAACTGCTCGGATCTTGCGTTTATTTTTTAACGAGCATGAACTTTATGCTAAAACTGCTCGATGATAAGTTTGCATGCCCCCAGCATAATAACGCAAATCGAGGTGCATGCCCCCCAAGCTTCATTGCATTCAACTTGGTGGTTGGAATGAAGGTTTACCTTTGAGAAAGGGGATTTGTTTCATTTTTTAATGAGGTTGACACAAGATAAGAACCGTCCTCGGCGTCCAAATCCATTACATGTAGAAGGTTTCATATTCCACTGTGGCCACTTCTGCCAGATTACTTGGAGGCGGTAGGGCAAAAGTACCCATTAAGGCAGGGTCTTTTAGGAGACCTACTCCGATATTTTGGGGCGAATGATTCCTTCCATGGATCATTGGAATGCTTCCCGTAACTTGCGAACTGTTGGGGAAAAAAGTTTGTTGGTCAACAATTGTAATTCCTCCTTGGAAGGGAAATGCAATCTTCCTAAAATAGGTCGACACAACAGCTGCCATGGCATATATCCATGGTCTTCCTAGTAGGATGTTGTAATCAAGATTCCCATCGATGACTTCAACATCTATTTCTATCGTTTTTCCCTCTAGTTCAACTTTCAAGTTATTTAGTATACCATATGGGTATATGTCCTTCCGTCAAATGCTTTTAACGTCGTCGCAGACCTCGACAAGGTTGGAGATCCTAAAGTTTTCCAGCAACTCATCGACATAATGCATGTAGATGCCCCCTCATCAATAATTGTTCGATGAACAGTTTTGTTGAGGGCTTTCACTTGAATAAGGAAAGCTAGTTGAGTTGGTACCTGAGGGTCATATCCTTTATGATCAAAGGCCACAAGATTGGAATCCATTGGGTCAATTCCACCTATTGCTGATAATAGAGCTTGCTCTTGGGAGAAGCAATTTTGCGGTACCTCAAGTGTCGACATAACGGACGGCGATTGGGCCAGGTCCTCTATCTGTGTTATTTTCGCACAACGATTAAATGTCGATTTGTGTACTGCTCCCTTTTGCGACTTTATCATTGGCTCAGGGACGATGGGTGGCACAACTTCGGTCAAAGTTGTTGTCGAACTACTAGGTTGTTCATTAGCCTTGTTGTTCGACAGCTTTGGATTCCTGTAATCCTTATTCCTCGTCAAAGCATCATTTGCTGCTTTGATACAGACAACATAAGCACTTGGGATCGGGAAGCATTTTGATTAGCAACCAGCTC
Organism: Pinus tabuliformis; assembly: GCA_031772625.1. NCBI lineage: Eukaryota > Viridiplantae > Streptophyta > Pinopsida > Pinales > Pinaceae > Pinus > Pinus tabuliformis. The sequence goes on along the minus strand of CM062818.1, from coordinate 261,444,880 downwards.
GGTTCTCGGGCTTGGAAACGGATCAGTCAACACAGCTGAGGTTTTCAAACTCTTAAAGAATCTTTTAAGCTCATCTTTGTATGGACAATCTGCTGTCCAATGATCCTCATCGCATATATGACACCCCGTAGGGGGTTTCCTTTTTCTCCCTTTCTTTTTCTTTTTGCCCCTTGGTTGCTTCAGTTGTTTGCCCTTGTTGTCCAACACGGCACTTACTTCTGAGGCAAGAAGTTCCTCATTTGTATTTTGACCGGAAATCTTACGGGCCTTTTTAGATACAGCCTTTATCGATTTCATGTCTGTTGTGCCAATCACGCCATCGCCGGCATGAGAGTCACTATTTGATTTAGGAGGAGGAGGAATTGAAAGTTCCGGTCTAGGGGCGTCAGGTATTTTATCATAGAGCGTGCCGGATTGAGTATATACTAAGTCTAGATATTGTGCACGAGCAATAACTTGCTCCTCCGTTACGGCTCCCCCCTTGGCCACATCTTCCGTTATGGCAGGAAGTAACGACTTTATAAACCATTCAGCTAATAGCTGATCTGGAACGTAAGTCTTTACCATCCTGTGACGACGACGCCACTCATGTATATGATCGGATATATGTGTGGCCGTCGTCTGCTTGAAGTTGGTTAAGATTTCCGTTCCAGTTTCATACCTTATCGGTAATTCAAAATGGGTTAAGAAAGTCGTGGCTAGGGAACTGAAATTGTCGAAAGAGGCTCTAGGTAATTCAATATACCATTTAGCCGCTGGACCCGTCAATGTCCTCTGAAAAAGGCGAAGCCTTATCGAATCATCGTTCAGGGTGTTTGACGAACACCACAGATGAAAAGTCATGACGTGATTCGATGGGTCTTCACCTGAATTTCCATTGAATTTAGGAATGTCCGATGGAAGTTTATGCGGAATCGCTGGCCACCAAGGGGCATAAGCAATTGGATCATTCGTCAGCCAGTTTAGATCTGGTAATTCTAGAGTTGCTACAAAGGGAAACTGTTGATTCAGGTTAGGCGGAGCATACCCAGGATAAGATGGAATCGCCTGAGCAGTGGGTCTTTGCATACCAGCATAATGTATTTGATGCTGACAACTTTGACAAGTTTGATGGGCATAACCGTTATTATATGGTTGCCCATTACTTGCAAAGACTTGTTGCTCGGGTCCTTGATATGATTGTTGGAATTGCGGTTGTTGAGTTTGAACCAGCTCTGGTTGTTGGACCATTTGCTGTTGTCCAATACTGGATGATTGACCAAGATGAGGAGTCATAGTACTTGTTTGAGCCTGAGTCGCTCCAGATAAGGAGGCACTAACCGGAGGTTGTGATTGAGTTGTCGAGACAAGAGGCTGTTGTATGGCAACCTGAGAAACTTGGGGTTGACATACAACAGGTAGCGCTTGTACTTGCGACGCAATCAACATACCAGGTATAGTGGGAACATTCGACACAGGGTGGACTGGTTGCATTGAATATGCAACCCTTGGTTGCTGAGGCATTATTGGTACCCATCCGCTGGATGTAATTCCAGTTTGACCTGAACTTTGTTGTAAACTCCCATATGGTTGTTCTCCGTGGGGGAACAATGAAAAGGCATACTGCCCTCCATATGGTGGCAATCTAGTGCTTAAAGGGTAGATTGGCCTTTGAAGACACATTGGATCAAGTTGTTGAGTTTCAACATAAGAAATACCAGATGATAATTCGGATGAAGAAATAGGAACTAACCATGTCGTCGAAACAATCTCTGATTGGACTCCAGCTTGTTGTTGACAATTTGCCGGGACAGATGGTATACCAGCAAACATCGTTGGAGTAGCAGCAGGAGGCTCTGCCGCTGCTGTGTCGGATGACACAGTCCTGGATGTCGACGGTTGTTCAGACATATCTAGTCTATCCAAAAGATTTTCTAGCGATTCTACAAGAACTTACGATGAAAAGAGACTAATTTCGAAGATCAACGAGGGAATGGTGATGATTATTCCATTTAAAATAAATTTTAATGACGCTTGGACACAACTTGCTTTTTCAATTTTAAAGAGTCGAGAAAAAGCTAAAGATGACTCTAGTCTCCTTCGATGTTTTAACGAGCCCGAAGTGACAAATGCTCGGATGGACTTTTTCCGTTATAGAGTCTGAAAAAGGCCAAAAGGAACTGCTCTGGAGTTCTAGGCAGAGGGTGTGCCAAACTTTTCGCAAAACCGCAGAATACTTTTTAAGGTACGGGCGGTCGATCTTCGTGAATGCTGTGTTCACTGCATTGCGATCAGTAGGGCGGCCGACACGGCTTCCTAAGGATAAAGTATATATGCCTATAGGGGTCTCCCAATATATACGCGACGGTACGTGGGAGCACAATCCGTACTAGTGCTATCGTCCCTCACGAGGAATCACCCACCTTCCACGAGATCGACAGTCACTAGGCTTAACGATGCCGGAACACGTCTCTAGCCTAGACCTCTATGTTGTGCGTTATGTTGCAAAGCGTTGTTAGGTTCATTCAGTTTATTTTAAGTTGATCTTTTTAGAAGTTTGTCTTTCAGGATCACCACGAGATGTATGGTACAATTCCTAAATGCAGTCTAAGATGATAAGCAAGCTTTATTATCTTTTCAACTTTGAAAATCCTAGCTACTAAGGGAAAAGAGAGCGACTATCTTTTCTCAAAGAGCAATCAGCACACTCTAATGCACTCTTCCTAAACCAAGCATGGAAACTTATCAAAATGCAAATGCACAATGCAGGTGTTTGTTTTCCACTTTCTTAGTATAAATGCCTACAAAGAAAGCTTTTTGTACAATTTTGAATTTGCTTTTAAATGACTGAAACAAACAAGTTTACTTTTTCCAAAATCAACAAGGGTAGAAGAGATTACAATCACTTTGCGATTTTCGAAATGAATACTTGTTTTGACATTGAAAAGTGACAAATTCAAACCAATAAGCAAAAGCAAATGTATAATCAAACTGCAAACAGCCAATGAACTCTCTCCTAAGATCACAATCAATCAATCAATCAAATATGAATCAAGGGCTATAGGATGATTACTTTACTCATGCAAAGGAAAACTGTAAATGACGCCACAAACACATAAAAACACTTACAGTCTTTTTGTACAAAAATGAGGCAGAATTCAGGCAAAGAAAGAGGGGTTATCAGACTGGTACCTATGCTGGTTAAGGGCTTCAAAAACAGAGATCAAAACAGGGCAAAAGACAGCAGAGAACCCCAGCTGCACAAGGCAAAACTGGTTCAGCGCAACCTCAACATTGTGGTTTTGACATTCAGTGCAGGTAGCCTTCACAGGACCTGCGCTGAAATGCAGAATGCCTTCACAGCAGTCGCGCTGAAGGAGAAACTCTCGTTTCTCTTGGATTCTGGGCCATAAAATGCTCAAAAATCAACAGTTTCAAGCCAAATCAGAAACACAAGCAAGGTATAAACAGAGGGATACTTTGATAGGGTACTAAAGACTATCACAAGGATCATCAAATCATTTGTGGATCTAGTTTAGATCATAGACAAGTCCAACAAACTGGATCAAAGCAGCAACTTTTACTTTGCATCCGGGAAAGATGCAGTCCAATAGTTGCTGTCAAGTCTATGAAGTAAACAAATGATGGAAACACAAATGAAATGAATAAACAAGTTCTCCCCAGTGGAGTCGCCAATTTGTTGTGGGGAAAAATGCCTATGCAGGACAATCCTATCCACCTAAGGTGTGACAGCGCCTTAGCAACAAACGAATACAGCTATTGTGATTTCTTCCTTTATGAAATGTGAAAGAGGGGAGATCGGCAGACTTACCGTTCTCTTGCGGTTGTCCCTCGAACTAGATCCTCTTCTCTTTGTGTATCCACAGCTACTTGCCTCCTCGCTTGATCAAGAGAACAGCTACTTGAATCCCACGAGATCACAAGAGAACAGGTACCTGTGACAAGAGAACAGCTACTTGCGACAAGAGAAGAACACAATACAAAGTCAAATATACATATTCATAAATGATTCAGGATTAGAAGTAAATCAAATATACTAATGCAATCATACAAAATACACCAGCATATAGGAAAGAATCAAGATAGCTTTATTGAAAGTAACAGGATTCAGGAAGAGATACAACCCATAGGGCTCCAACCCAGCATCTCCTTCCCAGCAGAATGGAATTCCTTCTTCAGCTCCTTTCAAAGCATAACACACCCAATGTTTATAGCCACAAACCAACAACAATTCTTTGCAAATACCAAATTCCAGCCTCCCTTGACCTCATGGAGAGAGATCTATATATAGGAGTTTTGGAGAGAGGATGAGTCAGCTTGAGGCTGGTATAAGACTGACTAGTGTCCTCTCCCACTTCAGTTCTTGAGTCCACTTGGAGGTTCTTGCTTCCACTTGGAGATTTGGAACCTCTTACTCATCACCAGTCGAATTCCCTGATCCAAGTGTCATTTTGGAAGCTTCCTGGGCATTGACACCTTGAGAAATGAGCCTGCCACTTGTCCAGTTACACTCAGCGCAGGTAGCCTTTGTTGCAGTTGACATTCAACGCAGGTAGACAGTGGAGCAGTTGACATTCAGCGCAGATGCTCAGTGGAGCAGTTGACATGATCCAAAATTGCCTTGTTTTTGAGTGTTCTCAGGTGGAGAACTTTTGTGAAGTGCTGTGGTTTGCTGGCCTTGTTCCTCTAGGGGTAGGAACAACATGTTTAGGGACTTTGGATCCCTTGATTATTGACATTTCATGCTCAGTGATGCAAGGCACAAAAATGTCTATAACAACAACCACCTTCAAGGCCTCTGTACCATCACCTTCAAACATGTTCGAAGGACGGCCAACAAACTGGCGGACCTCCTAGCCAATCAAGGAGTGAATTGCGTAGAGAAAAAGTTTGCAACGAATTGGCAATAGCTAACTGGTTTGGTTCAGGCAAAACGCCATGATCAAGTCGAAGAAGATAGGTTGATGTTCAGAAAGAAGACCCTAGAAAGTAATACTGACAACCCAGAGGCGGCATAAGCAAAGAAATGGACTCTTTAAGTTTTACAGGGTTTAGCATACTTTGGCGGTCTATTGGTTGCAGAAGCAGGTTCACACATAGCCTCTGGGACGACAAAGCGGATAGCTCTTCTATCAGGGTTTCAGTTAGACCAACCAAGGCATCTTCTCTCATTATCTTCGACAAGCTGGTTTGGTGTGTGGATGGGAGTAGAGGCCTCTTGACGCCCCTGACTTTCCACATTCCAGTATCCCGGGTGGTTTTTTCTAGCCCCATGCGTGATAAGTGGTATCCTTCTCTTTGCAGCGATCACAATCACTGTTGGACGCGTGGCAACAGGACGATTTGAAAAACCGTTGTGATCGCACGCTAAAGGGTGGCATGTTCGGTTCCGTGATTTCCATCTCCGCCGTTGGATTTGCCGATGAAGATCTATGGTCACTGTTCATCGTGCATGTTTATGGGGCCCTGATGTTTAGGGCAGACTGTCGGACTATTTTATTGTTTTTCTTTTTTAGTTTTATGTTACGAGAACCAGGCCTGTCTAATTTCAACTGAGCACTTTAGGTGGCTCTCTTCCCCTGTTTGTAATCCTTTGGTTTTGGTTGATTTTTTCTCCACACGATGGGTTGAATTCACCTTGGTTTGGGGCCCACTCTGTTCGTGGGGGTGTGTAAATATGTAAATCAATTTTGAATTAATGAAAGGATCATCTCTTGCACTAGAAAGAAAAGAAAAGATGTTGTTGAAGATGTTGATAGAGATTCAAGTAAAAAAGTTGAATCCCCATTCGGTATGTATATATATGTCATGTGTATTATTGAAATTATACATATTTATTAGTTTCAATTTCATTGAAACTCTATTTTTTAATTTAATTATTTAATGTATATTTATACCCATTTACATTAAATTCTCATATGTATAGATGAAATCCATATCGATTATGAGATGTTAGAAAATCATGACACTGGCACATGTGGAGATAAAAAAGTTAACCATGTTATACAATATCATATTAAGCACATTATCGATAAGTTCATCAAAGATGAAAATGTTACAGTTCAAGTTCAAATATTGAGGTATCTTAAAATCAAATAAATGAAAAGTGTTGGAAAAGGTAACCATGTTTGGTCTTCAATAATGAACTTGAGTGATTATGTAATGTACTTGTCAAAAGAATAAAGAATCTTTTATTCGTTTTTTGTAACAATGATTATTGAAGTATGGGTTTCATGCTTGGATCATCATTATAGTAATCAAAGTCCCCATTGTGAACTCCTAAGATTAATATTTAGTTTATAAAGTCATTGTATATTCGAAGAGATGGTTCTTGGGCTTTCGAATAATGTAAAAAGGTTTTGTATCAAGTCAAATATGAATTGTGTCTCTTCCAAATCAGGTCAGCCTAAGGATGATCATGTTGGTCTAATGACTTCTATTCAACCCACTAGAAGCCTCTATATTGAAGGAGGTCGAAGTCATTTGAAGGACTTTCTCTCAAGCAAGTTTGTTATCTCAAGAAAAGCTTGACATGTGCGAAGGTTATTGCTAGGAGGACGGGAGAAGTGCGAGTTTGAGGGAGTCTCTATAGAAGAAGAACATCAAACTTTTGGTGCCTCTCTCTCTCTCTTTGTTTTGTAGTCTAGGTTGGGAGATTAATGTCTCCTAAATATTTCAATGTTGTCCTAAGTTGCATGTTGCAAGAAGGTACTGCCTAGTTGAAGTTGCTGGAAGGGGTCGAAGATCTGGGAGGCTGACATGGTGTGGAGTGAAAGTTTGGTCTTGGTATAGGGTTAAGAGTCTCAAAGAATACAATTGAAAGGAAGAATTAGCTTGACTAGGTTTTCCCATGGAGGGGAATTTTTCCACGCATGTCTATATCTTGTGTCTCTCATTTTGTGATCTTCATTAGAGGAAATTTCAACCTAAAACTACCCATGAAATTTCACATAATTTCCATGTCATACTATGTAAACCAATCAAAATCCTTAAAATTTAAAAAGAGATACACGCCTTAAATAATTTTAAATTGTTTAGTTTTGGTATGTGTGAATATTTTATTATCAATTTGATTATCGATGAAATATTTTATTAATATTATTTACCTACCATACCCATATGAATTATAATATCGAAAAAAATATTAATGCAATGCAAATCTTGATATTAGTAAAAAAATATAAATTAAAAGAGCAAGATGATTTGACATTAATAGCCATGCGCCAAAAAATACCAAACAAAATAATATTTGCCAATTATTTTCTTAGAAACAAGTAATTTCGAAAAAATAATAACATTTATCAATTATTTTCTTTAAAAAATAGTAATATTTATCTATTTTTTTAAATAGAAACATTTACAATTTTTTTTTCTTTGAAATATTATGAATTAATAATATTTTTGATCACCACGAAACCATATATTATTTTCAAATTGGCGAGGAAAAAGTTTATTTTCAAAATCATGTATATTATTTTCACCAAAAAATATTTTTCATTTTATGTTGTGTGATTCAGATCACTTTTTCGGCAAAAGTTTATTTTCAGTGCAATTTTTTTTTCCAGTTTATGGTATGCAATTGAGATCACTATTTGAAACAATAGTTTATTTTCAATCTCATGTTTATTAATTTTGCAAAAAAAAAAATTGATTTTGGGGTCTGGAATTCGGATCACTATTTCGGTAAAATAAATTTTTTATTTTCATTGTATGGTACGGAGATCAACATTTAGGAAAAATTATGTTTTCTAAAAGGAAAATACGTTGGAAATTAGGATGTATTCAAACCCTAGTTTCAGCTGCAGAAAGTTAAATCCCAAATTCATTTGATCAACATCAAATTGAGGAGTGAAGTCCCAACAAGAATTTTATGGAAAATCAACCTATTATATATTTTATTTTCAGTTCTGGCACACAATAAGGCATTTGGAGAATTTTGTGCAAAGCGTCTAGTACAGACCATCACATACATTAGGCTACCGACTCCACTTGCATATGGAACACGAGACATGTCCTCTTCCTGTTCTTCTATCTTGGGACATTGTTCAATAGATAAATTTACACCTACAGGAATATGAACCTTCACTGATTTATTATCCTTCATATTAAACCTCTGCAATATTGTCTCGACATACTTCCTCTGGATTAACCAGAGCTTCCTGTTTGTCAATCTCTTTTAATTTCCATGCCCAAAATATAGTTTGCAGCACCAAGATCTTTCATGTCGAATTTGGAGGACAAATGGGTCTTGAAATCCTGGATAATTTCTTTGTCATTTCCAACCAGCAACATATCATCGATATACAAAACCAGATAAATAGCATGGTCACCAATTAATTTAAAATACACACAATGATATTCTTTACTTTTGGTGAAGCCAAGTCCCCGTATAAATGTATCAAATTTCTAATACCACATCCTTGGTGACTACTTTAAACCATACATAGACCTATTTAACTTGCATACTAGTTCTTTCTTACCCTTCACCACAAAACCTTCAGGTTGCTTCATGTATATCTCCTCTTCCAGGTCCCCGGGAAGAAATGTTGTCTTCACAACAATCTATTCTACCTCAAAATCAAAAGTAGCAGCAACAGGTAGAAGTAATCTAATAGAAGTTGCCCTGGCAACAGGAGAAAAATATCACCAAAATGGGTTCCTGACACCTGGGAATAACCTTTTTCTACCAACCGATCTTTGTATTTCTCCACCTTTCCTTCTGCATTTGTCTTCTTCTTGAACATGCATTTGCTACCAATGGGTTTCCTTCCACCCAGAAACCCCACTAGATCCCATGCCTCATTTTTGTGCAAAGATGCCATTCATCAACCATGGCCTCTTTCGATAGTTTTCCATCCTCTAAATCTACTTCTTCCTTCACAGTTTTGGGATCTTCATCAGTAATAGATGAAGCAAAATTTGAATAGAAAGCAGATGGAAGATACCTTTTTGGCTGCCTTCTTTCTCAAACTGATCTTCTCACAGCCAAATTTTGTGGCTCTTCATCTTCTGATTCCTCCTCTATTGTAGAGTCTGAATCTTCCTCATTAAGCTCAAACTCTATCTTCTCAGGTTCCTTTGGTTGGATTTCATTTTTAATAATGTATTTCACCTCTCTGAACACCACATCTCGGTTGTACACAACCTTCCTTGTTATTGGGTTCCAAATCTTATAACCCTTTAAGCCATCCTTATACCCAATAAAGATGCACTTTTCTGATTTACTATCCAAGTTGGTTATTTTCTCCTTTGGAACATGTACATATGCATCACATCCAAATACCCTCAGATGTGAAAGAGAGGGTTTCTTACCAGTCCATACCTCTTATGGAGTCTTATCCTCCAACACTGATGAAGGTGATCTGTTGACCAGGTAACATGTGGTCTCCACTGCCTCTACCTAGAATTCCTGTCTTAACCCGACACCACTGAGCATGCTTCTTGCCCTTTCCATCAATGTTTTGTTTATTCCTTCTGCAACTCCATATGGAGTAGTATTTTGTCGTGCTATACCACACTTCTTACAAAATTCTTCAAATTCCTTACTGCAAAACTATCCACCATTATCTGTCCTCGACACCTTTATCTTCTTCTATGTCTGGTTTTCCACGAGAGCCTTAAATTCTTTAAACTTGTCAAAGAGTTCAGATTTATTCTTAAGGAAATGTATCCATGTATTCCTTGAGAAGTCATTTATAAATGATACATAGTACACAAACTTACCCAGTGATGGAACCTTCACATGTCCAAATGCATCACCGTGCACAAGTTCTAATTTATGTTTCACCCTCTTACCATTAGAGGAGAAAATCACCTGATTTTTCTTCCCATATACACAATTTTCATAGAAATCAGAATCCAGAGAGCTATTACTCATACCTTCTACAATACCTTTTCCATGAAGTTTTCGAAGGCCCTTCTCTCCAATATGTCCAAGCCTTTGATGCCACAACATGGTCTTCTCTCCAGAGACCACTAGATTTTCTACTCCACTTTCAGGAACCACATAATTGTTGCACCCATCAAAAACAGTGCTACCTTATAGCCTGTACAAAGTTCCCATTCGAACTCCCCACATCATTACCAGTGCCCCCCGAACCATCTTGCAGGTATCATTCTCGAACATTGTTTTCACACCTGCATCATCCAACTTACTTATAGAAATAATATGTTTGGCTAATGCCGGAATATGCAGAACACCCAGAAGTGTTATAACCCTTCTACCTTCCAACTTCAACTTTACTTTTCCACGACCAAATATTCTAGCCTTCTTGTCATCCCCTAAGAAGACATCACCATCATCATATTTCTCATACTCGCAGAACCACTCTCTATGGGGAGTGAAGTGAAAGGATGCACCTAAGTTAATCAACCATGCCTCATTATCTACATGTGTACTTGAAGAGGCCAAGTACACATCCCCACCTTCATCTGATGTGGTTTTGGCCTCTACAGAAGGAGCATTATCAGATCCCCTTCCTTTATCAGGAGCTTTAGATTTACAGTCCCTTTTGTAGTGCCCTTCCTTTCCGCATTTCCAGCACACCACCTTTACGAGTTTTCTTGGAGATTTAGATCTCCCTCTAGATTTAGATCTCCCAATCGATGACTTATTTTTGTTTCTGTTCTGGGACCATCCTCGAACATACAAGGCATCATCATTGTGGCTCTCCATATTTTTCTGTCTCATTTCCTCCATTAGCAAGGATGAGACTATTTCATCAAACTGCAAGGCAGTTGTATTGCTACCTATTGCAATAACCAGACTATCCCACGAATTTGGTAGAGAATACAAAAAATTGATGCACTTATCTTCATCTGAAATTTTAATATCAACAAATAATAACTGACTTACCATAGTATTAAATGTGTTCAGATGCTCTGTCACTGAGTCTCCATCTTTCATCCTCAGATTATATAGCTTTTTCTGTAGGAACAGTTTATTCACCAGAGGATTTACAGTCCATTTTTCAGTTCCCTTCCTTTCCACATTTCCAACACACCACCTTTACAGGTTTTCCTGGAGATTTAGATATCCCTCTAGATTTAGATCTCCCACTCGATGACTTATTTTTGTTTCTATTTTGGGATCGTCCTCGTATAGACAAGGCATCACCATTCTGGCTCTCCATATTTTTCCATCTCATTTCCTCTGTCAGCAAGGATGAGACAATTTCATCAAACTGCAAGGCAGTTGTATTGCTACCTACTGCACTAACCAGACTATCCCATGAATTTGGTAGAGAACACAACAAACTGATGCACATATCTTCATATGAGATTTTAATGTCAACAAATAATAATTGACATACCACAGTATTAAATGTGTTCAGATGCTCTATCACCGAGTCTCCATCTTTCATCCTCAGGTTATACAACATTTTCTGTGGGAACAATTTATTCACCAGAGACTTAGATGTGTTTCCCTATCACTCACTAACACTTCCTAGCACATGTTGGCACACCTTGGCCGCATGACACCCTAGCAATCTAGCATGACTTAGCATTACCCAGCATACCATGTCACTCCCTCCTTAACAAACATGGGACTCACTAACACTCCCTATCACACACTCTTATTCAATCATTTTCCATGCATTTTGACATTGTTCTCCCTTGTGTTTCCTTGACACTCCCTAACACTCAGCACGCATTAGCACACCCTGGCACTTGGCACATCTTTGTATGCTTCCCTATCACTCTAGCATTCCTTTACACTGCCTAACATACCTTGTCACTGCCTCCTTAGCACACCTGGAACTTGTTGACACTTCATTTCCATGCATTCGAAACTAGTTCTCCCTTGTGTTTCCCTGATACTTGGCCCTCATACTCCCTATCATGCGTTCGCACCACACCCTGGCACCTAACACATATTGGCATGCCTTAGAACTTGACTTTTCTTGGCATGCCTATCATGCCTTGGAACTGTCTAACATGTGTTAGTACTTTCTAGCTTTCCCTGGAACACCTTGGTACTCCCTAGCTATCATGCCATCATAGATAACCTTACCTTTTTTGTGACTTGGGAACCAACCAAGTCATTGGAAAAACAATGTTGTGCCCAACCCAAAGTCTTTATTTGTCTAAAACTTCTTTGTCTAGGCCCTTATTGTAACCATAGGATTTCCTCCTACAAGTATTATTCTGACCTTATCCTAACACACTTTATCCTTGAGACACCTGGAATTTGTTGACACTCCTTGGCACACACTCTTATTTGTTCATTTCCATGCATTTTGACCTAGTTCTCCCTTGTGATGTTATGGCACTCCCTAACACTCCTCAACATGCATTTCCACTATCTCACACGCATTAGCATTCCTTTCCATTCCTTGGCATGCCCTAACACTCCTTAGCTATCATTCCCTTACAACTACCCTTACTTTTTTTGGGACTAGGGAACCCAATCAGGTCTTGCCTTGACTACAACAACTTGACCAAGTTACGAATACTACAAATAGACTATGACTTTTTCACTTAAGAATTGACTATAGCTCATCTTAGGCTACTGTGAATATCTTCTTGGAACATTACAATGTTTTATAGTATTATACATCCCTTTACAAAACCCATTTTTCTCTTCTGGGTTAATTTTTCTTGAGTGAACTTTCAAATGGTTGCAAATGATTTTTTTCAAGACCTTATATGAAGTATTGCACAATGACACTAAATGGAACGTATCAAAACCAACAATATCCATTTATTTATGTCATAGTGTAAGACAAGATGTGTTTATCACCTCATCTATAGATGCCCCATTTATTACGAGATTCAATGGATGTTCTATTGTATTTATCCACATAAATGCTTTAAATAACCTCACATTAGCCATGAGTTGTGAGTACAGGGGTGAATGTATGAAACTATTAAAATTACATCATGTTTAACTTCTTTTACATCTTGAGTTTGTTCTCGAGTAAGGTTGATGCATCATCACAAGGGAGCATGACACATTTTTGTGGTGGTGTGATTAAAGTTGTAACACAATTCAAGTGATATACACCTCCAATGTAAATGTCATTATTATATGCTTTTGCGAGGTTATTAGAGAGGTTATTTATAGACAATTCATTAAGTGTACTTGGAATTCATCTTTTCATTGCCTCGACTCTAAGATGGATTTGTACTAGGTACACTTCATGTAAATGAGAGGGGGTGTTAGTGTTTAACCCACATATGCACCAAAGCATTAGATGCTGCTTTTACATTCCCCTTGTTGTGTTTGAAGTGGGTTTACATGAGCATTAAGTTGAAACTAATCATCATGATCTTCCTCTTCTCAATAACATCTACTAGCTTTTCCATATACATGAGATAGAATTATAGGTTCACCTCATATGTAGAAGTCGCATTTATTACGAGATCCCTGTGACATTATATTGTCTCTATAAAGATTTGGATGGTTCATTGTCTACATTCTTTCAATACATGTCTAGCTCTTTTTATGAGGGAGATTCTTGTATTTAGATATTTATATATTGCCTTATGTGACCTTCCCCATTTGAACCCTTTTAAGGGTGTCACCTCCTTCCATGTTGCCTTGCTTACTTAGGGCCGAACTTGACAAACCAAGATTCAAACTTCTTAAACTATCAAATTGGTGAGGTGTCATACCTCATCTTGGCCTTAATGGGACATATTTCTTCAAATAGACTTATGAGGATTTCCCATTGTAAATTCTAGATTGGATGTCATAGAACCTGTTACACCAATTTATATATGGGCTTTTAGAGGAAATTTTAAATTTTCATTGTCATCTCAGCATCTAGAATTATTTTCACATTGATCATTTTCTAGCTGAGGTATATGCATCTGTATGTAACTCATGGATTTATCATTGCCACAATCACACCTTTCCTTGGCCATCTAGGATCCTAGGTGTAGTGAGAGGTTGCTTTAGCTACCACATTTAGATTGATATCTATGATCCATGTGTATATGATATCTTGAATGTGTATTATTTTTATTGTGATCACTTAAGAAATCTACTCTAACTCTTAATGCTTTTCCTATAAATTCTAAGTTGGATTTTTGTTGAGTCTTGAAAATGTCATTCATTTCCATTACACTTTCACTATTATGTCCATTGTATCACCTCCATTTTACCTCCATTTTACTACTATGTCACCACATTCATCCCACTTTCATTATCATTGGGCCACATTTATGTTTTTCCAATCTTTATTAATTCTAAGCCTTTTAAGTGAATTTGTGGTTAAAAATTAGAAAATAATGTGCATATGCTTAAACCTAACAAATGGGTTGAGGTTGTTGACATGTGTAGGTTGAAAGGAGACTTCTAGAAGACCCTTATGTGGCACTCTAAGGCCAAATTCGAATTTGGTTGGAAAGAATCATGGGATCATGAGGATATGTGTCACATCTCCTAATTGTATTGTAACTCTAAGAAGACATGTGTCTTATCAGTTCCTATTTTGATTAGGACTCTAGAGGTAGAGGGAGAGATTCATGGACTATAATTAATGAGATGGCTCTCATCTTTTTGTATAAATAGGAGATCTCTCTCCTTCGTTTGTTAGTTTTTAGTCCCTAGTTCTTAGGTTTGTAGTTCTTCCTTGATGGCTTTTGAAAGCTTTGGAGAACTTTGTTGTACTTTGTACTTTTGAAGAAATTGAATAAAGCTTTGATGTTCTCAACATGGAAGGAGATGTGAAGTAGATGTCATGGAGCATATTAGAATGTAAGGTAGAGTAGATTTCATTTTGTAAATATTGTTTTGTAGAATGTAAGGTAGAGTAGATTTCATTTTGTAAATATTGCTTTGATTTCATTATGTTATTTAATTGCTTTCAAGTTTGATAGATTAGATTTTTCATTCATGCAATTTTAATTCATGCAAGTGGCAGAGGGCCCCTGCACACTAAAGCCTTGTATAGTTGTCATTTAATTCTGCATTTAATTTTGTTATGCTTCTGTATATTAGCTGTACATAAATTGCTTTCAAGTTTGATTGTAGATTAGTGATGCACATAGCCTTTTAATGACTAATGACATGATAGAATCATCTTGTCCTTTTGCTGAAGCAGCAAGGATACTGGGTCTCATAGTCACTAGCTCATTGTTTGGTTGTTGCATTCAAGTTTGATTGTAGATTAGTGATGCACATAGCCTTTTAATGACTAAAGACATGATAGAATCATCTTGTCCTTTTGCTGAAGCAGCAAGGATACTGGGTCTCATAGTCACTAGCTCATTGTTTGGTTATTGCATTTTATTTTGACTGAATTAACTGTATATTTACACTTTTGTTTAAATACTAATTCCATCAATAACATGTTTTAAGTTCTTTTGAAGTGCTAAGTTTTGGAAGTTACCATTAGGGACATAAGGCCTTGTCTTGAAATCTTTATCCATACTTGTCCTTTAAAAGTACTCTTAAGACCTTAGAATAGGATTTCCATTTGCATTAGACGCTTTAGGAAACTAACAAGAACAAAACCCCAAAAACAACATAAACTATAAAACAACGAAGTAAGAGAAAGGTTAACTAAGAACATATGGTGCACCACACTTCGTCAGTTTACGATACTCGGATTGATAATTTATGTAGAGCAATTTAAGACATTAAATTGACTAGACATTTTGGCGCCGTTGCCGGGGAAGTGTAATTAGGAGACCTTATTTCTTACATCTGAAAAAAAATATTAGTAACTCTTGAGTATGCTCTCCTCTTGCACTTTGTGTGATCTGGAGGATCATAAAAATAATTATTATGTAAAAAAAAAAAAAAGGGAGACAAAATAAACTTCAACATTTCAATTGATTCAATAAAAAAAAAAAAAAATGATGAGAAAATGAAACTCAACTGCTTTGATAGGTTCAAATTGTCCAAAATTGTCTCGTTATGCTTTGTAGTGGTCTTCAAAACACTGTATCCTGTTTTAATAAGGTTTTGCAACTTAGCTGCGGAAACTGCCCTGATTCCGCAGCTAGCTGAGAATTCCGCAGCTGTTTCAAGGTTTAGCAGGTTACAGGCATCCAATGAAAAAACCGACCACATGGGCATCTTTAGAATTTTCCCGACATGGATCCTATCCTAGTCACCCAGCTTAGATCGATGAAAAACCAGCATAAGACCTCAGTCAAAGTCATGTTTTTAACATGTTTTTCTTGAAGTATTTGCTGCCTGAAATTGAAAAGCATTAATCCTTTTCATAAAATTTTACAATTTCAGAGAAGAAAAGAGAAGAAAAATAA
The DNA here is from genome assembly GCA_031772625.1 of Pinus tabuliformis. Taxonomy (NCBI): domain Eukaryota; kingdom Viridiplantae; phylum Streptophyta; class Pinopsida; order Pinales; family Pinaceae; genus Pinus; species Pinus tabuliformis. Next base: position 261,428,659 of record CM062818.1, on the reverse strand, counting down.
TCTATGGTTATCCTCAATCCTAGCTTTTCATTGTGGCTTCAATAAGAAAATCTGCCTCCCTGTTCAAGCTTTGGCCTGAAACAAACCTGAAAGAACATTTAAAAAAAAAAAAAAGGTCAAATTGCATGGACTGTTGTGTTAAAATAAAAACTCTGTGTTTTTGGGATTTGGTTGGACTCTTGCTGATATAGCTTTCAAAGAAAGGATATGAAGGATTAACTAGATATCTTGTAGAATATAATAACAATGAGCCAAGGAAAACGATTAATTTTAATGAGTTTGAAATTTTTGAGAAAATAAGAGAAGATGAACTCTGTATGAGAGATTCTGCATTTCAAGAAAACTCATTTAAATTAAGAGTAAAGACATTTGAATCAGCCGGAAATTTTCTAACCAAAGAAGAAACTTCTGAAGTGATCGCTGTCCTTAAGATTTAAAAGGAATTTTGGTAACACAATAAAAAGAAGTAGATTGTTGCAGTCAGGCGTATACCGTACAAATTCTGCGATTGGAAGGCTTGTGAAGAATTTTTTTTAGCATCTCCTTCCCTGACTGATTCATTTGTTATTGACTGCATCTGAAAACAATTTTTCCCCCTCTGAGATTTATCTTAAGGCCGAATGCAAATTCATAAAAGGCAGAACAGCGAGAACAATAAAACTCAGAAAAACGTAATAGCTGAAAAAATGTCTAACTTCAAACGTTCAATTTTCCCAAACAGAGACGAATTTCAAGAAAATAAAACATGGGTTTTTTTGCCAGGTGGGTTAATTAGATAACTCAAAAACCGTTTAAAGAAATTTGTGGCGGTCTGGGAGAAATCTTCGGTTCTTTGGAGCCCATTTTTGTCTGCCGCGCGTGAAAAAAATAGAACTTTCAATTAAATGAGCAGACAGTGATTTAATTCGGCTCTGTGCTGGCACCTACTCTACCTCTCCCACGTCTTCCACCCTTTTCCACCACGTCTTCTGCCCTTTTGTCACCCGTTTGCAATCCAACACATGTTTAATAACAGTCTGAATTGAACACGACACGCTTTGGTTGTGTGAGATAACACGTCTTCTGCCACCCATCTTCCATTTTTAACTCAAACTCGTCCACGTCTCCCACCATGCCTCACAACTTCCGTCTTTTACTCATACTTCATTATGCCAAGGCTAATTCTGTTGTTTCTTTGGTTGAATCCGTGAATGGTTTCTTCAGGCAGTTTCATGTTACGCTGTGTCAAACCTTCTCCATTTCCCGCTAACACTACTGTTATCACTTCACGTGCTTTTGTTGAAAAAGTCAATTCGTCAACACCTTAAATTTCTTTTGGCTGATGGTATAAACTATAAATGTCACACACAAACAATCTGAATCTGTATTCAAGTGATTTGTATTATATGAATATCAAAAGGCATGCGATAATACAAAATCCGTCAGCACACGAGAAAATGCAGCAAAAGAGTAAGTACCATGGTTTGCTCCATATGCCACTACAATTCACAGAGTTCCTACATGCAAACAATGAAGAAAATAACTTGAAACTGATGGTTGACTGTTGTAGCCATTTTCTGCAGCTGATTCAACATTCCGCAGCTAGCTTAACTTTCCGCAGCTGGCTCAACTTTTTGCAGTTGTTTTGTTAAACTCTAGGTTGCAGGTGTCATCAAGCAAAACAAGCCACATGGGTGGCTAGGGGAATGTCAGTACATGGATGGTGTCCTATTCATTTGGTCAAATTTGATGAAAAAGACCCCGGTCAAAAGGAAGTCAAATTGTGTGTTATCACTAAGTCGCCACACTGAGTCGCCACACTAAGTCGCTGCATGTCAAGAAAAAATAATAATTTTGAATCAATGAAATGAATAAGTTATTTGCTCACTTTTCTGAAGGTATTGATTAATTTTGGATTGATGATGAAAAATGAATGGCTAACTTTGTATCCAAGATTTTTAGCTACAGAACTGTGCACATTCCGCAGCTAAAGTCCAATTCCGCAGCTGTTCTCCAATTCCACAGCCAGAAAAACCTCATTGTTCAAATCAGCCTAACTTTTTCATACAAAATCAGATTTTGATGATTTAAGTACCATTGGAAAGATCTCAACAAGATCTACACAATGAGAAATCCATCATTTGAGTTTGAAATGGTAAATAATGAAATAAATTGCTGAAAAGAAGCAACATCAACTTGAGGCACTAATTCTAAATCAAGTATAAATTCTTTTGATTTTTCCTTTGAGAACTTGTTTCATTAATACAAATTCTTAGTTTTGTTTGTAAATATCATAACTAGAGAGATTGGCCATCTCTCTCCTTTGATAATCTTACATTCCATTGTAGAAGAAGTATTAGTTTTTTTGCAGGTTCCAGGAGGAAGGACAAATGACTACAAGAGAATGGTGTCTCTCTAAGAGACCAATTTGTTTCATAAGAGGATGATCAACAACAAAGAGGAAATATGCTGATGCAAAATCAGATCCAAACACTTAAAAAACTTTCAGATACTATTGTCTCCATCACATTCATCCACCACATCCATACTTCATAATAAACCATTCACCTCATTCCACTCCATACTTTCCATTTACATTCACATACACTTTCCATCTCTTTTTGTCCATTCATAACCCAAAAATAAAAGCAAGAGGCTCATTCACATGCTTATTGCCCATTGCTCTTTCTACTCTCCATTGCCATATTCCATTTTCATCTTCCATTTCTTGTCATTTTCATTCCGCAAATAAGCCCTGCTTCAATGCAAATTATTGAGTCCATAGTCCTTTGAGTCTAAGTTCTTTGTAAAAACACCTTGAGGCTTGCATGCCTTAATGGCAAGTTCTCATACTGACAAGCAATGGGAATACATTAATGTCCCTTGTTCGTCAGATCTTCTAGGTGACTCGACTTCAGTAAATTCATTCGTACCTAGCAAGATGTGTTTGGGCATCTTGACTCTCATTGTCATCAATGGTGAGAGTTCTCGTGTTGACTAGTGGCATCCATTAATGGCCACTAAGCCAACAATTTCCTACTATGTTCGACATCAGAACATCTTTTCACATAGTAGGAATTGTGCCAATGAGTTTTGAAGACATGAAGACTATTATTTTCAGCATTTTGGAGCAGATTCAGCAAGTTTTAGTAGAAGCAATAAAAAGTCATCTTATCTCTCTATCCATGAATCCTCTTGTTCAGACACTTGAAGAAGAATATGATCAGAATTTTCAGCCACCACACACACAACTCATCCATTCCAAAGGGTAAGTGAAGGTGCGTCATTTTCTAACTTTTGACCATAGAATTCCATAAAAAGCTAGAATGATAATTGTTGGAAAAACATTTCTCTTCCTCATTTCATAAAATTGCCAATACCATCAGTTGGGGGGGGAATACATTCATATTCATATCTTGCCATGTCCATATCATATTCATGAGCTCACATACTTCCAACATATATTAATTATTACATTGCTATTATGAGCATACAATGGCTTTTGAAAAAATGCTTAAAGGATAAATTGGATACAAACAAAATCATGGTTGTCACACAAGAACCAACCATCATGAAATCCAATAAAGATATACTTTGCAACAATAATCAAAATATCATTATGCAATGTTCAAAGATTAAAATAGAAGGCAACAAAAAAAAAATAACAAAAAATGGTTGTAACACAAGAACCAACCATGTTGCAATTGAAATGAAACACTTTGCAGAAATATGAAGTGATCAAATGATATCATGCAAAGTTAAACCAAAGCTCAAGGATCAAAAGAGTTAATGTAATATATATTGCATGAGGACATGCAATAGCTTCAGTTGGGGGGTATGTTGAGTCTTGAAAATGTCATTCATTTCCATTACACTTTCACTATTATGTCCATTATATCACCTCCATTTTACCTCCATTTTACTACTATGTCACCACATTCATCCCACTTTCATTATCATTGGGCCACATTTATATTTTTCCAATCTTTATTAATTCTAAGCCTTTTAAGTGAATTTGTGGTTAAAAATTAGAAAATAATGTGCATATGCTTATACCTAACAAATGGGTTGAGGTTGTTGACATGTGTAGGTTGAAAGGAGACTTCTAGAAGACCCTTATGTGGTACTCTAAGGCCAAATTCGAATTTGGTTGGAAAGAATCATGGGATCATGAGGATATGTGTCACATCTCCTAATTGTATTGTAACTCTAAGAAGACATGTGTCTTATCAGTTCCTATTTTGATTAGGACTCTAGAGGTAGAGGGAGAGATTCATGGACCATCATTAATGACATGGCTCTCATCTTTTTGTATAAATAGGAGATCTCTCTGCTTCATTTGTTAGTTTTTAGTCCCTAGTTCTTAAGTTTGTCGTTCTTCCTTGATGGCTTTTGAAAGCTTTGGAGAACTTTGTTGTACTTTGTACTTTTGAAGAAATTGAATAAAGCTTTGATGTTCTCAACATGGAAGGAGATGTGAAGTAGATGTCATGGAGCATATTAGAATGTAAGGTAGAGTAGATTTCATTTTGTAAATATTGCTTTGTAGAATGTAAGTTAGAGTAGATTTCATTTTGTAAATATTGCTTTGATTTCATTATGTTATTTAATTGCTTTCAAGTTTGATAGATTAGATTTTTCATTCATGCAATTTTAATTCATGCAAGTGGCAGAGGGTCCCTGCACACTAAAGCCTTGTATAGTTGTCATTTAATTCTGCATTTAATTTTGTTATGCTTCTGTATATTAGCTGTACATAGATTTCTTTCAAGTTTGATTGTAGATTAGTAAGTGATGCACATAGCCTTTTAATGACTAATGACATGATAGAATCATCTTGTCCTTTTGCTGAAGCAGCAAGGATACTGGGTCTCATAGTCACTAGCTCATTGTTTGGTTGTTGCATTCAAGTTTGATTGTAGATTAGTGATGCACATAGCCTTTTAATGACTAAAGACATGATAGAATCATCTTGTCCTTTTGCTGAAGCAGCAAGGATACTGGGTCTCATAGTCACTAGCTCATTGTTTGGTTATTGCATTTTATTTTGACTGAATTAGTTGTATATTTACACTTTTGTTTAAATACTAATTCCATCAATAACATGTTTTAAGTTCTTTTTAAGTGCTAAGTTTTGGAAGTTACCATTAGGGACATAAGGCCTTGTCTTGAAATCTTTATCCATACTTGTCCTTTAAAAGTACTCTTAAGACCTTAGAATAGGATTTCCATTTGCATTAGACACTTTAGGAAACTAACAAGAAAAAAACCCCAAAAACAACATAAACTATAAAACAACGAAGTAAGAGAAAGTTTAACTAAGCACATATGGTGCACCACACTTCGTCAGTTTACGATACCCGGATTGATAATTTATGTAGAGCAATTTAAGACATTAAATTGACTAGACAATTTTCCCATGGTGTTTCATAATGTTACTCAAAGAAGTGTGTCATCTTGATGGTTTGGGAATATACTTGGTGATTTGAGTAGGTGCTACACATCAATATTATTGTACCCCTTATTTCCCTTAGTCAAATTTTATCCCATGTCATTCTATAGGATATTCATTCATTTTCCTTGGGTGAGACCTTTATGATTAAGCATTCATTGATTTGTGGAAAATTATTTCCCCTTTTGTCATTTTTGATGAAAGAAAAGAAAAAAATGAAAGCCAAAATAATTAAAGATACACTAATACGATGTATCTAAGTCTAAACTCAAAGGTTGAAGTGCAAATGCATGTAAATTTTATATCTATGAGTTGTTCCAAACTAATGAAAAACTCATTCCCTAAGTCCTAGATATAAGAAAAAGGTGAAGAAAGGAAAATTAGGCCTGATGAATGGTAACCCATGATAATGAAACCCAAGATCTCAAAATGACAACTGCAACTATTTCTAATTGTTTCCTTTGAACACTAAATGAGTGGTGTGATGAAGGAAGTATCCCAAGTAGAAATCAACTAGTCTTAGATGAATTCCAAATTCTTGAAATATAATAGTGAGAAAGTGTGGCCTTTGGGTAATATCTTGGGAAATAAGCCACATTCTCTAGTTCAAAGAACATCCTTGAATCCCATTTATTTCTTTTTCCACCAACATCAATCTAATAAAACAACGATAAATCCTATTGTTTATGATATAAAATAAGTTTGGGATGATGAGCCACGTTGAATGCATGGAAGCTTGAAATCCCAAATGGAACACAAGTGGGCAGATGTTGCATTTATCTTGAATGTTTATGTAATAAAATTTTGTTGTGAGGGAAATCACACAAAGTAAAGGAGAGAGGACAGGAGTAGGGTTGAACAACAAATGAACCACATAGGCATTGAGAAGAACACCTTGGAGTGAGGAGCTTCCCTTTCATTGAGAATGATTATGTTTACAAAGCTCATCAAATGCATGGATGAGGGTCACATGCTAAGTGTCGTGGGGGAGGGAAAGTAATTAGCACCCTTGGGTGACTCTAATTCAAAGAGTTAGACATCATCCGCATTAGATGTGAGTTCGGATCAATACAATATCACTAATCTACCATTCCATTGATTATTCTCCAAATATGGGCTAAGCGTTTTGTAGCCTTAAGGGTTAGTTTAAGTAGCCATGAGTAGGATGTGAGATATTTCTCCCCATTCTGGTGAGGTTAGATGTTCAATTCTCTTGGTCCTCTAGGGGCAAGATACTTGGATGTTGGGCAGTGATGGTATACCTAAATTACCATCCATCAAAGATGGTGAAGTCTATGGAATTTTCCCATGCATATATATGTGTGTGTGTGTGTGCAAAAGAAGGCCACACAATCACTTGTGGTTTCACCCCATTGACACAATCATTTATGTCACACAAGGCCCAACCTAGTTTGGTAGAAGACTATTGTTGAAGGAAAAACATAGGAACTTGGTGGAGAAGAAGCAAAACTCCTTGTCATTGGAGGGTCATATTTTGATCACATGAAAGACAATCAATTCTTGTGGGAATATTTGGCATTAGGATACAATGTTAGAGGTCTCATTTGTATGAGAGCTCAATAACTTCTTATTGGGAGGTGATACATGGAATAGTGTAGGGATGACATAAACACAATGAGATAACTTAATTGTAAAAACTCTAATATATAATGTAATACACACCTTTTATAAACAAAAATAAATAAATATTTATTATTCTCAATACAAATCTATTATTATTCTAATTTGATTTAAATTAAATCCTTAGATTTATCTACAGATATTATTAATTACACCAAACACATGTTAAAATCAAATAAATTATCACATATAACTAATCATATATAAATAGTTTATCCCTCCAAAAAAAAAAAAAAAATTAGAATTTTATCCCTCCACAAATAACAATAAAAATTAGAAGTGAAAATGATTTACCACTTGACTCTACCCCTATTTACAAAATTGCACCACCATTATCTAACTATGTGTTACCAGGACACAATAGTCAAGAGTGTGAAACAAAACATTTCAAAGCCATTACCTCCATGCATAATCAACTAAGAGTGGGAAACAAAGTGGTTTCAAATTTAAAACATGACTTTTCTATTGGACCATTGATTCAGAGTCTACAAAGAAGAAAGCTAGAGAGGTTTGGCTTCTTACTCATTTCAAATACATTGTGAGTAGTTCAATAGAGTTTTGGTTTGACTCATTACCCACAACTAGCTTCTGCAATAAAACCCTGATACAATCTCCCATATCTACCATTGCTTCACTCAATACATGACCGAGGCACAGGGCTTCTATGGATGTATGCATCTACCTGTTTGGACTTGAATTCACGAGAATGAGAGCATGCTGTAGAGGTTAGGGTTTATTTTTTCAAATCTACATGCAGGAACAAGACAAAATTACTAGTCTTCTGTGATTTGGAGGTGTTGCAAAACGAGGAGCCACATAGAGAATCTGTGGGCAATGTTAATTCTATTTCAAAAATTCAAAAGCTAATGTAGGCTATGGGAACCCATGATTTCTCTCTGAAGGACATTTTCAGGCCCAATCGCCACCGTACCATCAAGTTATTTGGTGCTCTCATCAATTTCTGGTGCTACAGGTGAGATGGATATTGTATGTTATGAGATCCTAGCGCTAGCTTTTATATTGGATTTAATGTGTTTTGACATTTTTTCTTCATACTCAAGGAAAATACTTATTATGGGTAGGCTATACAATAATGGAATGCAACAACAAGCTTGAAAATGAATTACTGATAGAAGAGATGAACATCGAGGTTTTTCTGCCCAAATTCTCTTATGCAAAATAATTGGTTTGCTTTAGATATTTTTTTGTAAATTTAATTAGCTTAGATTTGCATATTTATTCTTTTTTTTATGGATCTAAACTGGAACGATAATTAAAAGAAATTGAGGCAGAGTGACAATCAAAGCAGCTTCTAACTTAAGCACTACAAGTTGAAATTAAGAAGCTGCAGATGGATTTCAACATCTTTGGGAAACATGGCACGATAAAGAAAATAGTTCTTCAAAGTAGGATTGGGAAAATTATCGTAACTCCATCTCAATGGCTCGAATAGATCCTCATTAACATGAGGATATAAACTCAGAAAATTTGGATCACCTCTTTGCATATGCTTAAAGAAAGTTTCCAATCATCCACAGGCCTTTTCCTCAATGTAGCAGCTAGTACACGTACGACTAGGGTCAAACCTTTACGTTCATCTGCAACTTGTCTCCATGTATTCGCTTTATCTTGTGGAATACCTTCGCCTTCAAAAGCTATCTTGCAAAATGAATCAACAGCTTCATCAAGGAATAGGATTTTCACTTTCATCGAAGAATCTTCGGAAAACATCGAAGAACACAAGAACTTTCTTGTCCCTCAGAGAAGAAGATAATGACGTCTTCCTATAATCAACATCATTATAGCTTGGTAAGTCATTCTTGATTTCATGAACAATACAACTTTGCAAGTCGGCCAAATTAGGGAATTGACCAACTTTAACCCAAATCACAAAATCAAAGCCTCCTCTATTAACCTTGAAAACATTGTATGTTCTTTTTAGCAATGTTGTTTTACCAACCCCTCCCATTCCATATATACAAATTACATGAACGACTGACTCTCTTGTAAGCAAGCTCATTAGCTTTTCAGAGTTAATCTTAGACCCTACCAATCCAGTGGTTGGCTCCTCCTGCAAGAGTATTGTATATTGTTGTTGCGGTGTAGAGACGACTAGCATCTGAATATAGAGACTGAACTGTATATCATTAAGGAGACCCTTAAACAACTCATCGGAAGTTTTTTTCCATGCTTTCATCTTTTTTGAGACTTTTCACTTGGAAGGGTCACAATAAGTACATTTCCAAGGCTATAATGAGCTAGTGATGAGTGTAATTCCTTTACTAATTTCAGCTTTCATCTCATCAAGCCGAGATTTCAGCAACCGAGGTGGCATCTTTCTCTGAGCTCAGAATTGATCATTTAAATGGTTGAAGTGTGTAATCTCTAGGAGAAAATTAGCTAGTATAATAATAAGGTAAAATCTTGGATTTTGTGGGCTCTTTTCCTTTTGCAGAGTTTAGAACTTGGCAAACCTAACTTGGATGTCAATGTTAGGCTTTTTTTAATTTTAAAAACCTTTAAATCTATCATCCTTTGGTTGAATGTTATCACCCAATACCCAATACTTACGAGCTTTTGGATTTCTCCCTTGACTGTGTTGTATCATTATTTCTGCTAGACTTGCCAACTATAAATACCTCTCACTTATACTAGGAAGAAATCAAGTAGATATTGCTTCTTACCTTACAGTGCTTGGTTTTTGAAAACATGATATGTTTGCACATGTTGAATACCTAAATACAAATGTATAATCAATACTTCCATAGAGACCACCGAACTATGCCTCTTAGACCACGGTGCCTCCACCCTAGCTTCTCCTGTCTCCACTTCTGCTAAAACCCAAAAGTAACAAATCTCCAATATGATGAAAAGCTATATACTCTGTTTGGAAACCAACTATGGACAATTTTACTGAAGCATCTTCCTCATAGTCTGACTCAACGAAAATTGTCTTTGAAATCATACTCTGAACACTAGCCTACTAAGATGTGCTAGCCCTAAACCCTCCAGTATAACATGGAGAAAATATGGGGGTTAACAAGAGGGTAGACATGAAAGGATTGAGATGATTGAGGGAGGAAAATAATTGGTAGTAAAATAAAATATTATCGATAACAACAGATTAAATGTGTATAGAAAATGATGCATACTACAAATCAAAACATACATATAATTATGATAATGGTACATTCTTTCTTGTAATAAATAACAATATGATTATATTGATGAAATCTTTAAGTAGTAAGGTGATATTACAATTTTCTCTCTCTCCTAAGATAGGTAAGCATAAGCAACATATCCACCTTATTGCCAAAATCCATAGAATCCATATATTTTTTATACAAACTCATTTTGGTTGCAAACTTTGCAACTATATAAACTTTAGACTCTGTCAACTCTATAAGGTAGAAGTTGGTTGATGCACCATTAAAGTTTTCCATAGATTACCTTCTCCATAGAAATCTATGAGAAAAATAGTGCTTTATATTTCCTTGCTGTTTTGTTTGACAATCAAGAAATCTCCTCAAATTTCCACCTTCTAGCTGAGTTGACCAAGCATGAAGTTTGTTTATTATAAATTGGTCCATACCCACAACACTCAATGAGCTCTACAACTTTAAAAGACATGTTTCACTATTTCATCTGTTTAAAATGTAAGCAAACCATTGGTTAACCCTATTTTAATATTTTATGAATTGCATTGGCAACAAGGGACTGATTGATTACAAACTAGCCTAAAACATGGGACTTGAAAGACGTTATGACTTCAATATGGTTTGACACTATTTTATCCATCTGTCATTCTTGTCCTAAATTTTCTGACTCTTGCTAATCCTTCCTGCTATTTGGAGGTAACTCATATCCCTTAATGTAGTTTGTTGGTTTCATAGTAAAGAAGTGCTTGTCATATACTATCACCAATCCTACTGATTAGGTCTGCTCACCTCTACTTGTATATTAAAGATACCATATTTTAGAATAATAACTTACAAAACTCCAATATCGTAATGTTTCCATAGATATAAAGCATGGGGAGTAAATTTCAAGTTATCTTTTCGACTAAGAACCCTTCTTCCTATTCCATAGTCTCATTGAGTCTTAACCCCTTCCTAGAGAATTTTTTTGTTAGAATTAGGAAGATATCCTAACTATCATTGAAGTGAGGGAAAGGTCCAAATATGGCTCACAACCAACTCCCAAAAGGTTTCTTTTCCTTTTAAATTTCCAGGACAACTTCCTTGAAACAATATGCTAAGCATACCAAATTATCGCAAATATTGGCAATTCTGGCAATATAAAGGATCTGGCTTATCTAAAATGTCAAAAGCCCTAATGATACTGACTGCATGTACATCTGTCTCTAAATGGTGTCTAACTAAAGTTGTCGAGGAGCCTTTCCATTGATTTCCCTTGTCATACATTCACTATTGTTGAAATTGTTGTCGATATTCTAATTGACTTTTAAGTGAGGGGAAGGTCCAAATAGATATTGCAACTAAATCCTGGCTGCGTCTTGGGCAAACAACTTTAAATTTCTAATACATTTACCTAGAAACAATCTACTAAGTATTATAGTTTCTTGCAAGTATTATCAATCCTAAAAATTTAAACATATTTAAGGTATTAGACTCAAAAGGTCCCCTGATTCTGGGTAAAGCAATAGGCATCTCTAAAGGATAGTTTAACTAAAACTTGCCATGGATATAGGTTCTGCAAGCTCTATGGAGGATGAAGGGAGCATCAAATGGTAAGAACAGGCATGACAAAATGCCACTAGAAATAAAATCCATCTTTAATAAGCTCACAGATGATGCCATGAAACTAATGGATGGTGGTGATTTCAGTGAAGTAAATGATTTTCATTTCGACTGTCAGCCTTGGAATTTCCCTGTTAGGTTTTAGACAATATGGGTTTATCTAGTGTGTACTAGTTTTCTCTAGTGTTATGCATGTGTTTCTTGTGCTCAACCTTATTTTGGTAGTCATATGTTGATTTTTCTTACATGATATTCCATCTGCATATTTTCTTTATAGGGCATCAAAATCAATTTTGTACATGTCTGCATTTTCTGTAATATAATGTTTAGATGTGATAGTGGAGGCTACTTATAGTTAATTGGTGTTGGATTACTATTCTCTAGATTCTTTTGCTCATATGTTTAAGCCTTGGTCTCTCATAAATGCAGATGTATATCATGAGAGAAAGGATGCATTTGAATGAGAAGCTGGAAAGTCATGTCACATATTGTTCCCCCCCAAAAGGGAGAGAACCAAACTTGTTCGATTGTTTCAGTTACAACACTTCAGGTCTAGGCAGCTAGAGTTTTTACAAGAGATCAATTTCCCCTTTGTTGGTAATCAGGCTTCTTTTCAGTCATATTCCTTTGATTTTTGTCAGCCATTCAACCTGTTTACCTACTGCGACTTTTCTTGTGCTTGCCTTTAATTTATTTGAAACTAATTTGCTTTTACGAAACCAGTACTTATGGTGAATTAGATTTATCTTCTTTTTAGTAGCTTTTGTTAGCTTGTATAATTTGTCTTACAACCAAATTGGTAAAATCAAGTGCATGGGAGACTGTATGGTGATGTATATCGTGGTTTTCACTGTTGTAATCTTTGCTCACATATTTGAAAAGAGAAATGTGAACTTTGACCAATTTTTTGCAGGATGTCACCAATTATTGTCTTCTTTCCCACGTTGAGTCAATCATTTGAAGACACACCAACTACGTGGTGTATGATACACCAACAGAAAAACTATTGTATATCCTAATAAAATACTAAAAATCGAATTGTAAGGTTAAAATCTGTGTTACCATGATATGTACCAGCCAGATTTTTGAAAACCCAGTATCTGGAAATGGAAAGGATACATCAAGTACAAAAAATGTATTAATATTTTTAAAATTAAAAAAATATATTAAGAGTTTTGAATTAAAACCATTCATGAATCACAAGATCTGAACTAAAGTCATTAGGTAATTTATAAATCTGAATATGAATGTTGACTTGAAGTTTGATGAGCTATGCAATACGCTCTTACAGTAGGATAGATGGAAGAAATAGATCGATAGCAATAGTGAGACAGAGGGTTCAGAGCAGACCTTTGCAACCAGTGTCAATGGGAAAGGCAAATGGTTAAAAAAGAAAGGTGAATGTAATGGTGAAGATGCAACTAGAAGTTAGAAGAACATATGCCACTATAGCAAGGTGGGCCATATGAAGAAACATTGCAAAAAGAGGCTAGCTGATCAGAAAAATGGTGAGAGAGGGCCTCAATAGAAGGCTTATGTTGGGATCTCATAGCCCTTCCTCCAGGGAAGAAACCCATTGGTGGAAAATGGGTATACAAGGCCAAGGGAAATGTAGATGGCACACTTAACAAGCACAAGGTTGGGTTGGTCACAAAATGGTACTGTTAGCAAGAGGGCATTGACTATGAGTAGAACTTTGCTCCTACAACAAAGATGAGAACCACCCAATTAGTTCTAGCCATGGAAGCATAGTTTGGTTGGAAGATCCATCAGATGGATGTGAAGAGTGCCTTCCATCAGATGGAGATTTCAAGAAGAGGTGTATATGCATCAACCAGAGGAGTCTTGGGTTCCAGTGGAGGAGCATCTTGTTTGCAGATTGTAGAAGACTATATATAGTGTAAAGTAGACACCTTGGGCATGGTACATTAAGGTTGACAGATACTTCGATGAATAGGGTTCCAACAAAGTCCTTCAGATTCTAATTTGTATGTCAAAAGTGTTGGTAATGATATCATTCTACTGGTCATTTATGTAGGTGACATTATTATTACAGCTAGTAAGGTTAGTGATATTAAACAAATGAATTCTAATATGAAAGCTTTTCACATCATTGAGCTAGGCCTCCTCCATTACTGTCTGGGTGTAGAAGTTTGGAAAATATGGAGCAACATTTTTGTCTCAAAAAAAGAAAAATGCTAGGATTTTACTTGATAGGTTTAGAAGTGCAAAATCTCATCTACACCTATGGAGATAGGGCTGAAACTTTCAACTAAGACTGACTCTAAAGCAGTTAATGAATCAATTTTCAGGCAACTAGTGGGGAGTGTGATATATCTTGTTGCCACTAGACTTGATTTGAGTTATTCCATGAGCTTCATTTCTAGATTCATGATAGCATCAAATGTAGATATTTGGACTATAGTGAAGTGAGTGTTGAGATATGTGAAAGAGACACTTGAATATAGAAGAAGAAAAGACCCTAGGCTGTGTTGGAATAGAAAATCAGATTGGGCAGTTTGTGTGGATGATAGAAAATCAACTTCTCGATATGTATTCAAGCTTGGCGTGGGTGTAGTCACATAGGCTGGCAATAATGCAACATGCAGTAGTTCCTTCATTGACAAAAATAGAATATCGAGGATCAATGAAAGGAAAATTTGAGGTAGTTTGGCTGAGGAGGATGCTTTCAGAAATGGTGTTGCAAAAAAAGCCAACACCCCTATTTTGTCACAATCAATGGGTGCTCATATTATCCAACTATCATGTTTTCCATGAGCATACCAAGCATGTTGAGATTCACTACCTCTTCATCAGACACCTTATAGAGGATGGATCTATTGAACTGCATAATTGTACCACAAAGGATCAGACTATAGAGATTTTCAATGAGTATTTGGGTTCCAATAAACTTGATGTAGTTAGCAGATTGACCAGTAAGAGAGGGTGTTAAAATAAATATCAGGTTATAATAGTCAATTAGATATTAGACATGGGCATTAATAAAGTCAATTTCTACTTTAGGCTATTTTATACTTTTATTCTTTATTTCACTTTAGTGTATTTTTTGGTCTATCCCACATTCATAAAGTGGATTTGACTTGACTAGCTTGTAGCCCTTTATATCATTATTAATGCAATCTTGATTTTCTTTACATGTTCTTGTTCTTGTTACACTGAAGATGTGGTGATAATTAGATACCCAGAACTTGTATAGAGCAGTGGCAAAAACATGTATGGCTATTGAGTCAATTGTTATGTGCCCTAGATATCAGACAACTTTTTTGCAAATTTATGACAAAAGTCACAGATCAATGCAAATGTTGTGTAGCCATTGATAATAGGATGACAGCCACTATAGAAATGTCCTTGTTAGGGCACATTGTTAGACCTAGACTAAAGTTGACGTAGGGAAGAAATCAAAAACATCTGCATGTCCTTATATTTGCAGATGCATGGAGATGTGTGCAACCCATTATTGTTGTTTTGCATATATTAAGTGGCTGATGAATTGATTCCATTGTTTTTTTGTTGGAGTTATTTGTTTGTTTTTGTAAATTATTGATGAATTTTGTTAATTAATGTTCAAGACTATGTTAGGGATGAAGCGGCCAGTTTGCCCACCTACCAGAAAACCTTAAGAGTTTCCAAAACACTGTGTAATTTTGTTCTAGAAAGCATTTTCAAGATTTAATTATTAAAATTATGTGCATATTAGAATTTACCTTGTGATTTGTGAAAACCAATAGACTTCTAGTTTTAATTAAGTAACTCAATTAGGTTTTGAGGCAAACGGTACATGAGTTGGAATTCTTTGCTTGATATATTGTCAAGCTTAATTCGACTAAATCCTCTTGTATATGGAAAGAGATGGAAATTGAATAGAGTGGAAATATTGTTTTGATGAGTTTATGGAAATATGCCCTTCAAAATGAGGAAAATGAGAGTATGATGGAGAACCAACAAGGACCTAGACCTAGAGATGAAGAAAGTTGAAGATATGACATGTAACTAGGAACTGGGTTACCATCCTAGACAACCAACAATCACTATGGCTGGTTACCCAGGTGCCTTAGTGGATGGTGGTAGATCGGTATGTGGTCTTAAGAATTTTTTTAGTCATCTTTGTAAAATTTGGAATTATTTTACTAGGGGAGATTGGGGGGATTTGAGTAATGATAAAATGTGTTATTTAGTGTTGGGGCATGGAGGGGTGGTGGTAGAGTGGTAACACTCAAAATTGTTGTTTCAGTAATATTTTCCACTTTATATGTGACCAACTTAATGTTAGATGTTTTAGTTAGATGTGAGGTGGTTAAACCATCCTACCCACTAGTGTTGGTATATGAATATGCCACCTAGGTGTTTTCAATAAATTATTATTTATACTCTCTACACCATTCCCTATGTAAATCATGCACCTTAATTTTGTATAAATAATTGCCAAGAGACTTCTCTAAAGTTCTACTAACATCAGTGATTGCTTTTTGTATACATTTTTATGCTTTTATCCCCTCCATGCTCACATATAAAATTTAATATTTAGCAGTCTTACTCTGGGAACATGAAAGGTCCAATTATTTTGGAAACCATTCTTGAGAAAAGAGAGAATTTTGTTACAAATTAATACCATGGAAAGTGTAATATGTATTCCTGTTGAAATTTTTAGTGCAGACATATTTATGAAACACAAGGGCTTTTGCATGCAATATGTTACTATCTTTTCCTAAATTTTCAATTATTTAAGCAGGAACATGTAGCCATATGCTCTAATCATTTATATGCACGCCAAATTTCAATGCATGGATATGATATGATTGGGAGCATCATAACATCATATCCTTACAACTATCTTTTTAGTTTTATCTTATTTTCATTCTCTACTTCGCCCATACATAGGGGAATATGAATTGGTGCTTTAAAATATTACATTTCCATTTTGATATACTAGGGATTTACGTTTTCAATTTTGATCTTCTTATGCTTCTTTATGTATTATCCATCCGTGTAGTGATTGTGTTTCTCTAGTTGATAAATTTATTTTTCCAATAGTTAAAAAAAAGGAAAATACCACTGTAAAATTTCCAGTCAAGTATAATTGTTTATTTCCTTGGAAACTATGTAGGTGCTTGATAAGGATGGTGGATTTTTTTCAAAAGGTAAGCTGGGCAGTGGAATTGGGTGGTCAATCCATGGGGTGCCCTATCATAGTGGAGAGTATGAGTCAACCCCGACAATTGCTTATAGAGGTCAGTTAAATTCTTAGATTAACAGGGTTTTTATATCCACTCAATAACTCATTTTTGTTATTTTGAGACATGGTTTAACGTTGTCATGATATTTTGTGTTGGTTTTCACCAATATTGTAGATGCTTTGTGAGGAGTGGGGGCTCTTCCTTGAAATAGATAACATCATTCGACTCTTGGGGCATATTATTTTAAAGGGAATCATGGAAGCTCGCAGTGACAAGATTTGGGCCCGCTTTGTTGTTGAGGTAATGCCATGGTTGCAAATAAGATAATTAATTCTCAGACCTTTGATTCCATGTAAAACTTCCTCTTTTATTTGTGTTTCGTTGCTTGAGCTGACCCTAGACTTCAAGAATTAGCATTTGGATTTATAATAAGAACAATGTATGCAATTTATTTTACGCTTGATAGTTTTTCTAAAGTTGGAGAAAAGTGTCAAACCAAACAAATTGCTACAGGTTGATGCTTAATAACTAACAGTTGGAGATTGTTCTTGGGAATTTGATCATGTATTGTTGTAGACCATAAGATACTCTAGCTATGAATCTCTATATTTCACCATATGTGCTCACGTATGTTTTGGCATATAAAATTATGAAGGCACCCTAGCCTGATTTGTCATGTTGTGTAATTTGGCAGTTTCATGGTATTTTTGCACAATAGTGACTTCTTTGATTGGAAGTGAAACTCTAAAAATGTAAAAAGATAAATATTGTTCTAAGAACCATAAAGTTATTTGAAAATATCAATTTTTATATTTAGTGAGCCCTCTACATGCATGTTACTAAAGACTATTTGCATTTAGCCAAAGATGAGGTAAATCAGTGAAATTGTTTTGGGAGACTTAGTACCCTCACTCAAAGATGTAAATTACAATTATGGAAGTGTAGGAAGATGCACAAGGAGAAATAATATAGCACTATATTTTATGGCTTCTCCATAGGTACATGTGCAGGAGGTTGTGTGCAATCAGTTCAGGTTGTAATGTAGATTTTAACCTGATAAATGTGATTTTTCCACTTGGCATGCCATTTTTACACTTTGGAATGCATTCTAAGTATGGAATATGATGTTTCATGGGATATAGGATATCCCCTTTTCCTTATCATCCATCAGGTTTTCAATTTATGATAATTGCATTCATTTTTTAATGCAAGTGGGCATTTTGGCACTATGAAAATAATAGATAGAAAGCAAATTTGGTCTTACAGAAAGCATATTTTGGCCCATGGGAGTATAAATCAAGGTAGGAGATGGTGTCAGTGAGAAATATGAGTAGGTTTCCCCTTAGACGTGGCATGACAAAAAATCATCATAAAGGCTAACTTAGCAAATTACCCATTCCAAAGTCCTCCAAGTATGGGATTAGTGATGAAGCTTGACTTTGTAAAAATCAAAGATGACATATTGCATGGTAGGATACTTAATGGTTTGGGAACTTGTTTTTAACGATTAAGGCCCAGGAGGAGGATTGTCATATTTGACACTGTAAAAGAGATTAATGTTGAGGGCTACAAATTACTTCCTTGATCACCAATTGGATGAGAGGAATGATGATCATCTTTGACTTGATCAAAGGGATAATATGTATTTATTGGAAAATAAATGTTGACTTTGCCAAATGGTCAAGGTTAGAAATTAGATAATCATTTTATACTTTTTCAAAACAATCTACATTGAGGATATTGTAAAATCTGTAAGGTATGGATTTTTTGGGGTTTAATCCTCCAAAGTTTGCAATAAGACAAAAAATGATCTCTGACGGAAGTGCAACATATGGGTAGCCATGGTTGTGCCATTCATCCTTTTCCCTTTTCTAGAGATCGGGCTTATATGTTAATGCTGCAACTAGAAGTTGTTATTGATTAGTCTATATCTATATTTCATGCAATAGAATTATTTCCCTTTATACTTTTGAGTAAAGAAAGAGTAGGAGTCATGATTCGTTGTGTATCCTCTGCTACTCTTTGTAAGTTTAAAATAGTCCAAGATAGACTACTCTGTTAAGAATCTTTGGTTAATCATGTTCTTGGTTGTTTTGCATACATTGTCCATTGATGATTATGGTTTGAAGTAAAAGTTGGTTCATCCTAAACAATTTTATTCCACGTTAATATAGAAATTTTGTTGATTTGAGTTAGAGGATATATTCTTATAACTAGAATTCCCTATTGAACCTATCCATCATTTGCAATAACTTTGGCATCAATGTGAAAGTAAAGGAATCCATCATCTAATGAGAAATGACTAGTCCTAATTGAGATCCATATTATTAGTCATTGATATATTCAAAACCATGTTTTGTGATCTAAAATATTGCATTTGAACTCGAATTTGCACATCAGAAATGATGAGAAACCACCCTATAGCTAGAAATCCTCTAGCTACGAATATGAATTGAAATTGGGACCAACTGTTAAAAGTTTTTTTAGCTGTTGTAAACTCTATGACCAATCCTAGTTAACATGTTTAACTTCATACTTGAGACAAAATGTGGAGAGAGATCTTCAATTAGGGTAACCTCTGAATTGGAAGACATGAGTTGCCTATTTATATTATGGTACAAGTTTTTGATTCAAAGAGATGAGTTTTCAAAAATTTATATCCCAGTGGAGAGCATAGTCACAAGACATGGACCCAAGAAACATTGGGAAAAGTCTAAAAAAGAAGACTGATTTGGATTCCCCAATAGAAAATTGGCATAAAATTCCATAATTAAAATAAATTCTAAAATAGTGGTTTGCCTAGTTGGTAAAAGTGAGATGTTGAAATTTCCCATATTAGTGTTCAAGCCTCTTTGATGACAAAATTTCATTTGTGCTTATGGATGCAACAACACAAAAAACAATGGCTGGAGTTAGATGCAAGTTCTGAGCATCTTTTGGCAGAATAAATGCCCCCCCCCCCCACTCACAATCTCTTAGTGGATACTATTGGTTTTGATTTGTCTTGCTTATCTAGCCACATTGCGGTAAGAGGAGGCTAGTTTAGATTCTCCCTTTGAGGCATACAAAAAGGAAAAATTTGTCAAAATATGTTAAAGTAGTCATCTCTATCAAACTTCCTTTTCCAAATTTAGGGTCAAGCTTGTTGACTAGCTCAAGAAAACATAATTAAGCTCATTACATCTTGGCTGAAACTGACTAGATTTGACTAAGATTGGCCCAAACTCAAACAAATAAGACATTTGGAACCAATTTGGGAACTCTTACTTTAATTTTGGATTGTAAGAATAGAGTGTAGCACAAAACCCCAATGCCATACATAAATGATTTATTCTAGAGGATAATAGAAAGAGGCTATGATTTTCTTCCTTTTTACTAAAGAAGTGAATGCCATTTTATCATGTGCATAATCAATCACGTTGGGTTCTTTTGTTTCCTCTAATCTTTGAGTACATGTGGACACATGCTCAAATTAGTAGACTTCATTGCTTGCTGTCCTTTTTCTTATAATCTTTATTTTGCCCACCCCAATCTTATTCTCTATGGATCTTTTTGTTATCCCCTAGATCTATTCTATAAAGGTAGAGGGGGGATATGTTGAAATATGTAACTAGGTTCAGTCTTCATAAATATGAAATGTACTCTTGATTCTTTTATGTTGTAAAAAGAAAAGAAAAATTATTATTATTTTTGTAGCATGGGTTTCATGCTCAAGGTCATTTTATTTATAGTCAAGCACCCATTGAGTGCTTCTAGGGTTTGTCATGAAGTCAAGAAGTCAATAGAGTCATTTTCACATGAAAAAGACCCCATTGGGCATCTTGTAACATGTCAAAAGAATTATTTTTGTGTATAAAGTGTCAAAATACCCCTCCAAGACCAAGTCGGTCTAGCAGCTAAGAAGTCGACCTCATTAGGGCATGTACTCCTCCTTGGAAGCTTATATATTTTTCCCTCCACCCACTTTTCATAACTTCCATAACCATTAGGTAGGGACTTGCAACTTTGATGCTACTTTGCTTGTTTAGTAAAAGATTGTGAAAACTTTAATTTATTAAAAGTTGTAGAATTTACAATTTATGATGTTTCAAGGTCTAATTTTTAAAAGTCTAATTATTTAAAGGGTGCTAGCTCAATGGGAGAACACCTGCTTTACAGGAAGGAGGTTGGTGGTTCGATTCCATCGTGCCCTCATATCCATATGAAATGGCAATGATCCATTTTTGGTGACGGAGGCTCTTTTGACCATCACGAATGAGCTTATGGTGACTTTTTTTGACCCTCACCAAAATATGAAATGGTGACGGTCAACGAGTGCCACAATATATACACATCAGTAGTGAAAACCATGAAAGGTCCGTAACCATAAATCATTGTTGTTGATAATAAATGGTGACGGTGAGTGTCCATCATTAAAGTCATTATTCCTGACAGACCTTGAATGTCACCACAACACCTATAATTTTGATAATGCAGCTTTTGGTGACAGTTAACGAACATCGCCATATATATGCACCAATAGTGACAACCATGAAAGATCCATCACAATAAATCATTATTGTTCATATGAAATGGTGATCTTCATTATCTGTCATTATAATCAATATTCATGACGGACCTTGAATGTCACCATAACACCTATACTTTTGGCGGTGCCACCTTTGGTGACGTTCAATTTTTGTTGACCGAGGCTATGGCCCATCACCATTTCTCATATGAAATGGTGACGGTCGCTATCCATCATTATAAATTATTATTGGTGACAGACTTTGAATGTCACCACAATACCTATACTTTTGGCGATGCCACCTTTGGTGATTTTCAATTTTTCGTGACCGAGGCTATGGCCCATCACTGTTTCTCATATGAAATGGTGACGGTCATTATCCATCATTATAAATCATTATTGGTGATGGACTTTGAATGTCACCACGACACCTATACTTTTTGCAACACCACCTTTCGTGTCATTCTGTTTTTGGTGATGAAGGCTCTTTTGACCATTACCAATGAGGTTATGGTGACATTTTTTACCCCTCACCAATGTCCTTTTTTCTCATAGTGATTGTTCTATATGCTCAGAATGAAGGATATCATTGGTATTTTGACACTAGCTATTATAGGTATGTGTTAGGAGATAAAATAAAGTTATTTTCATGGAAACTAGTCAACATAGGCAATGCAAAATTTGGAAATAATGCACCTAGTAAAATTGTGGGTAAAGGAAATATCAACCTAGAAAATGGTAGAGTTAAATCCAAGGATGTGTTGTTTTTCGATGGGTTGAAACATAACTTAGTCAATGTGTATCAGATGTTTGACCAAGGATATGATGTGTTATTCAAAGCTAAGAATTATTGAATCAATTCTGTAGGTACTAGAGAAATAGTAGATGAAGATATTAGGATAGACAATAATGTCTATGTGCTAAAAGAAAAGTGAGAAAGGTGTTGTATGTCAGAGATTGATGAGATTTGGTTGTTGCATAGAATACTTGGACACCTAAATTTTGATTAGATTTCCAATTTGGGAAAGAAGAATGTTTTTAGAGATTTGTGAAAGATCTCAATGAGATGGAATTCTATTTTCACATCTTGTCAAGATGAAAAAAAAAGTTTCAGTACCATTCAAGTCCAAGAAGAACACATCATCCAGGCCACTGCAATTAGTGCATATTACCTTATGTGTCCCTTCAAGAACTCAAAACCCTTTAGGTAAATTATATTTCATGCTAATCATTGATGATTTCACCAAGATGACTTGGACAACATTTCTGAGAGAAATATCATAGGTATTTAATTATTTGAGAGACTTTAATGCCATGGATTAAAATCAGACATACTATGAAATCAAAAGTGTAAGGTTTGATAATGGAGGTTAGTTCACTTCAAAATATTTTGATGAATTTTACAAGAAACATGGCATCAAAAGGAAATTTACCATAACAGAGACTCCATAGTAGAATGGCATAGAAGAGAGAGGCAATAGATCATTTCAAACATTGGCCAAATCCATGATGGGATAAATAAATATCATGGGGGCTTCTCTCAATGAACAATTGACATATCACGTGCATTTGTAGCATACTAAACAATACCCCCTAATTTGACTGCATATTTGAAAACCACCTTTAAAAATCACATTATTTAACCCCCTACCAATAAGAACCCAATATGCCTTCCGAATTTAAAAAACCCATATTTGCACTAGATATTGTAAGTATCCATTTTTTCATTAACATTGAGCTCCATTTTTTATACCTGCCAATATAAAAACCCTTTACCCCCTATTATGTGCTCAATATATAATGTCATTTTTTCCTTAATATATATCCCCCATTATCAACATGCGTGGTATGGCATTTCTCCCATAGTGAATCCCCTATGAGAGATATTCAACAAAGATTTTGGGCTAAATCCATTCACACATCAATGGTGATTTTAAGCAAAGCTCATTTTAGACCAAATAGCGACAAAACTCTATATGAGCTTTAGTATGGTAGACCTACTATAGTGAAACATTTTAGTGTATTTAGAAGCAAGTGTTATATCAAAAGGAATGATGAAAATCTTGGTGAGTTTGACGCAAGATCTCATGAAGATATTTACCTTGGATACTCTCATAATAGCAAGGGCGATAGATGCTACAACAACAATAAAAAGTGGATCGTTGTTTGCATTGATGTCAAAGTTGATGAGCACATTGAATCTGAAAAGAATAAACCACTAAATATGAGCTCCAAGGATCGATTCAACAATGAAGAGAAGGTTGATGAGCCATTTTTAAATGAAAATATTGAATAAACCCTTTGTCATCAATCAAAATATCGTGCAAGGTATGTGCAAAAACACCACCTCGCTAACCAAATTGTTGATGATTTCGATTCGAGTGGGCAAACAAGAAGACTATTGTTGAATCCCCCTACTCAAGTGCATGTATCTTTCTTATCTATGATAGAATAAAAGAATTTTTCTAAGGTGAGACAAGATGAAAATTGGTTAAAGGATAGGCATGAATAGCTTGATCAGATTGGGAAAAATTAGACTTGGGATATTTTTCCTAGATGAACAAACAAGAATTTTATTAACATGAAGTTGGTATTTAGGAACAAATTGAATGAACATGGTGAAGTGGTAAGAAAAAAAGGAAGGTTACTTTTCAAATGTTATGCACAAAGTGAATTTTTATATTTTTATGAAAACTTTGCTCTTATTGCTCTCTTAAAGGAAATTCATATGTTCGTGGCTTTTGTTAGTTTCATGTAATTCAAAATATATCAGATGGATCTGAAATCATCCTTTTTAAATGTATAGTTGAAAGAAGAGGTTGACATTGAACAAAAGAATGGTTTTTAGATATTAGCTAACACTAGTAATGTTTCAATCTGGAAAAGGTAAAATATGGTCTACAACACACCGCAAGTGCTTGGTATTCCATCTTTGATATTTATTTACTCAAGTCTTCCTTTTGTAGGAATTTACAAGGTAACCTCCTCAGATAGAACACCAAAGGAAACTCCTCACAAACAGATCACAGATCAATACACCAATATTCTTGACGTGGTTCAAATCCTCAAAGAGGGAAACATTCATGGCCTGAGCGAACGCAGCCACTTCAGGCAATTTATTAATAAAAGAATGAAAATTTAGATAAGCTTCTCTCATGAACAGTTACCCTACAGATGACCCTCCATTCTCTTTAAATAGAGATCATCGACCAATTGGGTGTTAAGCCACAGATCAAGTGTCGGTAATACTGAGGAGACAATGAACCATCGGATGACTACATATCATGACCATCGGATTGTAAGTTACAAAAGTACATAGTAAAGAAACATACTTTACCTAACCCTACACTAGACCAAGTTATACTTAACTATTTCCTATGTGTCAGAA
Organism: Pinus tabuliformis; assembly: GCA_031772625.1. Lineage (NCBI taxonomy): Eukaryota > Viridiplantae > Streptophyta > Pinopsida > Pinales > Pinaceae > Pinus > Pinus tabuliformis. The sequence goes on along the minus strand of CM062818.1, from coordinate 261,403,737 downwards.
TATCCTAACATACCCCCTTAAGAACAACTTGGGATAGGATTGAAGGATGTACAAAATGACATAATAGGAGAAGGAAGGAGGCATTAGAGCCTATCCCCCCTTAGTGACAACTTCCTGAACTCCAACCATAAATTGGCATTTAATAAACTTCACCTCTGTGAAAGCCTTTGTAAAGATGTGTGCAACTTGATCATCTGTTGAACAATATCACACTTCAAGAACATGGTCGTGAATGAGATTTCTGATGAAGTGCAGGTGCAATTCAATGCGTTTGTTGCGCTGATGTTGGACTAGATTTTGCATAGTTCAATGGCACTTTGATTATCGCACCAAAGTGTAGTTGGATGCTATTGTTGAAAGCCAAACTCTGACAGGATCTGACGAAGCCATAGGGTTTGCTTACTAGCTTCTACAACACCACGATACTCTGCTTTTTTTGAAGAAAGAGAAATGACACTTTGTTTCCTACAAGCCCATGTAATAGGTCCTGTACCAAGAGTGAACACATAACTTGCAGTAGACTTCCGATCATCAGGGTCACCAACCCAATCAAAATGAGTGAAACCAACCAATAGAGGAGATGCTTCTACGCTGTAATGAATCCCAAAATGAGCTATACCTTGAACATAATGAAGTATTATTTTAGTTGTTTTCCAATGACTTTCATGTGGGTTTGGCATAAACCAAACAATAAGGCCAACAACAAAGGAAAGGTCAGGACGAGTATGGGTCAAATACAAAATTTTTCCTACAAGTTGACGATATAAGGTAGCATCAACTTCAGGGGAAGTACAAGTGACTAAAAGTTTTGCTCCAGACTGAAAGGGAGAAGGGGCTAGCTTAGAGTCTTCCATGTGAAAATGGGGTAGAATATCACATGCATACTTGGATTGGGAAAGGGAAATACCTTCCTTGGATTGCAAGACATGAAGAGCAAGAAAATAATGCAAGTTTCCTAAGTCTATCATTTCAAACTTATTTTTAAGGCTACACTTCACATGCTTTATAAGGTTGGGATCACTACTAGTAAGGATAAGAACATCAACATAAAGAACAAGAATGATAAGAGACTTTCACACTTTCTTGGTGTAGACAGTATTGTCAGAATGACACCTAGAAAATCCAGTTTCTAAAAGAAAGCTATCCATTTTTCCATACCAAGCCTGAGGGGTTTGCTTGAAACCATAAATGGATTTATTAAGCTGACATACAAGGTTGGGGTATGTTTGTATAAAGTCAGTAGGTTGTTCCATATAGATTTCTTCATGCAAGTCCCCATGCAAGAAGGCAGATTTAACATCCATCTGATGGACTTCCCATTTGAAAGAGGCAGCAAGGGAAAGAACAAGGTTGATAGAATTCATTTTGGCAACTGGGGAGAAGGTTTTAGTATAGTCAATTCCTTCAACTTATGAAAAACCCTTAGCAACAAGACTAGTTTTATGTTTATCACCTTTTCCATCTGGTCCATACTTGGTTCTATAAACCCATTTGCATCTAACAAGTTTTCATCCCTTTGGAAGGGGAACAAGATCCCATGTATCATTTGCCAATAATGAATGATATTCTTCATTCATAAATGTGTCCCAATTTGGATGGCCTAAAGCTTATGAAAAGATGTCAGGATCATAATTAGCTGAAGCTTGAGCTAGTAAAGAAGAGGCTCTATCAAATTGAGAATGTGTACATCGCTGATCTATAGGATCACCGGCAAGAGCACTTTCTACATCCCAAGTAGCACGAACTCATTTTGGAATATAAGGAGCTGAAGGAGAATCCTGAGAAGGTGGGGGAGGATTTTCATCCTCATTGTCATCATCTGAAGAAGAAATATTTTTAGGAGTAGAAGGGATAGAGAGAGGTGGCACATCCTCCAAACTAGGCTTGTAGGCCGATATATTTTTAGCAAACTTACATCTCTTCTAATGATAAAATTTTTGGAGTTAAGTGGAATAAGTCTGTATCCTTTGACATCTTCAAAATATCCAACAAAAATACATTTTTCACTATTAGGTTCTAAAGCTTTATGTTTCTCATCTGAAATATGGGCCCATGCTTCACTTCCAAAAACACGAAAGTGACTTACATTTGGTTTAATTGAGCTCCATGCTTCTTCTGGAATGATATTCTTGAAAACCTTAGTAGGAATGCAATTTATTATGTAATTTGCACAATGAATTGCTTTTGCCCAAAAATTGAGACTAAGTCCTTTAGATTTAAGCATACAATTAGCCATTTCCTTTAAGGTGCGATTCTTCCTTTCTGCTCCACCATTTTGTTGTGGAGTATATGGAATAGTCTGTTGCATTTGAATTCCATTGTCAGTGCAAAAGTTGATGAATTTGTTGTTAACATATTCTCCACCATTATTAGATCTTAGCCTAAGAATTTGATGTCCATATTGTTTTTCAACAAAGGCCTTAAAGGCCAAGAACATGTTAAATACTTCACTCTTGAGTTTTAAGAAGTATGCCCAAGTGTGTCTAGAGAAATCATCAATGAAAGTTAAGAAATACTTGTAGCCAGAGAATGAAACAACTAGAAGTGGAACACATAAATCACTATGCACAAGTTGTAAAGTGGCTGAGGCGTGCTAAGAGGCACAGTTTTCAAAACTATCTCGACGATGTTTTCTGATTACACATCCAAAAAAAACACCATCTCTGCAAGATACCATTGGAAGACCTGTCACCATATTTGATTTACATAGATTCTGAAAGGAGTGGTAGTTTAAGTGACCAAATCGCTTATGCCAAAGTTTGCTCACTCCATCATTATTAGAAACAAATACCGAGGGAATATTTGATGACCCAAAGTTGTTAAACTTATACAACCTTGTAGAATCATCAATAATGCTAGTAGCTAAAATCTGTCTAGGATCTCTTAGGTCCTTAATTACAACATCGTGAGGTGAAAATTCAACGTTTTTACCTTCACTTGAAGGAGTTATCTGATATACAGATAGAAGGTTGTAGCATAAGGTTGGAACACATAATACATCATTGAATTAACCATTGTCTATATGAACAATTCCATTCCCTACAACACTAAGAGATCTATCATCACGAACATATATATTTTTGGTGTTACAACCATTTAAAGAAGAAAACATGGCTTTTTTTTTGGCCATGTGATAAGAAGCTCTAGAATCAATGAGCCACTCATGAGAATGAGAAGAAGATACATTTAGTGCATATCCAGTCCGAGATGCTTGACAACCACATGTAGAAAGTGTTATTCCTGAAGATGAAGTTGAAGTTGTTGAGTGCTCCAAATGGATGTTATGCTTCTTCATTGTTGCTTCCAAGGCTTCCATATTCTTAAAGCATTCGAATTAGAAGTGGCCATCTCGATTACAAAAGCGGCAATGTCTATCAGTCTTCTTCCCTTTGTTTTTATTTGCCTTATCATTTTGTTGAAATCATTTTTCATTTTGAGACTGAAATGGCTTAGGACCCTTGTTTGGTTTGGGACCATTCTTTTTAGGATATGACTTCTTCGGATTCTTTGAATTTGGTTGTTGCTAGGCGGCTAAGGCTTTCTTAGAAGAGTTTCCAAGATTAAGAAGACCAAGATGTAAGAGTTTTTCTTGTTCTCTTATTAAAGAATCACAAAAGGTATCAAAGGAAGGGAACTTGTAGTCTTGTCCTTGAGAAATGAAGGCTTCACTTGTAGAATGGAAGGTGGAAACAAACACAGAGTAGGCTGGTCCCAACTTAGTAAGAATGGAATAGATAAGGTTACCATCTTCTTTCTTAACCTTAACACCTTCCAAGAGAAGTCTAAGGGTCTTGAACTTGGACAAAATATCTTCAATGGAAGAAAAATTATTGGGGTCCAATGTAAGCAACTCATTTTCGAGTTGATGGGCTCTAAGTTCGTTTTTAATTCCAAAAACTTTAGTGATCTGTTTCGTTGCTTCATTAGGAGTATCAAGTTCTGTGATATGGAATCTAAGGTCTGGAGAAATACACATCCCTATCAACCCATGTGCTTGATCTTTCCTATTTTCCCATTTGGCTACCTTATCTTCATCTTTCGGTTTGGTTTCCTGGCTTGAGGCTATTCTATATATACATTTACTTCTAAGTAAATCTACAATGTAGGACCACCATTGGAAGTAGTTGGTGTTGTTAAGAATAAATTGGCATGGACTTTCCATTTCAACAGAAAGTAAAGTTGTAGGTGCTAAAACTATGTGGTCTAATGGAAAGATATTGAAAAACTATCCTGATTCAAAAAAAAAGGCTCTAAAAATGGCTTCTCGATGAAGAAGTTATGGCTTTTTGAAGAAAATTTGTTGAAGATTCTGACGAAGTGTGGAAATGTCTAGGAATGAATGATAATGTTATAAAAAGAAATCCACCTCCATTCCAAACTTAATCTAATTAGCTCAAAAAAAGGGAAGACTTGAACTCAAGACCTCTATTCTCATAAAGCAACTTTGGACCAAGTGAGCTAGATTAAAAGGTTAGTAACTTTTGGAAAAGAGGAAGGCACATTTTTTTTTTTAAGTCACTGAAGCTTTGGGGTGCGTGCCTACTTGAGAAAGCTCCTTTTTTTGCCTACAAAAAAAAAAACACAAAACTAAACACGGACATACAAAAAAAAAACATACCTTACGGCTTGAAGTTAGCTTTAGCCGAAAACTTAATCTTTTCCTCAATGTTTCTGATTTTCCAAGATCACACTAAGGCGTGATAGAAAAGAACATACGCATGAGAAAAATACTTCATTTCTATTTTTGATTTTCCCAAATCGCACAGAGTCGTGGGGCAAAGAGAATACACAGAAACGAAAGGTATAGATCAAAACAAAGAGCTAAATAAACCAAAATAAATAGAAAGAAAATAACTAAAAAATTCAAATAAACATTGTATACCTCCAGATCTTAAAAATGACGTAGCTAAGGCTACCGGAAACCTTTTTGCATCAAACGAAAGGGTTTCTCACTGGAACAGATGCTCCTAACACAATAGAGCAATCCTCTTGGCCGGAAAGTAGTCAGTAACAGTAGATTTAGGAAACGACAGACGGATGCAACTCTACTGGCTTCAAGTTCGGATCACCAATGGATGCGGCCCTCAAATAACTCTGATACGATGTAGCAATTTACAGAGTAACTTCCTCAGATAGAACACCAAAGGACACTGCTCACAAACAAATCACAGATCAATACATCAGTATTCTTGACGTGCTTAAAACCATCAAAGAGGGAAACAGTCCACAGCCTCAGTCAACAGAACCACTTTAGGCAATTTATTAATAAAAGAATGAAAATCTACTTAAGCTTCTCTCATGAACAGTTACCCTACAAATGACCATCCATGCTCTTTAAATAGAGATCATGGACCAATCAGGTGTTAAGCCACAAATCAAGTGTCAGTAATACCGAGGAGAGAATGAACCGTCGGATCACTACATATCGTCACCGTCAAATTATAAGTTACAAAAGTACAGAGTAAAGAAACACACTTTACCTAACTCTACACTAGACCAAGTTATACTTAACTATTTCCTATGTGTCAAAATATCCTGGCACTTTTAAAATAGGTGCAACTAGTCGTAATTTGTATGTGAAAGCTAATGATGGAAAATTATTAGTAGTGCTTGTCCATGTTGATGATATTATTTTTTCTAGTGATTGAGATCAACTAATGTTTCAATTTGCAATTGATATGGTGGTTCTTGGGCCTAAAAAATGCCCATGTTTTCATCCTTCAATAACGCCATTAATAACCTATATTCATGTACTATTACACTCATTTCACACTATAATTCCATAACTTATCGCCAATTCATGTCTTACGCCTCATGGTTGATTATCATTAGTTTTCTTATAATTTCTATGGTTAAAGATTATTTTTTCATGATATACTAATGATGGTTTTTCTAAGTTCATTTGTCACAGGGTTCCATCACCAAAATTCTTCACAAGTGAGTGGAACTAGTTGGTACAAGTACAGTACAAGAATATCCAATTTACGGTTTCAACATTTTGGGACACTTCTGGGGAAAAATGAGGGAGGTTATTGTCCAAAATAGTGTTTTAATACATTTTCATGTGTTGGATTACAACCAGGTCACACATGTGGGTCCATAGGAGCTAATTAATAAATCTGCTCAAAATGTGCACAATTTCCAAACTACTAAGTTTGACCTCAATTTATGTGAATATGGAGGTGAATATGGAACAATGGAGCAATTGAATTTGTTAGCCATATAAAAAATTATCAATATCAACAATCATTTCTCCAGATTCAATTTTTTCTAAAAGTTATAATCGGGTTTTGGAGGCAGTTTTATAAAAAATGACAGTTTTGCTAGAGTTCTAGAATCTTGCAAAAAAAGAAAAGCAACCATCTTTGGGCATGATTTATGAGGAGATGGAATTGAATGAGACAAATCGAAGAGATGTTTTTGTTATAATATAACAATTGAGTTTCCCTCCAAACCATTTTCCAAAATTCACCATGGTTAGGAAGATATGCCAATATCTTTGGGTCACTTTATTAAAATTGTTCAATTTTCCATAATTGAGGAAAATGACTAATTCACCTTGTGAAACTTATAAATGACTCAGACATGGTTTGTATTGTAATATTTTGAAGTTTGTAAAAGGGAGAGAAGTGGGGAAGGAATAAAGGATGGATTGAAGCTCTTTTGTAATAATAATTGCATCTTAATTGAATTTTGCTTCATCTCTAAATCCTTTGTAAGTATTATGACTGTGTTTTGAATTTTATTTCCATTGAGTTAATCTAACTTGCTCCAGGAGTGGAAAGGGCCCACCACCACCTGGAAGCAAGTTCTGTAGTTCATTCCAATCATAGGGATTAGATTTGCAGAGTGATTTTCATTAACGAATGTTTTCATGAGTTCAATCTGAATCTTATAGTTCAACATTTTGATTTTGATTAGAGTAATTTTGTTTTCCATTAGATGAAATCTGAATCTTATAGTTCAACATTTTGATTTCAATTTGAATTATTTTGTTTCCATTACATGCAATCTGAATCTTGTAGTTAACGTAATTTAGTCTTGAAATGGTCATTGCAGTAATTTAGTCTTTCGATGATTAAGTAAAGTACTAGATCTTTGTGTGATCCTGGGAATTATATTAGTTGCAGTATTGTTGGGATTGTTCATTTATTTAGGTTAAATCATTTGGATTATAATTAGTTTTGTTTTAATTGAAATTAGCATAATCTTCATGCCTTTTTGAGTTAGTCTCGATTGATTTAAGATTCTTGCATTTAGATTAAATAGATCTTAGTGTTTGATTTAAGATTTCCATTACTTAGATTAAGATTGAAATCATTCAAATGATAATTTGTATTGCTTGGTTTATGATTAATTATAATTAGTTACGTTTGCACATCAATTATAATTTCTTATTCGTATTTTTTGAGTGTGTTTTCCTTAATTGATTAGCTTCAATTAGAAATAGAAAATATGTACTTAAACAGTAAATTGATTTCATTTCTATTTTAGATTAGATTCTTTGATCCTACATTATCTATTCTTGTATGTCGAAGCTTATGAGTCTCGGATTGATAATTTAATGTTGGAATTATAACACATATAATTTCCCCAACATTTTTGGCGTCATTGCCTGGGAGGTGCTAAAGGGATTAGAGCTTAGTTTCCTTCACAAGTTTTTTGTGTGATCTTAGTTGCATCGCAATCAAAGGGTGGAGAGTGTATTGTAAGATGTGAGTGAAGATCCACGCATCTAGTATTTTGGGGTTTCTCCAAAGTTTGGTTGTCCAAAAACCAAGTTTGATGAGTTTTATTGCAATTAGCAGTTTTTAGTTCATTTAGGTTAAAATTTCAAAGCTCTTTAAAGATAAAACATTTTTGGGGTGCTATAAGAACCCCTTTTCACTAATCCATGATGTGATACAAGGATCATAAAATAGGAGGATAAATTCAAAGAACAATTGAGAGCTTGAAGAATGTCCCTCAAAGTACTTTCTCAAATCCTAGCAGTAGGTGGGATTTCTGCTTCTGAGGAAGAGCTCATCTTCACCACATTCAAGAGATTATCTGTCTCTCCACAGCCAGAAGAGGATTTGCAGATCTCCCTTGATTCCTTTCTCCTATCTACCAAGGAGATTGAGAAATCATGTACCATATCTGATGGGCAACATCCAGCTGAATCTGAGATCGAAGAACTTTCACCATGCCCAATACCACACCTTGTATGCATTCCAGAGACCAATTATCCAAGTTTTCCTGGTATGACCGAGGAGGACTTTCAGAGTGGTCCAAATGAAGAAATGGGCCAATACCACCAATATTACATTGAGAATTAGCTCCAGATGAAAATCCAATCAAAGTACCACTCTCATCTTCAAATACTCTTTGTATCACATCTTTCAATGTTGCTGATTTCTCGTGCTTTTGTACATTATAACTCTTATATGTTAAATATGAGCATGAGTATATCCGTGTAGATGATCCGCACATGGCTTCATTGGAAGATCTCTTTCACTTGAAGGAGGGCGTCCTTTATTCAGTATAGTAGGAAAGTTAGTATTGTAATAAATAAATGAAAATAGTAAAGGGAAAAATAAGTTGTTTTGTGAAAACCAGCTTGTCTGGCACAACTGAACAAGGACATTTCTTGAAAACTATGTAACTAGCAGGCAAAGTTCCCAATAAATCTTGTAAAATTGAATGAGTTCATAAAATCATGTATATTTCAAGTCATTATGTTCGTACTCGAGTTGGCTGATGTGGGATCCCTTAAGGCCCACCTGTCAACAAGCCTTGTCCCATCGACATCAGAAAAGTATATGGGATCAAGGTTAGGGTTAGATAAGGTACTGGGAGCCTGCATGCCTTAATGGAATGTATCCTTGTCATCTACTAAGGAAATTCATCAATGTTTCTTGGTGCATGAATTTTGCAGTCCATCCAACTTTGAAAAATGTATTCATGGCTAGCAGAATGTACCTAGTGCCTTGATTCCTGTTGACATCAAAGTTGAGATATCTCACATTGGTTAAAGACTTACTCAATTATCGATAATCAAACGATTCTTTCTTATGTTGGACATAGGCACCATTTATTCACATATGCAAGATTTCACATGGGTGTCTAGTGGTTGAAGACTATACAGTTTTGTGATCTCAACACAGATTTGCAGTAGTTTGGTTCTTTGTATCAGCATTTCCATTGTCATTTGCAACAACAATCATCTTTCTTTAGTGTTTGGGGACATACAACTCCTCAAGAATGAGGGAGAAGGGGACCTTCAGTTTATCCTTCTACTCCTTAGTTCAGCCTTGTGCCTTCTTTAGTAGGTTAAATTAGCAGTCACATCAACTCCAACCATTCCATCCTCTACCTCAGTCTGCAGCTATCATCACATAAAGGTAAAACTTCAGGTAAAGTTGCCTTAAGATTCCTTAATTCATTAGAGAATTAAGAAATATTTGATAATTAACGGCACATATTGCATATATTTTGTTTTCCATATAGCCTCCATTTGCAAACTCCTCATTCATAATAGAATTCATGCTACTCTAATAAGGTCATAATCATGAATACTGGTTCATATAAACCAAGAAGTAACTATAGTACCTTCCCCTTTTACATTCACATATATTGTGAGTTGAATGTATCCAATAGAGGATGAAGTCATTGATGCCTGTCATAAAGGAACCATCCATAAGCATTAGCCTCACAAAAACTGAGTATGCAAGCACCCATTTTACCATCTCCATCACAACTTCATCTCATCCACCATTTCCATTGCCACTTATCATCTCATTGATCATTTCCTCCTACAACATCTATTGTTTATCCTCAATTTGTATTTATCTAAAAATCAAATATATGGCAGTCAAATAAGAATGGTGTTGCTCCACAAGAACCAACACCCTCAAATCTTCATGCAGTGTTGCTCCATAAGAACCAACCCTGCCCAAAGCCACAATGCCATAAAATCTATAAATAAGCAAAGTAATTGTTTGCATGAGGACATGGAAATCCTCAGGCATGGGGGGGATGTTGGGCCTGAAATATGCCCACGTTTTCATCATTCAATACCACCATTCATAACCAATATTCATGTATTATTACACTCATTTCACACCATAAATCCATCACTTATTGCCAATTCATGTCTTATGCCTCATGGTTGATTATCATTAGTTTTCTTATATTTTATATGATTAAAGATGATTTTGTCATGATATACTAATGACATTTTTTCTAAGTCCATTTGTCACAGGGTTCCATCGCCGAAATTCTTCACAAATCAGTTGAACTAGTTGGTATGAGTAGAGTACGGGAATATCCAATTTGGGGTTTCAACATTTTGGCATGCTTCTGGGGAAAAACGAGGGAGGTTAATGTCCAAAATAATGTTTTAATACATTTCCATTTGCTTGATTTCAACTAGGTCACACATGTGGCTCCCTATGAGCTAATTAACAAATCTGCTCAAAATGTGCACAGTTTCCAAACTGTTAAGTTTGACCTTGATTTCTGTGCATATGGAGGTTAATTTGGAAACTATGAGAAAATGGGTTTGTTAACCATATAACCAATTATTTATATTCAAAGCTTTTTTTCCATATTCGATTTTTTCTAAAAGTTATAATCGGGTTTTGGAGGCAGTTTTATAACAAATGACTCCTTTTCCAGAGATCTAGAATCTTGCAAAAAGAACCAAACAGCCAACTTTGGGCACGATTGTTGAGGATCTGGATTTGAATGAGACAAATCCAAGAGAGGTTTTTGTTGAAAATATAACAATGTAGGTTCCCACTAAACAGTTTTCTTCAGTTCGCCATGGTTAGTAAGATATGACAATATCTTTGGGGTCTGTTTATTAAAATGTTCAATTTTCCATAATTGAGGAAAATGACTAATTCGTCTTGTAAATGTTATAAATGGCTCAGCTATGGTTTGTATTCTAATCTTTTGAAGTTTGTAAAAGGAAGAGAAGTAGGGAAGGAATAAATGATGGCTTGAAGCTCTTTTGTAATAATAATTGCATCTTAATTGAATTTTGCTTCATCTCTAAATCCTTTGTAAGTATTATGATTGTGTTTTGAATTTTATTTCCATTGAGTTAATCTAACTTTATCCAAGAGTGGAAAGGGACCACCATAACCTGGAAGGAAGTTCTGTAGTTCACTCCAATCATAGGGATTAGATTTGGAGAGTGATTTTCATTAACAAAAGTTTTCATGAGTTCAATCCAAATCTTATAGTTCAGAATTTCGATGTAGATTATAGTAATTTTGTTTTCCATTAGATGCAATCTGAATCTTATAGTTCGACATTTTGATTTCGATTTGAGTGATTTTATCTCCATTAGATGAAATCTAAATCTTGTAGTTAAAGTATTTTTATTTCAATTACGAGTAAACTAGGCTTGAATTGGCATTGCAATTGAAGTAATTTAGCCTTGAAATGGTCACTCTAGTAATTTAGTCTTTTGATTATTAAGTAAAGTAGTATATCTTTGTGTGATCCCGAGAATTAGATTAGTCACAGTATTGTTTGGATTATTTATTTCTTTAGCTTAAATCGTTTCGATTATAATTAGTTTTGTTCGAATTGAAATTAGCATAATCTTGATGCCTTTTTGAGTTAGTCTCGATTAATTTAAGATTCTTGCATTTAGATTAAATAGATCATAGTGTTTGATTTAAGATCTCCATTACTTAGATTAAGATTGAAATCATTCGAATGATAATTTTTATTGCTTGGTTTATGATTAATTAGAGTTAGTTTTGTTTGCACATTAATTGGAATTTCTTATTCATATTGTTTGAGTGTGTTTTCCTTAATTGATTAGTATCAATTAGAAATATCAATTATGTACTTAAATAGTAAATTTATTTCATTTCTAGTTTAGATTAGACTCTCTGATCCTGCGTTACCTATTCTTGCACCTCGAAGCTTACGAGTCCTGGATTGATAATTTAATGTTGGAATTATAACACATATAATTTTCCCAACAATGTCCAAATTTGAGATGTCTATGCTTGGATAACTTTGACATTTCCTTGGTTTTTGGATTATAGAATCTTCCAAAGGAATCTTTATCTCACAAAGAAAATATCACAAGGAAGTTTTGTAAAAAATTGTCATGGTGTAATGTTCTTTGGTAAGAACTCCAATGATTACTGGATGCAAACCCAACAAACCTGATGAGTCTCCATAGGAAAATTAGCCTTTATATAGATATATCATTAGAAACCTACTATATTTGATAGCCTTAAGACCAAAAATCATGAAAGAAGTTAGTATTATTGGAAGATTTAAAGTACCGCCCAAAGAGAGTCATTGTCTAGCATCCAAGAGGATTCTCAAATATTTGAGATCCATAATGGACTATGGACTTTGGTACTCACGAGGTAAATTTTTTCACTAATTGTTTTTAATGATGTTGATTGGGCAGGTGATATAGATGATCACAAGAGCACTAGTGGTGGTGCTTTCTTTCTTAGTGAATATCTTGCTTCATGATCGAGAAAGAAGTAAGCCTCAATATCTGTCGCTACTACTAAAGTAGAATACATAGAAGAAACTTCTTGTTGCACTCAACTATTATGGATGAAACAAATTTTACAAGATGTAAAAGTGTTATATGATTAGCCTATCGCAATTATCTGTGATAATACAAATGCAATAAACATTCCTAAGAACCCTATTTTCTATTCAAAGACAAAGCATATTCCAATCAAGTACCATTTCTTAAGAGAGAGTTGCAAATAAGATTGTGAAGTTGGAGTGTGTACTTGAAAAAGAATAGGTGGGGGATATATTCACAAAACCTCTCTCAGGAGATCAATTTGAGTATTTAAGGCAAAGATTGGCAGTAATTCCTCTTGAATCCCTCCACTAGATCTTCCTCAAGTGGAGAAAAGACAGCCAGCAAGCACATAACATATCAAAGAAAGTTTCCAATTCCACAAGATACCAAAGGTAGGGTGATGTATGTTGCAGGGTGAGGATGTTGTTTTCCTTGAAATCAACGTGAAACATGAAAAAGTACACTAATGCAAGAGAAATATCTAAAGGAGGATAAGTATCAAAAGTAAGAGAAGTAAATTTTGTTTTAGTCTTGGGTTTTTGGTGTTACCATCAATGCCAAAGGGGGAGAATGCGAAATATAACTTGTCATTGATGGAAAAGGCATTGATGGGTGCAAGCACAATGATCAAGGTGCAGATAATTTGGAGCCAATTCTAGTTGAATATCATCTTAGTAGATCATAGAAATTTTTCAGATGGACAAAACTTGGAAAGAGATTTCCAACAGTATATGGAAGTTGAGAAAGGATCTTCTTGATTGAAAGTCATTGATAGTTAAAATTTTGAAGGTAAAAGTAAAATTTTGAGGCTCCTTACCATGTTCATTTACAAGGTTAGTCACAGGAGTGAAAAACGGGAAGGATGGGATAGGCACATGTGTGCACGAATAAAAGCTCAGGAGGGACAACTCACCCCGATAGATGTTCATTGTAAGTTACAAATATAGGTGAAATTTTGAACCTCTGCGATGGCATATCACCATGAGTACGTGGAGCGAGAGAACATAGCATTAGAGAGAGGACATGATTAGTGCACGAAAATGTTGGAAGGTCTACATAGACATATCACCCTGGATGACATTCTCTTGAATAACCAAAGTCAGGCGCAAGGTGAAAATCCCAAGATGATGAAGTGTCAGGAGTACGTGGCCAGGTGACACAAGTAGCAGAACAAGGCATGATTGGTGCACAATAGAGTAAGGTGTTCCCCACAACCACATTACCCTAGAATATTTGTCCCTGGAAGAGAAAAAATGTGGCATACCTTTGGATGCTTCAGGGTGACAAGGCATTGGGCATGTAGAGCGGAAGTTAAGTGGACCAATTAAATACGATGCACAAGGCAAGCCCATATAACACATCACCTTGGGAGCTCCAAAAGAAGAAAATGTATAATGATCCGGTGCAATAGAATTCGGGCAACCATTGAATCCAGTTGCTACAATGGCAAGTTTTAATTAGTGGGGCCATACATTATAGAGCAGACCATGAGACGCTTAAAAGACAACCTGGACATAATAGAAAGAGGGAGATAAATCCCCTATACAAGGATAATCCTCTATAAAAGAAATAGATGAACAACCAAGGAATGTATGGCAATGATGGAACACTTCCATCCCTCGGTAGTCTCAAGAACATTATTTCATGGAGATATCAACCAATTGATGAGGCTTCACAGGTTGAGTCCATTTCTTATGTACAAAAAAAGGAAATCCATTGTCTATAGGAACATAAAGGAATTGAAAAATAACCATAAATAGTTGAATTATTTGATTTGAGTAGATTTTATTTGATGCTACAAAGGCCTCGATCACTAGATTGGTATCGGTAGGTATATCCATCTCACATGCTTAACTAGACAAGGAAAAGCAATGGTAAAAGGAAAATATATGATGCGTAAGAGCAATTAGCTTCACTCCAACATAAGGTTAAATACTACAAAGGAGTTGGAGGTGCTATCAATCTTGTAGAAGATGCAATGGGAGAAAATAAGAAGTGCTAATAAATCCAAGTCACATTTCTATAGAGGTAAGCCAAACTTTAGGAAGAGACACTCTAACTATAAATGGAATAAAAATAAGTACTTCAATGGAAGAAAAGAGGTCCTAGGGTTCTAAACCAAACAATTTATTGGTGATATTCATAAAGATATAGGTGAATAATGCCATGGAATCAACATCTTAACTAATGGAAGTGTGAATATAATACAAATGGTTACCAAATATTGTGTGTACCTCCTTGAATAACTAGAAAGGCTTATACAATAAGAATAGTCAACATGTTTTAAAACATGGTAGAAACTCAACCATAACAGTGACTAATCTCCACTTTCCTACATTTGGTTCACTTAAGAAATTCCATTCCATTGAAACCATTTTGGAAAAATTAAAGAAAATCACTGAACAACATCAACAAGCCAACAAATAGAAAATATTGATTAACAGAAAACGTACTAAGAGGATTGAAATTACTGAAATTAAAGTTGCCACTGGAATTTAGGAGCTAATGAATGAATATAATTTTATACTTAATGTTTTATAGAATGTAGGGAGAACCTAAGAACACCAATGGACAAACAGAAGATTGTTTAAAATCATAAATGCGAAGATTTGATTTCTTAGAGGATCACCTTTGATGGTGGAAATGAAAGGTCAAAGACACCAAAGTCACCTGTCATCTTAACTCAAACATTGTTAACTCTTTCCAAGATTAGCTTTTATGATGAATATGTTATTTTTGGTAGATTGTACTCATAATAAATAGAAGGTCAAGCGTCAAGAGAATGGGATTTTTAAGGAGTGTGATTTTGCTAAAATATATTTAAATAACAACTTTTTGAAAGTTAATTTGCAAGTACTTCAAGAGCCATAGGATTGTTGAATCTCTTGGAGTGAATTGATTTCCTTGTGGATTTTTTGCCTATGTGGTAAGACCTCCAATAATTCTAATAATATTGTGCTTTCAATTTAGATTATTCTTCTATTGTGTATATAAATTACTTGAATTATAAAATAGATATTTACTAATTTACAGAATGGGATGCCTTAGATTTATTTATTTTTGTATCATGCATGTTTATTTCACTCTTTAATTAAACATTTATTTTATTTATGGTTCATGTAGTTAATCATCTTATCGATGAACTATCCCACATGTTTCTCCCTTATTTTAGTTATTTTATGTGTTATATAAAAAGTTGTAATGAACTTTTCTTATACATGGATCTATTGTCAGAATAGGTAGTACTTTTCTTTTCACATGCTAATCAACTAAAAAAAGGGGGAAATAACTAAACAATAAACACAAATGATTAATGACTAAAGATAATTAATGAGTAGCCCAAATTTTATGTATGGAGAATTAGTCCAAATTAAAAAACAAAAAAATCTAATTAGGATTCTTATTTTTGTTTGATCCACATTATCAAGATAGGAATCCCCCCCGCCCTCCTCAATAGTTTGATTAGACTATGATCTATGTAGACCACAATGGGGACGTTTGGGTGGAAATAGAGCATACTCTACTTTGTAATGTCAAAGTTTCTAGGAATAGAACCATTGGCCTTGTAAATATACATTGGACCTACTAAGGTCAAACATATGACATATACCGCATGAGGAATTTATGAGGTAAGAGTGCCCAAAATGTTTTGTATAATTTCAAGAAATTTAAATGCGCATTTTTAGTAGATGCATTATGACTCTAGAGGGATAAATTATTTCTTAGTCTAACCTGAGGGATAAATTCATACCAATGGGTACTCTATGTCAATGGATTACAATGTCTGTACAAGTCACATCAATATGTTTTTATTGGTTATTGAGCTACAAGAGTTTGCACTAGACACCCGTAGTATCTTTCGATCTTTGTGGACTCATAGACTTAGCTCGATGCCAACTTGCTATTGAGAGAATTGGAATAGTAGAGTCTATTGTCAGGTGGAACTTCGAAATCCATAACAAATTGTGTAAATAATTTAAAAGATGATTTGTACATTGTGTGGTGTATTGTGTAAATGTTATATTTAATATTATGTTTGATTTATATTTCACATGTTAAATGTTATTATGCATGTCAAATTAAATTGTAGTCACATTTTGAACACTTTAATACTAATGTTTTGATTGTATCTTTTATCATGTGCATCACCATTTAGAGAAAATTTGTTACCAAAATCATTTTTGGTAGTAACATGACCGAGACGAGGATATGTGTATTCTACAAAACTATACACAATGGGAACTTTCCAAATCTCCTTTATGTTAGAAAATTGAGAAGGATTTATTTAGAATCAAGTCTATGAGGATGTTATCAAGTATGAATCAAAATGACTTGAAATGGGTGTTTTGACTAATGACCATACCTCTAGGAATTGATCATGTGGACTAATTTCCACTGAGGGAGCATAGGACTAACCTCCTACTCAAGGTAGTGTTATGGGTTTGGAATTTTGCTAATGCTTGCAAGTTTCAGTTTAACAACCAACCTCAATGTCGCATTGGTGCCTTATCCCATGTTAGATTCCCTAAGTTATGTCAAAGTGGTGGTGTTCAACTAATTGTCACACCTTTGTGAATCAATCATGTTGACTAACCACCACCTTGTGAACATGAGACCAACCACCCAATCAAGGTAATGATATGGGTTTGGATGTTTACTAATTCCTATGATTCTTGTTGTAATGACAAAACTCCACAAAACATAAAAATTTCATCTTTATTAAACATAAATTTATCTTTTCTCTTTCAAACTAACCATAAAAATTTAATTATAATAAAATACTAAATTAATTGAATAAAAATAACTTAACATAATTCTCTATTTTCTAGAAAAGTATCTTTCCATGACATGAGAGTGCAAAGATATTGACAACAAAATTTGGAGGCCCACTAAGGAAATTATTTACAGCTATAAAACAAAAGCATTTATTTAACGTCCTTATGATCTCCATAAAAAAATATTTTAGCTGTCATACACTTTAAACCCTAATCTTATTTCAAAATTTAACAAAAATACAATATTTAGTAAATACAATAAGTTATCCCATCTCTTACTAACCATAACATTGTCAAACAAATTCTTTCTAAAAGTCAAATATATCTCCTCCCAACAAATTTATAGCTTTCACTTACAATAACTTTCACTTACAAATTCTTTATAAAAGATATACCTCTTCCCAACAGATTTATAGCTTTCACCTCATCCCCACTCACAAATGATTACCTAACTATAAAATCATAAATCATAAATTATGTTATCCCTATAAATTATTCCCCGCATTTTATTGTAATTTTTCTCGTCCCACCGAGAACTTTAACCAAAAAAAACTATTCTCTCATGGCCCATCTTTCTTTTTCCTCTCCCTATTCCAAGATTGCAAGTGGAGAAACTACATGTCCCAATCAATACAAAGAAAATAATGGAACACCTTTACATTACGCCCACAACCCCTTACTCATCATTGTTAGCACTCACCAAGATGAATGCATGCCATATCCTTTGTACCCACAACAACATGCTTTTTCTGGATTGACACACAACAGACGTTTGACAAAGAATCAAGGAATTATCTTTTAGTACGAGTGCGGAAATAGGAATTACATTTTTAGTACGAGTGTCCCATTGGATGGTCGGAAAGGATAAGCCCGATGAAAATGGCAAGCAAGATTACTTCTGCTTTTTCCAATATTCATATATGCATTAAGATAACATGATACTCATCATAAAGTTAATCATAACTTACATGTAACAGTTCAAATCCTTCTAGATAGCCATCCACTTAATCTTCAATCGCTTAATATCAATCTAGAAATATCTAGATTGAAACAGTTGAAAGGATTAGTGAAATTAAAATGCATGATTAGCAGTTATATTAATTACTGGTCATCCACTTAATCTTCAATCGCTTAACATCGAATGAAGATATATTTAGCTCGAATGAGTTCAAAGAATCAATGAATAAAACTGCCTCGCATGATTAGCACTTATATCAATTATTGGCCATTTATTTAATTTTCAATAGTTTATTATCAGTTTAGAAATATAGGGTTAAGGTTGTTAGAGTAAATTTTACTTGGTTAAGTTAATTTTTTTTTGAGCTCTATATTTATAGACACTTTAGATATTAATTTATCTCAGTGGCCACTAGTAACATAGTCACTTACACTACCATTTCTCTCAGTGATTTGTGATCATTGGGCACTTAAGCCATTAGCACTTATATCAATTATTGGCCATTTATTTAATTTTCAATAGTTTATTATCAGTTTAGAAATATAGGGTTAAGGTTGTTAGAGTAAATTTTACTTGGTTAAGTTAATTTTTTTTGGACTCTATATTTATAGACACTTGTGATTTTCTCATAAGAAAAATTAGGAAAATCGATATTAATTTATCTCAGTGACCACTAGTAACATAGTCACTTACACTACCATTTCTCTTAGTGATTTGTGATCCTTGGGCACTTATAATTTTGCCACTATTCATTTTTAATGTAGCCAATTTAAAAGTTTAATACACTCATATTAAATTGTTTTAGTGACCACTAAAACATGACACAACAATGTCTTAAAACATGAAACAACAATGTCTTTAAACACTACCATTTCTGAATACTATTTACCATACACCGGTATAAAAACAAAGTCAAAAAGTTAACGAAAAACACGACAATACATTTAGACACCACCATCTCTGGACGCTATTTAGCCTACCTAACATTTATCCTACCCTATCATGTTGGGAGTTCAAAGAATTAATGAACTAAGAATAGGAAAGAGTTGAAAGAATTAATGAACTAAACGGCCTAGGAAAGAGCTGAAAGAATTAATGAACTAAACGGCCTCGCATGATTAGCAGTAATATTAATGATTGGAGTGAAGAAAAGTGGAAAATTCCTTTGCATATTTCATGATGCAGAGATGATCAAAAAGCCAGTCGTGCCCACTGATGCGTGGAACAAATGAATAAGCGAGACTATTTCCAAGCAGCAAAGTATAACATGGTGTTCATGCCACGGCGTGAAATGGGTTGAAAGAATCAGAGCCCTAGAGAATCTGGTACAACCAGGACGTTTATCTGTTCGCCATTCTTTATATTCTCTTGATTAGTAACGGCCAATACTCTTGCTCGTCTCTTCCTCATTCAAAGCAGTCACTATCTCTTTATTCGAAGCCCTTCCAGAGTTTCACAGAGGTTACTCCTCGACCTTGCTGTGTCTTGAAGCGGATCTCTCAGAAGATTTTTTTCCTTGTGGGCGCCTCCAAACTGTCTTTACCAGTTGAATATGTTCTGTTCCCTGTGCTCATCTATTTAGGAAGAAGCACCGTTTCAATTCTGTCGCAGGCACCGACTATTTCTTCCTTCCTCGTCTATACTCTGCTTCTTCTGTAACATTTCCCCAGGCATTAACTATATCGGATTCTCAAGCTGGAGACTTCATGGTTTGCGACGCCGTTTTTCCTTGACCGAATTCGTGTTTCTATAAAATTGGAAGTTCTTTTTTCCACCAAAATGCAGAGCATTGCCGGCCTCTCATCTTCTGTTCACTGCAGGAGGTTGTTGGAATCTCGGAACATATCGCGGCCATCCTCTCCTCTCAGTCCGTCAGTGGAAAGTCCAGAGAGCTCGCCAGAGATGACCAATGTGGCGAAAGCAAGTTTCGACTCGAGTTTAGCCATCATCCTCGCGGCGCTGCTCTGTTCCGTTCTCTGTGCGTTGGGAGTCAGTGCTGTGGTACGCTGTAGACTGCGCTGCAGGCGATGGTTCTTGGTGTCCGAGCCGTCACTCGTTGTGGGTGTGGAAGGAGCTAACACTGGCATCAAGAAAATCGATATAAAAGCGCTGCCGGCAACTGTGTACCGCAGGGGCTTCTCCAACACAGGTATGGATTGCCCTATTTGTTTAGCAGAATTCGTGGAAGGGGAAAATGTCAGAATATTACCAGAGTGCTGTCACAGTTTTCATGCGGATTGCATAGACGCGTGGTTGGTTTCTAATCCCTCTTGTCCTTCATGTCGACATTCTTTGCTTTATGTATTCTTGAAGAAATCAGCCCAGCCAGCTGCCGAGAGTGCCCACACCGCCAGAATGGACATAGCACAAAGAAACGAGACTGTTGCAGTAAGTCATCTTGTTCAGTCTTTCCATACTTATGCTGATGACAGAACCATGGTAGCTTCATCATCTCTGGATTCTATTCAGCCAAGCGGGTTGGGACGAGGAAATATGCATCCGGCTTGAAGACCATGAATGGAAAAAATCATATTTTCAGGAGCGCATTGCAGGAATGACTAGAATCATCCCTGGGAGTCAGCTGATAACAAGGATTGGGCAGTACAGTACCGGGTTTTTGTTTTTTTCATTTTTTTCAACTGAAAAATCATCCTGACCAGAGACCGTCATACATAATCTTGGCAATAACAATAGGGATTCCCACGTAACCGTTGAGACTAGCACAGCACTGTTGCGGCTAGTATACTTGAGAAGTACAATGGCATAATCTGTAAGTATATGTCACATAGTCCGTTGCTATATTTAACATTGTTCTGAAGTTTAAAATATGTACAAATACACATTGAGTTAATAGAGGAAGCTCTTGACCAGAAGAACTTAGATGGCAAGCATTTGATGGTGTGATGGTGTGTCAAAGAAAAGCTAATAGCCAAATATCCCCATGATTATTGCCCAAAGACATATCACTAACATAAGCACCTGAAAGGTGTATTGGCTAACTGATGTCATTACAGGAAGGATAGAGAACATGAGTGGTGAGACAAGGGAGTGTAAGCCCTATGGAAAGGTGGAAAAAATCAGTGGTGACAACCAGACATCATAACAAAAGTAGCCATGAGACATTTATTTCAAATGTAAATTTGACATAAATAGCCAGGGTCTAGATCTTTAGCAACAGTAGATTTTTTGAAGCTAACATATTTCTTGAATACGATTCCAACATATTTCTAAAATATAGCACTAATAATGATTGTGGTTCAATCTGAATTTGGAGCTCCTGGATTGACATCATCACTCGTTATGTCTTTCGAGAAGGTACTGCTTGTGTTGGGCACTGATTCTTCGTCCAAGTTAGCAGACCCTGATATGCCACATCATGCTTTCCAGTTACTGCGTAACCAGATTCTGCTCCAGGTTATTATCCTGTTGATGGAGCACTGAAAACTCGCGGTTTGTTCATCTGGATGAGCATGGATTTGTGTCATTGACAAGCACCCTTCATTCTTTTGAGATGCAACCTCATCCTTGAACCATTTCAACATCTGACATTCTCTTAGTTTTTCGCTTTGGAATCTCCAAATGAAAGAAACGAGTTTCAACTCGGAATTTATCTTTGCTGCAACCATAGGAACCATGTTTACTGATGATTCTTTTCCATAATCGCTTCTGCATATCTGGCTCATAGGGGCAAAGAGAACATACAATCCACATGGTAAGGAGGATTCCAAATGAAAGAAACGAGTTTCAATTCGGAATTTATCTTTGCTGCAACCATAGGAACTATGTTTACTGATGATTCTTTTCCATAATCGCTTCTGCATATCTGGCTCATAGGGGCAAAGAGAAGATACAATCCACATAGTAAGGAATATTTCTCACAATAAGTTTATTGCATATCTGGCTCATAGGGGCAAAGAGAAGATACAATCCACATAGTAAGGAATATTTCTCACAATAAGTTTATTTATGCTCTATATCGGTGGCTTAGCGGAATCTCACAACTCTTCAGTGTAGTGCAAGTAATCCTATTGTCTCATCACTTCATAGTACTTCCATAAGAGACATTCATAAAAGGCTTCATCCATGAATCTATGCCATGAAACACATGTACACAATTTGTTTATGGAACGGTCCATTGGCCTTCACTTCTTTTATAGCAATGTTAAATTTACAAGAAGGAACAAGAGTCGATGGATTGGTTCCTTTGTCACACTATTCAAAGTTCACATACAAATTACAATGTCAAAACCCTATTCCACCAAGCTCTTTCCTCCAACCCTATCTCTATTCACCCTCAACTATCGTTGTCTTGGTTTGCTAGGCTATCTACCCGACCACAAACCTTTCTAAGCTCTCTTATTGATCCTTGGTTATGTTACTCAGTTTTTTGTTTTGCGAATCCTCCTTGCTCCTAGCTCCCATTCAGTTTGATAGTGCTCCATATGTATACGATGTATCGTAGCGGTTCAACACCTCATGCCCACAGGGGCTTCACTGGTGGAGCAATACCATACAATGTGGGTTCATATTGGGGGATATATAGGGTATAAAAGTTTTCTATATTAGAAAGTATAAAAATGGAGCTCAAAGTTAATGAAAAAATATAAAGGGGTATACAAAATGTTCATGAAAAAAATGGATACCTACAATATCTAGTGAAAGTAGGGGTTCTTTAAAATGGGGAGGTGTATTTAGTTGATATTGGTAGGCGGTTAAATAATGTGATTTTTAAAGGTATTTTCCAATATGTAGTCCAATTAGGGTTATTGTTTAGTATGTCATGAACGCACGCAATATGTGAGAGGTTCATTGAGTGAAGCCCCCTTGGTCATGCCCCTTCAATTGTTATGTCTATTCAATTGGTCAACTCATCAGTTGTGCAGTTAAATTGCCCACTCCCATGTTAGTTCATCCTCATTCCCACAGTGCACTATCACCCCGCCTATCGAGCTGACACATGACTTGTGTAATTTAGTTTCTGCACCTCATCATTCCATTGCACACTACCTCCGTGCCATTTGGGCCAAGCCCTCTCCACGGAATATTTTAAGGATGGAAATTTATTTTGAAGTGTCAAAATGATGGAAAATCTTGCTAATCCCTAACTTGCTCACTGTAAAATGCTTCGCAATATTTTTGTAAAAATAGTCAAATTTCTAAGGAATTTATATTAGTATATATACAATTTAGGAGACTTGTAAATTTTTGGTGAATCATCTTTAGAAAAATTTGAAATTGGTGAATGTATTTTTGGTAAAATTAGCCTAATATTTTCCTTGCTCCTATCGTTATGTGCTCATGTGTATCACATGGTTGTGTCATGCCTTCATGGCATCTATGCCACTCAAGCCGACATATCCTCACGAGCTCTCATACCCTTGTGGAAACCCCAATATTTAGTTATTGGACTCTAATATGGGTGCGCCCTCACCCAAGGGAGCATGCCTCTCAGTTTTTCACTATGTCAATCTTGTTTCATTAATGACCTTGTCCTCATGCTCAACTCATCAACCTAACTCCATATCATCACATTACTTACAATATAAAAACCACAAATGTTGCAATGGGGATGTTGCCCTTGTTGTGCGCTGAGTTGAAGGCATGCCTAACTCTAGGGCCTAACATCCCCCCTCCCCCCAACTCAAAATTATTTATGTCCCAAAAATAGCCCAGCCACAAACTCAGGATCATCCCTCTCTAGATATCAGCATCATTAAGTGTCTCTCCTCTACATGGTATATCTGACTACATCTCTAGAAATCACACCTACATATACACCATATGATGGATCCCCTCATGTTACCTAGCTAACTAGGTGGCCAATTTGATCATTTGGCCAACTTCCATAAGAACTTATGACTCACACAGTGCAATGTGCTCAACCTCATATCATCCAAGCTCCCACATCAATCTTCCTTGCTACAAAGGTACCACCCTAGGCACCACAAATTCCTAGCATGCCATCCAACTGTGACATTGAGCCACCTGCTTATGGCGCAATGTCTATAATAGGTGTCATAGCCATAGTGACCAGCACCAAAATCTCTCTTATCCAATTACTTACTCACAAGCATTCCTTCATGTTTCTTTGTCATGTACATCAACAAAAGTGGGGATGATCCAATCTTACCCTCTACTTCCTTAACAAGCCTCACCAACTTAGGATCTTATGGCCAACCTATTAGGTTTATTGTAGTTGTATCCACCTCTTCCTTGGCCTTATGATACCTACCCACAAATTCCTTGTCACATTTTGAAACTACTAATTCCACAATCGTTTCCTCTTCGAATGTATCATTTCTAAATGCATGCTTCAACCCATTCATTGTTTTGTCCAACTCCTCAACCATGTTTGTCAAAGTGGTCATGGTTTTCACATGCTAAGATAGAAAATATTCAATCCGCATGCTTCTCATTCCCCATGTGCAATTTCACAATATTGTTGCTCATCCCAGAAGATGGTAGCCATCATCACTACTATGCTTGAGTCTCCTCTCTAAGTCTCAGGCCTTAGAGTTGCGAGCACATTTAACAGAGGTGTGTGCCATGGGCAACATCTCCATTGCAAAATTTGTGAAGAAGATATCACAAGAAATCCGACAAAAGAGGATGTTGGGCGAGGGCATGCCAGTATGAGGTGTTGAAAAACTGACACTTTGGGTTTCCATTAACATGTGGACAAATTGGTGGCCTAATCGGTGTGGGTAATCAAGTCTCTGATATGGTCTAATGATGGGTGAGAAGGCCCAAGATGAAACTATAAGGGGAAGCATGGACACCCTAAGTGATGGGCCAAAATGCCTCTATATTAGTGGCCAACTATTATATGAGGTTGGATCGAGATATGTTAGACTTGCATGGTGGGCTGAGTCCCCAAGATGAACCAAAATTTGGCACTGACCAGGAAAGACAAGACATGACGAGTCAAAATTTGGCATTGGTCAGGTAAGATGAGATGAATTGAGTTGAAATGTAGCATCAATCTGACAAGATGAGATGAGTGAGCTAAGGGGATTAGCTACGAAGGACGATATGGGTGACAAAAGGGCATCAAGTGGGAAGGAAGAGATAGGTGAGTTGAAATTTGGCATCGATTGAAACAACATAGTTACCAACCAGTTAGGAACTATACCGAGTTCTCACTTTTTTAGAAGTTGCAAAAATTCATTCGATTTTGAAAAGTGTTGAATCAAAATACACCTTTTTTTGGAGCATATTTTTGACACTAAATTTTCTTATGTATTAAGTATGCACATTTTTTTTAAATGGTAGTGATTTTCACGTCAATTTTGAAAAGTGTTGATTCAACATAATCCCCTTTTTTGGCTTATTTTTTAAATAAGTTAAATTTTCTTATGTATTAAGTATGGATAGTTTTTTTAAATGTTGTTGTTTTTCATGTGGATATTGAGAAGTGTTGATGCATCATCAACTTTCTTTTTTTGGGGGGTCATATTATTGACACTTTAAATTTTCTTATGCCCGAAGTATGCATAAGTTTTTTAAAAGGTTTGTTATTTAACCATTTTTCAAGTTGTCTTATTCCTCTTCTTGTTTTTCATCCATCAATAGATGCTTGAGTTTCTTTTTTTTCCTTTAAATGTTTTTTATAATGAAATTTTCAATTGTTTTGCAAAGTTAAAAAAGAAAAAAGAAAAATAGTATTTTGAAGTTAGAATTTTTTTATATATTTATATATCATTGATTATTGATGATGATGATGATGATAGTGGTTAACGTCCACTGAGACCAAATTGGCCTATCGGACCTATAATTTTATTATTTTTTAATTGTCTGGTTCCTTGTCTTTCGTGGCGAGATTGATGCTGTAGCTTTCTTTTTTTACTCTATGGTCTTCCAACTTCCTGTATCTTGCATCTCCTTCATCTCTTCTAGTTCTTGGGACATTGGTGTCTTAGCTTTACGATCTATTGTGTTCGTCCTCTTGAAGATATACAAAGAAGAAGTTTGGTCTAGGACATCTGCTTTGTTGTTAAATGATGATTTATTTTGTGCGGTATTCGAATCGTCATAACTGTTGATGCTTGACGCATTGTTGAGTTCACTATTTTGTTGTTGGGCGGGGCTTTCTCCCTGCTTGTCTTGAGAGTTGTTTCTTTCTTGTGATTCAGAGTTTTCTCTAGAGTATTCTTCTTTGATGACAATGTAGTGTTCTTTTTGTGCTCCTTCCCACCATGTATATTTGTGGTGGTTTTTTCTAGCAGAATTTTTCTCGGAGGCTTTTGGGCAATTTTTGGCTAGATGGCCCATGTCAAAGCAGGATCGACATATGAAGAGGACACTTTCATAATCGGGTTTTTGGTTCCACACATATTCTCTACTTGTTAGGTTTATTTCAGCTGGGAATCTGGCACTGAAGTACATTTCCGCACTGATGCATGCATAGGTGGTTCTGGAATATTCCTCTGTTTCTAGGCACCTATAGTAAAATTTCCCAATTGCATTTCCAATGGCTTTTAGTGAGGAGAGATTCTAGAGATGCAAGGGTAGGCTTGGAAATCTCACCCAAACTGGTGCGGAGGTTATGACTGCTATTGAGGGATCGAATGATGGGTTCCATGGCTTCATGAATATGCCTAAGTTTTCCCAAAACCAAGGGCCAGAATCTAGAATACATTGTCTTCTTTCAAGATTTTCAAAATCTACTATAAAGAAACCCCTAGCACAGGGGTAGATATTAATTTCATAAAAATTGATACGCTTACATACCTCCAAGATCCCATTGTGGAGAGTTGTCAACCATAGCCAAAAACCATTGAACCGGAAGATTAGGGAACTTTCGAAAAACTTCAATGCCTCATCGAGTGAGGCCTGGAGCACCTGAACAGTGGGAGCTAGGGCTTCACTGATGATCGGGTAGGAGCTTGCCCTCCAAAAGTAGACAGAACTGAGCCAACAGCTATTTTCGTGAAGCTCGAAGCCATATTTTCCCGTAGAAAGCCGAGACCCAACCGCAGAGAAATAAGGAAGAAGATTAGATTTGGATCTAGCCGCAAAAGATTAGATCTAGAACTCAGCCAAAAAGAAATAAGGAAGAAGATTAGATCTAGATCTAGATCTAGCCGTAGAAGATTAGATCTAGAACCCAGAACCACAGTCTTAGTAAGTCTTTTAATCTGCAATAAACCCTAGTAGAAAAAAATCCTGCTTTTAGTATCGAGAATCAAATCCTGCTCCAGATAAAAATAAATCACTGACTTTCTCTTCATGAACCACTCGATCCGGAGATGCCCATGTAAAGGATGACTTTCTCATAGATCTATTTTCACATATCTGAGATCGGTGATTGTTATGGAGAATGCCAAAAGAATAACGGTTACGAAGAGCACCACATAGAAGCAAATCTGGAGCCACAGATCTTCTCATGCAGAGACGAAAGAACCCAGCCGCAGCAGAGACAGAAGAACCCAACCACAGACAGAAGAATGCACAAAAACATTTATAAAAAACTAATATTAAACGTTAAATAAAAGATTTTTATGGAAAATTTTGAATTAAAAATAATGAAAAATAACAAAGTTTATGTCCAAAAGTGATGACATTTGAACTTTTTTCGAGAAATCATGATTCAAAAAAATTATTGAAAAATAAACCAAAAAAAAATAACTTAAAAAAAAATAAACATTTAAAACAAAAATTGGGAAAAAAATATTTAACAGAAATGGACAAATAAACAAATAAATAAATAAAAACATTAAGAGCATGTTAATATAAATTTTATTTAAAATAAAATAAGAAAAAAAAGCACTAAAAAATACAATTTAAAAAAAAAAACCAAACAAACTTTTCAAAAATCAAAATGTTAGTAAAATATTAAAAATAAATAAATAAAACTATAATTAAACAAATAAATAAAAAATCAAAATTTTAAAAATCAATTTAACTTCAAAATATATATGAATTTTTTTTTTAAAAAACATTAAA
The DNA here is from genome assembly GCA_031772625.1 of Pinus tabuliformis. Classification (NCBI taxonomy): domain Eukaryota; kingdom Viridiplantae; phylum Streptophyta; class Pinopsida; order Pinales; family Pinaceae; genus Pinus; species Pinus tabuliformis. Next base: position 261,375,497 of record CM062818.1, on the reverse strand, counting down.
AAACTTTCAAAATAAAAATGAAAAATAAAATAACATTGAAAGAAATTTAAAAATAATATATATATATATATATATATATATATATATATATAATCGTAATTTTCATTAATATGTGGATGAAAATTACACGTTGTATATTTAAGTATCATCAAAGAGAAAATCATTGATTTTTTTATCAGCTGCAAAAATTATTGATTTTACTATGTTAGCTGTTATTAGTTTGTATCATCCATGATCATATATACATTTGTAGAGAAAAAAATTGCATAGAAAGATACACAATCTGAGAGTTCAAAAAATCTGTAGGAACACTTATCCGTGTGTAAGGATGTTTGTAATAATCATAATCATTCATGTGTAACTATGAAAGCCTGTATATCCTCAATAAATGGTCAATGGTAGTATTGAAAATGGCTCGCCTCAGTCACCTCTGTCACATGCCAAGTGCCAAACACTTGCTGTAAACCTTCTTTGGAAAGTTGGTCTGCAATATGGTTCCTTTCCTTTCATTAAGGTGGAGAATAACACCACCGCCACAACGACCAAGTTGTGAGGATCCATCAAAATATACCTAGGGGGTAAAGTAATTGATGATTATCAAAGTGACTGAATGAGTGGAAAGAGGGTTATCATTGTCGAGAAGGATAAAATATATGGAAACACACTGAGTAGAGGTACGATCCAAAGAGAAAGGTTGGTAATGGAAGATCTGTCTTTTTCTGCCAATCCACAGACCCTATCAAATGAGCACGGGGATGTTTCACATCTTGTTTGGTTGGGAATTGTTCCTCTGTGATTCCCAAGCTTGTGAGATATTGTCACCCTCCAAGTTAATGGAAATGGAAAGCCCTTGTAAGATGGATCTCTAAAATGCTTAGCAAACTTGACAAAATAAGAAGAGGTGCGTGGTTGTTTCCTCTGATCTACGACATAGGCCACACCATGAGGGGCCATGAAGGGAACAAATTTTCAAATTTTCTCCCATTGGCCGCTTGTTTCCATAATACATGAAAACAATAATCACAATTTGGCAAGACCTTTTAGTTCCCAAATATGTTGCCACCACCAACTGATAGAGTTTGGTTACTTTGAGGCTATCATATGAAGATAACCATCTTTTGGGGTGTAGGATCCTTATCTAGAGGGGGGCCAGAATAGCTTGTCTTAGTGTTCGCTTAACCGAATGTGGGTTGAATTCAAAGCCTTGATATATTTATCCCAAGCTTCATGGCATTGATTTCGGAGTTGTAATTCAAATGCACAGAGCTAGTGTTGTCCCCATATGTCTGATCGATCTGGGTCCCCAATTTTGTTTAATAATTTAATTATGTGAAAAGTGAGGAATCTGATTAGGCCAGGAGGGAGAATGTGGTTATTTACATGACTTGACCATGGATAGATGCCAATTCAGATCCTGGTCCCTGATCCTATTCACCAAGCCAACCAGATGCAATAATCAGGAAAGAATTAAGGATCATTTTTCATGTGGTAGAGATATTTGATCTTTTTTTTTTTGTTTGGGAGGCGATTCCAATCATCAACCAATAAAGGGTGTATACAATTCTGCTGAACCACATCGTTCCACAAGTTTTGCATGGAAATTAGTCTCCAACATGCCTTGGCAGCCAAATCTTGTGAGAGGAAGTTGAGGTCCTTTAATCCCCATCCTCCCCACATTTTTTGGAGGGCTATCTTGTCCCATCTGACCCATGCAAATGTGTGTCCTTCCTTTTCTCCTCACCAGAGAAAGACACAGCAAAGCTTCTAAATAAGGTTGAGTATGCCTTTTAGGACCTAGGATAGAGATATCTAGAATACTAGGGTGGCCTCAATGACAAATTTAATAAGTGCCAATAGACCATCTCTAGAAAACCGCTTGTGACACCATGACTTTATTTTCATTTCCACTTTGGCTACTAGCCACATCCAGTCTGCCTTAGTGTAGCCATTAGGTTTTAGATGAAATCCAAAACATTCTATTCCCTCCTCAATATTGAAAGGTTGAAAAGGAAGTAAATTATGAGCAGGAGCCTTTTCTATCTCAGTACATTCACAATATGCAATGGTATATTGTTTATGATTAGGAAGCATACCATTGAAGGTGCAGCAAGAATTGACAATGGATGTGATCTCATTCATATTGTTGCACATTAAATTCATAAATATTAGCACATTGTCCAGTGAAAGGATATGAGAGAGAATTAAAGCTCTCCTATTGTGAATCCCCTGGAGGGAATCACAGGAGATTGACCGGTGAATCATCTTGCTGAGTCCATCCATAATTAATAGGAATAATAGAGGAGATAACATGTAGCCTTGTTTGAGCCATATTTCTATGTGGAAGAAGCTTGATTCTAACCCATTGATTAATACCCAAAATTATACAGAAGTAATAAAACCCATAATCTAGTTGATGAAGGAGATATGGAAGCACAAGTGTGTGAGAGGGAGCCTGATATAGAGCCAACTGGCTCTGCCAAACGCTTTATAAAGATCATTTTTTTATAATCATACCTTTTAATTTCATGGTTTTAATGTTGTGAAGTCCTTCTTGCACGATGCCTATAGCTTTGTGAATTTGATGATCCTTAAAGAAGGAAAATTGTTCAGGGGCAATGTGTCTAGAGAAGATGGACTAGAGCCTGTTGGCGATGATTTTGGCAATGATCTTGTAGATGAAATTTCATAATGAGATCGGTCGAAAGTTGGAAAAGGAGGGGGGAGAGTCAGATTTTGGGACAAGGGCGACAAAGGTTGAGTTAAATGCATTGTAAATTTGTCCTGAGGTGCAGATTTCTTCAACGACTACCTAGAGGTCCTGTCCCAAGAGCTCACAGAAAAGGAGGAAGAATTTGACAGACCAACCATCAAGACCAGGACACTTTATTTTATGAATCAATGGCGAATAGATTCCAATTCCTTTAGCGAGATAGATAGTTGTAATTCATCATTGTCTTCATAGGAGGTGAATCCAGGGAAGGCCTAAGAAATATTCATTATTTCCCCCAGGGAGGGATGCTGAGGGGATTTAAAGAGAGATTGGAAGTACTGAACACCCAATCTCGCTAGGTCCTTGAAATTGGTTACATCATTTCCTTTTCTGTCTTTGAGTCACAAAATAGTATTGTATGCCTTCCTCGCTTTGGAGAATTGGTGGAAAAATTTTGTGTTGTCATTCCCAGCCTCTAGCCAGATCACCTTGTTTTTCAATCTTCCTTACTCTTCCTTCTCTTCCAATATACAATGCTTCTCTTTCTTAATATTAATGAGGTGTTGTTTGGATTCAATTGACACATATCCCCCCTTCCTGGCTATTCTAGTTGATTCAATTCATCATTGATCTTCTTTAGTGCTACCTTGTCCTTTAGACGATTCCCTTTTAGCCACTCCATGGTTTTATTTTTTATGTGACATAGGTTTTCATTGAATTGTGATGAAATGGAGTGACATTCCATTGACTCACAGCGCCTCCAATTATCATTAATAATTGGATGAAAATCCTCCTCTTTGAGCTAATATGAATTGAATATTAAAGGTAACCTTGGTTTTTTGAAGTGGCTAACTAGCGAGAGATATATGGGATGGTGGTTAGATTGGCCGTAGGTCCCAATACATTGTTTATACTGAGAAAGGTTATCCATACCAGCTTCCTTAAGAAATAAGTGATGAAGTCTTCAAGCAATAACTTCCTCCCCACTATGATGGTTTCTCTAGGTAGGGTGATGTTTCACCGCATCAATGTTAATGAGGCCATGTGATTCAATAAGCTAGAGGAAGTAATATGTGAGATTATCATCTTTTGTCATACAGTCATATGATTGTGGTATGGACCATAGATATTCAGAATCCTAAGTTCGATCCCTATCTCTTCAAAGAAAAAGTCTGAGGCAATATAATTATGATGTCCCCATACATTGAGGAGTCGTTGATGGTGTTGGACCCGCCAACATGTCACGGGATCTACTCGGTAAGAATTCCCAACTAAAGCTCATATCATTTGGATTAGGAGTCCCAACCGTGGGTATTACGGTATCACCATGATTGCAATTGCATGCAAAGGTAAGTAGGATGTCCTTGTTGGAAGCAAGGGTGTGACTTTGTAGCAAATCAAGGAAGGTGCATGAAAGGATCTAACACATGGAAGGGGGGAAGCGTGTGCCCCTTAGAAACCTATGATAGCATAGAACTTGGAAGGGAACACATGAGAAGAAAGACATCACGAGATGGAAAGTAGGATAGTCGACGATCCAAAGTGATGGATTATATCAATAACATGCTTTGATAAGATTCATACAAAAGGGATATAGAATATTCCATACATACATGCGTAAGTTACAAATACATACATCATTAGAGTAACGAGGATAATCGAACTACAATAACAACATATGCATGAAATGTGTGGGTTATGTTATATTAAAATAGTGAAAGATCTGATCATAAATACAACCATGACAGCCACTAGCCCCAATAGCATAACATTACAATCACTTTCGCCTACTCCTCCAAAGAGATGTACTAGCTCTACATTGTGGAGAAGCCAAGGCTTGTTACAATACACTGCAAGCTTTCTCTAAGTTCTACATATAGGAATCTTGGCTCCCAAAATCGTAGACAATGAGTTATGAGGTTCTATAAATAGAAAATGGTGGGGTGACCCTTGATATTCCCCTTTGTGACTCTTCACCTACCCTCATGAATCTTCAATTTACACATGACTATTGCATTCTACTATTGACACTTGGTCTTTCAATCTTACAATATGTTTACAATGCAATCTTCACATGCATCCATGTGAGACAAAAAATCGCTTTAGTAAGCCATGAAATACATCACTAAGACTTAGACAGTTGTGGGAAAACTAACTCTTCAACATTCTCTTGATGATGGACGGTGGCGAACTGATTCCAATCTTGGTAGTCTGTTATGGTGTCTGCATGCTCCGTGGTGACATCCTTAGGAAAGTGAACTCTTGCCTCTATTACATCCATGTGCACTAATTTGGCACCTATGTCCAAATTTTCAGATAGCATGCACATCATCATCTTGATTGCATACAGACCAACGACATATTGGTGCATACTATTTGCACTGGTGTCTATGTGCATCAACTGATCAAAGTACATGTCTAGCTCCAGCTAGAATTGATTCTTTGTATTTGCCTCGATGAGTGTACCAATGGATGGGATCATATGCATTTAGACAATGACATCCATTCACCTAAATACTCATGCATGTGAAGCCTGTAAGCTGGTAATGAGCTATGGGAGTTCCTCATAGTTCCGGATCTTACTTTAGGTGCATGCCTTCAACCATATTTTCTTTGGCTTCATCACATTTGGTAAGTGCAATGGGGTTCCTTTGTACCTAATTTTCCATATTTGCATGTGATAAAAAGTAGTGTGTATGTCTGACAAGATGTGTGCTCTCCTAGCATAGCACTATTGCAAACCATTGAGATGGAAAACTCACTTATGCACAATGACGAACCTGAAGTAAAGATTCTGCATGACTGTCTCGAGAGACAATACTTCATCTAGTATTGCTTTCCTCATCTCTGCTCTAGTAGATGTTGTAACTTTCTCTTGTCCCCACTTGCTCACTTGTAGCTCCTTAACCATCTGCTCGTTCTCAGCTGTCAAGAATCTGACACTCGAGCTGGTGGCTTCGCCATATGCCCTTGTAGCATCGACCAATGTAGCTAGATATTTGTGCACACCAGACACAATCACTCGCTCTTCAAACTGCGTAGGAAATACATGGACATCCCGAGTGGGCACTCTCCGTGACTGCATAAATCTGTGTTGTGATTCGTCAAAATATATGTTGTTCACATCTGCTTTTAGATTGTCCTCAAGGATTTCAGTGTTTCCTTGATCGTTTGGGACTTGCTCTACTTCTGGATCTATTGCAGTCAATGGGGTGACCTATTTTTTCTGTGGCATGTGGTCAGTGTCATGATCTAACTCTGGTTGAACCATATCCATGTCCATCTACTCTAGCATTTTTTAAATCTCTTGAGCAAAGTCCTACTCCTGCGACTTCTCACCCTGTCTACTATGTGCCAGTTGTCAGGATGAATCAATAACATGTATAGGCAAAAAAAATTCAATTTGTGCATGTTACACCTCCTGTTATTCTTGTCCCTACTGTGCTTCCTTCTGTATTTTACAAAACTCTTGCTCTTCCTTGAGTTGTTGCTTCAACTCCTACAACTTCCTTTCTACTTTCACCAGCTTCTTCTTCTCTCTTTCCCTTTGCATGATCCTCCTATCATGTTGTCGTCTCTTCGCCTCAATATCTAAAGTTCCTTTCAATGCAAGTATATTTTCTTTGAACTTCCATCTTTTCTCCACCTTTGTGTTGTCAGGAACCCTCCTCTTACCTTTGTCAAGTGCAGGTTTGCTGCCCTCTCATGTTGCTCATGATGCTGCTTTCTGAGATATTGTTTCCTTCTACACTGCTAACCACTCTACAACCATTCTGAGTGGTTGGTTGAACCTAGAGAAGTTATAGTAATATCTCCATGGGTCTTACTCAGACCAATGACACGCCCCATGGATCCAAGGATGATACACTCTCGAAAAATGGTCCTTCACTAAGGAATGCGGGTCATATGGATTGAAACTTCTGGTGCCGATGGTGAACCTCTTGAATTCCTCTATCTTGACATCAGCATGCTTGAGATTCTGGATCTCATACAACATGATCCACAAAGGGAGAGGGGGCCAAGGTGCCTTTTTCTTCCTGTGCAATGTCATTGACAACCCCGTTGAGATCTGATATGCAACTTCTTGCATGACCAACTTATCCATGGAAAACTTTGGCAAAACATGCAGAGCCTTATCTGCAATGTACATCCAGATGAAGGTGCCAAGGGGTGAGGCCTACCAATCTGCTATGTCAATTAATTCCTCCATCATTGCCTACGACATGCAAGGTGGATACTGCTCAAAGATCATCCTGTATACTAGGGTGATGAAGTATTCTAAAAGTTGTATGACAACTCCATGGAAGCTTCATTCAGGGAGAAACCTACAATAAGTGTGCATAGAGGTTTCTGAAGGTGTCCATGACCAACACAAGCCTGGAAATGTTGACGGGCACAGATTACATCACATATGTAAGTGGAAATGAAAATATTTTCTTGTTGACCCTTGGGTGAATGTAGGGCTTCTACTAATTTTTCCCTCATCCGAAGAGCCAACATCTCAGATAAGTTGAAAGTTCTTCCTCCGTTCGCTAGATGATCCAACACAATCACCCAACTATGTGAGAATGCTTCAGTGATCTCTTGGCCATATAAGTACCATGTGAATATGACCAAGAGCTGATATGCCTTCCACAATATATTTGTATTGTACACTTGGTTGGGTGTTTTCTTGAACTTAGGTGACTATCTCACCCAGCACTTCAAGATGTCCCTTGAGTTTGCACTATTTCTTGGTTTAGTGATGGGTGTATCCATCATGGTCATTGACTGTGGGAAGTGGTACATCACTTGAAAGTCCTTTACCTTGAAGATAGCAATTTTTTTTCCACTGACACCACTCAAAAGCATTGTCTCTAGATTAGTATGTGATACAATCCAATGGACCATGTCTGCTCATGGACACACAGGATATCCGCATGTAATCTGGTACAAGATAGACTTGTGTATGTTGACATAGACTCTATGGTCCTCCAAATTCTCCTCAAATGTGCCTAAAAATATGTCATTATGCCATTTCGTATTGATCTCCTTGTCTACGAATAGCTTAGGTTCTTCATCAATGGGCAAGCTCATAGAAACTTCCTCAACTGCATCTCCAGTTTCACTCTTAATGGTGTCCTTTAACCGTGCTCTCTTGGAAGCCATTGTACTTGTACTACTGAGAGATGGATGAACACCTGTGATACCTAGAGATAAGGAAACACTCATGGAAAGTAATTTATTAGTTGAAAACCAAAAGAAACTTGAGGACTGACATGCAACACACCTGGGCGACTGAATGGAAGATTTGTTAAATGTTCACCAAGAGGCTAGGAGACTGAGTACCAGAACTGTGTAGAACACAGCCTGGACTATTAGTTGGCTAATTCACTATTGAAACTATGTAGAGCACAATCCAACTTGCCCTTCTGAGGGTAGAAACTATGGAATGCATAATTTTAGTCGGCTTGACTGCAACCTAGTCAAACTGCATCTGCGCAATTACGGGGGAAAATGAGGCAATCTATCTCAGAATTACACAGAGAAAGCCTGGGAGGTTAGTGTGAGGCAAGATATGCGCAATTTATTGGAGGAAGTCAGAGCCTTCATTCTCAGAAATGTGCAGTGCAAGCCGGGCAAGGCAAGGTCCGGGCCAAGGTAGGCTAGACACGTCGACGGGAGACTGGAAACATGTAAAGGCTAAATGCATGGGAAAATATGAGTGCAGACATGAGTGAATGAACATTCATGTAAACAGTGAGTGCAAGATTCAGTAAGAAGGAAAACAAGTAAGTGTGTGAAGTGAGTCGCCGCAATGGTGAACGTTAGTTCATAAACAATGTCATGATCCGACAGTAAGGAGATGTAATGAAAAACCTAAAATAGTAACTCTATAGTCTAACATGCACTAATATGATAACATGCATGCAAAAAAACCGAGAAACAACACTCACACACAAAAAGCGATCGAAAAGTAGCAAAAGACATGAAAAACAGACTTACCCAAAAAAACTTGAGTTCAGTATGACGAATGCTCCTAGATGCAACGGGGAATGACAGAGCCCAAGATAGAAATGAAGAATGCGCTCTGAAGCATTGAATAAATATTTTTGATAAGATCAAGGATTACGACGTGCATTCCACAAAAATAGGAAAAAGTGAAACTTGGTAGGGGGTTTCTAAAATAGCTTTTGCATGTAACCCCAAAGTGCTAAAAATGGATCCCTAAAATCTAGGGATGTTTTTTTCTTTTTTCTTTTTGCTTTTTTGAGAAAAAGTATCCAATGCATGCAAAGAAATATTGGTCAATCCTAGAGGCAACCAGTTAACTTGGTAGCACAAGCAATAGGCCGCAAGTCTCTAGATCACTTTTGCGTAGTTTCTAGGACGAGTGGCTCTGGCTTCCCCTCACACTCTGTGAAATTTCTGAACTGAAGCCAAGGCTGTTAGCGAGATCTATGAAAATTATGAGAGCAAGCCGAGTGATGGACTGCTCCACACAATTTTTAGAGGGGAGGTTACCTCCTTGCTCTGCATATTTCTAGGGAGCAACAGATTGCCTTATTGCTCTACGCAATTCTAGAGAGAAAGGTTGGGTTTCCTTCAGTTCTATGCAATTCTTCAAGTGAGCACAAGAGCCATTTGAAAACCAAGTCTCAGGATATCTTCTTACGGGTGGAAGTAAAACTAGCTATCAAACACAACCTGATAAGCCACAGAAACTCAACCAAAGCATAAGTACCTGGTAGTGCAAGACATGATGCCAAGGATGGCTGGTAGGGAGGCTCCAAAATGAAGCTAAGGAAATATTTTGGAGGGTGGTTGTAGCCACTACAACTTGTGCTTTATGGATTTAGGGATAAATCCATTGGTGATACCTCCAGAATGACCTGTCACATCAATGGCATGAAAATTCCATCCTTTGAGGAGGGTTGACAAAGAGTGCTCAACCTCCAGATGGGTCTCCAATGTTTCTTGAAGGAGAATAATGTGAAGGTAGTGTGAAAACATCATCTGCTTTAGGGCTAGCTTTCTTGAGGGGCTCACAATCCCTCTGAGTTGAAAGAGAGGAGCTTCATGGGGGAATCGAATATGGGCCGTGTACTTCTCTAAGGACCCATTAAAGAGATAATTGTTTATAGGCTGCAATGTCAAGATTGCCATGGTTCATGAATTTAGAGATGTGATATTTGCGTCTGAATGAGATCTTGGGCTATTTAGATGGGGATAAGGGGTCTAAACCAGTACCATGGCTAGAGAGAATATTTAACCCCAAGAGAGGGTAGTTCAAGGAGTGAAGGAAATACCCATGCCCCAATCCAGATGTAAAGGAGTAGTCACTAGGCGTCGGTAGTGTGGGAGAAGGATTCAGATAGCATACAAAGTTGGATATAAAAGGACAAGAGATAGCCCCCAAATGTATAAAGGGATTTGGACATGAAAGACAGATAGGAGGATATTACAATGCTACAAAGACATGCTCAATCATGCAAGAAGAATTGAGTGGAGGATGGGAAGTATTACTCGTCAGAGTTAAGGACTCAGGATGGGGAGGTCACAGGCTTGCTCTAGCTTTGATATCTCCAACCTCAAATAAGGAGGAGCTAGCTCTTGATCCCATCCCATCGATCGAAGAGGGAATCAGGCTAGTCAGAACATCAGGACCTGAAGCAAGAGCAGATGATGACCTAAAGTTGTCTACAACCTATTTATATTTGAGAATAAGAAGGCATTCCTTATACACATGACCCACCTCATTACACTTGCGTAAACTAAAGGGTAAGTCCTCATAATCCAAAATCTGATTCCAGATGAAACCCTTGTAGTGTAGAATTAGGTTCTCCACCAAGCCCTCGCGTGTATCCATGAATACCAAAATATTCACAAAAGACATTCTTCCCCTCTCTAAGTATGATTTATCATATTCAAAAAATTGTCCAAGATCTAAACCAATAGTGCGGAATATGTCCTCTAACAAGAGAGAGGGGCAGCCCCAGTAGTCATACTAAGATAGATGCCACACCCAATTGCTCATGCTCTAGGTCAAACGTGGGCATGCATCACTTCACTAATATAGGACCCATTTTTATATTACATAACCTTGTGAGGAACCAATTCACATGTTATTCCTTGACGAATCTGAGTGTGAACCATCTCTTTTGTAGAGTTTATATCATGGGCAGGACGTCAATATCATTTCCCCATTTTCTTGAGCTCATCTCGTAAGTGGCGGAGCTGAGTAGAATCAGCCACAGATGCTTCCTATCAAAACTCTAGCAGCAGTATTCATGATATCATCTAGTTGAATGCCAACCTCTAGCACCAGTGAATGGTTCTTGTCTTTTCTCTTGGGTCCTTTGCTTTTATTTACTCCTTTCTGAGAGCTTCCAGCAAGGCCATCCCAAAATTGAGTTCCCTCGTTGACCAGATTCAGAGCCCTATTCGCCTCAGGAGGATTAGGGAAAGTATCTGAAATCAGATTAACCCTAGCTGAACTAGATGCAAAGGATGTCAAGGTGAGGGTGCGAGAGTCAGTAGAAAGAAATGAGGTATTCGTAAAGGGCATGGTAGTGGGAACACAACACGAGTCATTAGAAGGAGCCCAATTGGCATCCAAGATAGGAGGGTCAGATGGAGAGAGAGAGAACTAGGGGTTAAGACAATATATAGAAAAGATGAAGGTTTCAAGGGAAAAATTGGTTTATGTAACCATGAAGGCTTGGGAGACTGAGCAACCTGGGGCACTAATACTGAAAAAGGGGTCAAGCAAAGGCAGGGCACATGAGAGAGGAGGGGAGGGCGGAGAGAGGAAGGGGTGATGAGCCTCATCATTGGGTAACTATAGGGACCTTAATCCACCTCCAAGCTTATTTAAACAAAATATTCTCATAATTCTTTACATATTTTGATTATATTTTGCCTAATGAGATGAGTAAAAGTGAGATGTTATGCCTAGTGCACTAATGTGTATTGATTGCAGGATTTTGAGAGAAAATCATGACAATTTTGGCTCATGAAGGGTATAAAATCAAATGATACAAGGAGGAGAGATTGTAGGAGATATGTCCTCCTCATTTACTCCTCACTCATTCTAATATTCTTGCATCAAATCACACTAGCTCGGAGCTGCAAGAAGTCGAGTCATGAAGATCAAAAGGCAGCCAGGTGAGTGATAGTTAAAGAGCTAGTTCATATTGAGTTTGGGAGCCAAGCCTCCCAAGATTTAAGGAAGTCATTTCAGACTTCAGTTGTATAAATAAGGAGGCCTAGAGCCTCATTAGGATTCGAATTTGTGATGTAAAAGATCTAAGCTTTTTTTGAGTTCAAGACTAGTGGAAGGCATTGTTATGCAATCTTATGTTATGATAATGAGAATGACCATTTCCTTGACCCATCAATGAGTTGAATCAGAGGGCTAAAGCTCTTGGGTTAGGGCCCAACCCTAGCAACAAAGGCTCCTCTTCTTGTATATGTATGCTTAGTTGATTTGATAGATTAATGGTTGAATCGTCTTTAGCATTATTTCATTGCAAGTAAATGTGGATTTGATTAGTTTGCTTCCATTTGTGCATTGCTTTAGCGGTAGCTTAGGAAGATAAAGGAATATCAAAGGGTTGTTAGTAGGTGTATCTGGCATCACTCCTCCCTTTAGGGACCATGCTTTGAGGAAAGAACTCCTATGCAGCCCAAAAAAGACAGAATTCTGATTTCTCATGGAATTTAGGGTTTTCTGTTACTTAGGCAAACGTTTTAATTAATATTTTTCAAGAATAGGATTTAATTTTCATTTCTGAGACCTTTAGCCTTGAATTAGACATCATAGAGATTTCACATTATTCTGCATATTTTTCCATGCATGAGATAGGTAACTAGATAATGAAATTCTTCTTTTCTTTAGTTAATTGAAATTCTTTCTTGTTTAACATGATTCATCGATAAATGTCAATGATTGATGCAGTGCAAGAATTTCATCAGTGAAGAGAGATTTCATGACCAACAATCCCATCATAACCTCATCCATCCATGATGATCACTTTTTTCCACTAAGTCCTTCACCAAATTCATCATTCCATAAAAACACTTCTCCATGTTTGTTGAGCAAATCCAACCATCTCACAAGCTTTGTTTTGAGCTCTGAAGGATTCCTAGCCACTCCCTTGCCCCATTTCACTCACCACTGACCTTCCCTAAGCCTTACACCTCGTTCCCAATCACTCCTCTTGCTCTCAGCCGGATCCGATAGGAATTCAGGGGATCTTGAGGAGCATTAGGACATCCTCTAGGTCGACTTGTAGTGGCTTGGTTTGAGGACGAATTGTGGAAAAAGCACATAGGAAGATAGGATAAGATCCCTACTTGCCTCCCAATCCATTTGAACATTCACCATATCCATAATCCATCTACCACCTCACCAAGAGAAGTTAGTATTCACATTTTTACACAAGAAAAAGGAAAAAAGGAAAAAGAATCATTATGTTCATTTACATGCACAACAATAGAATGTTTGGATGTTTCAAATGCATGCCTACGACAATAGGACTACACAGATGTCAACTTAGCTATATTTTAAAGCAAACCCTCTTACGAGTTAGTTAGATGAAGGGTATGTTTAAGAATTTGATTTCAATCTTTTCCCGACTACAGTAGAAAATATTTAATTTAGTGCAAATTCCCCTTTTCTAATTGGTAATCAAGCTTATTATGAATAAATAGAAGGATGTTTTGAGAAACCATAGTGGTCTATCACCAGCTTAGAAGTGAAAAAGAGCAGACCCATCACATCAACTTGTGTATATAGCACGATCACCTCGAAGTTTGTACGAACTCGTGGTTGATAAAGTAGAGTTGGTGGCTCCAGAGGTTGCAACATTCTTGTTGCAATACTGGTGCTCATCACTTTTTGGCACTGTTTCTGGGGAGGTGTCTGAGTAATATGTTATTTATGCTTTCTTTATTCCATTTCCTATCTTTGACATCCTTCCATTAGTTTCATTTATCCAAAATTAATTGTAAGCTAGTTTGCTTTCTTTTCCATTCTGCAAGTGATATTTCATTTAGTTTTTTATTTCAATTCTACAATTAGTCTCAAAGATTGAAAAAAAAACATAAAACAAAAACACTTCTTTCATTCCTCATAGGAATAGGGATAAATTAAGAAACTTTATACCAAATACCCCCACCACTTCAAACAACCAACCTTCCCTCTCCTTCGATGGCTATGAATTGGAGGTCCCCTTATGTGAACAACCAAAGATATTTTAAGAGCCTACATGGGGAGAAGAAGAAGGAGAACCCATTCCAACTGACTTAATGGCTGAAAATAGAAATGATAGAGGAGATAGAGAAAGAATTGAGGGTTCCTTTCCCATCAGAGAAACTAATGGGGACACCAAGATGAAAAACATAAGCCCCTATACTCTTCCTCGTTTCCATGGCCTGACCTCAAAATATCCAGACACTTTCCTGTTTGAGTTTGATGTCATATGAAGAACTTATGATTACACCACTAATGAGTAGAAGTTGAAACTATTCCCATCCACTCTGGACGATGCATCTCTACACTGGTTCATGGGTTCACCTAGGGATATCATCACAACCTGGGCCTAGTTGCAGCAAACCTTTAACAACAACTATCAAGACTACTGCAAGTCCTAAGACACTAAAGAAGAAATTTTTAGGATGACCTTAGGGCATGTGTTATAGGGAAAAGTATCCAACTCGGATGACCCTATCCCACTCTAAGGGTGATAGTACCTCAGCAACAACTGTAAAGAAAACTACTTAAGGTTTACTTCTTTATGAAAGCAAAAGAGAGTGGATAAATGCACTAACCGTTGCCTTGCGCTTAATGTCGAATCCAAACTCTTCTCTATGGCTGCTTGCTCCCAGCTCTTTTCTCTTTTGCCGGCCCAGCTACAATGAGATCCTGCAAAATGACAAAGAAGGAGACTACAAGAGGCATGCAATCATAACTGATTCACGGATTAGCATAAACCAAATATACAATTATCACAAAACATCATTGGAACAAATGCATATAGAAGAACCTCAATAGCTTTTATTAATGAAGAAGTAAAGGTTCTGAGAGTGTTACAACCATTGAAGGTCCTAATCCAGCAACACCTCCCAGCAGAAAGAATTTCTCCTCTTCACCTCCCTCAAGCAATCACCCAATAGCTCTTTAGTGAAACCAACAGCATAACATTACTTTGCACAAAATTCCAGCCTCCTGAGCTCATAGGAGAGAGCTCCATATATAGATGAATTGAGAAAGGATGAGTCAGCTTGTAACTGATGTGTAGCTGCCTTGTGTCCTCTCTCTCTTCAGTTAATCTTTAGTTGATCTTCAGTTCTTGAGTCCACTTGGAGAACCTTGCTTCCACTTGGAGAAACAGAGCCTCTGACTCATCACAAGGCGAAATCCCTGATCCAAGTGTCATTTTTGGAGCAATGACTCAGTGTGCCACTTGTCCCATCTCGCTCAGCGCAGGTGGCCTTTGTTCCACTTGCTTTGCAACGCAGGTACACCATGGAGGATCTGAGTTTCAGCGCAGAAGCCTAGTGGAGCACCTGCTTTGATTTCAGGATTGCTTGTTTTTGAGTGTTTTCAGGTGGAGAACTGATCTGAGAGCTGTTGGTTTGCTGACCTTGTTCCTCTAGGGGTAGGAACATCATGTTTAGGGAACTTTGGATCCCTTGGATTATTGACAATTCATGCCTGTTGCTGTAAGGCACAAAATTGTCTATAACAGATGCCCCCTAAAGTATGAGGTCGTTTATCGGGTGAAATGCTTTATTGAGAGGATCCGAAGTTCATTCAATCTGCTGAGAAGTGTCCTGTGATAAGATACAATACAATACATTATTTTTCATACATTTTCATGATCTAGCTGAGGCGGGCTTTCCCATGCTCAGCTTTATAAATACATTTTCGTACATAGAACAGACGATCGTCTGATTGTAGACCGATAATTCTCTGCTGAAATTATCATCCTTTGAGAAGGATGATCATCTGCTGTAATGATGTACATATCAAATGTCTTTATGTCCTGAATATATATCGCAGCCCGGATGGATGAAACTAGATTCGGGGTCTTCAATCTCTTCCGATCTTCACTCGACGTACAAGTCGATCCATGTGAGAATTTCTTGAAGTCGAACATGGAAAGACATCGCTTGATTACCGGTCAATGATGTGAACCGTTAACAAGCGCGAGAGGAATCACCGATAAGGATGATGACCCTCAAGGTACGGCAGTACAATTCACATGGTGGGAATAAAGGACTTGGCGTCGACCACCATGCAAAATCTTCTGGTCGAAGGTCATTGATGTATACCTGTCGCCGGAAGTGAGAAACTTGCCATTGAGGCATGCAAGCTTCAAAGTACTGAAGGGGTTGTTCCTAGATCAACTCCTTGGATAATGAGCTGATGTCGACAAGGAGCGATCCGTCAAAGGAGGGCCTTAATGAATCCCACATCAGTGACACGGAACGGAGCTAGTGATTGTGATGAGGTGAAAACAAACTGTGATGTATGATTCAGGGTGGCGGCCATGAAGTGGATGAAGGATAATGTATGGCAGTGGATGGGACACGGTTGACTCTTTGCAGAACCACATCTCTTGAACATATAACGACACTGATGTGATGGATTGGTAGCATTACCCCAATTGTGGATGGTGTGGCGAGGACCATGGTTATGAGACCGGTGAATGAAACAACCCAACCCGATGTGATACGGAGGACAAAGTTTCATGTTCAAGAGCGACTTGCTACCATTAATGCTGTGAGGTTCTCCCAATTTTTCCCCAGTCATTGCTGACCAGTACCTCTTTATTTTTGTCAAGATTGAGGAGGATAACATATGCTTGTTCTATAACCTGCCCTTCGGGCAAGCCCATCGCTATGTTTTAACGAGCCTAGCGATAGGGAAACTCGTTCTCGTCTAAAGACAAGTTTGTCGCTATTTAATCATTTTAACGAGTCTAACAACAAGGAAAACTCGGTCCTTTTCATTTTTAGAGAGTCTGAAAAGGTACGGAAAGTTAACTCCAAAATTCCTTTTTCGTCATCTAATCCCTTAAGTCCGAAAAAGTATAAAACAATACAAAAGGGATGAATTTTCGATTTCTTTAACGAGCCGAACAAAACAAGCGCTCGATCATTTTGTGCAATAATCCCTCAGGTCCAAAAAGATTAAAATCTAGAGGAGGGATAGCTCTTCCGGTCCTTTTAACGAGCTGGAAGGCCAAAACTCGGCAAACTTTTCATATTTTACGAGTCAGTGAAAAGAGCTCAAAGAACACTCGTCTTTTGAGGAACGAGTGATAAACAGGGATAGTAGCAGATTCCAGGTACAGGTTGGAATTTTCCAATCACGGCAGTGTCACAAGGATGGCTAAGTGAAATCACTCTTCGCAGATGTTCCTCAAAATGGGTAAACAAACATATGGAGATGAACGATTGGCCAAATGAACGGATGGAGGTGATGGCATATAAACATGACCAAGGGCTTTTAACATGGCAGTCAAAGGTTACATTTCTCAAGGTTATTTACCGGTTCATTTTTTCTGGATGAGCTTGAACTGTAGCAAGCGCTAGCTTTTCAACGTAAGAATATTTACTTTCTGTATCATTTAAGTTTTTACTTAAATAATATACAGGATATTCAACTCCATCGACTTCTTGAACTAAAACCATCGCAATGGTTGTATCTGCTGCAGCTAGATACAGGTTAAAATCCCTAAGATAATCTGGGGCGTACATTAATGATGCTTTTATTAGAGATTCTTTCAAAGCGTCAAAGGAAGCTTGCGCAACCTGGTCCCAATCGAAGGGTACATATTTTTTCAAAAGACGTGTATAACCTTTAGCAAGTTCTGCGTAATTTGGAATGAACCTTCTCAGAAAGTTTGCTTTCCCTTGGAGTTTCTGAATCTGAAGCAAATTCGAAGGTGGAGGCAAATTGATGATTGCCTGAACCTTACAAGGGTCGAGACGAATCCCATCTTTAGAGACTACAAAGCCAAGTAAACGACCAGAACCGACGCAGAACACACATTTGTGTGGATTGAGTCTTATCTTGTAGTGTCGGCAACGTAGAAATATCGCTTTTAGATGCTGCGGATGATCAGTCCGCTTTCGTGAATGAGCCGGAAGATCGTCGAGATATGGTTGAACAATGCTTTTGATGTCGTGGAAGGCATAATTCATAGCCCTCTGAAAAGTCGCCCCTGCGTTCTTCAAACCAAAGGGTAATTTTCGATAAGCGAATGTGCCCCACGGACATATAAATTCAGTCTTAGACTGGTCCTGTGGGCGGATATTAATTTGATTATATCCGGAGAATCCGTCCATAAAGGAAAAGATTTCACATCCGGCACATTCATCAATTATCTGGTCGATGAAAGGTGTAGGGTAGTTGTCCTTTGGACAAGCTTGGTTTACATCCCTATAATCGACGCACACTCGTATTGTTCCTTGTTTTTTCATAACAGGAACAATGTTCGATACCCAATCGGTTAGAGGAACCGGGTAGATGAATCCAGCATGGAGAAGTTTCTCAACTTCTGCCTTAATGGCAGTGGCTATCTTAGGGTGAACCTGTCGAAGCCGTTTCCTTACTGGTTTGACATCAGGATACATTTTAATTTCATGTTCAACGATACTCGAGTCGATGCCTGGCATTTCATCATATGACCAAGCAAAGACATCTCTAAATTCGCGAAAAAGAGCGTTATATATTTCCAGTTCTGAAGGGGAACAACCTTTGCCAACATGAATATTCTCTACAACACCTGTTTTGGTCGAGATATTTATGGCTATAGTCTCTTCAATATTGGATAAGTTTCGCTCGGAATCCACCGTGTTTACAGTATTTGTTAGGAATTCAAAGACTGAAGGGTGGTAAAGATCTTTTTGAGTATCTTCTTCGTATTCCGGAAGAAGGGAACGATGGTGGTGGTCATTCCATGGTGCCCCCTCAATCATCATTGATTGTAAGATCCCTTCGTCAGTCCCATGTACTTTTGACCAAGGATCTAATGGGGTACCATATTCTCTAGATCTATCTACCCAAACGCTCGATGAGCACTAATTGGGGTTCGCCTCCCAGGCCTGAAACATTGATTGCTACGATATTTCAATGGGGCTTGGTGGCAAAACCATCGAATGATCCATAGCGACTCTGCCTTCTGTGACTTTCAAGGTGGATACCATATTGCATGTTGCTACAAATGGTACATTTCCTATGCAAATAGGAGGTGGTAGCGCGAATGTTCCCATCATAGTGGGATCTTTCAACAGACCTACTCCAATATCTTGAATCGACCGGTCGTTGCCATGGATCATGGGAACGCTTCCTGTAACCTGTGAACCATTAGGGAGGAAGTTTTGTTGATCGACGACCGTAATCCCTCCTTCAAAGGGGAATGCGATCTTCCTAAAATAAGTCGACACAACAGCTTGCATGGCATAAATCCATGGTCTTCCCAGTAGGATGTTATAGTCAAGATTACCATCAATGACTTCAACATCTATTTCTACTGTTTTTCCCCCTAGTTCAACTTTCAGGTTACTAAGGATACCGTAAGGGTATATATCCTTCCGTCGAATGATTTTAATGTTGTTGATGATCTCGACAAGGTTGGAGATCCTAAAGTTTTCCAGCAACTCATCGACATAATACATGTCGATGCCCCCTCATCAATAATCGTTCTATGAACTGTTTTGTTGAGGGCTTTCACTTGGACAAGGAAAGCTAGTTGAGCTGGTAACTGAGGATCATACCCTTTGTGATCAAAGGATACCAGATTGGAATCTTTAGGATCCACCCCACCAATTGCTGATAACAACGCCTGCCTTTGGGATGGGCAATGTTGTAGTACCTCAAGAGTCGACATAGCAGATGGCGATTGCGCCAAATCTTCCACTATGTTATAATGCTGTGCCGCTCTGGCACGAGGATTAAAGGTCGACTTGTGTACCACTCCCTTTGGCGGTTTTATTGTTAATTCATGCGTGATGGGGGGTACAACTTCTGCCGAAGTTGTTGTCGAACTGCTAGGTTGATCTTTACCTTTATCATTCGACACCTGTGGATTCCCGTAATCTTTGTTCCTTGTCGAAATCAAAGCATCATTTTGCTGTTTTGAAACCGACAACATAAGCACTTGAGATGGGGAAGCGTTTCCACTATCAACCAGATTTTGACCTGGGTTAGGAAATTGATCACTTGACACAGTTGAGGTATGAGGACTTTTAAAAAACCTCTTAAGCTCAGTTTTGAATGGGCAATCCTTAGTGTTGTGATCTTTGTCATCGCATATTTGACATGGATACCGTTTCCTATTCCCAGGAGGGTTCGAAGAATTTTTCTTAGGGGATGACTCACCTTGTTTATTCTTCTTCCCTTTGTTTTGTTTCTTCTTGCTTCCTGGTTGATTGGTTTCTTTGCCTTTATCGGTCGATACGGCATTTACTTCCGAAGCAAGAACTTCTTCATGCGCATTTTGATTCGAATCCTTACGGGCCTTCTTTTGATGGGTCCTTTTCGGATTTGTGTTTGCCGTGCCAATCACGCCATCGCCGGCATGAGAGTCACTATTTGATCTAGGAGGAGGAGGGATTGAAAACTCTGGTCTAGGGGCGTCTGGTATTTTGTCATAGAGCGTGCCGGACTGAGTATATACTAAGTCCAAATATTGTGCACGAGCGATAACCTGCTCTTCTGTTACGACTCCCCCCTTTGCCACATCTTTCGTTATGGCGGGAAGTAACGACTTTATGAACCACTCAGCTAAAAGCTGATCAGGGACGTATGTTTTAACCATTCTTCGTCGACGTCGCCACTCATGTATATGATCTGATATATGAGTTGCGGTTGTCTGTTTGAAGTTAGTCAATATCTCTGTTCCTGTTTCATACCTTATTGGTAATTGAAAGTGGGTTAAGAATGTCGTGGCAAGGGAGCTAAAATTGTCGAACGAAGCTCTTGGCAATTCTATATACCATTTTGCCGCTGGACCTGTCAATGTCCTTTGAAAGAGGCGAAGCCGTATCGAATCCTCATTTAAAGTGTTCGACGAACACCATAGATGAAATGTCATCACATGATTCGACGGGTCTTCACCTGGATTTCCATTGAATTTAGGAATGTCAGATGGAAGTTTGTGCGGAATCACTGGCCACCATGGGGCATAAGCAATTGGATCATTAGTTAACCGATGTAAATCAGGCAACTCTAAAGTCGCCACGAATGGTAACTGTTGATTCAAGTTAGGTGAAGCGTAACCAGGATACGATGGAATCGCCTGAACAATCGGTCTTTGCATACCAGCATAATGGAGTTGATGCTGGTATGATTGATACGGTTGATGGACTTGACCACTATAAAGTGGTTGATTTTGACCATTTTGGATATTTGGTTGTCCAGTATTCGCAAAGATTTGCTGTTCAGAACCTTGGTACACTTGTTGGAATTGTGGCTGTTGGTATTGCACTATCCACGGTTGTGTTACCATGGGTTGTTGGGCTACACTAACTGTTAACACCCAGGTTGTTCCCTATGACTCCCAAGGGAATACGGCCGGGGTAACCACTTAACCAATCTTTGGATCACTGTTTCTAGCCAAACTGTGATCAGAGAGGGCTCTCTCTTTATGATTTATAACTGTTTATGATAGGGTTTTAGGCTAGCTATTATGCACAGGTTTTGTTTATGTTTTGGTTGAAGAATATCCTTCAGATCTCTTATGATGTGATATTCAGAGAGTTAAGTATCATTGGGCAATGGAGTCTGTGGCCGTAGGTGTCTAGAAAACTTTGAGATGAACCGGTGAAACTTACAGGGCCATTTGGATGTTTCATAGAACAAATTTTGATTAATAACAGGAAACAGGTAAGACAAACAATGAAAGCATTCAAGAATTTTCACTCGTTGTTAACTGTTTCCACCAAACTGGTTACGAGAAAAGACAGATGTCACAGGGGCAAACTTGAATCCCTGGGAATGTCTATCACAGCGAAAGATATAGATTCAAAGTGCAGCAACTAAGAATTACACTTCTGTTACTATATCTGAGGAAAACATGGATAATAGCTCAGTTTGAGTTCAGGGTAATCATGGATTAAGTCCTGAAACTATTCTTCTACTTTGCTATTAAGTGTAAAATATCTGAATGATAAAAGAGAACAAAAGACTCGAAAACATGTAATACAGAGATTTGAGAAAACTTATTGTTTTATGAAACACTCTGGAATCCTGCAACATTCACCATTCATCACAAGGCATCAAAGTACACCAAGCTTTGGAAATTCCATTCTCCTTTTGTATTATTTCTCTGAGAATTTTTTACATCAAGCGAGAGCTCTTCAAAGGAAAATTACCACCCCCCTTTGCTCTATCATGCGCAGGGGTTTATATAGAAATAAGTATACAAAATATCTCAGGCATTGAGTCATCTGAGAGAGAGAAAATATCTTCGGTAGTGTTCAGAAAGTACGCAGGGAGTTATTGCAACATTAAATGCGGAGTAAATGCCCATTATGTCTGTCAGATGACTGTTTTTGACTTTAAGGAGTCACTGAGTCGGTTACATTTACTATGTACCGATCTGTAGGTACGCATTTACTTTTGCCTGCGCAATGAATTTCTCGGCTTTGCCAGCTGCGTTAGTCTTTTGCCTGCTTTGTTGGCTGCTCCATCTGCTGAGTTGGCTCAGCTTTGACTTTATGATGCCTGCTGATTTTGCTGACTGTTCTTTCCATCAGAATTTATAGAAAAAACAGAAATTAATGGATGGCTTAATGTTTACAAAATTCTCTGGATGGCATCTGTCCACCATTCTTGTGTAGGGAGCTGATGCTTGAGGATGGCCTGCATTGTTTCTTCTGCTTCTGTATATTTGAAAAAATTGGGGGCTACATCAAATAGATGATTCATTTCATTCATTATAAAAAGTAGATGTTCTATCTTACCATAGAAAATCTGTCCTGTGATAGGCCCTGTATCTTCTGAGGTGCTGGCTTTCTCATTTACCTGTGATGAGGCAAAAACATTCACTCTCTTGGCATATTCTTCATGGGTGAATAATCTGCCTCCATTGTTCAGCAAGCTAGGGAGTCCTTTACTTTCCAATACCCGAAACTTCTCAAAGAATCTGTTTACCTCAGTTTGCATATCCTGGGTTCTTCTGTCTAAGGTCTGCATCAGATTCCTAAGAGTAATAACCCTCTTGATCATTTGGATAGTATCAGTTCTGTTTGTTATTCCCATGATTGTCAACTGAGAACTGGTCTTATGATTGAGCACATTGATCAATTTTGTTGCAATTTCAGGCATGTTCCCCAACAAGGCCCTTGCTGTTCTGATTTCCCTCTGTGCTTTAGGAATGAGCTCCAGTTGCTCATGGATTGTCTCAATGTATGACCACTGGTTATTGATGGACTTACCAATATTGGACCATATCATTGCTCTGATTTCGGCTATGATTTTATCTAGCTGTAGCTCTTTCTCAAGCTCCTTGATTTTGTCTTTAAGAGCTTTGATTTCTTGGGCCTTCTCTCCTACTTCTCTTTTTGTTTTGTCATGCCTTTCATTCACCTTGGCCAGCTGCTCCTTAGTTTCATTTAGCTGCATCATTTGTGCTTCTAAAGCTTGTATTTCGCTTTTTAGCTTTTGCATGTCTAAGCTCTGATCTGTGCTGGTGGGTGCTGCTGAAGTAGATGTGGCTGGTTGTTCAACTTGCTGAGGTGGAGGTGCAGTAGTAGGAGCAGTCTCCTCAAGATTAGTGACCTGTGGAGGGGGCTGAGATGTTTGCCCCTCTTGCGCTTGTGTTGATGATCCTTTCAGAGGTGCTTGTGTGGCCTCATATTGCCCCAATTTTTCTTGTGCCTTCAGAAGTTCTTTGTAAACAGACATTAACAGAGCAGTGGAATCCTGCTCATACCTTTGTTTTGCCACTTCATCGGTCTGTGGATGGATAGTGGCTGGAAGTTTAATCTTCTTCCTTAGTGCAGCCATATCAGCATCTCTGATTTTTAAGATCTCTTGTATCCCTTTAATATCATTGGGATTGTGCCCAATCTCTATGATGATTTCTTCCAGGGTTTTGATCCTGTTATCTTTGGCCTGAGAAGAGGCTCTCTCTAGCTCCAGCTGGGAAGCCGTAGCATTCAGACTGCTTGTTAACTTGTAGTTGTCCAAGGTCTTATCGGCCAATGAAGCATACACCATTTCCCCTGTTTGTTTATGCAACTCAATTTTGTCCATGGGGTGTATGTCTTTGGCAAGGACCTCTAAATTGGTCCTGAGATAATCAGCAGAAGACTGTGGCTTGAGTGCTGTAGGCATAAAATGACTCAAGGTCAGTTTGCCCTCACCTACATCGAAAGCAGACATGAGTCTCTGCTGATTGGAAGGAGCCATGTTAAGTAGGTGATTGTATAATTGAACTTTGATTGGGTCACTCTTTCTCTTAATGTCTATGAACTGCTACTTTATGCTCACTGTTTCTTCTTTCTGCTGGCTGGAGGAGGTGACTTCCCCTCCCATTGTCCTGTCTGGTTCCTGCTGGGAGGAACTTGCTGAAATATCTTGACTTGGTGGGCCCATGCCTGATGCTTCTCGGATGGCTATATCCTCTTCTGGAAAATCGTTGAGTCTTTGCCTTTTCTCTCCTTGATTGATAGAGGATGTCAAGGGAGTTTCTCTTTCCCTTTTCCTCAGGATAAATGTGTCCTCCTTTTGAGGGGTTTGTAGGACCGAGGCATCGAATGTAGAGTCTTGCCTTGTAGGCATGACTTGTTCAGTGGTCTGAGGAGTATCCACTGTTTCCTTTTGCTGGGCAGGTGGCTCCTGCCCTTGTTTTTCTTGCTGCTGTTCCTCTTGTTCTTCTATGTCTTCCTGCTGCTGTTCCTGCTGTTGCTCTTGCTCTGTCTCCATTTCCTTTTCCTTTCCTTTTTCTGAGACTTTTCCAGCAACCTTTGTAGTTTGCTGTGGAGTAGTTGAAGAGGAGGCTGCTGCTCCAATTTGTGTGCTTGGCAGTGAGGGGACCTGTGCATAAAACTCAAGGTCAGCCATCTTCTTTTGATTGTTCAGAGCTCTTTGATCAAGCTCTTTTTGAGTTATATCTTCTTCTAGAGTTCCCCTTTCCACTTGTTCTGATTGGCATATTTTTCAATTTTGGGGAGGCTATGATGACCATAAGCAGACAGTTTATATTTGAGTCTCCTCATTGTGATGAAGTTGTTGGGGTCATAGGGTTTCCATGTAAAACTGTGCTTCAAACCAAAATCCCCCAGTATTCTATCTGCCTCCTTCCACCCTTCATCCCTTTCATTGTAGACTAAATGGCCAAGTTGGCTCTTGATTTTCAGCTGTGCTTTCTTGCCTCTGCCTGAGAAGTGGAACATATCCACATAGCCAAACTGCCTGAAGTATTCTAAGGCAAATAGCCTCATGGGCACAAATTTGGGTAGTCTAAATGGGGGTAACTCACACCCATATATTCTGATAACGGTGTGGTGTTGGTAAAGATACCAGTCCCCAATACTGTATACTTTTGACAAATGTAGGCACCTTTTCATGTCCTCTGTCAGTCTAGGAGGAGGTGAACCAATCAGTAGAGTCAAGGCTGGATGGATGAAGAGATCAATAAACTCACAGTAGGTATATGGAGAGTAGCATGATACATGGAAAACGGATGTCCAATATACTACTGATCTCAGATTGCCCTGTGCATCTAGTCTCTTTATTGGGAAAGAAAATTTATCATGCTGGAAGTATATGAGCAGATGATATAGGTAGGAGGTGTACCTAAACACTCTTTCTCTTGGCAAATTCATCAACTGTTCATGCATTTTGTCTGATATGTATGTTGCATAATCATAGTGGATTGGTTTCCTTCCTGGGGAGAACATAAGCATCATTTGTATAACTGTTTCATCAATATGTTCTATTGAATCATATCCCAGGATGGGACTGATCATGTCGACCAGGTCTTGGCCCAATTGATTGAGGTACACACAGTTGATGGGAGGAATCTGCAAAGTGTCAGCTTTGATGAAGAGCTGGTTGACCTTAGTGATTTGGGCCTCTGTGGTTCTGGCTCCCTGTATTATCAAATCAGCTAGTGTCAGAGGGACCAACTTATGCTCTGTTTGGAATTGCAACATCTCCCTGATGGCTTCAGGGGTAATGAGGAACAGGATTGAACCTTCAGCATCTAGCACTGCTTTCTGGGATGCATCATAGTGTTCAGCAACTATGTGCACAAGCTCAGGGAATTGATTAACCTGAGGAAGTTTGAATATTGGGAGGAATGACTCCCAAATTCCCAAGATGTCTGTCCCCCTCTCATGTTGGATCTTTATCTCGTTTAATATTTGCAGATGGAACCTGCTTCTGCTCATCATTTCCTCTGTAATCTTGTAGTCCAGGTCTGCCAATGCTCTGGTGTCAAATGTTCTATTAGGGACATTCAGGGGAGCCACATTGAGGGCTATGGGAGCTACAGGGGGGTCCATGCTTTTCCTTTGCAAATTTTACTCTTACTCAGGGGCTGTGTTACTATGCAGAGTAACAACAGCACAGTTTCTTTGTAGAGGGATGGAAATGCAAGTGGGAGGTAAATGCCGGGTGTGCAGCAGTTGAAATGCTGTTTTTGTAATTAAGAGCGAAGCTTAGCCCTGTTTCGGCACCTTTCAATGTTAAAAATTGGTTTCAAATGCGCCTGCCACGATTGCGCAGACAGGGCCTGGTTTCTTAGCAAAATGCCACTGGGAAAGGCTCGGCCGGTGTTTTTCGAAGTGATAATTGGAACTTTGAGGCTTTGCTGAGGAATTCAGTGGTGAATTTCTGATTTTCGGCTTTCATTAAGCTCTCTAAGGCGTTAAATAGATAATTGCAGGCGCACAGAGGATGAATGATGAGGAATACCTGGTAAGACAGCGCGCAGAGGTCATGACCGCAGGTGAACTGGTGCGCTGGAGGCCTTCTGGTCAATTTAGCAAGCTGGTAGACAATTTGGACGTTGTTTGCATGCAGAGCAGATTAACGACGAATACGCGAAATGACCAAAAAACATGAAATTTTGGGTAAAATAGACCTTTTTATGCTTTTGGCGCGAATATGTGCTGACGTCAGCATGACGTCATAGGGTGGGGTCAAGGTCGGATGACGTCATGCTGACGTCATCGGGTGACGTGGCGCTGTATGGTTGGTACACGGTGGCGGTGACATGGCAGGACAGGTGGACCAATGGCGGGGACAGAGAGGTCGACGGGGCAGCGTAGCTGGGTGACGGGGCGGTGACGCATTGCTGACGCGGGTAGGCGGGATGAGGGAATCCGGAAACCAGCAGTGGTTTTATATCGCACCGCCTTCTGTACGGGGCGGTATCGGACAGTAGTACCTCCGACGTAAGGTGGTGAGGGCACGTAGCAGAGGCATGACGTCCTCCAAATACGGACGTCGGGAGATATCTATCGGTCATCGGATGGGCTCCGACGTCACGATGATCGTTAGATCTACGGACTTTGATCGGACGGCGGACGCGGGGCAGATGTGACGGGAGGTTAGTACGGCTATCGTTCAGACGTCGGAAGGATTCCAACGCGATCAGGGCCGTCGGATCTGTAGGCCCTTGATCTAATGGTGGTCGGGGAAATGACATATGCGGAGTATACGGATGAGGGCGGAAGCAAATAAACCTGTTTTGTGCGCTTTTCCAATGTATTTTGATAAAAAGAGTTATATGCGCCAACCTTGGCTTACGGGCGGAAAGTGGGTTTTATGCTGCTTTGGCCCTTTGAAGCGGGTAAGGTGGGGTTTAGGGCCCATTTTAAAGGTTTTATGTGCAAAAAAGGGGGTAGAGGTAGAGGAAGTGGCTTATGAGGAGAAGGGGTATTTGGCATAGGTTTATCAACATGACCTGATGTCATTTGATCCCTGACTTGTAACTTTATTGGCTATAATGCCAAGGGGGTGGGTATTTATAAGAGTTGGGGATTTATACACCTTGGTGTTAGTAATATTAGGGGAATGGGAAAAATAGGGGAGCTATATAGTAAAATTAGAGGTTAATATGAATGAAGGGGCAAATGAAAGAGATTTTACTGAGTTTATCTGAAAATGATTTGGTTTTGAGAGTAGATCAAAATGAAAAGTTTTTAGACAAGAAATGTGGCTTCTGAATGAACTAGAACCACCATAAAACCATGATCTCTCTTCATAAATCTCAGCTGAAAGGAAGGGAATGTTAGTGATGAAATGAAGGGGGAGAGGGAGGTTAGTCATGCTCCTGCTGTAGTCTTTTACTTTGCTGCCCATCATCACCATTCTTGCAATGATAGGACTCACTTTCTGCGACCCCAACTACCTACCCAGCTGCTTGCCTAGCATTTTTTTTTTTTTTTGTTTCTCCTTGGAGGGTGCACTTGGACTTGCAAACCCTTACTTGCCTTTTCTTTTCTTTGGCTTTTTCTTTATTCTTTTCTCTATCTATTTCTACCCTTGTCTCTTCCAAGGTCCCAGATTAAACTGTTGGGAACCTTTGCTTCTCTACCTAAACTGCTTGTCTGCCAAGATTAGGCTGTTTGGACAGACTTCTTTCTCTATTCTATAACACAAAATTGAAATATGGCATGATCCAGATTAGACTGTTGAATCATCCACAAAATTGAAATAAGGTCCTCAATACTTGAAACACTTTTCCCAGCTCTTGCTTTCTAGGAAATATGGGATCTTTGGGATACCAAAGCAGAGCATATTTGGCCTTTCTCTTGCCAATCATGAAATATGAAACCTATTGGTATAGGTATCCAACACTAACCATTGGACCAAGATGTGGGGTAGTTGTACCCGATTGTACTTGTGTCGCCCCACCAGTAGGCGATTGTGGTTGGGTCGCCGGGTCAAGGGGCTGTTGCATGAGAACCTGAGAAATCTGAGGTTGACATACAACAGGCATCGTTTGAACTTGTGACACGGTTACAATAGCCGGTGTAGTTGGGATGTTCGTCACAGGTACACACTGTTGCATGGAATACACAACTCTTGGTGGCTGGGATAGCATAGGTACCCAGCTACTCGTTGCAGTTCCACCATAACTTGAATAAGGTTGAGAACTCCCGTATGTGTACCCTCCCGGAGGGGGTAATGAAAGGGCATACTACCCCCCATACGGTGGTAATCCAGAACTCAAGGGAATTGATTGTCCTGGAGGACTGGATGGCCTAATTAGATTCCCAAAAGGGTCAATTTGATGAGTCTCACCATAAGAGTTACCAGACATTACTCCGGAACAAACAGGAATAGACCATACTGTCGAGATAGTCTCTTGGTGGACTCCTTCTGGCGATTGAGAGCTAGTTGGGACAGATGGTATGCCGACGAACATTGTTGGATTTGCAGCAGGTAATTCTGCCGTCGCCGTGTAATTTGACACAGTCCTAGATGTCGACGGTTGTTCAGACATTTTAAGTATATCCAATTGATCGCCTAGTGATTCTACAGGAACTTCCACTGGTGATGGACAAACTTCTGTTGTAGCAGGAAATAGAGTGACCCCTACTCCAAAATGAGTTGGAGTGGATACTTGCGGTTCCTCTATAATTTCCTCTATCGCAATCAGACCAGGTGGAAGAGGAAGACCGTCAGGTCCGTAAAAGATTTCCGGTGTCGAAGAAGGGGTTGTATCAACAGCGACAGATGTTTGAGGAACAAAACTCTCTGGACCAGTTACAGATGGAACTGGTTCAGTTATACAAGTATTTGCCCCCAGACTAGGATCAGTATTACTGTCCTTCTGTGGCGGTTGAACTTCTTCTATAGAGGCAGGGTTTCTGGAAATGTTTTGAGTAACCAGAATCTCAGATGTTGTCGGAACACTTGTTCTAACTTTTAAAGGAGATTTTGAACTGGTTCGACGAGCTCGCTTTGTCCGGATTGTTTTCGATTCCGGAGACAAAGATGGTTGACTCGCAAGCCTCCGAGAACGACGGATATTCAATTGACTTTCTTCGACGATTGCGGATTACTCGATCAACTAAAATATAAAGGGGGAAATTTGTGTTTCCGGTTTGAATGAATTTTATTAGACGCTTTTAAACATAACTTTGCTTTTTCATGTTTTAAGAGTCGAGAAAAAGCTAAAGATGACTCTAGTCTCCTTCGATGTATTAACGAGCCCGAAGTGACAAATGCTCGGTCGGACCTTTTCAGTTATAGAGTTTGAAAAGAGCCAAAAGAAACTGCTTTGGAGATCTAGGCAGAGGGTGTGCCAAACCTTTCGCGAAACCACAGAATACGTTTTACGGTACGGGTGGTCGATCTTCGTGAATGCTGTGTTCACTGCATCGCGATCAGTAGGGCGGCCGACACAGATTCCTAAGGATAAAGGATGATTGCCTATAGGGGTCTCCCAATATATACGCGACGGTACGTGGGAGCACAAGTCCGTATTAGTGCCACCGACTCTCAGGAGGAATCACCCACCTTCGTAGAAATTGACAGTCACTATGTTTAACGACGCCGGAACACGTCTCTACCTAGACCTCTATGTGTTTGCGTTATGTTTCAAATGCGTTCTTAGGTTCATTCAGTATATTTTAAGTTGATCTTTTTAAAGTTTGCCTTTCAAGGTTCACCACGAGATGTATATGACAAATTCCTAAATGCAGCCTAAGATGAGAAGCAAGCTTTTTCAAATCTTTTTGACTGATGAAAATCTTAACTACTGAGGGAGAAGAAAGGCAAATTCTTTTCACACAGTTCATACAGCACAAACTAATGCACTTTCTCCTAAATCGTCATGCAAACTTTTTCAAATGCAAAATGCACAATGCATGTATTTTCTCTTCCCTTTCTTAATGTTGATTGGTTACAAAAAGAAAGTTGTTATATAACTTTGATTTTGATTTAAAGCGAAAAAAACAAGTTTGTCCAAAATCAAAAAACACCCTAAGATTTACCTGTTTAATCACTGGAAATGCATAAAATCAAACCATAATGACGAAAGTAAAATGACTAATCAGCTATGGACAGCAAACAAGCTAACTCTTTAGACCAGCAAAATGCCTAACACAGGTTCAGATCTAAGAGGCCAAAAGCAAGACTAGTTTACTCTTCGTTATGGGAAATTGTAAATGAGTAAGAAATACAAAGAACAAGTACAATTTCGTTATATAATAGAGGCGGAATGATGGCAAGTAAGGTTGGTTTTAGAACAGGTACAAGACTGGTAACTGGCTGCCAAATCTATAGTGAAAACAGGCAAGAGAAAGCGAGGAAACCCCAACTGCACAAGGCAAAATTGGGCCAATGCAGGTGCTGCACAGCCAGTCTGGCTCTCAGCGCAGGTAGCCCCTTCGGGACCTGCGTTGCAAAGCAGGTAGCCTGTGTACTACCTGCTTTGGAAAATGAAAGTTGCGTTTTCACAGTTTCCGGGTCACAATTTTCTCAAAAATGCACAGTTTTTGCTCAAATCAGAAGCAATCAGTCAAGCACACTCAAAGGGATGATTAGGAGGATGAAAAGCTATCACTAAGAGCTTACAAGGATCCTTGTAGATCAGCTCTTCAAATCATGAACATGCTCAGAAATGAGCTAGAGTAGCTGCCCTCTACTTCGCTTTTGATATAGTCAAAAGCTTTTCGATTTGGTACTCTTTCGTTCAGGAAATGAATAGCAAAATACTACAAACAATCAAACAGATACGATCCCCAGCGGAGTCGCCAGTTTATTGTAGGGAAAAGTATCCGACTCGGATGACCCTATCCCACTGTAAGGGTGATAGTACCTCAGCAACAACTGTAAAGAAAACTACTTAAGGTTTACTTCTTTATGAAAGCAAAAGAGAGTGGATAAATGCACTAATTGTTGCCTTGCGCTTAATGTTGAATCCAAACTCTTCTCTATGGCCGCTTGCTCCCAGCTCTTTGCTCTTTTGCCGGCCCAGCTACAATGAGATCCTCCAAAATGACAAAGAAGGAGAATACAAGAGGCATGCAATCATAACTGATTCACGGATTAGCATAAACCAAATATACAATTATCACAAAACATCATTGGAACAAATGCATATAGAAGAACCTCAATAGCTTTTATTAATGAAGAAGTAAAGGTTCTGAGAGTGTTACAACCATTGAAGGTCCTAATCCAGCAACACCTCCCAGCAGAAAGAATTTCTCCTCTTCACCTCCCTCAAGCAATCACCCAATAGCTCTATAGTGAAACCAACAACATAGCATTACTTTGCACAAAATTCCAGCCTCCTGAGCTCATAGGAGAGAGCTCCATATATAGATGAATTGAGAAAGGATGAGTCAGCTTGCAACTGATGTGTAGCTACCTTGTGTCCTCTCTCTCTTCAGTTAATCTTTAGTTGATCTTCAGTTCTTGAGTCCACTTGGAGAACCTTGCTTCCACTTGGAGAAACAGAGCCTCTGACTCATCACAAGGCGAAATCCCTGATCCAAGTGTCATTTTTGGAGCAATGACTCAGTGTGCCACTTGTCCCATCTCGCTCAGCGCAGGTGGCCTTTGTTCCACTTGCTTTGCAACGTAGGTACACCATGGAGGATCTGAGTTTCAGCGCAGAAGCCTAGTGGAGCACCTGCTTTGATTTCAGGATTGCTTGTTTTTGAGTGTTTTCAGGTGGAGAACTGATCTGAGAGCTGTTGGTTTGCTGACCTTGTTCCTCTAGGGGTAGGAACATCATGTTTAGGGAACTTTGGATCCCTTGGATTATTGACAATTCATGCCTGTTGCTGTAAGGCACAAAATTGTCTATAACAGCATGATGAATCCCTAGAGGATTAGGAAGAAAGATTCCAACTTAGCTACAAATGGTCCAGGTGCACACTTGATATTGAGTCGCTGAAGTTAGTCCTGCTCTATGGTGTAAGGGAAGATCTTCTCGATACCCTAAACTTGTTAGCAGGAGGGGACATCTACCAGCTACCCTATGAAGATATCAAGTCTGTGTTTAGGAATCATTCTAGGGCAACTAGGAAAAAGGGTCGGGGTAGTCAAGCAATGGCCAACTCATCCTCTTCCAACACATCCATCAAAGGTGAAATTGGAAACATGTTGGAAGATTTCAATAGTGAAATGATGCTAAGCCTTGCCCTATAGATGGACACTATGCACATTAAGAGAAAGAAGGAGGAAGAAGAAAGAGCATTAGCCATCTTCTGCCCTACATGAACAAGGAGGAACCCTATCAATGAATGTTCATTAAACCTGATTGAAATCTACTTGGTATGTGAAGAAAACCACTCCACATATAACTTCCCTCCTCTACATGGACTAAAAGTTGTGTATCAAGGAACTGAAGGGGTGATTGAACAACTCTGCTACATTAATCAAAGGATACCTCGTGGGCTTGGGCCATACGAGAAGGGCATGCAAGGGTAATACCATGCATATTACAACCCTAACTAGAACACATGCATTCCCTCTTAGGCCCCCCCTACTCATCCCTCCTCGTCTACACCTCCTCCTTGGTATTTTAAACTAAAATATCATTCCCAACCAACTAGCCAGTCATTTCAAATGTATACTCCACCACAACCTCAGTGGAATGCAGCACCTGAGTGGTGGATGCCCCCATACAACAATGCTCCAGCTTTATTTCCTTCACCTCCTACTCAACCACAACATTTACACCCTACTCCACCTAAACAACCTCAGATGCCTGCCCAGCGAAATCCGAACCCAAACAACAGACAGGCACAATAAATGTATAGTGGAGAGACATTCTGATGCCTCTCATAAAGCCATATGAGTGGCTCTAGGCTAGATAGATGATAAGCTACCCTATGCCATTTACTTTATCAGTAAGAGTTTGTCAAAAGTGGAACTGAACTACCCAGTGACTGAAAAAGAGCTCGTAATTGTTGTGCATTCATTGAACAAATTTAGGAATTACATTATAGGTTACCAAACATTTGTACATACTGACCATGGTGCAATTAAATACTTGATGAATAAACCTGATGTGAATGCTTGGATTACTAAATGTTTATTCTTATTACAACAGTGTGATCTAACTATTATCGATTAGCCTAGTAAGGAGAATGTCATTGCAAATTTTTTTATCCATATTAACTTTACCTGCAGGGGAGGAAGCAATGGTTAATGATAAATTACCAGATGAACACTTATTCCCCATTTCAGTTCTCTCTCCATGGTTTGCTGACATAGAAAATTATTTCGTGTCTACACAGTTTCTACCATACTTGTCCTCCAAAGAGAAAAGAAATATTGTGAGGAAGAGGGCCCCATTCACTTGGATTGGGGCAACCTCCTAAAACTAGGCCCAGATCAAATTCTGAGAAGATGTGTTAGGGAGCAAGAAGTCTTTGACAACCTTCTGACCTATCATGATGGGCCTTGTGGAGGTCACTTTGCAGCCAAGAGGATATCATTCAAGGTGCTACAAGCTAGTTATTACTGGCCCACTCTTCACCAGGATGTGAGGAGGTATACTAGTTAGTTTGATCGGTGCTAAAGAATGGGAAAACCTACCCCAAGGGATGAAACTCTTCTACAACCTCAAGTGACTTTCGAGCCATTTGACAAGTGGGGCATGGATTTCATTGGACCTATTAACCCTCCATCTAGGAAAAAGTCCTGCAACATTGTGTGCACCGACTATTTAACCAAGCAACAAAAAAGGAGAAAGTGGTTGAGTTCTTAAGGGAAAATGTATTTTATAAGTTTGGGTACCTTAGAGAACTGGCCAATAATCAAGGCAGCTAGTTTACATCTCACATGATTGAAAGTTTGTTAGGCCAGCACAAGATCAAGCATGGAACATCCACTCCTTACCACCCACAAGCTAATGGGCAAGTGGTGGTGACCAACAAAGCGGTGGAGGGAATTTTTACCAATGTAATAAGAAGCAATAGAAAAGACTGGGCAGATATATTAGTTGAGGCCACTTGGGCCTATAATACTACCTAGAAGACCACCACTGGATTCACTCCTTATGAGTTGGTCTCTGGGAAGAAGGCCCTGTTGTCCATTGAATTTCAATAAAAGACCTCAATAATGGAATCACAACTGGATCTAGATCTCACCAGGGTACAACAGGAGAGATTGCTCCAGCTGACTGGATTATATGAGTTTAGAATGTAGGCCCTCCTGCACATAGAGGTGACTCAATTTCAAAGGAAGATCTGGCATGAAAAGAACATAAAGGAAAAGCAATTTCAAGAAGGTGATTGGGCTTTATTGTATGATTCCAGATACAAGGATTTTAAAGGAAAGTTAACGACTAGATGGTTAGGGCATTATGTCATAGAGAAATGTCATGATAATGGTTCAGTGCATATGAGAACCATTGATGTAGAGGCTATTCCTTTACTTGTCAATGGGCACATATTGAAGGTCTACAAGAAGACATTCTCAAAGCGAGAATTCATCAATGGCATCAGTAAGACAGTGATGGTAGTTTAGAAAGTCTCAACTTCTACTCGATCAAGTCACTTAAAAAAAAAGGAAAAAAAAGAAAAAAGAAAAAAAATAGGAAAAAATAAAGAGACTCAAGTGAAAACCTCCATGAGGCACCCGAGTCCCACTGTTGGGTTGAAAAGCTCTTGAGGCAGCCCAATGTTGTCAAAAAAAGAAAAAGGAAAAGATAAAAACATCTTTGGGTGAAACCTCTTTTATGGCACCTAGAGCAAGCATCTAGGATGAAAACCTCTTAGAGGCAGACTAGTTGTTTTCAAAAGAATAAAAAAAGGAAAAAAGAAAAAAAGAAAAGAAAAAAAGATATAAAAGAAAGAGAAAAGAAAACTTTTAAAATGTTATTTTCAGGTCAGCAAGAGGAGGATCAGAGGAATAAGAGAGGAGAATAAGGACCTATACAGTTCATGTTTTCACTCCTCCATTCCATATTCTTCATCATCCCATCATTCCCTCCATTTGTGAACTCATCTAGCTCAATTTTCACGGGTTCTGTGTTTTCTACAGATTCCCTGTAAACCAACAGGATTTCCTCAAAACGTACAGGATGATTGTGTAGGAATTACAATGGCTTGGGAATCCCAAGGAAAGTGATCCTAGAGCAAGGGGATGACCTTCTTGTGTAAAAGAAAAATGTTTACTTCGCCACCTCATCACCATGCCTCTCACTACCATGCTTTCCCCTGCATTCATCCAATAAGTCAATTTCAAAAAGATTAGAGTTTTCAGAAAAATAAAAATAAAATTTAAAATTTAAAAATTTAAAAATTTAAAAAAATTTAAAAAAATTAATTTTTTTAAAAAATAAAAAATAAAAAAAAATGTAGATTTGTGTAGGAGTTGGTTTTATAAGCAAAGGTGGCCAGTTAACTTGGCTACCTTCGGCCAGTCAACGAGGAGAATACAGTTATTTCACTACACACGTGGCAACAATCAAATTAGGAGAAAGGGGAGATGAGGCAAAAAATGGTTAAGTTACGGATGACTGAAGTGTGAGATGATTATGAGGTAAGGATGAGTGATGAAGTGGTAGTGGGACCAACGATCCAAAAGTGGGTGTTCATGCTTCAGTCACAAGCACACCATTCAACACAATCACCCATACGAGGAAATAAAACATTGGTTTTGATGCATAGGAGGCATTTTCAATCTTAAGGATATATCGAAGCAAGGTTTCTCTTTTCTCTTGAAGTAGTGTCTATAGGAAGGACAGTGAGCAGTTTTTTAGCACAGGAGCACCTAAAGAATCCTATAGGAAAACCTACAGGATCCTACAGGAGAACTTATAGGATATAGAGCAGTCATCTACAAGATTGGTAGTGGGCATTTAGAGAGGGAAAAATCAAAGGCTAGCTTCATCGGGAAGTAACCACGAGGTAAGAGCTATACCTTCCCATATTTTCCAATTTAAAAAAATATAGAAACACCTTCCATTTGGTTAAGGAGATTGCAATATAGGGGAATTATATACAGAATTGTCATTTAAAATCTCTCACCCACTAGAATTTGGAACTAGACCCATACAAGCCTCCACAATCATCACAAGAAAAATGACAGGGGGGTTTAACAAGAGGGAACCCATAAACATAGTGATAATTAATCAACACCATCCTATAGTATATATCTTCACAAGGCACAATTGTATGGGTCTATTTGAAAAAATGAGGGGATACGATGATGAGGTGGCTAGAGACTTTTCTCTATTAGTCATACCACTAACTACAACCCATGCCATTGTTGTGGTGAAAGGCATCTTAGTAGAAATCACCTCTAAACTCATCGGGAGAATCACCACACTTCCTTTAGGGTTTCCTTGGAGAAAGGAAGATAAGGGTAACAACCAACCTGCAAAGAAGAAATTATTTTTGTAAGGAGAGGACACAATGGAGGGCAAAAATGGGGCCAGGAGAGATGGCCTGCCATACCCTTATAGTGAAATTAGCTACCACCTCATTAAGTATATATCATATGAAGGAAGATATAGTGTGGAATATGGATACCATTTTAGGCTTCTCCAAGAACTAAGGTTTGGAGCAGACACACCTCCTCAAAACAAACCAAGCATGCCCTAATTTCTTCTCCAATCAGTGACATATATGAGCATCAAGGTGTGGGAAGGAAAACATCAATAGCTAGCGCATTATGGGTAAATCAAACTTATCCTCGAAGATTCCCTCCAAGACCTAAGACTCCCTATTACATGGATGAAGAGGGAGAAATAAAAGCTCTTTAATATGACAAAATCCCCACTACTAGTGAGAAGGATGAAGAGGAAAGAGAGGAGGAAGAAGACGAAGAAAAGAAGGATGAAAGTGATGAAGAGACAGAAGAAGATGCAAAATATGAAATTGATGAACCGAGTGAGGAAATTGAGGGAGAAGAAGAAGAGAAAGACAAGGATGAGAAGGAGAATGGAAAAGAGGAAACAAAGGGCAAGGAAGAACAGAGGTCTATAGTCCAAGGAAAAATGGGGGAATAATCACCAAGGATATCTCCAAAACCCACTGAGAAATGAGGAGAAACTGCCCTTACTACCCTAAGTACACCTATCAAGAAAAAATGGAAGAGACAGAGACAAACCCCATTGTACTCTAGGATTAGAAAAACTACAAGGATCATGCAAGGAAAACCTCAAACACCCACAAAAGTTCCTATTGTCATTGAAGACTCACCAAGGCTGCAAGAAAATATAGCTCCTCTTGTGAAAAACCAAGGATAAGGATCATCAATACAAGCCTCTCCCAAATATCCCATCACTTATGTTAGGAGGCCTATCACCAGGTATGCCTCATCCAAAGGAAAAAGTCCCTATAGGAGACATAGAAAGACCTACCGGAAGCAGAGACCATCCTATAAGAAACTCTACTAAACCTGCAGGAAACAGAGAAAATGGACCAAGAAGGGATCATTCAGTAAGAAACAAAGAAGGAAGATTGCGAACTGAGGGAACCTAGTCCTCAACCAACCTTGACTCTTACTAGAGGTTCATTGAAGGGGGTAGGGTCATTCCAAAAAATTTTCCATCCCCTTATTCTTTGAGCTTGAAAAAGAAAGGGCAAGAACACATAGGTGGATGCAAATTACCAAATCTAAAGGAGTGGAGGATATAGGCCATGTGGAGGAGAAAGTAAATGAGATGGGAAGAGAACTTAGTAGCTTAAGGGACAGAGAGGAAATGATGAAATCTTAGTCGGAAGCAGAGAATGCATGGCTAACGGTACAATTACAAGAGATAAAGTCAATTGGAATGCATGGCCAGTTTATCCTTAGAGGAAAACCAGTGCAAGATGCCAGCAAAGTTTTATGCATTATGTTGGCATTATGATGCATTTGTTGTACTTGATGGAAAACCACTTGCAGTAGAACAACTCACTTGTACATGGTAACTAGATGAATCTACAAAAGAGATATCAGATGTGACAGAATGCATGACAGTAGTATTTATAGATGTGATGAAATGCAGGGCAGCTTTAAGGAACTAGTTTAGATGGCAACTCACTCAGATGACAGATCATAGTACAACTAGAATGATCAAAGAGTTATATGCAAGTTCACTGTGACAAGGATGCATATACACGTGAGTTCACCATATACCAAGTCACGTATACGTACACAAGCATGTTTATAGAAGGAAAGGTGTGTACATGTTGGAAATTTAAGTTTTGGTCCGTGGTATTTGGTCCATGGTATTTTTGTATTTGGTCCGAGGTATTGACCCCGGGTATTGGGTCCAAGGTATTGGTCCAACGTGGTTTTGGACCATGGTATTGAGATATGCCTAAACCTATATAAGGAGAAGAAGATCATTAGGCCAAGGAGCAAGTGTGCAAGTGATGAATATCTGATGTTGTGTGAGATCCAATATGTAGGTTATGGGTTTATGATGCTTTGCTTGATCTGAGCCAAGGAGGAATCTCAACAGGTGATGGAGGACAAGATCTAATGATGGATAAAGATCTTATGGCTTGGAATGAATCATCTCTATATGGTTTGATCATGCTTATTCTAGATCTGTATACTGACGCATGTGATGTTCTGTAAATATTATGATCTAGGTATAACTGAAGCCTGGAATAGATGCAAAATTATCAATGAATATTTACAGATGTATACGTTGGTTGACTTTGATAAAAGCGTGTATATACGTAGGTTAGACACAACTAAGTAGTGTATACCATATGAACTATGATGTTTGAACATACAAGTGGTTCTAGTTGTTGATGCAAAGTTCTGAGTTCTAGTGACTATTTACTGGTGACAGTACTCTGTATATTCAGATTGGGTGACTGTGATTAGCTTCAGTATTGATGGATGATATCTAATAATGTATTAGGATCATAATGACTTATCTTAATGTGATTTGATGGACTAGTTCTGGTTGCTAACACATGTACTATCCTTTTGTATGTAATGATCTAGGTATGTCTAAAGTCAGGAAGTGTAGCAAAGTTATTAGCAAGTATTTGGTGACATATACACTGGTTCGCTTTGGTGAAGTTGTATATACAAGCTGCTTTGGCCCTTCCAAGTATCGTATACACTCTGATGCATGGTTTTTGATGATACAGTTGGCTCTAAATATTGTTGCAGAGTTCTGGGTTCTCCTCTATGTTCTGGTGACAGTGTTTTGATGATATGGTTTCAGTGATTCAGTGTTGGGTGATGCAATAGTTGTATTGCAGTGGTGATTGATTTTGAACTTCAATTTTGTTGATGTGTCCAGTATGAAAATTGGATGAAACGTGGCCTTCATATTATGGTGTTGTGATGAAACAAGAAGGTTGTAGCCTTCTGTAGGTCAGTGCCTACGTACTAGTACATCAACTAATACAAGAGCTAAAGGGGGTTGTAGCTCCTTTCCAGGAGAAGCTGGAGAATGAGAGAAGGTTTTACCCTTCTATAGGTAGAAGCATGTGTACTGGTGTAAGACTGCACCAGTATAGAAATATTGTAAAAAGAAGTATCTTATTGAAAAGATGGAGATGAATTGCAGTAGGTGGTTTTCACCCAAATTGGGTTTCCACCTTATATCATGGTGTTCATGTGTGCTTCTTATGTGTGATGATCTATTCTCTTTTACTGCACCTGTTTTTTGTTTATATGGTTAATAATGTTCTGATGCACTCATTAAAGATCAACTAACTGAATCATAAGTCTACTGGATATACGCTAGTTGTAGTAAACACAGTTGTGTATACACGCGGGTTGCCTTAACTGAAGTAATGTATATGAATTTGATAATGGAAATGAAAATATTTATTGATTTGCTAATACTGATTCACCCCCCCTCTTAGTATTATTTCCAACAATTGGTATCAGAGTAGGTCCTTCGGTAGAAGCTTGATTGCTTGAAGGAAATCCATAGAACAATGGGAAAGAAGCTAAAGAAGAAAGTGCCTCAGAAGAAGAAGACATCTAAAAGGAACTATGACAGTGGGAGAATTGATTGGGGAATATGTGGAAGAAACACTTCAGATTCAGAATCACCTTAGAATGAAGATGAGCAAGAAAAATAACGATAAGGTATGAGTTTGTTATCCTCTGGTGATACATTTCTCCATCCTTTTGAAGATGATGAAAGTGATAGCGAAACAACTGAACTTGCTCTTATGGGTGAGGATGAAAGATATCAAATAGAGAAAAAGTTTAAAAGGCTTACGGACAAAATTAAAGATCAACAAGATCTATTGGACAAAAGGGAATGTGCCTCTAAAGAAGAAGCTACCAAACTAAAAGCTCAACTAGATGAAGGAAACAAGGTAAGGAATCTATTCAAAGAAAAGGAAGATCAATGTCAAAAGCTACAAGATGAAATGACATCATTAAGAAATGAAGTAAATGAAAGCAGCACAACAATCAAGAAACTCAGAGAAAGATCCAGTTACTATGAAAGTCTTGAAGCTAAGATCCTCTTGCTAAAAGGAGATCTTGAAGAATCAAATAATCAGAATAAAGAACTACTCCAAGCTCTTGAAAAACAAGAAACAAAGTTCTTGAATTAAGTCATCAGTTGGAAGAAGGACAAAAAGTTGAACGAATCATGAAGAAGAAGTATCTTGAAAAGGAAGAGCAACATCAGGTTGAGGTAAATATTCTAAAAGATAAATTAGAAGAAAAGGATAAGCTCTTATGATTTCAAGATAGTACTAAGATCTTGGATGATATTCTTAGTAGTCAAAGGTCTCTTGCTATCAAAACTAGTCTTGGTTTTCATGAATCTATTGAAGGTGAATCTAGTTCACAAAGTAAGACAAGGAACTCTAATGCAAAATTTGAAATGCTCAACAAGGAGATGAGAGGTCAATCCCTTCAACAACAAAGGAAAGAAATTCTTCAAAGAAAATATTTTACTCCTAACTATGGAAGTGATAGTCAGTTATTTCCTCCGATGAATAATGTTGACTGTTATGTATGTCATAATTTTGGACATATTGCAGCCAGATGCAGAAGTAGAATGGTTCAAGACTATCACACAGAAAGATCATCACATTCGAGATACTTTAAGGGATATTTTTTTTCTTGAAATATGTTTGGTCAC
This sequence comes from Pinus tabuliformis, assembly GCA_031772625.1. Taxonomy (NCBI): domain Eukaryota; kingdom Viridiplantae; phylum Streptophyta; class Pinopsida; order Pinales; family Pinaceae; genus Pinus; species Pinus tabuliformis. The sequence continues at coordinate 261,333,791 of CM062818.1, read as the reverse complement.
AAAGCCATTGACTGCTATAAAAGGAATATGAAACATATGAGATGTTATGCATGTAACAAGCTTGGACATATAGAAAACGAATTCAAGAACAAAGTATGGGCACCATACCAAAAGGAGAAAACATTATCACACTTGAAGATATGGAAGAAGAAGGAAGTACAGTCAGAAAGATGTGGCACAGTAAAATGTACAGACATGACAGACTCAAAGGGAGTTGAAAGTGTGAAACTTCAGTGTTCTAAATCTCATACGAAAGTTTCATGACAATAAGTCGCATATATACATGAGTTAGACACTGCACAGTCGCGTATATGTTAGTTTGAGGAAAAGTAGTGGGACAGACTTAGGAAAAAGGATCTGATATGGTTCAATCAATTATTTCTCTGTTTGATGATGGTTACAATCTGCTGATAATGTGTGGAAATATATTTATAGTCATATGATGTTGTTTTTTATCCTCACAAGTTAACTTGATGTATATCTGATTGTTAATGATGCCTTGATACTTCTTGCTGATATGTGCATGATCAGATCTAAAAGTGAACAGATGGCACAGGTTTAGGGGGAGCATATGCTTTGAATAATGCATTGTTGGCATTATGGTTAGAAGTCCTTGGTGATGATGCATATATGTTGCTTACAAGGTGATATTCATAACGATAAGGAGAAGTACAAAGCTTGAATACACAACTTCATTACTTGATGATGAGTCACTCATATGCTGTTGTTGTCATATGCATAAAGATCATATAATATAGTTATGATGAAGGACTCCTATAGTTCTTGGCTCTCACATAGATGAGGATTGTTACTGTTGATGATATCAAGAAATTTTGACAAAATATCTTGAGCTCAAGGTTTGCTAGATACATAGTACTATGCTGGATACATGGATGATTACTCAAAGCTGCATTGTTGGAGACATGATGATGATAACTTCTTGCATATATGATGATAGAATTCATTCATGGAAGTTACCATAATGTTCAAGATCAAAAGGATGAGTTGATATCTATATACAAACATACCTTGTCACAGGTTGATGATATCTACACTAATGGACATATACAGGTTGTTGGTCTGGATGCTATTGAGAGATGCTTATGGAGTAGATCATACATTGTGTATGATAGTTGTTGACTATAATAGTATTTTTTTAGATATTTTGTCTCAATGTCATGTATATCATTCGATGTAAAGGTCATATCAAGACCCATGAAGTAATAGTTTGTCTTTGTCTATTGTAGTCATTTGATGAATCTCTTTTGGTCATATGATGTAATTTGTGCCCCCACTATGCATGGGAAGGATGATGTAATATTTCAGTCATGTATAAACAATTGATATCTGGTATATCCCCACTCGGTTGGGTGGATGAGTCAATTTTATCCCCACATGGTTGGGAGAATGAATGTATATATGAGTCATTAGAGATAGGAAGGTCAAACTCACATAGTTAAGTTATAGATTCGTGTCGTTTTCTTGAAAATATTTGCAGACTCTACATATGCTCAGGGGGAGCATGGATGATACAGTACATCACAACATGGACAAAGGGGGAGTTCAATCAAAGATTTCAGCATGTGCCTAGGGGGAGCACGATTAATATTCAGCTATTCAGATATGAAAGTCTTCTGCTCTTAGGGGGAGAAGTTCTTGATCCACTCTTTGCCCTTGATGTCAAAGGGGGAGAGTGACTTAGTTTTGTTGTTGCCATCAAGTCCAAAGGGGGCGATTGTTGGCATTATGATGCATGTGTTGTACTTGATGGCAACCCACTTGCAGTAGAATAACTCACTTGTACATGGTAACTAGATGAATATATAGAAGAATATCAGATGTGACAGAATGCATGACAGTAGTATATATCGATGTGATGAAATGAAGGGCATCTTCAAGGAATCAGTTCAGATGGAAACTCACTCAGATGACAGATCATAGTAGAACTAGAATGACCAAAGAGGTATACGCAGGTTTGCTATGACAAGGATGCATATACATGCGGGTTCACCATATACCAAGTCGCGTATACATACACATGCATGTTTATAGAAGGAAGCATGCGTACATGTTGGAAATCTAGGTTGTGGTCCATGGTATTTGGTCCATGGGATTTGGTTCGAGGTATTGACCCCAGGTATTGGGTCCAAGGTATTGGTCCTACATGGTTTTGGAGCATGGTATTGAGAGAGGACTAAACCTATATAAGGAGAAGAAGATCACTAGGCCAAGGAGCAAGTGTGCAAGTGATGAATATTTGATGTAGTGTGAGATCCAATATGCAGGTTATGGGTTTATTATGCTTTGCTTGATCTCTGCCAAGGAGGAATCTCAACGGGTGATGGAGGACAAGATCTAATGATGGATCGGTATCTTATGGCTTGGAGTGAATCATATCTAAATGGTGTGGTCATGCTTATTCTAGATCTGTATACTGCCGCATGTGGTGTTCTGTAAATATTATGATCTATGTATAACTGAAGCCTGGAATAGCTACAAAATTATGAATGAATAGTTACAGATGTATACGCTAGTTGACTTTGATAAAAGTGCGTATATACGCAGGCTAGACACATCTAAGTAGTGTATAACATATGAACTATGATGTTTGATGTTACAAGTGGTCCTGGTTGTTGATGCAAAGTTTAAAGTTCTGGTGACTGTTTACTGGTGACAATATTCTGCATATTCAGATTGGTTGATTGTGATTAGCTTCAGTATTGATGGATGAGATATAATAATGGATCAGGATCATAATGACTTATCTTTATGTGATCTGATGGACTTGATCTGGTTGCTAACACATGTATTATCCTTTTGTATGTAATGATTTGGGTATTTCGGAAGTCAGGAAGTGCAGTGAAGTTATAAGTAAGTATTTGATGACATATATGTTGGTTTGATTTGGTGAAGTTGCATATACAAACTGCTTCGGCTCTTCCAAGTAGCTTATGCACTTTGATACATGGTTTTTGATGATACAGTTGGCTCTGAATATTGTTGAAGAGTTTTGGGTTCTGCTCTGTGTTCTGGTGACAATGTTTTGAGGACAGGGTTTCAGTGATTCAGTGTTGGGTGATGCAATAGTTGTATTGTAGTGGTGATTGATTTTGAACTTCAATGTTGTTGATGGGTCCGGTATGAAAATTGGATGAACATGGCCTTCATATTATGGTGTTGTGATGAAACAAGAACGTTGTAACCTTCTGTAGGTCAGTGCCTATGTACTAGTACATCAGCTAGTACAAGAACTAAAGGGGGTTGTAGCTCCCTTCTAGGAGAATATTGAGAATGAGAGAAGGTTGTAGCCTTCTATAGGTAGAATCCTACGTACTGGTATAAGACTGCACCAGTACAGAAATATTGTAAAAAGAAGTTTCTTATTGAAAAGATAGAGATGAATTGTAGCAAGTGGTTTTCACCCACATTGAGTTTCCACCTTATCTGATGGTGTTCATGTGTGCTTCTTATGTGTGATGATCTATTCTATTTTACTGAACCTTTTTGCTGCTTATATGGTTAATAATGTTCTGATGCACTCACTAAAGATCAACTAACTGAATCATAAGTTTACTGAATATACGCTAGTTGCGTTAAACACAGTTGCATATACATGTTGGTTTCCTTAACTGAAGTAACGTATATGAATCTGATAATGGAAATGAAAAGATTTATTGATTTGCTAATATTGATTCACCCCCCCCCCCTCTCAGTATTATTTCCAACACATTGTGTCATAAGGAACAATGGCTATAGTTCTGTTGCAGCCTTAGATTTCTGCTACCCTAACATGGGGGATAACTAGCCAGTGTAGGACTTAAGACCAGTCCTTTTCCATTTAAAGTGGTGGCTCCGACTGGGGATAATGGGACCAATTTCCCAGTGTGGGTTTTAAGATGAGAGTGGGTGGTTCATGAGTGATTGCAATAGAATAATGATAATCTAAATGACCTATTCTATCTTGGAAATCTCTAACTAACTTTGTTTTTGGTAGGTAAGGAACCACGAGGGATTTGGACCAGTGACCTATCACAAAGAGTGCCTTAACGGTGCACCCATTCACAGTCAATCCAAAGCCCCATCGAAAAATCTCTAACTATCTTATTCTAATATAAATGTGGGTATTTCTTTGTGGTATGCGATCTACAAATATATCTGCTTAACATGTGATAGTAAAGATTAATCATGCATAAATAGAGATGATAACATATAAGATAATTTATTTGACTAAATAGTTAGTCAAATAAATTTATAAAATATATCGCATATATGGTGAATTATATATATCAAAATTAACAATTTCAGTGAGGCATCATACAATAGTGTAATTAACACTTAACAGAAAGAATAAATCTCACATACAATTCATGAAAGTAAGGTGTTGCCACTAATTAAACAAAAAACATAGTTAATCATACAAGATAATAGTACCATATGTGTGAATTTCAGCTCATTTAACTAGTGAGATGGATCAACTCCTTTCTTCAAATCAAATTATCTCCCAAGAACACAATAGTGTATCAACAAAGGAAAGTAGTCAGATATCTAAAAAAAAATGATCATGTTCCATAATTTCACCAAAGCATTCACAAACTTACAAAAGTGCATTCTTTGTAAATGTTTTTGGTAAAGTTCAGGACTCTTCTCTAAATGCACGAGAAGGGTATAAATAGTATTCTAACTAATGTGCAAAAATATATTATACAAGAGTTTGAGGAGGTTTCAAACAACCTTCCTCCTAACTAGTTAACTAACTCTAAAAATAAACAGTGGCTTGATGAGTAGAGGATAAGATAATGATTTGTTGTCTGCCAGCTTGTCCTTCAAATAACATATATCGGTCATTAGTTTCATTTGAGGAGGTGCCCCAAAATTTATCCTGATTTGTCCTCCAAAAATCGCATCGGTGACAGGAGGCCGCATCCGCTGAATCGAATGAAGTGAGTAGTTAAGGGTCATGATATGGTTGTGCGGCTCCAAAAGGTATCACCAATATGACTCCTAGTCTGTATTTGTCAATTTTTTGATTGCTTCCCTTTGAGTATCTGCCTTTTCCTACCAGATTTTATGCAAAACACCTAAATTGGGAATTTCTTTTAGATTGCCTTGCTTTAGCAAGTTGGTGACAAAAAGAGTGTGGTTCACTGCCTTGATTATATTCTTCAATACCCCAACTGTCCTTTCCACTGCTAGCTCAGCTTCCCTGATTCCCGCTTCCCAATCCGTGAAAAGAATTTCTTTGTGTGTCTCCTCGATTCCAGGCAAATTGACTTTCCTTTCGTATTCTGTTTCTTTCCATTCAATGAACTCTGAGATTCTTGTGTTTAGATCAGTAAAATAGGTTCTCTGGTCGATTGCCTTATCTGTTAGATGGTCGCTAGTGACCAGATATGGAGTAATGTGTGACATATTTTCAGAGAAGTGCTCTTGTTGTTTCATCAGGAGGGAATTTAGTTCCAGTGCCTCTTTAACAAACTCTTTGGTAATAGGAACATCATTATATCTTTCCATGGCTTGCTGCAATTCTTGGAGTTGCATGTTTTTAGTCGATATATCAGCTTCATGGCTTATTATTAGGACCTTCATGCTCTGTTGCAATTGGACATGCTACTCAGCTGCTTGCCTATTCACACCTGCTTTCTCTGTTTCGAGCTGCTGCTCGAGTTGTTCAATCCTCTCCTCCTTTTCTCTCAACAAACTCGAGACTTCAATAGCTTTGTCCACGATGATCATTGCATATGATCCCATGAACTATGAAAATCCAATCAAGTTCTTAGTTAGGTTGAAAAGAATGTCCCTCCAAACTATGTCCATTGGCTCCCTTCCAGGTGGGAGTTCGAGTGTTTCTACTGTTTTCCTTTTCCTCTACCTCGCTACTAAAACCTTGTGGGGTGGGCTATAGAACACATCAAGTGGAGGTATTTCAGTCACTTTCAATATGATCTCTGATGTGGGTAGAGAATGGATAATCTTAGTCTATTAGGATGTTGTCGTTTCCTCATCCATAGGCTTGAACTACTCATCCATAGATTTGGACTACTCGTCCATAGACTTGGACTCTATATTCTCCTGAATATGTAGAGGAGTTTCACACTCCATTATTTCTTAGGTATTTGTCATTTTGGGAGTGTCTTGCAATTTTTTATTAAATTGATCCCACTCCTGCTCCAAACCGCTGCCTTTGACCTATGACCTGATTTCTTTAGGTGTGGTGCTCATAACCTGTTTCTCAGCTCACTTGCTGCTGTACTCTATTGTATCATCTGTGTCTTCGGCCTTCCCTGTATCTGGTGTTTTCTCAGTATTCACCTGAGACTCTATGCGAGAACTAGGTACTTCACTGTTAACAGTCACACTTGGTGTAGGCTTATGTTCAATCATCAACAAGTGCATTAGGATTACTTCGAGCCTTTCATTTCTGAATTCCCAAAATTTTTCAAAATATTCAGGGTCAGATTTGCTTTGTCCCATTTGAACGCTTGTTCGAAGAATTCGGCCGAATGTAATAGGTCTTCAAAATCATTATCCTCATGGTTGTATGGCTTGATTTTTACCGCAGTAGTGATGTTATATGCTACCTTGTCTGGATCAAATTGCCTTTTAGGAAATGTATGAAGCCTGAGGGATTCCATGTTTATTGACTCCTTAATGGCATGATTAAAATTTTCTAAATAAAAAGAACCACACTTGACAGGAAAGGAGGGCCATAATAACTTCTTGCTTTCTTTGAGGAATTTAGTTAGGCCTTTTCCCATAGTCTAGTGGGTTATTTGCCTTGTTAACAGTTTATCATAAACATACAAAGTAAGGACATGTGGGACGGTTATGCTACCAAAAAACCTAATGTAGGTGAACCATTCTTCAATAAAATATTTTCCAAGAGCTAGAAGGTCTGTTGCAGATTCTTGGGAAAACCTGGGCCTTCCTTATTGAAAATTATTTGATGCAGGGGAAAATAACAGAATGACATACCTCATAGAAATGGGGTATATAATGGGATTCCCATGTCTTGTTATGACTAATATGGATAGGGTAGAGGTCCTGCAAGGTCCATTGCCAACACATGGTCGGAAATGTAGTGCAAAAACAAATGGTGTCCATATTGTAGGCACTAAAATATAACTGGGGAAGGTTCTCTAGAGAGGAGGCTCTCTTCTGTCGATACTTGGTAATGATGGTGGCTAGGTTATCATATAAGATGGTGGCCCAATTCATCATGTGGGAATTAACGTAGGCATCAATCAGAGGAATCCATTCTATGGAAAACTTAGAATTATTGGGCAACCCATTTAGTCTACATAATGTAACAACTGCATAGTTGTAGGGGTTTGCCAAAGAGGCTATATCATACATACCCGATTTATCAAATTTTAATTTGTTGTCTAAAACTCTCCAACCCTGAATCAGCTTGAAGGAGTATGGGTTCTTCTTTGCGAAGTTGGCCACGTCTGTCTTATCATATATATCCTAAGGGTCAGTTATATGATAAATTTCCTTTAGGTCCTCTGCTCTGAATGATCCTGTGAGTTCCATTCTTGAATTCCTAAATTGCCTATATTCTATGGTGAGGGTTTCGACCACCGACTTGATCATATCTGTGTATGGGAGGATTTTATCCCTTTCTCCTATCCTATTCAGGAAAGAACATGCAACATCCTTGAATTGAAGCCCCAAAGGTCTTGTTGAGTTAGTTGTTGCTCTTGTGATAGTAATCTTGGGACGCTCGTCCTCAAGCCTATTATATATGACCTCCCAATCTATTTCTCCTCTGTCAACACTGCAGACTATATCATAGAATATGGGAGCCATCTCTATAAACATGGATTTAGCAATGCTCTGTTTTTTCTATTTTTGCATCACCTTCCTTAATGACATGAATTTTGTAGCTTGCCTAAAACAGATAAGGTATATCAGCGTAGGCAATATTGGGCAATTAAGACTGAAAGCTTTTCGGAAATGACTTTGGATCATGGGAAAGGTTTAATGGGACACTCAATTTTAACTACCCATAACTTGGAAAGTGATTACCTCTCCTCGGGCTGGTAAATATTTATTAACCTGTCAATTTGTTCATTTTCGTATTTAAAATGCAATTATTTCACACACTTATCGCTCTTACTTTCACATCACAATATTTAAATGGATACACTATAACGTTGTCTTTTCTATAAGGTGAACTACGATTGTGATTGTCACAATATCGCATTTCGCAAATCATTAATGGGCATTGTAGTGGCATAGCTTAATTACTTGCAAACTGCAATTTATGAAATGACAAGGAGGTTATGATTGGGATATCGCAGCAAAAGGTTTGATCCACATTGCAAATTTTTAAAGGTGTTTTATGATAGTCACATGGAAAAGTGCGATTTGCAATTTGTGATGAGGATCTCATCCTTGGGTTGTTTTGAAAGATTTTTCAAGGAAAATTCTTAGAGTTAGGTTTTATTATTCTAAGGCTAAAAATATAAAGGGGGTCCCCATTTATATCTCTAACCTTAGCTATTGTTATTCATAAATGGGGGCATTGTTTCGCAATGCAACAATTGGCGATTCACTTGGGAGAACCAGCTATCTATGAGTAGTTTTATGGAATTTCTAAAATTTTCAATGTAATTAGAGTTATAGGAATAATAATAACATGAGTTATAAAGTAAACAACTTTTCTCTAGAATCATCATCACTTAATCTATTTATTCAACTATTTTACTCTTGTAATGATATAAATACAAATGTTTGCATCAATCAATAATAAGAGTTAAAGTGATATAGCAGGTCTTTTCTAAATATTAGGTTTTTGGTGTTTACTCATTTATTGCAGATAGAGCCTTTGCTTCCAATAGGTGTTCATAGCATCGACATGGTTTTCTTTTAACTAACAATGATTCATTGTCCCATCAAAATTGAAATTGATATTCGATTGCTTTGAGTCTCACTTGGATCTTGTCCCTTTTTCCTTTTTAATATAATATTTTCTTTTAGGTTCCTTAAAAGACATCGTCTAGGTTTGGTAACCCAATAATGACAATGCCATTCACTGGTTGTAACTAAAATGAACAAGATGGCTCTTGATGAGACCCCTTGTCTTCTGATCATTGAGATCATTCGCTATTACTTTGTTTTGATATGCATTATTATTAATATCAGTTTAATTATTTCCCTATGACCATAGTAAAAAAGCTCGTGATGAGACTTTTTATCTTCTAAGTTTTGTATATTTTAGAATTACACTCTAAAAAAGGAAAATTTTATCAGATGGGGTGAATCATTGGTTCTTTTGAGAGTTTTGGATGATAATAATAGAGTTTTAAGATACTCATCTACAGAAAGTCCTTACTAGATTAAAGATTCTTTTCTTGACTGATAACAAAACATTCATACTCTAAAAAGATAAGAGTTTGTTGATAGAATAAACGTTAGCAAGATCAAGTTTTTCCAAAGAAATCAAGTTTTCTTTGGCACTTGAATGTCCTAATTATTCCGTTTAACTTTCACTTACTCGAAAAATCAAAAATATTATCAATGATTTTATTTTGAAAATCCAAAAGTAAATACTACTTAACCTATATTTTCCTAAGAATTTTAAAGGTGATATGATACAAAATTGGAAGAGGCTATCTTCTAAGAAAATCATTTTCTCAAGATTTTCCCAACAACAGGCAAACAATCCTTCTTACCGATAAGTCTTGTAAAAGAAACATTGATTGTCCAATTTTCTCAATAATTTGAAAAGGGCCAAGCCATAGTCTTTGAAATTTGGTATGTTTACCTTTTTCCTCATGTGATTTGTCCCATTTCAAAACCAAATCACCTACTTCAAAAAACAATTTGACTAGAAGAGGTTGTATCAAAAGTGGCTTTGAATAATTGTTGATGATCGAAGTGGGTTGCTTCGGCTTTTTCTAATTCTTATTCAAGCTTAAGAATCTGAAATTTTCTAGCTTGGAGAGAAGAACAAGGGTTTTCGTCGATGAATTGCACTAGCACAAGAGATGGGATTTCTATGTTTTTGGGAAGAAGAACTTCTTTTCCATAAACTAAAGCAAAAGGAGAAGAATCAATAGATGCCTTCTGTGTAATTTTGTCCGCCCATAGAGAAAATGTTAATGCTTTGTGCCAATTCCTATGATTTTAGTCAATAGTCCTTTTGATAATTCTAATGAGCTTTTTGTTCATTGATTCTACTAATCCATTACCTTTTTGATAATAGTTCGCTGAATATTTTAGATTAAAACCTAGCTTTAGAGAAAATTCTACCATTGCATTTCCATAAAAGTAAGATGCATTGTCAAACATTAAAGCTAAGGGTAAGCCAAACCTGGTAATTATGTATTGATCAATCAAATCCATAGTGCTTTTTGTATTAGCTATCCTTAAGGGGATAGCTTCTACCCATTTTGTTGTTGGAAATAATACTGATAGGGGGCGTGAATCATTGTTATCAGATCACGATTTTTTCTTTTTCATAATCAGATTTATATACTCTACTTCAGAGAGGGGAAATAATGTGTACACAAAACTATCTTTAAGGAAACTAGTGTTTATGCAGTAAACTTATGATTCAGTTAATTAATAATATTTTGATCTTTCATCATTGCATCAGTACTTCATCAATCATTAAACAATAACCATGTGCAGTATAAACATAATAAACCATCACACATAAGCAACACACATGAACACCAAGATTTAAGGTGGAAACTGAATGTGGGTGAAAACCACCTGTTGCTGTCATTTCTGTATTCTTTTAATAATAAGAAAATTTGTTTACAATCTTGTATTGGTGCAGACTCATACCTGCAGAAGGTTACAACCTTCTCTCGTTCTCTAGCTTCTACTGGAAGGGAGCTACAACCCCCTAGCTCTTGTCCTAGCCAATATGTTTACTAGTACGTAGGTGCCAACCTACAAAAAACTCCACCCTTCCACCAGGGACAACATTTCATGAATTTCAGACTGGATTCTCCTCGCACATATCAAAACATATGAAGACTCATCAATAAACCATCAAAAATTTAGTAACTCAAACTTCATCAACCAACATGCAGTTAATCTAAAACAATGAGATCACTGCCATCAGAACATTGCGTTGAACCCATAAACCTGTATCAACATTCAGAACCAATTGAAACCTCAAAAATTCATGTGTCAGACTGTATATGCTACTTCAATGAAGAAAATCTGCTTGTACATGCTACATCCTTTAGCCCAACATATGTATACCTCTAAATATTTTGAATCATAAAATCTGTGAATCACAAACTGTACCAGCCACCAATATACTGAACATCTATTATCATATTACAAAACTTTACAGAGGCAGACTATAGAAAGCACTCCTTCTCACTTATATAATCAATCAAATATCAACCTCCTTATGCATTCTGATTTACATTCAGATCTAAGAAGACTTCATTGACAAACAACAATAAAATAACAACAACAATAAATCGGCAATATTGATCTAATAGATTAGTCATCTATGAACATCAAGCCTTTCTTTTGTATATTCTACTTGAAAGAACAAAGCCTGCGTGCATACCCTCTTTGGTCGAGATGAACCTGCGTATAGATCTACAAATATTGACTCAGAACTTTTTTGCAATTCTAGACTTCAGACAAACCTAGATCGTGATAGATAACAAATAAAATAGGCACAAAACATCAGATCTAGCCTTAACTAATATCACGTCACTCAAGAATAAGTCATTTCATGTCTCATGATCCTGATCCAATATTGTTCTTAAGGTGCACGTAAATATTTCTAATCTTGTCCCAAACATAACCCTGCAACATAAAATATACTTCAAATAGAATTATTCCTTAGAATCTTATTCATTTGCACATCTGGCCTTATGATCTTTTCTTCTTTATATAGTTTTTGGCCTTTCTCAATACCATGGACTGAATCCACTTAGGACCCATACCTTGGATCAAATACCATAGACCAAATACCTCAGACCAAATACCTAGGGCCAATATCATGGTCCAAAGATACCTTGGACCAAATACCTTAGACCAAAACCATGGTTTTCGACATGTACGAGTTTTGCCTTCTGTGGGAGTGCGTGTGTACATTATACACTATTTCTGTTTTGAGTACCTGCGTGTATCTGCTACTTGGACTAAGGGAACCTGCGTGTATCTCTTAAAATACTCTTACATCATATTCTTCCTTCAAATTCTTTATTCTAATCAATAGACCTTAGTTCCATCTTCTTGATCCTCTGTACCATTGTTGTATTTCCTCTGAAATTTCCTGTTAGCCTCTTATCAAAACTGAGTTGACCTGTACAGTTTCCATCAAGGACAATACTGGTATCATAATGCCAACAATCTCCCCCTTTGGACTTGATGGCAATAATTATGGTGTTGAATACTGCAAGCTGTAAAGATTGTTAGAGATACCATACAACAACAAAATGCTAAAATACTCTCCCCCTTTGACATCAAGGCCAAAGGGCAGACCACTTTACTCTCCTTCTTTGTATGATGCTATCTATACTCCTCCCGAGTACATGTTGAGTCTGCAGAGAGATTATTCAATATAATAACATGACACTATAACTCAACAAAGTGAGTATGACCATGAACTCATACATACATCAATCACCCAACCAAGTGGGGATACAACATATTTGACTCATCTGCCCAATGAAGTGGCGATATACCAAAGTTTGTACAAGACAAAAATAAAACAATTATTACATCATCCATCAAGGATACTGGGGAAATAAATTACATCATATGACCGATAGAACTCATTGAAATATAGACCATGATGCAAGAATATATATCACACTAATGACTGATGCAACTAAGAAATAGCTGAGTTTATCAAACATAATGCCAACAATGTGGAATGTGAATGCTCCCCCTGAACCTATGCTACCACTATTTTTTTTTGGTTAGAGAAACATATATGCACTTTTAGCCAATGCAACCCGTGTGTACCCACGCATATACTACATGAAACTAGTGTGTCGTAAACTTCCTCTGAAAAATTGGATTTAATAGTAGGATGATGCAACAACAAATCCTAGCTTTTGTCTGAGATATTCAAATGTTTCTCTGGGTAGTGGTTTAGTGAATATATCATCAACCTGTTCTTTGGAGGAGACATATGCCAATTTGACCTTTTGCTCAAGCACATGTTCTCGTAGAAAATGGTACTTTATGGGTATGTGCTTGGTCTTGGAGTGCATGACTAGATTCTTTGAACTACTGATGGCACTTGTATTATCACATAGAATGGAGATAGGTGGAGTACATGTGATTTGAATGTCTTGCAAAGTTTTCATCATCCAAAGTAGTTGTGTGCAACAAGATGCAATAGCCACATATTCTGCTTCAACTATAAATAAAGCAATTGAACTTTGCTTCTTTCTAAACCAAGACACTAACGTGGAACCCATATAGAATGCACCACCACTAGTGTGTTTTCTATCATCAACACTTCCTACCCAATATGCGTCTGTATATGCATGAAGAGTAAGATCTGCATCTCTTTGTTACCATTGTCCAAGGTCCTGAGTTCCTTGAAGATATTTGAGAATTATTTTGACTGCCTGAAGGCGTGATTCCTTTGGATTTGCTTGGAATCTTCCAACTATTCCTATTGCTTGCATGATGTCAGGTCTGGTACTTGCTAGATAAAGCAGACTGCCAATCGTGGATCTGTAAGTTGGTTGATGTACTGGTGCTGATTCATCATTTGAGTTGAGACTACATCCTGTTACCATTGGAGTACATACAAGTTTAGAATCTTCCATTCCATACTTTTTTAAGATCTGCTTGAGATATTTGGTTTGTGAAAGAAAATACCGTCTTTACTTTGCTGAACTTACAGACCAAGAAATGAGGTAAGTTCACCAAGCAAGGACATTTCAAATTCTTGCTGCATTACTAACGTAAAATTCTGACTCATGTATTCCTCATTGCTACCAAAAATGATATCATCAACAAAAACAATAATAATTAAAAATTTATCATTTTCAATCTTTGTATATAAATTTCTATCTCGAGAACCTTTTGTAAAACCTTGTTGGTGTAGATATTTGTCAAGGCGATAATATCAAGCCCTTGGAGCTTGTTTTAGACCATAGAGAACCTTTTTGAGTCTGCATACAAGTTTTGCATCATTTCCAAGAATGAATCCTTCTAGTTGTTCAATATAAACATCTTCTTCTAAATATCCATTAAGGAAGGCGGATTTTACATCCATTTCATATACTTTGAATTTCTAAAAACTAGAAAGAGCAAGAAACATTCTTATGGATTCAGGTATGGTGACAGGTGCAAAAGTTTCTTCAAAATATATACCTTCTTGTTGAGCATACCCTTTACAAAAAAGTTTGGAATTGTTTCTAATGACTTCTTGATTTTCATTCATCTTGTTCTTGAATATCCATTTAGTTCATATAATATTTTTATCATGAGGTCTAAGAACTAATTCCTAGGCTTCATTCTTTTCAATTTTCTCAATTTCTTCATCCATCGCCTTGTCCCAACATTCATCTTTACATCCTTCATTCAAATTTTGAGGTTCGGTGGAGTATAGTAATGCTAGATAGCTTGAGGTCCCTGTAATAGTTCTTCTTATCTATACACCAACCTCCCTTTCTTTGAAAATTTGAGTTTCAGGATGATGTTTCTAAACATACCTAGATGAAGTCTTTTCTTCTACCATTATATCTTCTTCTGGTGCTTCATTGGTTTCTTCTTCAATATAATTTTGATTTGATGTGGGAAATTAATCCCCATCTTCCTCATTGTCATAATCTTTTGTTTATTTTATCTACTATAAATTTCTCCATGCTTCATCAACTAGAACATCTATGCTTTCAACAATTTTCCCAAGTCCTTTATTATAACATTTATATCCTTTAATTCTGGAAGAATAACCAAGAAGAATCCCTTCATCTACTCTCGGTTCAAACTTACCAAGTCTTTCATCAGTCCTTTTAATAAAACATTTGCTTCCAAAAACTTTAAAATTTTTACAGTAGGAGTCTTGCCATACCAAATTTCATGTGGAGTTTGAATGCTATTTACCCGACCATTTGATTTGTTGAGAATAGTCACGACAGTGAATGCAACTTCACCCAAGAAGGTTGCAAGAGTTCCACTAGCATGGATCGAGCCATTTGTTGAACTATTCTATTCATCCTTTCTACTACACCATTTTGCTGAGGTGTTCCTGCAGTGGAGAATTCCCTTTTTATTCCATGTTTTTCACAAAAGTCAAATAATTCATCCGATATAGATTCCTCTCCTTGATCAAATCTGAGGCATTTGATTTTTTGATTTGATTCATTTTCAACCAAAGCTTTGAAGCCTTGGAACTTTTCAAATGCTACATCTGTATGCTTTAGAATACCTATCCAACACATTCTTGAGAAATCATCAATGAACAAAATAAAGTATTCTTCTCCATGAGGTGACTTTTTCCTTGTTGGTCCAAATAAATCAGTATGGATAAGTAAAAGAGGCTTACTAGCTGACCCTTCTTTCTCCTTGAATTGGCTATGGTTTTCTTACTGATCTGACATGGTTTGAATATTGTATTTTCTGGGATGTTGATATTTGGAAGATCACGAACAACCTTGAGTCTACATGCTTTTCTTATTTGAGAAAAGCTTAGATGTCCCAATCTTCTATGCCACAATCAGTTTTCATCATTTTTTCTTAGATAGCATTATAGTTGTCCTCCTTTTAGTATGTATAAGTTGTCTGGAGTTCTTGTACCTTTGATCACGGTCTCTCTTGTATCAAGCTCATGAACAACACATCTATTTGATTGAAACACCACTTAATTTCCTTTATCACAAATTTGACTGACACTCAACAGGTTATGCTTTAAACCATCTACATACATAACATTTCCAGCTTTAACCTTTCATTTCAAGAAAACAAAACCTTTACCTTTTATGATAGCTGGAGTTTCATTTCCAAATGAGACATTCTTTTCCTTTTCCAAGCCATTATATTAGTGAATTTTTTCTTTGTCACTTGTCATGTGCTTGGAGCATCCAATGGTTATGTACCACAGATGTTCTTGTCCTTCTGCATACAAGGCTATACCACATCTTTCTATTTGAGATTCTTTTCTTCTCCATTTGCTTCTTTCGAGGTGTTTGAAAAAACTTTCTCCTGCATTCAGATTCTTCATGACCAAAGTTGTTACAGATTGAGCATTATATTTCATTTTCAAGAGGATAAAAGTTATTATAGGAGCTTCTCTTAATCCCTCTTACATTCCTTTGATTTTGTGCTTCTCTAGTCATAACAGTTTTGTAAGAAACGCATTGAGTAGCTTTGTGATGAAAATTATGACATGAAAAACATTGCCCATTAAAGAAGTTTCTACGACTATCGAATCTATTTACCTGTTGATTGTAGTCTCTATTGATATTCATCTTTGGAGCAAATTGAGTATGATTTTCCTAAGGTTGGTTGTGGCTTCTATTGATATTCATCATTGGAGCATATTTAGTACGATTTACGTGGTGATCAACTTTATGCCTTTGATGACGATTGTCATACCATTCACTGGTCTTTGCTGCATCAAGATAGCTTTTGGTGGAGTTTGATGGCTTCTATGATTGAGATGCTTCCTCAGTATATCCAAGACCTGTCTTTATCAAAGGAGAATGTTGAAATTTGATAATTTCATTTAAAGTTTCTGATCCTATAACAAATATAAGATTGAGAGATTTTATTTTCTGAAGATCTTTACTTAGACCCATAATTTCACATTCTAGTTTTTCATTGTGTTTTTCTTTTCCATCAAGTTGATATGTCAAGGTATCTATGATCATATTCTCTTCTTCTAAACAGATTTTAAGTTTAGATATTTCTTCATGAAAATTTTCCTCTTCTAAAGCATCCCAAAAATCATCATTGTCATAAGCCATGGGAAGTCTACAATCAACACTATTAGATAAACCATCACTATCCTCTTCTAAACTATCCAAAAAATCATTGCTATCATAAGCCGTGAGAAGTCTGTAATCTTGTCCACTTTCATCCTCATCACTATTAGATAAACCATCTCTATCTTCATGAGTATAGTAACTCCTTCTATTCACAATTTATTACCTATTCCCTTTTGCATATTCCTTTCCTTTTTCATATTTATCTTTATGAGGACATCTGGCAGCGTAATGACTGCCTCTACCACAAGTAAAGCATTTGAAAGGTAGCTTACCTCTGAACCTTCCAGAACCTTATTGAAGCTTCTTGACAAAATTTACCTCATATTCTTCTTCTAAAATATTTCCTGATTCATTGAGTTCTTCCTTTTCTTTTCCTTTTTCTAAAGCTTTAAATGTGTCTTCTCTCATATCTGATGGACCTCCTTTTCTCATCTCAAAAGTAGTTAGGATTTTGTGAAGCTCTGTCATAGTCATATTCTAAAGATCCTCTTTTTCTTCTATGGCAATCACTTTTGATTCAAATTTAGCAAACAAGGATCTCAAAATTTTCTCAACTAAGGTAACTTCCTTTATTTCTTCAACCAGATTCTCCATACAATTAACAACCTCATATATACGTAAGAAGTAACTAGCTATACTCTCATTGCTATGCATCTTAAGAGTTTCATACTGAATTCTGAGAGTTTAAAGCTTAGCACATTTTACTTGAGATTCTCCTTTGTAGCTTTGAATGATTTTGTCCCATATCTCTTTGGTTGATTTTAGGTGCATGACTTTGACAAACTCTGATTGTCACAAACTTCCCAATAATGTATTGACAACTTTAGCATTGGTTTCACATTTCGTTTTACCTACTGTGTCTGTAGGAATTGTTTTTGGAAATTTATATCCTCCTTCCACAATTTCCCAGACATTTGTTCCAAGATATTGTGGATGAGTTGTGGTTCTTATTTTCCAATAAACAAAGTTACTCCCATCGAAGATTGGGAGTTTGATGGATCCCATGATTTTTTGATTATTCATCTTGATGGATATTCCTTCAAGAAATCAAGCTTCTTTTGAAGGACTTGCTCTAATACCAATTGTTGGAAATAATACTGAAAGGGCGGTGAATCAATGTTATCAGATCAAGATTTTTTATTTTTCATAATCAGATTTATATCCACTACTTCAGAGAGGGGAACTAGCATGTACACGCAATTGTCCTTAAGGAAACCAACATTTATGCAGTAAACTTATGATTCAATTAATTCATCATATGTTGATCTTTAATCAGTGCATCAGTACTTCATCAATCATTTAATAGTAACCATGTGTAGTATAAAAATAATAAACCATCACACATAAGAAACACACATGAACACCGAGATTTAAGGTGGAAACCCAATGTGGGTGAAAACCACCTGCTTCTATCATCTTTGTCTTCATTTAATAATAAGAAAATCTGCTTAAAATCTTGTACTGGTGCAGACTCATACTAGTTTGCAGGGTTCTACCTGTAGAAGGTTACAACCTTCTCTTGTTCTCCAGCTTCTACTAGAAAGGAGCTACAACACCCTAGCTCTTGTACTAGCCAATATGTTTACTAGTACGTAGTTTCCAACCTAGAGAAAACTCCACTCTTCCACCAGGGACCACGTTTCATGAATTTTCAAACTGGATGCTCCTAGCACATATCAAAACATATGAAGACTTTGACTCATCAATAAGCCATTAGAAATTTAGAAACTCAAATTTCATCAACCTACATGCAGTTAATCTGAAACAAGCAGATCATTGTCATCAAAACACTGTGCTGAACCTAGAAACCTATATCAACATTCAGAACCAACTGAAACCTCAAAAATTCATGTGTCAGACTGTATACGCTACTTCAATGAAGCAAAATTGTTTGTATATGCTACTTCCTTCAGCCCAACCTACGTATACCTCTAAAGATTCTGAATCATAAAATCTCTTAACCACAAACTATACCAACTACCAGTATACTAAACATCTACTGTCATCTTACAAAACTTTACACAGGCAGGAAACAGAAAACACTTCCTCTCACTTACATAGTCAATCAAATAGCAACCTCCTTATGCATTCAGATTTACATTCAGATCTAAGTAGACTTCATTGACAGAAAACATTAAAATAGCAGCAGCAATAAATCAACAATATTGATTTGATAGATTAGTCATCTCTGGAAATCAATCCTTTGTTTTGTATACACTACTTGAAAGAATGGAACCTATGTGTATATGCTCTTTGGCCGACACAAACCTGCATACAGATCTGCAAATATTGACTCAGAACTTTGTTGCAATTCTAGACTTCAGAAAAACCTAGATCATGATATACGAATAAAACAGGTGCGAAACATCATATATAGCCTCAACCAATATCAAATCATTCAAGAATAAGTCATTTCAGGTCTCATGATCTTGATCCAATATTGAAGTCAAGATGCACGTAAATATTTTAGATCTAGTACCAAACATTACCTTACAACATAAAATATATTTTAGATAGAATTATTCCTTGGAATCTTATTCACTTGCATATTTGGCCTTATGATCCTCTCTTCTTTATATAGTTTTTGGCCTTTCTTAATACCATGGACAGAATCCACTTAGGACCAATACCTTGGATCAAATACCATAGACTGAATACCTTGGACTAAATACCTAGGTTCAATATCATGGCCCAAAGATACCTTGGACAAAATACCTTGGACCAAAACCATGGTTTTCAACATGTACATGCTTTACCTTATGTGGGAGTGTGTGTGCATGTTGTATGTTATTTCTATTCTAACTACCTGCATGTATACACAACTTGGACTGAGTGAACCTGCGTGTATCTCTTAAACTTCTCTTACACCATCTTCTTCCTTCAACTTTTTTATTTTGATCAATAGACCTTAGTTACAGCTTCCTGATCCTCTATACCAGTGCCCTATTTCCTCTGAAAATTCCCGTTAGCCTCTTATCAAAACTGACTTGGCCTATAGAGTTGCCATCAAGGACAATACTTGTATCATAATGCCAACATTTGTAAAATAATTATTAGTTGTAAGAATGAATCTATTTAGTTTGGAAGAGTTAGGAACAATCTCACCAATTATGTCTAGTCCCCATTGTTCAAATTGTTGTTGGATGTTTATTGGTTGCAAAGGGAATGTTGTCTTCCTTTCTCTTCTTGTTGTAGTCTGACAAGTTCTACACTTTCTTGCATATTCGTGTGCATCCTTAGATATCGTTGGCCAATAATATCCTCCATGCAGGATTTTGGGAGCTGTGGTATTTCCTCTGAAGTGTCCTCGAGCAGGTCCATTATGTAATTCCTGGATGACCCTTTTAGCTTCAGGTTTCTCCAAGAATCTTAGTAATACTGAATCATATTTTTTTTTAAACAATACATCATTGAATAATTCATACTGATTCGATTTCAACCTTAAAGCACACTTTGTTTCATAATTAAGATGTGTGGGAGCATATTCGCTCTTCAAATAAAATTTCAAATCAACATATTGTGATTGTGTATCATTTAGGATTACCTCTACTATTTGTACTTCATTACCTTGATCTTCTTCTGGTGATAACTGGGAAGCTCCTCTTAACATCTTGCAAAAACCTTGGCCCCTAACTATTCTAGCTAGCCAGATTTCTACATCATATTCTTGAAGTGCAGTAACCCAATTGGATCTTTTATCCCCTACTTCTCTTTAGATTAATAATTGTCTTAATGCGGGGTAGGGTACTACTATCTTTGTATGGGATTTAAGAAGAAAGGTAAGAAGAAAGGTCTGAAATGTTTCAAGGTTTGAAGAATAACAAATTCTTGTTTCTTGACAACAGAATAATTTAACTTGATAGCTTGCAAGTTAGAACTAAAAAAAGAGATGGGTGCCTCGATATTTTCATCGTTCAGCTGTATTAAAAATGCTACATATGATGTATAGATGAAAAAGTATATAATAAAAAAGGTTTGACAAAGTCAAAATTTGTTGGTGAAGGAGCATTAATGGCTTTTTTAATCAACTCAAAAGACTTCCTTTTACATTTTCTCCATTTGAAAACTGCATTTTTTCGTATCATTGTTTGAAGGGGTAGGACAATTTGTGAAAAATTTGGAACAAATCTTTTTACAAAATTAATTTGGCCAAGGAATGAGAGCATGGTATTTTTGTTATGTGGGAGAGGAATTATTTCGATCTCTTGGAGTCTATAGGGATCAATGTAAATCCATTTCTTGGACACTATAAACCCAAGGAGTTTCCCTTTTGGTAAAGCAAAATAATATTTTTTTGGATTTGAGGAAATGCCATATTTCCTGCATCTTTCAAAAATGTGCTTCAGGTCACTTAAATGATTGTTCCTATCCTTAGAAAAGGCTGTTATTTCATCTAAGTAAATAACAACTGATTTATTAATTAGATCTTTAAAAGCAATATCCATAGCATGTTGAAATGTAGCACCTGCATTAATGAGTCCAAAAGGAATCTCCTGATAGGCATATGTTCCACACTTGGTCCTAACTGTTTCCTCTAATCTATCATCTGGATGCACAAGAATTTGATTATATCCTGAGAATTCATCTAGAAAAGACATTAATTCGAAACTTGCAATTAATTGCAATATTTGTTCCATGGTAGGCAAAGGAAAGTTATCCTTTTGACAAGCTTTATTTAGATTCCTAAAATGAATAAAAATCCTAATATCACTATTCTTTTTCCTTACAATCACGATATTAGATACCCACTTAGAGTGTCTAACAGGGAATACTAGTTTAGTTTTCACAAGCTTGTTCAATTTGGATTTGATTTGACTCTCAAGGTTTGGGTGAATTTTTCAAAGCTTCAGTTGAACTAGGTTTTCATTCAAAGTCATAGGTATGGTTTGTTGAATCACAGAGGTATCATAGGTTTTGTGTTGTGAAACCAGCTCAAGAAAAGATAGAAAAGATAGATCAACGCCTTAGAATTCAGCCTCTTCGAGGGGGCAACCTCCTTTACATTACATAAATGAAAAATTCTTGGATGATACAAATGACAAAACCTCCTTTCTATATATAGGAGTCTAAGGAGTCACAATATAATCCAGCCGACCTAACAATAATAATATAAAGCCACAAAAATAACAATAGAGGGATTCTATGGGGCACAGAAATAATAATATGGGGGTAATAGGGGCACAACAATATAAATAAGGGGTATAACTACAATAGTAATGGGGTAATCACTAGTATTATAGGGACCCAACATGCCCCTCTCCTTCAAAAAAGTGTTGTCCTCAACGCTTGAGTAGTTCTGGATACTTCTGCATAAAATTCTCATCCTCCCATGTGGAATCTTCAGCGGATAAGTTCTTCCACTTGATAAGATACTCTGAAATTGATCGATTTCGTAGCTGTCGAGTTCTTGTTTCTGTGACTGCTTCCGGTTCCAATATAATTTTTCCTTCCTCGTCAAGTTCTGGCAATATTGTTTGAACTGGGAGTTTCTCGCCTATAACCTTCTTTAAACATGAAACATGGAAAACTGGGTGCAATCGAGAAGCTGCAGGAAGCTCCAATTTGTATGCCATAGTACCAATCTTTTCCAACACCTTGTACGGACCATAATACTTTGGTGATAATTTATGATCATTCTTAGCTTGCTTTAGGGACATTTGCTTATATGGTTGTAGCCGTAGGAATACCCAATCACCTACATCAAAACTTCTTTCACTGCAATGTTGATCTGCCTGTTGTTTCATTCTATTTTGTGCCAACACGAGGTTATCCTTTAAGAGTTGGAGGACTTGTTGTTGATGTTCGATGTGATGTTCCACTGCTTGAACCTTAGAATTTTCTCTTAAATATGATGTGATTGATGGTGGTTGGTACCCATAAATTGCCATAAATGGGGTCATTTTTGTTGTTGTATGGAAGTGTTATACCACCATTCAGCCAGAGGCAACCATTTGACCCATTGTGTCTGTTTATCAGATACAAAGCAATGAAGATATCCTTCCAAACATTTGTTTACTATCTCAGTTTGCCCATTAGATTGAGGATGATAAGATGAGCTAACTGAGTACCCAGACAAGAAAATAATTTTGTCCAAAAATTTCCAGTGAAAATGGGATCTCTGTCACTTACAATAATCTTTGGGTTTCCATGTAGCTTTTGAATTGTTTCCATAAATGCAGTAGAAATTGTACTGGCTTTAAATGGATGTGATAATGCACAAAAGTGTGCATACTTGGTAAGTCTGTCAACTACCACCATGATGACACTCTTTCCCTCAGACTTGGGTAAACTTGTGATAAAATCCATTGAAACCTCCTCCCAACGTTGGCTTGGAATGGATAAAGGTTGTAATAGACCCGGTGTCTTAATTGTTTCAACTTTATTTTGTTGGCAAACCAAACATTCCACCACAAACTTTTGAATATCTGATTTAAGGCCATCCCAAAAAAATTCCTTCTTAACCCTGTGGTAAGTTTTTAAAAATCCTGAGTGCCCTCCTAAGGGAGAAGTGTGCAATTCCATAAGAATCTTTTGTTTTAGCTGGGAATTCTTACAGAGGTATAAGCGATCTTTGTACCATAACGAATCATTTTTCCAGCTAAATGTATCAGAAGTACTGGAATCTTGTTGTAGCTTTCGAATAAGTGCCCACACTTCTTCGTCATTCTTCAATTCCTCCTTTGCTTCATTTATCCAATCTGGTTGGATAATAGAAATGGCACACAACAATGCTTCCATATCCTCATCCTTTCTTGAGAGTGCATCTGCCACCACATTTTGCTTCCCTTTTTTGTAGATGATTTCAAAGTCATAACCCAACATCTTTGTGACCCACTTTTGTTGCTCTTCAGAGGATAATCTTTGTTCTAAAAAGTATTTAAGGCTATCATGATCCGTTTTTACCTTGAAGTGTCTTCCCATTAGGTAGGGTCGCCATTTCTTAAGTGCATGGAGTATTGCCAACATTTCCTTCTCATAAATAGCTTTGCTTAAAAACTTTCCCTTGATTGGACGACTTTCAAAAGCAATGGGTCTTTCATCTTGCATTAGAACAGCACCAATTCCATTTCCTGAAGCATCACATTCCACAATAAAGGTTTTTGTGAAGTCCGGTGTAGCTAAGACCGGTGCTTGGCACATTGCCTCTTTAAGATGTTTAAAGGCCTTTGTTGCTTCCGGAGTCCATGAAAATGAATCTTTCTTCAATAATGTTGTTAGAGGTGCTGCTATTCTCCCATAATTCTTAACGAACTTGCGATAATACCCTGTCAACCAAAGAAATCCTCGCAGATGCTTTATGGATGTGGGGATTTTCCATTCCTTAATGGCTTTAATTTTGCTAGGGTCTACCTTAACTCCTTCATGAGATACAATATGACCCAAATATTCCACCTCCTGGACTCCAAAGAAACATTTGGATCTTTTTGCATATAATTGTTTCTCCTCCAATAGTTGTAGCACCTTGTCAACATGTTCAACATGATCCTTCCAAGACTTGCTGTAGATTAGTATATCATCAAAAAATACTAACACAAATTTTCTAAGGAATGGTTTGAAAATTGAATTCATCAAACCTTGAAATGTTGAAGGTGCATTGGTAAGGCCAAAAGGCATGACCAAAAATTCATAATGACCCTCATGAGTTCTAAATGCCGTTTTCGGAATGTCTTCAATCTTCATTCTGATTTGATGATATCCCGAACGAAGATCCAACTTGGTGAAGTAAATTGATCCATGCAATTCATCCAGTAATTCATCAATGACAGGAATGGGGAACTTATCTTTAATAGTGAGCTTGTTGAGCTCCCTATAATCTGGACACATGCGCCATGATCCATCCTTCTTGTGCACCAATACTACTGGAGCTGAGAAAGAACTTTGACTCGGTTGATTTATACCAGCCTCTAGCATTTCTGCAACCATACGTTCAATTTCACTTTTTTGGACATATGGATATCTGTACGGCCTGATGTTTGGAGGAACACTTCCTGGAATCAGATGAATAGCATGATCATGATCACGCATAGGTGGGAGACCTTTGGGAGTCTCAAATACCTTGGAATGATTGTCCAGGACTTTTTGGAGATCTGGAGAAATAGATGATTCCAATGTGGAAACATCTAGCGAACATAATTGTGCAATTACACCTCTTTGCTCCTTTTTTAGAAGCTTTGTCATGCCATTAGAGCTGATTATCTTTCCTGGTTTCCCTGCAATACCCCTTAATTCAACTTCCTTTCCTTCCACAAAAATTTTTATGAAAAGTTCTTGAAAATTAAAAGCTATTGTACCCAAGGATTGTAGCCATTGGACTCCTAGTACAACATCAGCACCTCCCATTGGAATGGAAAGCATTGGGCTAGTCAATACATATTCTCCCATGGATAGCTTGATATTATGGCACTTTCCAGAACAATTTATTGTTCCTCCATTTGCAATCATCACTTGACACTCTGGTGCTGGATATAGGAAGCAATTCAATTCTTTTGCTACCCTACAATGAATAAAATTGTGGGTGCTTCCTGAATCAATCAACACTATTACCTTTTTCTTCTTGATTTGTCCTTCTATCTTGATGGTTTGAGGAGTGGTAATTCCCGCCAATGCATTACAAGATATGGTCAGATTTATTTTTTCTTCATCTAGGCTTTGTTCCTGGAATATATTCTCTTCTTTTGACCTTTCTTGCTCCTTTTCTTCTTCCTCTTCACAATCTATGTAGAATAATTTCTTCTCAGCACACTTATGACCTTTTGTGTATTTGCTATCACAATTGTAACAAAGCCCTTTTGCTCTTTTTTCTTCCAATTGTTGTGGTGTCAACCTTGTAGGTTGTGGAAGACTATGGGCAACAACACTTCCGTCTTTATAGTTGTGAATGGTATGCTTCCTAGTTGCCATAATTTTGCTTTCCATTTTTCTTGCTAACCTGAATGCCTTCTCTAATGAATCAGGTTCCCAAAGGCGCACATCATGTTGGATATTATCCTTTAAAGACCCTATGAACACATCAATCCTATGCTCCTCTGGAATATCTTTTACCCTTATGTTCAATTTTTGGAACTCCTCAATGTGCTCCATTATTGAACCCTTTTGTTTGAGACTTATCAATTGGCTAAAAAAAGTGTTGCTTTTTGTATCCTCATAATGTGCTATCAATTCTTCCGTAAAAATTGCCCAAGTGATAAATTGTTTACGAGAACAAAGCCATTGATACCATACAAACTGATTTGGTTCCAAATATAAAGTTTCCATATGTACCTTTTGTGTGTTTTGCACATTATTGAGATCGAAGAATTGCTCCATCTGTAATATCCATGTGGCGGGATCCTTGCCATCAAACTTCCTCATATCGATTTTTGGAATGTGGTGATTCTTCGATCCAACATTAGCATCTATGGAATCATGATTAACATTTATTTTGTTCTCATCATGAGTTTCCTTTACTACCTTTTCACCATTAGTAAGTATTTCTTGTAGAAAATTAGTCAAATCTGTCTTCAAATCTGCCATGTCTGTCTTCAAATTTGTGTTCAAATCTATCTTCAAATTGTCCATCTTAGCTTCCATGCCATTCATCTTAGCTTCCATGCCATTTATCTTAGCTTCCACGCCATTTATCTTAGCATCTGTTAACTTTTGTGAGCGTGACATTTGTTGCACTTGTTCTTGTAATTTTGATATATCATGTAGCATTTCTTCCTCTTCTTCATGAGTCATGCTAGATCTTTCAGGTTCCTTACTAGGTGTTTGCATTTTCTTTCCTCGGGGTATCAGTTACCGATAATAATGCTCTACTATGCCCTTTGAATTCCTTCAAACTAAATTTTCAAACCAAGCTTAAGCAAAAATTTAAAAAATCTACACACCTTTTTTCACTTTGTAGGAGCTCGATATTGCCTCTGATGTATCTCTGTACTTTCTAGTCATCTAGTTCTGAAATTGTGACCTGTAGTAGCTCTCTATGTCCTCTTTCCAATGCCACAAGTCTAACCCAAATTGGATTCTCCAAGGAAGAGTTATGTGAAATCTCCCACAGTGACTTGATTATAGACTAGTTCAGTAGAGCTAACTTGTACGACCTGCCTCGAGTCACTGTTTCGACCTTTGGATCTAAAAAAACACCTAGAAGAAACTACAGCCGTCCTCTTTCTGTACCTTTTTACGAAATTTCAATCCGATCCTCAGAGAGAAAGTTATCACGATTTTCCCTAGGTCACCTGTTTTGAATGTAATTAAGGAGTCTGCAAAAAGGCCAACTTCCTTAGATCATATCTCTGAACATATCACTTGAAAAGCTCTGAACTTAGGACCCAAGGTTCAGCGCCAATTCTTCTCAAATGGGTTTTTTTTGCGACTTCTGAAACGTCACAGAAAACAAGTTATAGCGAAAATTCCACGATGACCTGTTTGGCGCAGCGAAACCCTAGAATCCAAAGCTCTGATACCAAATGTTGTGAAACCAGCTCAAGAAAAGATAGAAAAGATAGATCAACGCCTTAGAATTCAGCCTCTTCGAGGGGGCAACCTCCTTTACATTACATAAATGAACAATTCTTGGATGATACAAATGACAAAACCTCCGTTCTATATATAGGAGTCTAAGGAGTCACAATATAATCCAGCCGACCTAACAATAATAATATAAAGCCACAAAAATAACAATAGAGGGATTCTATGGGGCACAGAAATAATAATATGGGGGTAATAGGGGCACAACAATATAAATAAGGGGTATAACTACAATAGTAATGGGGTAATCACTAGTATTATAAGGACCCAACATTTTGTAATATGCATAATCCTAGGCAAAGACACCTTTGTATGATTCTAACAACCAAATGACTGACATTCTTTCTTGTGATGATAGGCCAAGACCTAGGTTGACATTTTGAGGTTTTTCGGTTGACCCTAAGTTTACTACTTCAAATCTCAAAGTAGAACTTTGAGTTTTGGAGTTAGTAACTTTCTTGAATCTATCCTTTCGATCGTAGATATCTTCCATCTTATCTACAGACTTTGGGATTGGGTTTTGATTCTGATAATTTTTAATTTGTAGATTGTGCTCTTCTTCATCTATGATCTATTCCTCATAGGACCCTCTTGATATATTTAAATTAACTATATCAACATCGTTATTGAATACTCTACAATTTGTTACATTATCGGGAATAGATTGCCTCAATATTAGCTCTATTGAAAATCTGTCTCGACTAAAATCTTCTGAGGGTATAAGCTTGGATGATGCATTAGCAAGTAAGTTAGCACTTTCGTTTTGCAATCTAGGAACTGAAGAAATGCTAAAAGAATAGAAGCGAGAAGTTAGATTTTGGGCTGATGATTGATAATTTTTAAGGTGCCCAGAGACACAATGAATTGTATTTCTTACCTGCTTCAAAATTATTTTAGAATCACCATAGACTTGCAGATTTTTGACATTAAGGCCAATGGCTTTGTATAGTCCTTGGACCAATGTTTCATATTCAGTGACATTATTGGTGCACTGAAATTCACGTTTGTGGGCTAACATGGTTTTGTCTCCTTGCGGATTGATCAAAATGCATCCTGCACTTGCATTGTCTTCAGATTTGGAACCATCAAAATAGAGAGTCCAGAACAAAGAATTATTTCAAATTTTATCTAGTAAATTTAGACACTTGGAAGCATATGTTTGTGAAATTTTTTCTATTTGAGAAACTATTGCATTATCTACAAAGGGATACCTCTGAGAATTAAATGATCCAAAAAATGACTCAGCCGAGTAATTTCCAATGATATTATTGGTGAAGGCAACAGGTTCATTGCTTCCCTCAAGGTAAGTGTCTGTACATTTCATGAAATTTTCTTGGTCTACCTTGGTTTGGTTTGGTTTACCATTATGTGGCAACCACATGTGAGACCAATCAATTGCTAAGTAAACATGCAACGTTTTAGACCAATTCGTACTTAGGATTAAACCATAAAATATCAATTATTTGTGAAACTTTTAGATTAGAGGAAAGCCTAATTGAAACTGATGCTATTTCTCCAAGTACCTCCACTTTTTTTCGGTGTAATTAAACTATGTGTACCACAGATTTTTGAGGTGTAATGTTCAATTTGATGCAATGCAACTCTTGGCATAATATTTGAAGAGGCTCCTAAATCAACAAGACAGTTATGAAAATTCCTATTGAAAATTTTGTAAGTGAGTAGAAATGGAGGAATGTGAGAATAAATCTATCACCAATTAGGACTAAATATGAAGGATATACTTTGTTGGAAGATGATGGAGGTTTTCCCATATCGTAGGCAACCTGAGTAACTATAGAAGATTGTAGAGGGGATATAGGAACTGCTTTTAATTCTTTTAATAAAATGTTATGTTGTTGCTTGAGATTAGTGAGTTCATGCAATGAAATGTTTGCTCTAGTCATATTCATGTCTTCGACTATATTGTATTCTACTCTATCTGAGATTACCAATGTTGTGGAAGTATTTGGAGGATCTAGTGTAATAAGATTGGTTTGAATAGTTTCAGATTTCTTACTTAATATTTGGTCCTTTACAGGAGTAGCAATTTTTTGTTTCTGATTTGTGATAGACATGTCAGGAGAGCTCTTACTTCTTGTAGTCACTGGCATAGATTGTTCCTCTTCTTCATTTGGGAGGATGAAATCCCACATTCCATTTAATTCAACTTCTTCTTCCATTTTAGTGTCCTCTTCGGTTGGTGAGTCTTCTTCTACTTCTTGATCAAACTCAAAATTTGAAATGGTGTTCAGGGGTTGTGATGAAGAATAAGGATTTTTTAAAAGAGTGAAAAGGTTTCTTGGGAGCAGAGGATTCTGCACCCTACTTCTTGGTTTCGACCATTTTATATGACGTCGTCTTTAATACTTTTTGAAGGCCTTCAAGATTGAAAGGGTCCTTTGAGGCTTTATTTTTTCAATCATCCTTAAATGTTACTTTCTTTGACTTCCTTTCGTCTTTTTGTGATCTATTTTCGAAAGATATAATCCTTCTTTCTACAGATAAAGCTTCTTTTGTTTTTTCTACAAGGGTAGTGTTGTTGGATGTATCTATGAAAATTGCAATATTAGAGGGAAGAGACAATATGTACCATTCTATGTACATCTAAAACAGGTTTTTAGGTAGCTAGGATTTTATTTAGCAACGTGTTAAATCTGGAGTTGAAGTCATTGATCCTTTCATATGAGTTAGATTTTAAATTAGAAATATCATTGATCAAGGATGCTATGGTCCTACCATCACCAAATCTTGCAAGAAATACTTCTTGAAAAGTATCGCAGTTCCTAATTGAACCTGTTGGAAGGGAAAAATACCAAGATCGAGTAGATCCTTGGAAGGAATAAGGGAATATTCTGATTATAACATCCTCATGTGCAAATCCATTTAGATCCACGACCAACATAAAGTTATTTAAATGTTCTTTGGCCAGAAGACCATCATTGGGATTGTACATGGGTGGCCATTTTTATGGGTGTGTTGGGAGTGCATTTGGATTTGCAACCAAGAAAGCACCAAGGTGTGTCCAAGGTTGAGTGGGTTGATTGGCCATAACTTGATTTGGAGACTGAGAAGATGGGAAGGTCAGTCCAGAAGTAGCTATAGATGGAAAAGAACTTACTACTATGTTAGTACTACTAGTGGCACTACTAATTGGAGAAGTGGATAGTTGAAAAGTTATGGATTGAGTAGAAGTGAACGGGGAAGTGAATTGATGGAAAGGTGATGTGATCTTGTTGGTATCCAATTCAGATCTTGGTGAGTTAACTTTTCTACATCGTGGAGTGATGGGAAACTCAAAAGGGGTTACTCCAAGTCTCTCACTTTGCAATCTAGTTAATACACTAGTTTGTTGTAATAAGGAAGTAACACTTTCCTCAGAAACTTCAAGCCTCTCTCTTTTCTCGACAGAAATGGATATTTGTTCCAATCTCTGTATCAAAGAATGGACTTTGAGAAACTCAGGAGTGTAATATGGGGAAGGTCGTTTTCTTACTACATTAGGAGACAACATAGATGTTTCTACAACTTCATATTACTGATCAGGAGATTCTGAACGAGATCTATAAGGTGTAGAAGTTGTGGAGGGGTTTTGACTCTTATGAATGTTTTTTGATTGATATTTAGGTTTATATTCCATTCGTAGTCATATGGCCCTCCTTCTAGTGCCAAAATGTTGCATCCTCAAATTTTTGCTACCCAACATGGGGGATAACCACCCTGTCCAGACCTTAAGACAACTCCTTTTTCGTCTAAAGTGGTGGCTCCGACTGGGAATAATGGGACCTTTTTCCCAGTGTGCACTTTAAGATGAGAGTGGATGTTTCATGAGCGATTTCAATAGAATAATGATAATCTAAATGATCTATTCTATCATGAGAACATCTAGCTAACTTATTCTAACATAAACCCAGGTATTTCTATGTGGTATGCGATCTACAAAGATATCTGCTTAACATGTGATAATAAATATTAATCATGCATAAATAGAGATGATAACATATAAGATAATTTCTTTGACTAAATAGTTAGTTAAAGAAATTTATAAAAGATATCGTATATATTATGAATTATATATATGAAAATTAACAAATTCAGCTACACATCATACAATTTTGCAAGTAACGCTTAACAAAAAGAATAAATCTAACATACAATTCACGAAAGTAATTTGTTGTCACTAAATAAAGAAAAATTAGAATTAATCATATCAAATAATAGTACTATATGTGTGAAGTTTAGCTCATGTAACCAATGACATGGATCAAATCCTTTCTTCAAATCAAATTATCTCACAAGAGCACAATAGTGCGTTAACAAAGGAAAGTAGTTTGATATATAAAAGAAACAATCATGTTGCATAATTTCACCAAAGCATTCAGAAACATACAAAAGTGCATTCTTTGAAAATGTTTTTGATAAAATTCTGGACCCTTCTCTAAATGCATGAGAAGGGTATAAATACTATTCTAACAAATGTGCAAAAATATATTATACAAAAATTTGAGGAGGTTTCAAACAACCTTCCTCCTAACTAGTTAAGTAACTTTAAAAATAAACAGTGGTTTGATGAGCAGAGGCTAAGATCATGATTTGCAGTCTCCTAGCTTGTCCTTCAAATCACATATATCGGTCATTGGTTTGAGTGGAGGAGGTGCCCCAAAATGTGTCTTGAGTTGTCTTGTGAAAATCGCATCGGTGAGAGGTTGCAGCATCCGCTGAGTGAATGAAGTGAGAAGTTAAGGGTAAGGATTTAGTTGTGCGGCTTCACGAGGTATTGCCAATATGACTCGCAGTCTATCTCGGTCAATTTTTTGATTTCTTCCCTTTGAGTCTCTACCTTTTCCTGACATCTTTTATGCAAAGCACCTAATCGGGCATTTCTTTTAGATTACCTTCCTTTACCAGGTTGGTGATAAAAAGAGTGTGGTTCACCACCTTCATTATATTCTTTGATACCCGAGCTGCCTTTTCTACTGCTAGCTCAACTTGCTTGATTCTCGTGTCCCAATATGTGAAAATAATGCCTTTGTGTGCCTCCTTGATTTCAGGAAGATTGGATTTCCTTCCATCTTCTGTTTCTTGTCATTCAAAGAACTCTGAGATTCTGGTGTTCAAATCAGTAAACTCATTTCTCTAGTCAATCACCTAATCTGTTAGCTAGTCGCTAGTGATCAGATAACGAGTAATGTGTGACATATTTTGTTAGAAGTGCTCTTGTTGTTTCATCAAGAGGGAATTTAGTTACAACGCCTCTTCAACGAACTCCTTGGTAGTGGGAAAATCATTACATCTTTCCATGGCTTGCTGCAATTGTTGGAGTTGCATGCTTTTAGCTGATATATCAGCTTCGTGGCTTATTTTCAAGACCTCCATGCTCTGTTGCAATTGAGCAAGCTACTCAGCTGCTTGCTGCTCACACTTGCTTTCTCTGTTTTGAGATGATGCTCGAGTTGTGCAATCCTCTTCCTTTTCTCTCAACAAAGTAGAGGCTTCAGTAGCTTTTTCCATGGTGGCCATTGCATATGATCCCATGAACCGTGACAATCTAGTCATGTTCTCAGCTAGGTTGAAAGGAATTTCCCTCCAAACTATGTCCATTGGCTCATTTCCATGTGGGAGTTAGGGTGTTTCTACCCTTTTCCTTTTCCTCTGTCTCGTTACTACTACCTTGTGGAGTGGGTTGTACAACACATCAAGTGGAGGGATTTCAGTCACTTTCAAGATGATCTCTAATGTGGGCGGAGCGGGGATAATCTAAATCTGCTGGGATTTTGTTGCTTGCTCATCCATGGGCTTGGACTACTTATCCATGTATTTGGACTGCTCTTCCATAGACTCAGATTATGTATTCTCCTAAATATGTAGAGGAGTTTCACACTCCATTGTTTCTTGGGTATCTGTTGTTTTGGGAGTGTCCTGCAATTTATGATTAAACTAATCCCGCTCCTGGTCCAAACTATTGCCTTTCACCTCTAAACTAATTTCTTTAGCTCGGGTGATCATAACATGTTTCTCAGCTAACTTCTTGTTGGACTCTAGTGTATTATCTGTGTCTTGGGCCTTCCCTATATCTGGTGTTTTCTTAATATTCACCTGAGACTCTATTACTTCAAGCCTTTCATTTATGAATTTGGGAAATCTTTTAAAATATTCAGGACTCAGGTTCACTTTATCCCATTCCAATGCTTGTTCGAAGGATTTGGCCAACTATAACAGGTCTTCAAAATCGTTATCATCATGGTTGTATGTCTTGAGTTTTACTGTAGTAGTGATGTTATACGTTACCTTGTTTGGATCAAATTTCCTTTCCGAAAACATATAAATCCTGAGGGCCTCCATGTTTACTGGCTCTGTAATGGCATGATTAAACTTTGCTAAAGCAAAAGAACCGCACTTGACAAGGAAAGAGGGACATAATAACTTCTTTCTTTCTTTGAGCAATTTACTTAGGCCGTTTCCCACAGTCTGGTTGGTGATTTCCCTTGATAAAAATTTATCAGAAACATACAGAGGAAGGACATATGGGTCGGATGTTCTACGAAAAACCCTAATGTAGGTGACCCATTCTTCAATAAAATATTTTCTGACAGCTAGAGGATCTGTTGTGGCTTATTGCAAAAACCTGGGGTCTTTATTATTGAAAATTATTCACTTATCACTGAGATGGATAGAGTAGTGGTCATGTAAGGTCCATTTCCAACCCATGGTTGAAAATGTTGTGCAAAAACTGATGGCATCCATAATGTAGGCACTAAAATAGAATGAGGGAAGGTTATCTGGGGAGGAGGCTCTGTTCTATTGATATTTGGTAATGATGGTGGCTAGGCTATTAGATAGGATGGCGGCTGAATTCATGATGTTGGAATTAAACCCAGCATCAATTAGAGGAATTAATTCTATGGAAAATTTAGAATTATTGGGCAACCCATATAGCCTACATAACATAGTAGTTGCATAGTTGTAGGGGTTTGCCAAAGAGGCTATAGCATACATACCTGATTTGTAAAATTTGAATTTGTTGTCTAATACTCTCCATCCCTGAATCATCTTGAAGGGGTCTAGCTTCATCTTTATGAAGCTGGCCATGTATGCCTTATCATATCTATCCTAAGGGTCATGTATATGGTACATTTTTGTCAGGTCCTCTACTCTAAATGATGCCGTGAGTTCCATTCTTGAATTCCTAAATTTCCTAATCTTCTATGTTGAGGTTTTCGATCGCCCACCTGATCATATCCGTGTGTGGGAGGATTTTAACCCTTTCTCCTATCCTATGCAAGAAATAACGCACAACATCCTTGAATTGAAGCCAAAAAGGTCTTGTTGAGTCAGTTGTTGCTCTTGTGACATTAATCTTCGGATGTTCATCCGCAAGCCTATTGTTTATGATCTCGCAAGTTTTTGCTCCTCTGTCAGCGCTACAGACTGTATCGGAGAATATGGGAGCCATCTCTATAAACTCAGATTCAACAATGCTCTGCTTTTTTTGTTTCTGCATCACCTCCCTCAATGACATGTCTTTTATAGCTTGCCTAAAGTGGACAATATATATCAGCACAGGAGGTATTGGGAAATTAAGACTGAAAGCTTTTCTAAAATGACTTTGGATCGTGAGAAAGGTTTAATGAGATACTCAATGTTAACTACCCATAACATGGAAAATGATTACCTCTCCTCGGGCCGCTAAATATTTATTAGCCTGTCAATTCATTCGTTTTTGTATTTAAAAGACAATTATTTCACACGCTTACCACTCTTATTCGCACATCGAAATCTTTAGATGGATACAATATAGCATTGCCTTTTCTATAAGGCAAAATGTGATTGTGATTTTCACAATATCGCATTTTGTAAATTGTCAATGGGTGTTGTAGTGGCATAACTTAATTAATTGCGAAGTTTTCTAAGTGTGACTTGCGAAATGACAAGGTGCTTATGATTGGGATATCGCAGCGTGAGGTTTGATTGCGAATTGAAAATTTTTGAAGGTTTTTTATGATAGTCACATGAAAAAGTGTGCTTTGTGATTTGCGATGAGGATCTCATCCTTCGGTTCTTTTGCAAGATTTTTTAAGGAAACTTGTTAGAGTTAGGTTTTATTATCCTATGACTAAAAATTTAAAAAGGGTCCCCATTTATATTTGTAACCTTTGCTATTGTTATTCATAAATGGGGGGGTTGTTTCATAGTACAACAAGTTCCAAATTAAAACTTTAGAACAAAGAGGCACTATTCCTTTCCATGACTAGAGACAATTCGTTGATCTCTGTGGTGAAAGCACGTTTGAGGATAGAGCTAAAATGTCTAAGTTTTACCTACACAACCTAGCGTTGACATATCTGAATGTGTGGGACCCAAATTCAAGACTATGGGACTTGCAATTGGTGGCCTTGGCATCATGGATGAATCATGAGGAGGAAAGAGTTGCAGATGTGAAGAGAGTAATGGCAAGAGAAGATACATAAACCCTCATGATAAGAGCTGAGCAGGAAAATCTAATCGTTGTCATCAACACCCACAACCTGATTGTAAATGACCCTAATCTTGCACCTAGGTAAGTTGTTGTCAAAAGATAAGTAGTCACACACTTTTAAGCCATGTTTAGGTTGTTAGGGGATAAGAACATGCAAGATTTCCAAAGGATATGGAACACTTTTCCCTACAGCCTAAAAATCAGATAGTACCATTCTCCTAAGAGAATGAGAGAGGCACTAAACAAAACAACCATGTGCAAGCAAGCTCTCCAAAGACTCAAAGTCAATTGGATTGTCTTGAGACTCAGTCCACCACTTCTCTTAGGAATGTTGGAATTAAGGAAGGAAGAGGAAGAAAGAAAGCAGTGGGAGGAGATAGAGAGGAAGACATGATTCTACTCACAGGAAGAGGAAACTACAAAAGAAGCATGGGATGTCAGGGAAGCCATTAGAGCAATGAAGGACATGGATATAGATTGAATTGCTCAGAGGATGAGAAACAATTTCAGTAGGGGGGTGATGATGAGCCTAATCATTGGGTAACAATATGGAGCCAATTCATCTTGAGTTTGGGAGCTGAGCCAATGAGAGTTAAAGAGCCAATTCATCTTGAGTTTGGGAGCTGAGCCTCCCTAGATTTAAGGAAGTCATTGTAGACTTTAGTTGTATAAATTAGGAAGCCTAGAGCCTCATTAGGATTTGAATTTTTGATGTAAAAGCACTAAGCATTTTTCGAGTTCAAGACCTTTGGAAGGCATTGTTAAGTAATTTTTTTATATGATAATGAGAATGAGCATTTCCTTGACCCAACACTGAGTTGAATTAGAGGGCTGAAGCTCTTGTGTTAAGGCCCAACCCTGGTACCAAAGGCTCCTCTTCTTGTATTTGTATGCTTAGTTGATTTCATTGATTAATGGCTGAATTATCTTTAGCATTATTTCGTTGCAATTAGAGGTGGATTTGATTAGTTTTCTTCCATTTGTGCATTTCTTTAGAAGTAGCTTAGGAAGATAAAGGAATATCAAAAATCTGTTAGTAATTGGATTTGGCCTCACTCCTCCATTCAGGGACTATGGTTTGAGGGAAGAACTCCTATGCAACCCCAAAAAGACAGAATTCTGATTTCTCATGGAATTTAGCATTTTCTGTTACTTAGGCCAGCATTTTATTAGTTTTCAAGAATAGGATTTAATTTTAATTTTTGATATCTTCAGCCTTGCATTAGATCTCATAAATTTTTCACATTATTCTGCAAGTTTTCCCATGCATGAGATACGTAACTAAATAATGAAATTTTGTTTTTCTTTAGTTAATTCGAAATATTTCTTGTTTAAAATGATTCATGGAGAACTGTCAATGATTGATGGGTGGACGAGTTTTAGTAGCTCCGAGAGATTTCATCACCAACAACCCCATCCTAACCTCATCCGTCCATGATTATCACTTTTTTCCACTTAGTCCCTCACTAAATTCATCATTCCATAAGAACACTTCTGCAAGTTTGTTGATCAAATCCAACCATCTCACAAGCTCTGTTTTGAGCTCTGAAGGAGGCGTAGCCAACCCCTAGCCTTATTTCACCGCCCATTCACCTTCCCTAAGCTATATACCAACTTCCAAATCCATCCTCTTTCTCTTGTCCAGATCCTATAAGAATATAGGGGATCATGTAGGAGCATTAGGACATCCCATAGCAGGCATTAGTACATCCTGTAGGTCGACCTGTAGTGGCCTATTTTGAGGCTGAATTGTGGAAAAATTACCTAACAACATCGGGGAAGATCCTAACTTTCCTCCCAAGCCATATGACCATTCACCATCATCCATAATCCTTCTGCCACATCACCAAGAGAAGTTAGAATTCACATTTTTACAAAAAAAAGGTAAAAAGGAAAAAAGAGTCATTGTGTTCATTTACATGCACAACAGTAGAATGTTTGGATTTTTCAAATCACATGGCTAGGATAGTAGGACCTCACACATGTAAACTAAGCATTCTTTTGAACAAAAGCCTCTTCCCAGTTAGTTAGATGAAGGGTTAATTTTAGTCTTTTCCTTACTACAGTAGACAAGATTTCATTTAGTGAAAATTTCCCTTTTTGTCATTGATAATCAAGCTTCTTCTTAATCAATAGAAGGTTGGTTTGAGAAACCATAGTAGTCTATCGCCATATTAGTAGGGAAAAAGAGAGGACCCATCACATCTTTCTGTATACACCACTATCACTTCCAAGTTTGTATGAACCCCAGGTTGATAAAGTAAAGTTGGTAGCTCGAGGAGTTGCAGTATTCTTGCTACAATACTGGTGCTCGTCAAGAGGGAAGCAATTATGAGGAAATATTCCGGAAACGATAGCGAGATGACGAATATTCTGTGCTAAATATCTCTATATGTTGGGTCAGTTTCCACCTTGAGAAACCAATGTGTAGAGCTAGCCTGAATGAAAGTATCTTGGGAGGGACCCCACAAGAAGTCCACTAGTTCCTCTTCTATGCTAAATTTCCGCTCAGGCATTACTATATTTGTTCATAAAAGACAGAGAAAAAATCCCCACTGCTAGGCTACTGCCTCCTTTCGATGGAGGCTATCATGAGGGTTGACTATCATAAGTGAATAACCCAGAGACCAGTGCCACTGCCTATGTGTGAGGAGGGTAGGGGAGGTTGTCGATAAGGATTAATGCTAGAGTAGGTAAAATTTCCAATGTGAGCCCTAGGCACCAAGACTGTAGACTATAGATTGATGGGTAAAACAATTGAACCCTAGCCTTTTTCCTTTGGTGGCCTTAGACATGACGAAAGGAACCATAGCACTGTTTTTTCAATATCTTGATTCCACCTTGAACTGATAAAAATATGTTAAAAAACTAAAAAAATACATGATATATATATATATATATATATATATATATATATATATATATATATATATATATATATAGATAAGAAAGTAATTAAATATTGGGAAAAAAATTTCAGTGGTTTGGTGTCACCCCTTGGGCTGCTCCACCAGGCTTGCTCAAAGCCCTTTCCGCCCGTGCAAGGGTGTATGGTCGACTCGTGGAATCGACCGTGAGTCCCCGCCCAAGAGGCAAAGTCCATGCAAAGGGTTGGGGCAATGACATTGCCCACATGGGTGTTCAGGGTTGATCATAGGAATGAATGAGGCATTCCAAGCCCCAACAAAAAAAAAAAAAAATCATTTAAAAAATAATAATATTTTATATTTGTTTTTTTAATATTTTTTAAACTCAATTTTTTTTTTTAATTTTAAATTAATTTTAATAATTCTTCATATATTTTATGTTTTATTTTAACTATTTTAACTTTATTTTGATCTGATTTTTTATTAAGTCTTTTTTCAATTATTTTTCATTTTTTTTTATTGTTAAATTGATTATTATTATTTTAAATTAAACATTTTAGTGGGATATTTTTATTTTTATTTTTTTTAATCTCTTTTTCTTTTTCCTTGTTTTTTTGGTTAAATTTGTTCTTTTTTTTTAATGCGTGTTTTTTTATCTTATATGACTTAACTTTTTAATATTTTATGCTTGTTTTTTTTTTTTTTTCCATTTTTTTGTTTTTTCTTCTTGTTTTTCCATTGTTATTATTTTTGTTTTTCTTTTTAACAATTTTTACCTTTTTATTTTATGTTTTAATTATTTTACTTTTATGCTTTCCTTTATTTTATTTTTTAATTTTAATTTTATTTTAATTTTTTCGTTTTAATTTTTAATTTTTAGTTATTAATATGTTTTTTGAATTTTTTATAAAACAATGTTACATTTTGTTTTTCCATTTTTTTTGTTACACTAAAAAACTGTCCCCAATATGTGTCAATTCATGGTTCATTTTTAAATTTTATTGCAATGCGTTAAGTCCACCCCCATTGCGTATCAATTTGATGGCTGATTTTAAAATTTTTCTTGCAATGTGTCACATTGTCTTAGATTAAGATTTTTAAAGAGCTATACTTTTAGGGCTACAAAAAAATATTGTTGGTATAATGACTCTTTCATTTACATATTCTTTTTAACTATATTTTTAGTCATGATATTTGGTTGTAATTCAATGCATAAAAAATTTCGACATTTTAAGGTTTTTTGGAATCATGATATTTTACCTTTAATACGATGGTAAAAAAAAAATTATAATTTTAAGGTTTTTTGGAGTCATGATATTTACCTTCAATGTCATGGTTGAAAATTGTTGGCATTTTGAGGTTTTTCAGAGTTATGATATTTTGTCTTTAACGTCATTGCTAAAAAATGTTGAAAATTTAACCTAAATAATAATAATAATAATAGTGTTGTTTCAGCATCAACACTTTTCGTTTTGAGGGTGATTTTCCATGTTTTTTGAGAAAAAATAAAATTGATTTTTATTACGATTTTTAAAAAATGCTTTTTCATGTTTTTCTATGTTATTTAGCTAGAGTTCTCATTTTTAGGTCACAATTTCATTTGATTTGTAAGTTTGTTGAAAAAATATTCATGTCGGTGGAACGAAACTTGAGGTCATAAGGTGGCCCATACCAAGGTGCCCAACACCTAGGTGAGTCAACTTGCTCATGGACTGAAACAACAAGTTGTGTGAGTGAATGAGTGGACCAAACATGAATTGTTTGAGGGGACATAATAGATGGAACAAGTTGTATATAGGCATGAATCACGTGGTGGAATGAGAATGAAGCACAAAATTACACAAGGAAAAATAGAACCGAATACGGGGGGGACTAACAAGGGATATTAGGGGAAGGTAGCCGAGTCTTGAACAAGGAAAAGAAGCAAAAAATAATCTCAAGCTTGTGGTTGCTTAGGGTCTGATACCCTCTTAGACAACCTAAATCAAACTAGCCCATCTTGGGAAAGATGACTCATGCAAGTGAAGGGATGACCCATGGTAGGGTTGAAAGGCAACCCAGTGGGGTCGTAAGGTTATAAAGACAAGTTCTTTGCAATTGAATAAGGTTTCATAGTTTTATGGATTTGTGGACAATTTCATTGTATCCAGGAATTATTGTAAACTATGAATTAAGTAAAAGCAGAAGGAGATGTATTTCCTTTATAAATATGTGCATGTGTATGACAATGTTAATGATGGATTAATGTCTTGCATAGAATGTTGATGAAGCCAAACTATTAGTACAATTCCTATGCTACCAGCAATCCTTCCATTATGAAATAAATATCATGCACTAGGGTCTAACTGTAATCTTATTAAACAAACATATGCTATAGGATTTAATAACCTATAACCTCAAAGCTCATACCTTAATGGATTCAGCCATAGATCTTTTGTATCAAATACTTACCTCTAAGAATTCTTTAGCTCATCTCTATAATTGGATTTGCACAACCCATACAGGAACCCAACAGTACCTACCACAACTTTGAAAATGTCACCAAATTTCCAACCACTACTGAATATAGACTTTTGTTACTGATATTTATTCTTTACATCTGTCAACTCAAGGATTCAACCACTATCTAGAAGAGTATACTTGCACCATGCTCCTTGCACAAATTCATTTCAATGCATATGTTGGGATATACAACATTGGTGTAAATCCCAATCTACACTTTACCATCTTTGTAACAACGATCCAACAAATTGATCACCATTTGACAAATTTCCTATTTCTTCCTAACATCTCACATATGGAAATAATTTGTTTGTCTTAAATCTACACAATGCATTTTTGGTTGAGTGCACATTCTATTGCCATTACTCAGGATATCCTTCCATCATTGATTTGAAAACTCTTCTTCAATACCCAATCTAGGCATTAAATTCTAAATGACTAATGAAGCACTTATTTATTAAACCACATAAATTCAAATACTTTGCTACAAGAGAATT
Organism: Pinus tabuliformis; assembly: GCA_031772625.1. Classification (NCBI taxonomy): domain Eukaryota; kingdom Viridiplantae; phylum Streptophyta; class Pinopsida; order Pinales; family Pinaceae; genus Pinus; species Pinus tabuliformis. Next base: position 261,292,003 of record CM062818.1, on the reverse strand, counting down.
ATTTTCCACATGTGCATTTTATTTTCTCAGTGGATCTTGTTCTCAAAGAGATAGAATTCTCGTTGTAATGCACTCACTAATAAATAGGCATAATTTAACTATTGCATGATTTGATAATTAAAATCTCACTTACCTATCTACACAACACTTAGATCTTCATATGGCCCTTCAACAAACAAAGTTTTAGTTATTGGTAGCTCTGTGGTGTTTCCTTTCATAGTTTGACCACACCATTGCCATTATCATCTCATAAGTTTTGGCATTATGACATAGGTTTGGCACTATGACACAGGTGTTGTCCTTGATGGCAACTCACTCAAATGCCAGATCTCCTTCAGGCTCTCAGAATGAAAAAAAAAAAAGGGGTATACGGAGGTTCCCTTTGACTAAGTCACGTATACACGTGGGATTGCTGATCAAAAGTCGCGTATGCGTATGCACACACTCTCATGCATGAAAAAGTGCGTACGTGTGGGAAAACTTATTTGTGATCCATGGTATTTAGTCCCTGGTATTTGGACCTATGGTTTTGGACCTTGGTATTGCGTCCAAAGTATTGAACCCAGGTATTAGGTCCCTAGTATTGGTTCTAAATGGTTTTGGACCATGGTATTGAGTAAGGCCTAAGACTATAAAAGGGGAAGGAGATCATTGGGCAGAGGATTGAGTTAAGCATTGAATATCTTATGAAGAACTAGATCTGGAATACTGGTCATTGAGTTATGGTGCATAGCTGGATCTATATCAAGGAGGAACCTGAGGGCAAGAAGAAGGATAAGTACTATTGATGGATCAAGATCTTAAGGCTCAAATAGTATTATCTTTGTGTGATTTTAATTTGATATTTTTGACGCATGACTTGATCTATAAATCTGATAATCTGGGTATAACTGATGTCTAAATAAGTGAAAAGGGTAAATTATATTTTATAGATCTATATGCAGGTTTAGCAAAGCAAAGGCGCGTATACAGGCTGGTTCTGTAATTCAAAACAGCATATACGCATGTTTTCCTTAATTCAGCAGCGTATGCACGCAGGTTGTACATATTGAAGTTGCGTACATCTCTTGAAATATGTTTTAGCCAGTTCTGTTTATTGTTGTAGTGTTCTGGGTTCAGAATTGGTGTCTGGTTACTGCTACTATTTTCTGGGTACAGCATTCAGAGAAGTGACTATTTGATTCAGTTTTGTTTGGTGCAAAGGAGATTGGTTGATGCATATATACTTGATGTTTGATTGATGTTATTCATGGATCTAGTCTGAAAATCTATGAAACGTGGTCCCTGAAAGAAAAGAGAAGGTTGTAGCCTTCTATAGGTTAGCACCTACATACTAGTACCTCAGCTAGTACAAGAGTTAAGGGGGTTGTAGCTCCCTTCCAGAAGAAGCTGGAGAACGAGAGAAGGTTGTAGCCTTCTGCACGTAGCAGCCTGCGTAGTGGTGTAAGACTCCACCAGTACATAATTATTGAAAAAAGAAGTTTCTAATTAACAAAAGATATAGACGAATTGCAGCAGGTGTTTTTCACCCACTTTGGGTTTCCACCTTATATCTTTGTGTCCATGTGTATGATGATCTTTTTGTTTTTACTGCTCATGTTCACTGTTCTTATGATTAATGAAGTCCTGATGCACTGATTAAGGATCAACAATTAATGAATCTTAATCTTTCTGATATATGTTGGTTTCTTTAGATATCGTAGCGTATATACGCAGTTTCCCATAATTGAAGTAGCGTATACACATCTGATTGTTAAATGAAAAATAATTGATTTAATAATACTCATTCACCCCGCTTCTTTGTATTATTTCCAACAATTGGTATCAGAGCAGGTCCTTCAAAAGAAGCTTGATCACTTGAAGGAAGATCTATCATCATGAGAAACTACGAAAAGGGGGTATCTATTAGGCCACCAATATTTTATGGAAGCAACTTCGTCTATTGGAAGGTAAGAATCACAACCTATCTTCAATCTCTTGGTACAAAAGTTTGGGATATCGTGGAAACAAGATACACATTTCCATCAGCAACTCCTACAGATATGGCTGGTAAGAAGCAGTATGAAACAAATGCAAAGGCTGTCAATACTCTATTAGGGAGTTTATCTCAATCAGAATTCGTCAAGGTTATGCAGCTCAAAATCGCAAAAGAAATATGGGACAAGATCATTCTAAGCTATGAAGGAGATGATCTAGTAAAACGCGCAAAACTACAAACTCTCATAATTCAATATGGAAATCTCAGAATGCATAATGATGAAAGTGTGGCTAATTATTTGTTACGTATAGATGAGATTGTTAATTGTATGAAAAACTTGGGTGAAGAGATAAAAGAAGTTAATTTGTTTGAAAAGATTCTAAGATCTTTGTCTTCTAAGTTTGAATCAAAAGTTTCAGCCATAGAAGAAAAGCATAATCTTCAAATCATTACCATGTCACAGTTGCACGAAATTCTAACTGCTTTCGAAATGAGAAAAGGGGGACCATCAGACATGGGAGAACCTACATTCAAAGCCTTGGGAAAAGGAGAATACAATGAGTCAGGACATATGTCAGAAGGAGAGGAAGAATCAAACTTTGTCAAGAACCTTCAATGGGGTTCTGGGAGATTCAGAGGTAAGTTAACTTTTAAATGCTTTGCTTGTGGAAGAGTCGGTCACTATGCAACCAAGTGTCCACATAAACATAAGCTTGACAAAGGCAAGGAACCAGTTAGATGGAACAGAAAATAGAATGTAAGTAAGAAGAGCTATTATACTCATGAAGACAGTGATGGATTTTCAAATAGCGATGAAGATGAACAAGGTAATGATTATAGACTTTTCATGGCTTTTGAAGATGACGATTTCTTGGATGCTATAGATGAAGAAGGTCTTTATGAAGAAATTTCTAAACTTAAAATTTGTTTGGAAGAAAAGAATATGATTAGAGATACTTTGACATTCCAACTTGCTGAAAGGGAAAAGAACAATGAAAAGTTATAATGTGAAATTGTGGGACTTAGAAAAGATATTGAGAAAACAAAAGCTCTTAATCTTAGATTTGCTAAAGGATTTGAAACTTTAGATGAGATTATCAAAGTGCAGCATTCTCCTCTAATCAAGAGAGGTCTTGGGTATACTAAAGAAGCATCTCAAGCACAAAAGCCTTCTACCTCGAAAAGTTATCTTGAAGCAGCAAGGAGAAGTGAACATGTTGACAATCAACAACAAAGGCACAATGCAGATCACTAGGTAAATCAAGTACAATTTACTTCAAGAATGAACAGACGTCACCATGTAAATCAAGGGAAATCTACTTCAAGGATGAACAGAAGCTACAATCAACCGCAGGTAAATCATTTTCAATTTGCCTCAAGAACGAATGGCTATGGAAATTGCAATCACCTGTATGGAAGGTTTGATAATAGCAGGAATTTCTTCAATGGCCAATGTTTCTCCTGTCATAACTTTGGACACAAAGAACCTCAATGTGTTGCTTACAAGACCATCATGACCAGAGAAGCTAAAATTCAAAGGAGTGTGACTGGAATCATGAAAAAAAGCTACAATAAATTTTTTGCTCTTGAAAATGAAATAGAATGTTCTATTTGTAACAATTTCAGTCATGAAGATTCTGAATGCAGTAGTAGGTTTTGGAAAACAACTCAGAAGGAGTGAGCTTCATTGATTCCAAAAACATGGAGGAAGAAAGGACCGCAACTAGAAAGATGTGGTATAGCCTTATATGTGGAAGGACAGGAAAAATAGTGGTACATCGATAGTGGTTGCTCAAAACATATGACAGGTGCTAAAGAAAAACTTCAGTCATATAGTGCCTCTGGAAAGGAAAGGAAAGTCTCATTTGGAAAGGAAACCACTGCATTCATAAATGATAAAGGTTCTATTATTATAAAAGAAAAGGTCAAAGCTAGAAATGTTATGTATACTGATGGCTTAAAACATAATTTATTGAGTGTCAATCAAATGTGTGATCTAGGAAATGAGGTAATATTTCGATCAAATGGATGTATTGTTCATGAGCTTGATACAGGAGAAATGGTGATCAAATGCATAAGAACTCCAAATAATTTATACATACTCAAGGGAGGAAAACAACAACGCTACCTAAGCAAGAATGATGAACACTGGCTATGGCATATAAGATTGGGGCATCTAAGCTTCTCTCATATAAGGAAAGCATGCAAATATCAGGTGGTTCATGATCTCCCTAACATCAGAATTCCTAAAAATACAATATACATATCATGTCAGTTTGGTAAGCAAACCAGAACTAATTTCCCTGAGAAGGAAGGATCAGCTAGTAGGCCACTTGAACTTGTCCATACTGATGTATGTGGTCCAACTAGGAAGAGGTCACCTCGAGGAGAAGAATACTTCATATTGTTCATTGACAACTTTTCAAGGATGTGTTGGATAGGACTTCTGAAGCATAAAGATGAAGATTTCGAAAAGTTCAAACCATTCAAAGCCTTGGTTGAAAATGAATCAGATCGCAGAATCAAATGCCATAGCTCTGATAGAGGAGGTGAATTTACCTTGGATGAATTTTTCGATTTTTGTGAAGAACATGGAATAAGAAGGGAATTCTCTACTGTAAGGACTCCTCAGCAAAATGGAGTAGTGGAAAGGATGAACAGAATGGTTCAAAAAATGGCTTGTGCTATGCTTGATGATTTTGGAACTCCTGCAACCTTCTAGGGTGAAGTTGCATTTGCTGCAGTTACTATTCTCAACAAGAAAAATGTCTAGATGAACGACACCCAAAATCCTCATGAACTTTGGTATGCTAAGACTCCCATGGTTAAATACTTCAAATTTTTTGGAAGCAAATGTTACATCAAAAGGACTGATGAAAACCTTGGCAAGTTTGAACCTAGAGTAGATGAAGGCATTCTCCTTGGTTACTCTCCCCACAGCGAAGGATATAAGTGTTATAATAAAAGACCTGGAAAAATTGTTGAAATTATTGATGTAGTGATTGATGAAGAAGGAAACATTCCTAAGAAGGTAAAATCCGAAGATTTCGAAGATGATGAGGACTATCCTTCAACATCAAATCAGACTTATGATGAAGAAGAAACCCATGAGGCACCAGAAGAACAGATAAGGATAGAAGAAAAGACTCCACCCAGGTACGTCCAGAAGAATCATCCAGAAACTCAAATTTTGGGGCAGAAAGATGTGGGTGTACAAACAAGAAGAACTATTTCAGAAGCTTCAAGCTATCTAGCATTGATGTCCTCCATTAAACCAAAAAATGTAAGAGAAGCATGCAAAGATGAATGTTGGGTCAAGGCCATGAATGAAGAACTTGAGCAGATTGAAAATAATAACACTTGGGAGTTGGTTCCTAGACCAAATGATAAGAATGTCATAGGGACAAAATGGATATTTAAAAACAAGCGAAATGAAAATGGATATGTTATTAGAAACAAGGCCACAATTGTTTGTAAAGGGTTTTCTCAACAAGAAGGTATAGAATTTAAAGAAACTTTTGCACGGGTTGCTAGACTTGAAGCCATAAGAATGTTCCTTGCTCTTTCTAGCTTTCAGAAATTCAGAGCTTTTCAAATGGATCTGAAATTTGCCTTTTTAAATGGAGACTTGGAAAAAGAAGTGTATATTGAGCAACCAGATGAATGCATCCTTGGAAATGATACAAAACTTGTATGCAGACTTAGGAAGGCACTCTATGGTATTAAACAGGCTCCAAGGGCTTGGTATTATCGTCTGGACAAATACCTCCATCAACAAGGTTTTTCAAAAGGATCCGCAGATAGCAGTCTATATGTAAAAATTGATAATGATAAATTGCTAATACTTGTCGTGTATGTTGATGATATCATCTTTGGTAGCAATGAAGAAGCCATGAGTAAAAACTTTTCTTTCGTGATGCAGAAAGAATTTGAAATGTCCTTTCTCAGTGAGCTGACATATTTTCTTGGTTTACAAGTTCAACAAAATAAATATGGCATCTTTTTATCACAAACCAAGTACCTCAAGGAGATCTTGAAGAAATATGGAATGGAAGATTCGAAAATAGTATGTACCCCTATGTTAACAGGATGCAGCCTCAGCGCCAATGATGATTCAGCAAAAATACTTCAACCAACCTATAGATCCATGATTGGCAGTCTACTGTATCTGACATGTTCCCGACCATACATCATGCATGTAGTGGGAATAGTTGGAAGATTCTAGGAAAAACTGAAAGAAGCACATCTTCAGGCAGTTAAAAAATTTTCAAATATCTTTAAGGGACACAAAACTATGGCTTATGGTATCCTAGAGATACAGATCTCACATTCCATGCATATATAGATGCAGACTGGGTAGGAAGCGTGGATGACAGAAAAAGCACTAGTGGTGGTGCATTATTTATGGGTTCCAGATTAGTATCTTGGTTCAACAAGAAACAAAGCTCAATTGCTTTATCAATAGCTGAAGCAGAATATGTGGCTACTGCTTCTTGCTGCACACAACTCCTTTGGATGTGTTAGCCTCCTATACCAATAGGCATTCATTTCTCATGATTGACAGTGGAAGTGAAAAAAAATGTTCATCTTCTGTGGTACTAAGGTTCCATTTTTGTGAAAGAGGCAGACAGTTAAAAAATGTAAAGAGGGTATGCCTTAAAAGAAAAATCAAAAGGTAAGAAAATGAATTGGTCAAAGAAAAAATAAAAGAAATGAACCCCAAATAAAGACCTTGAAAGTGGCTAATCCAAAATGCCACTGCCACTTTGATGGGTGGTCTAACAGCTCAAGCTGGGCCTCACCATGTTTTAAATTGCATGTTGTAGACTAGAAAGGAAGTACCTGCTCAAACAGTTTAAGCTTGACAGATGACTAGGTGGATAGAGAAAGGAAGGAGCCCAACCGCTTAATCTGGGCCCTTGGAAGTTATAAGGGTAGACTTGGATAGGAGGGCAGCAAAAAGAAAAGAGAATTATCAGGGTTTGCAAGGCTAAGTGCACCCATCCAAAGGAAGAAAGAATGTTAGGCATATTAGGCAGGGTAGGCAGTGGAAGGTTGCAGAATACAAGATCTAAGCATATGACATGAGGAAAATCACATATGATGTCACCAACAGGAGAAAGGCAAGAGCAATGGCCTATTTGGAAAACTACTAAACCATCACTAACCTCCCTCATCCCCTTCAAAGGTTTCTTACTAATATCCCTTTGAGCACTGCAGGATCTGCCTGATCAGTCCTCCTTACATTTCTCATTTGTAAAAATTTCATGTCAGAAGTGACTTCTCTTTTCTGAAAAGAAGCCACATTTCTTGTGTAAAATCTCTCTTCACTCCCATCTGCTTCTAAAACTAATTTTACTCATTAAACTTAGCTCTTTACCCCTCTCTCATATCCCCAATTCATATTAATTTCTAACTTTACTATATAAATACCTAAGTGCTATCCCTCCCCCTACTATTATAGCATTGTGTGCAAACAACCCAAAAGTGTATAAATATCCCCCCCTTTAGCATTATAGCTAAATAGCACTTCTATGGGAGACATTAGTCCACCAGGGACTATAGTCAACCCTTGCTTTGGGATTACTCTAACCTCTGGTTAGATTAATAACCTACACTAAACCCTCATCTACCCCATTTTCCGGAAATACATGCAATCCCTTTCCCCCCGCTCAAACCTAAGGTTAATTATTTGGTTAAACCCCGACATATTAACCCGCATATGTTTAAAACCCATTGAAAACCCCCATAACCAAAGTTCTGACCCCGAAATATTTAAATGAATATTTTATTAGCTGGCGGTCCCCACCCAAACTTGCACGATGGGTCGGGGCGCCCGCCAGCCGCCGATCTCCTGCTGCCCCCGATCCAAAGGTGGGCGGGCTTTTTCACTTTTCAACTTGTCGCGCTTTAGCATCCGGGGAGTGGGTGGTTTTGCTACCGTACGCTGGACGCGTGGTGACCATCGGAGGTGTTCGGAGCCCCCCTCCCCATTACCACTTTCCTCCAATGGCGGTGCGGGGAAACCACATACCGCCCTCCCTCAACCCGCCTCCCCTGTCGCGTCACCCCGCATCACCATTACGTCATACTCTCGGCCCCCGCTACCGCGCCTCGTCGCCTTCCACATCACCTCGTCGCCCCCACATCCCGCCACCGTGTCCTGCCATGCTGGCCTCCAGCTCAGCACCCACGTCACCATCCATACCCGGGCCCGCCATGACGTCATGCTGACGTCATCGGCGGAAAAGCGCCAATGACCCATATTTTCCGAATTTATCGTTATAAACGCGCAATTGAGCCGTTTTATGTCATTTTCACTGGAAAGAAGACAGAGTCGTTACTCCTTTGCTCCAAAAATTGCCGCCAAGCCGCGAATTTCAAGCTTCAGACGCCGCCACTCACCAATTCAGCTGTGTTCTTCATCCATTGCTCACCCGGCAGCTCTCGGCGTCATTTATCCAGGTATTTGCCGAAATTTACCTATTTTACCTGTGTTCATGCCATTTTCTGCAAAATTCTCCACTAATACCTGGTAAATCCTAAATTAAAGATTGTCATTCAGTTAATGCTGGACCAAAACAACCTACATTTCCCCTTGCTCCAAAATTTGTTGTTAAAACAATAATTCGCGGCCTTAATTTGCAATTGGTCCTCAAACTGCCCGGCATTGTTTCCTTCTGCCGAGTACGTACTTGAAGAACTAAATTTTACCAAGTTATAATCATACCCCTCCCTCTGCAATGCATCCTCATTATTCACAATCCTTGTGAATTCACCAGAGCAGAACAGAGTCAAGCCTGCTCAATCCACCTACTCCTCTTTGAAGACATATCTAGCATCACCTACATTCAGTCTGCCACCTGACTTCTGAAAAGATTTGGAAGCTATTGCACTCACATTGTTGCATTTAGAAACTGCATTTTTAAAGATAGCACCTAAAAGCTATACAATGGCTGCTCCTGCACCCACAGCTCTCAGTGTTGCCCCCATGAATCCACCTAACAAAGAGCTTGAGGTCCTGCCTCTTAATGACAGAGATTACCTCATCCAAGACCTTGTGGGTGACAGAAACCATTTGTAGACCTTCCGGGAATTGAGGGATAACTATTTGAGCAACAATGACACATATGGGATATGGGAATCCAATCTGCCTTATTACTTTCTCCCATCTGTTAACATTTTTCCAGAAATTATCCGCTTATGTGCTGAGAATTATGATCCAAATCATAGAGCTGTCAAGTCTCCATCTGGGAGCATACTCTTCCACATCAATGCTGAATCCATCAACCAGATGCTCAACTTCAAACAAACTCAGCTGCTGTATCCCTTCTCCATGAATTATCTGTTGGATACAGGTGCCAAGCTTTCCACTGATGACATTCAGAAGATCACCAAGACATTTATGAGAGCTGACCACCAGCCCACGGGGCCACCTCCTACTTGTATGTCTATTTTACTGATGTAGGCAAACTTCTGGTTGACATGATTTCCTATGTGTTGGGCTATAAAACCAGTGAGCACGTTGATGAGACAGTGCTGGTGTTATTAGATGCCTACAGCACAGGCCAGCCTCTTGCCTACAAATATAACTTTGCTAAATTCATAGCCAACAAGATACATGACCAGCTTTTCAAAGTGGACAGGGAGGGCATATTCAAATATTCATCATACATATACCATTTGTTCATCTATTATCAATCTGAGGCCTTTCAATGCCCTATCAAGAAGCTGGATTCTAGAGGAGAAAGAAGGTCTGTCATTTTCTGGACATCAGTTTTTCAACAAGTCCATGATTCACCATATTAATACTGTGAATTTATTGATCAATTTGTCTACCCAGTCTCTTGCTTATTAATGAGGTCCCCTCCTCCCAGAGTGTCATTTGAAATCCAGAAAACTCTGCAACTATCCAAAAATTATAAAATAGGTGATTGGTACCTATACCAAGATCATACAGTTATCACAATTTATGGCTATGAGCTCTGTCCATACAGGCTCCCAAAATATGTACCAATGAGACTGTTTTCATTGGAGTACTATAGGCAGCTTATTCACTCTCACCTCACCCACTTTCATAGTGCTAAGAAGAAAGCCCACCTCAAGTTTAAACACCACCTCGGCCCCTTTATCATGAAAAAAAAAGAGGGATGGCAAGAGGCTGAGCAAATCCTCAAAGACAAATACAAGCTATCAAAAAGCTTCCGGTGGGTCCCTTATGACCCTGAAGGCTTCATCTGTGCTAGAAGGGTCAAGTACAGGCTGCTAGGCTATGAGCACTGTAAATTTCCACATATTGAGCAGTATGCCAATCAGCAAGAATGGTTGCAAGAAACTTTAGTTGAGAAACTAACTGAAGAAGAAATAATGCAAAAAAATGTCAAGCATTTGGAAAAAACTCTTGACTTGGATTCTATGCAGCAGGTAGTCTTCAAGCAATCGCATCCAGTGGGAGAAGGAACTTCAACTACAACAACTGCACCAGCCACCCAGGCACCATCTACAGCAGCATCAGGCACGGATAAGGGTAAGGGAATAATGGGTGCTGAAGAAGAGATAGTAAAAGCAAAGCCTTCCTCCTCAATTGGGCAGCAACAAGAGTGTTAGGACTCAGAATTGACCTATTTTGACCTTATATTTTTGCGATAATATTATCCTTTTCAGTCATAAGTTGTAAGCTTTGATTACATAATGACTTAATCACCCCAATGTACGAAGTAACTTTTCGCATATCTATATGTTTAATTGTTCATTGCATATTCGTGAGTATCTTTATATTTATCTTTGAAAAGCTGACTAAGTTGCCAAGTAATTGTCTTAAGTCTGCAGGAATTATAATTTATAGTTGCTGTAACACCAGAAACAACAACTACGCAGTTGCCGCAACACCAGAAACAGCAACTACGCAGTTGCTGCAACACCAGAAGCAGCAACTACGCAGTTGCTACAGTCAGCAACAACAACCATCTAAAGTAGGCTATTTTACAACAGCTGGGAATAACAAATGGAAACTATCTGAAGAATGCTGACGCGGCATGATCACGCAGCTGTCTAAAGCGGGTAGAACACAGTTACCATTGCCTAAATCAGGAACATCATGGGGAAACGATAAAGGAATGCGAGGATCCCAAGAAGACGGTCGAAGTCAGTTACCAGCTGTGTAACAGCCAGAACCTAAGAAAGAATATATTATTATACTGTTGTAACAACGTTCTGTAATTCTTATTTTTGATAGAATGGGTTAACTGAATGAACTGTAATAATCTATTGTAATAGATGTCTCCTCTATGAAGAGGAAACATCTACATTAGAAGGGGGATTAATGTGTGATCTGTAAGTGAGATTTTGAGAGACATCAGCAAGTCTGAACTTTATTGTACTTGAATCTTTTGGCAGATGAATAGAAGATTGTTCTGAGCATTTAATCTAGCCTTTGTGTTCTGGGGAATCTTGTGAGAGGGACTGGGCCCACCTTCCTCACAAGATTCACCCATTTACTTTTATGTCAAGTGTGTAAGTGTGTGATAGTCTCTTTCTGCTGGTACTCTGTTTGGATTCTGTAGCATTACCTTTGGTATTTCCATTTTGCTAAGTACTCTGTTTCATTAATTGCTTGAAGCTGTGCAAGGATATTTCACCGGTGAATTAGAGTGCAGTGTGTGTTAGCAATCTGGTTACAGGGGCAGGTGCTGAACGTCCTCACCTAGAGGATAGGGTCCTGATCCTCTGCCAACAGAGCATCCATCACTTTGCTTTTCAGATTTGTAATCTTAATTAATTAATTGTACTGTGATAACTTGGCATAAGGATCACGTATACTACAGCTTTTTAATGCTTTTAGGATTAAGTACATACAGTACGCGGTAGCCTTTGGAATAAAAAGACTTTCCGAGGTTGACAATTAATGTGGTACTTGATTGTTTAATCAATAAACAATTCAACTAGCCAACATTTTGGTGCCGTTGTCGGGGAAGGCAACTAGAGATTTCTAAAGGCATTAATGATTTCTTTTCGAGAATAACAGATGCATGACAGGACGCAAGAAACCTAATTTCACAGGCGGCAAAGGAGGAAGAAAAACTTATATCGACGAAATCATCTCAAAGGCTGAAACATCACAGAGGACAAGCTCCTGGCGACCTCAGATCCAGTATTCCTCACAAACAGACCGACAGACGGAGGAAGTAATAGGACCTGAAAGGAAGCTGGAAGTACCAGAATACACCAAGGAACCGGTAGAAGAACCTGAAGAAACAGAAGACACAGAAGATAAAGCAAGTGATTCAGGAAAAATACCAATGGAGGATAACAGAACAGAAGGAAGAGGGGAAAATTCGCTCTCTACCCTGGAATTCCGTATTGGAGAACTCCCGAGAGGAACAACCCCCATGAAAAACATTCCACTCTCAGCATTACCCAACTTTCATGGGTTATCCTCTGAAGACCCGGATGAATTCCTCTTCGAATTCGACATACTATGTAGGAGTTATGATTATGTGAGCGCTAATCAGAAACTAAAACTATTTCCAGCAACACTGAAAGGGAATGCGTTAAGATGGTTTATGAGCCTAGGAGCTCAGGCAATCACTACCTTGGACCAGATGAAAGAAAGCTTTCTGGCTAAGTATCAACACTACTGCCGGACAAGAGAAAAGAAGGAAGAATTGTTTAAAATGGTTCAGAAATAGGACGAGAATTTGGAAGATTTTGTGGAAAGATTACAGTATAACCTGCAGCGGTCTGATCATCCTAATATGAGTAAAGATATTCTGAAAACTATATTGCTGAAAGGAGTACGAGATGACTTCCTGGACATGTTAAACATGCTGGGAAAAGGGGACATTTCCAAAGAAACCTTTGATGAAATTATCAATCTCTGCATGAGATGTTCAAGGGGAGCAGTAGGCAGATCAAAAAGCAGAGATAATGTATATTCAAGAGTTCAGAAGTCTGCAAGCGGAGGACAAACAAGGGCTGAAATAGGTAATTTATTAGAAGAATTTAAAACTGAGATGTTAAGCTCTTTTGCTTCACAAATTGATGCTCTGCAGGTTAAGAAGAAACAGGCGGAAGCAGAAGCTGCTCTAGCTATTTTCTGTTCCAAATGCAGAGAAAAACACACACTCAGGGAATGCCCACTGGATAAGATACCTATCTGCACAATCTGCGAGAAGGACCATGAAACCCAGCAATGCCCCTCTCTTCCGGGAATCAAAGCAGCATTGCAGTCAACTGAAGAAGAAGCTGAAGCAGTGTATCTGATGACACAGAGGAGGCAATGGCCACAAAGACAAGGTATGAACTCTAACACAGCATTCAGTCGTTGGAATAATAACTCTCCTTTTCAAACAAACTACCCACCCATTAACCAAATGAAGTACCCACCCTTTAATACAATGAATTTTCCACTTATGCAGCAACCAAATCTTCCTTTTCCTGATCCTACTGTGTGGAATCCTTGGGCTCCCCAGCAACCGTATTTTAATCAATGGAATCCAAACTGGGCAGCCCAACAGATACCATTTCCTCAACAACAACAGTCTCTTTCCTTACCATCCAATACTCCTCCAAATAACCAGGCAATGAGACCACAACTGCCTCTACAACCTAACCCCAATCCAAATAATAATAAAGCCCTGCAAGTAATTGACATTCAAAATCAGCCTGTTTCTCCCCTGCAATGTAACGATATCCATCTTCGCTCAGGGAGGATTGTTGAACCCATTATAGATGATATCACTGACTCTGACAAAGAAGAAGTTAGAAAAGAAAAACCAGCTAACAATAATGCTGAAACAACAGAATCAACACCTAATAATAATGATCAAACAATAGATCCGCCATTCCCTGAACGGCTGGCTCTCACTAAAACACTTGAGCAACCTACCTTTAACCTTTTAGGAGAGATGCAGAATTTGTATGTTAAAATCCCATTATTGCAAGCATTAAGGGATGTTCCTATTTATGCTAGAACTATTAGAGACATTTGTATAAAAAAACCGGGAAGAAAGGCTAAGGATCCCCTCACAGTTCATGTGATGGGAGAATTAACTGCTTTAATGACCGAAAAAGATTATCCTATGAAGTATGGTGACCCTGGTCACCCTACAGTAATAGTCCAGGTTGGAAAAACCTTTATCTCTAAAGTTCTAGTAGATTTAGGAGCTTCAATAAATATTATGACACTCGAAACAGCACAATTGCTTCAGCTAAAAAACTTTATTAGGGAAACTCCAACTATCTTAGAGTTGGCTGACCGCTCTACAATTAAACCCGAAGGGGTCATTGAGGATCTTATAATTTATGTAGAATCCTGGAATTACCCGGCTGACTTTGTGGTGTTACAAACTAAAACAAAGTTGGGGGGTCATCCGTTGATTCTAGGGAGACCTTGGCTGGCTACAGCAGATGCTTTCATCAGCTGTAGATCGGGATCAATGACCATCTCTAATGGGCAGGAAACTAAACAGCTTACCCTCTATCCTCATGCTACACCCATGATTAATAATGACAATTCTGTATGTGTAGACTATGAGGATGAAGAAACCCAACCTATATTGACTATTGGACAAGCCTTGACCTTTAAGGACTCCACCGAAGATGAATTAATCAGCAACTTTATTTCTGAACCCTCTTCGGTCAACCCTGAAACATATAATCACTTCACTGCAATCTTAGAATCTGAATCCCAGCAGAACATGAAAGATGAAAACTTATTTAAGACAGCAGTAGGCAGCCCTTCCAAAAGTACAACAATTGAAATTGAGCCTGGCAAAACATTAAATATAAATCCTGACTTGACTGATAATGAAAAACAGAAATTAATAAAGTTACTCCAAGAAAATAAAGAGGCATTTGCATGGGACTACACAGACATGAAAGGGATCTCCCCTGAACTATGCACTCACCGTATTTATATCAAGGAGGGATCCCGGCCAGTCTGTCAACCCCAGCGAAGAATGAACCCCAACCTTAGAGAAATTGTGAAGGAGGAACTTCAAAAACTCTTGAATGCAGGATTTATTTACCCTATATCTGATAGTGAGTGGGTTTCCCCACTTGTAATTGTACCCAAGAAAAATGGGAAATGGAGAGTATGTGTGGATTACAGAGCATTGAATAAAGCCACCCAAAAAGACCATTTCCCTTTACCATTTATTGATCAGGTATTGGATAATTTAGCAGGTAAGAAATTCTTTTCATTCTTGGATGGGTTTAGTGGATATAATCAGATTAAGATTGCACCCCAGGACCAGGACAAGACCACATTTACTAGCCCATGGGGGACCTTTGCTTACAGAGTACTTCCATTTGGGTTATGTAACGCTCCAGCAACATTCCAAAGAGCGGTGATAGGGATCTTTTCTGATATGTTAAATGATTCATTAGAAATATTTATGGATGACTTTACCCCTTATGAAGTGAGTTTTGAGGATGCACTACAGAATCTTGAAAAAGTACTTAAGCGGTGTATAGAAGCACACCTTGCTTTAAGCACTGAAAAGTGCCATATGATTATGAATCAAGGTATTGTATTAGGTCACTTTGTTTCATTTTTAGGAATTCAAGTCGATCCAGCTAAAATACAGGTAATTCAGAACCTTCCTATCCCCAAAACACAAACTGATGTAAGAAGCTTTTTATGACATGCCAGATACTATAGAAGATTCATTAAGGATTTTTCCAAAATAGCTTCTCCTCTATTTGTGTTGTTAATGAAAAATGCTGAATTTAAGTGGACTGATGATTGTGAAAATGCATTCAATAAACTTAAACATCAGTTGTCTGCAGCCCCCATTTTGAGAGGACTTGATTGGGCATTACCCTTTCATATCTCCTCTGATGCCTCAAACACGGCAATTGGAGCTGTCCTGGGTCAAGAAGAAAACAGTTTCCCCTATGCCATCTATATTATTAGCAAGAACATGACACCAGCTGAGCTAAATTACACAGTCACTGAGAAGGAATTTCTAGCAGTTATTTATGCTATTAATAAATTTCGACATTATATTACTGGCTACACTACTTTTGTGCATACTGATCACTCGGCCATTAAGTATTTAATGAATAAATCAGTTACAAATGCCCGAGTGACCAGATGGTTATTACTATTACAAGAATTTGATATCACAATTGTAGATAGGCCAGGAAAAGAAAATGTAGTTGTTGATTTCCTTTCTCGTTTAAAAACTGATGAAAATGCTCCAGTAGATGATTCTTTTCCTGATGAGTATTTATTTGCAGTATTTGCTCACTCACCTTGGTATGCAGACATTGCCAATTATCTAGTTGCAGGAAAATTACCATCACACCTATCACACAGGGAAAGAAGAAGGATCATCCAGCAAAGTGCTAGGTACAGTTGGATAAGCGGGTGTCTGTTCCACACAGGAATAGATCAAGAAATCCGGAGATGCATTGGGGAAGACGAGATTTATGATATACTAAAAGCTTGTCACGATGGCCCTTGTGGAGGACATTTTGCAGACAAAAGAACAGCACACAAGGTACTTAGAATGGGTTATTATTGGCCATCACTTTTTAAAGATGCTAGAAAATATGTGAAGGCTTGTGCCAGCTGTCAAAGAATGGGCCAGCCTAACCATAGGGATGAAATGCCACTTAATCCCCAGGTAACTCTTGAACCTTTTGAGAAATGGGCATTAGATTTTATAGGTCCCATTAATCCTCCATCTAATCAAAGAGTATACATACTAGTATGCACGGATTATATGACTAAATGGGTAGAAGCTAAAGCACTCATTAAAGCTAATGAAGAAGCAGTACTAACATTCTTATTTGAAGAAATCTTTGTTAGATTTGGACTACCCAGAGAATTAGTCACTGATGGAGGACCTCCTTTTAATTCTCATGGCTTCAAAAATACGCTCCAAAAATATCATATCAAGCACAAAATGACTACACCGTACCACCCCCAAGCAAATGGGCAGGTGGAAAGTACCAACAAGGTCATAGAAGCCATCTTAACAAAAACGATAAAGGAGAATAGAAGGGACTGGTTTCAGAGGTTGCCCGAGGCTCTATGGGCCTATAGAACCACTTGGAGGAATACAACAGGCTTTTCACCCTATGAACTAGTTTTTGGAAAGAATGTTATTTTCCCTGTAGAGTTTGAGATTAAAACCTTAAGAACTGCCTTAGCTGTTAACCTTGATTTAACTGATGCATAGATAGCCAGGTTGCAGCAGCTTCAGGAATTGGATGAGAAAAGACTGGATGCCATCCATCAAACAACTATGATACAGCAACAAAGAAGCAGATGGCATGACAGAACCATCAAGCAAAAGCAGTTCCAGAAAGGTAACATACAGCTAAGAGCCTTTATCTCCTTTTTAGCTAATCAACTTACATGGCCGAACGCCTTTGCTTCAGCTCAACATAATGAACAGAATTGTCTTCTGTGGATTAGAGCTGAACCGCAGAACGCAGCCACCTTCATTACACAACACCTGAGAATGGTAAGTGATCCTGAAATGAAGTACCATGTTAAGCAACTGCAAGCAATGGTCCTGAAAGACTGTCAGCATTATGTAAAGACTAAGGCATCCTTGGCTGTCAAAGCAAACAAACTGTTTTGGGAGAACTGCCCCAAGGAGAGGTAGGAATATCATCCTTACAATCCACCTAATTTGCAGGTAGCACTCTCAAGGGTACCTCATTATGTTAATTGCATGCAACACTGTGCTGAAAATTGGATGGGTTACAGATTTAGATTTCCACTTTTATGGCTATCTGGTGAACAATACAAAGGACAGTTTGGATTATCCAACAGGGAAGAAGCAGCAGCATGGAGGCAAATATAGACTGCCTGTGGATTCAGGAAGAAGTTTGATGCCAATTCCTATAACTATTGTCTCAGTAATCTACATTGTTCATCCCAATACTCCGACTCAGACTCAGAGTAGGCATTGCATAGGGACATGCAATCTCTTCAGTTGGGGGGGATGTTAGGACTCAGAATTGACCTATTTTGACCTTATATTTTTGCCATAATATTATCCTTTTCAGTCATAAGTTGTAAGCTTTGATTACATAATGACTTAATCATCCCAAGGTACGAAGTAACTTTCCGCATATCTATATGTTTAATTGTTCATTGCATATTCGTGAGTATCTTTATATTTATCTTTGAAAAGCTGACTAAGTTGCCAAGTAATTGTCTTAAGCCTGCAGGAATTATAATTTATAGTTGCTGTAACACCAGAAACAGCAACTACGCAGTTGCCGCAACACCAGAAACAACAACTACGCAGTTGCTGCAACACCAGAAGCAGAAACTACGCAGTTGCTACAGTCAGCAACAGCAACCATGTAAAGCAGGCTATTTTGCAACAGCTGGGAATAACAAACGGCAACTATCTGAAGAACGCTGATGCGGCATGATCACGCAGCTGTCTAAAGCGGGTAGAACATAGTTACCATTGCCTAAATCAAGAACAGCATGGGGAAACGATAAAGGAATGTGAGGATCCCAAGAAGACAGTCGAAGTCAGTTACTAGCTGTGTAACAGCCAGAACCTAAGAAAGAATATATTATTATACTGTTGTAACAACGTTCTGTAATTCTTATTTTTGATAGAATGGGTTAACTGAATGAACTGTAATAATCTATTGTAATAGATGTCTCCTCTATAAAGAGAAGACATCTACATTAGAAGGGGGGTTAATGTGTGATCTGTAAGTGAGATTTTGAGAGACATCAACAAGTCTGAACTTTATTGTACTTGAATCTTTTGGCAGATGAATAGAAGATTGTTTTGAGCATTTAATCTAGCCTTTGTGTTCTGGGGAATCTTGTGAGAGGGACTGGGCCCACCTTCCTCACAAGATTCACCCATTTACTTTTCTGTCAAGTGTGTAAGTGTGTGATAGTCTCTTTCTGTTGGTACTCTGTTTGGATTCTGTAGCATTACCTCTGGTATTTCCGTTTTGCTAAGCACTCCGTTTCATTAATTGCTTGAAGCTGTACAAGGATATTTCACCGGTGAATTAGAGTGCAGTGTGTGTTAGCAATCTGGTTACAGGGGCAGGTGTTGAACGTCCTCACCTGGAGGATAGGGTCCTGATCCTCTGCCAACAGAGCATCCATCACTTTGCTTTTCAGATTTGTAATCTTAATTAATTAATTGTACTGTGATAACTTAGCGTAAGGATCACGTATACTACAGCTTTTTCATGCTTTTAGGATTAAGTACATACAGTACGCGGTAGCCTTTGGAATAAAAAGACTTTCCCAGGTTGACAATTAATGTGGTACTTGATTGTTTAATCAATAAACAATTCAACTAGCCAACAAAGAGCAAACCCCTCCACCACAAACAGAACCACCAACAGTGCCTATATTGAAGACTCCAGCACATGAGGAGAGGGGCAAGAAAAGGGACAGAGAAGAGTCCACTCCTGCTAGTGGATCCTCCCAACAACCTGAGACCAAGAGGCAAAAGGTTGACACCCCAGTCATAGAAGAAATAAGTGAAGAAGTCCTTGAGAGCCCAAGGAAAGAAGGGGAAGATAGTCAGCAAATGGCCACAAGCTCTTTTCAGCAAGAGCAGGGATTACAGCTTGGCATGGAGGTGTCCTCCTCCACTCAACAGAGCAAGAAGCCTTCAAGTACCAAGGCTTCCTTCAAAGAAATAAAAGCACAAAATGAGCTGTTGAGAATAGAAGTATACAAACAATTCCTCAAAGCAACACCAGCTAAGCAAGAGAGGCTGATGTCAGTGTATGACATACAAGAGGAGAAGATGATCCTCAGTCACTTCAAACCCAAGGTGCCGCAGCCTAAATCAGCTGCAGATTTTGTAAGAACAAGGGTGGAAGTCATGGCAAAGGACATTCACCCCATGGACCAGATAGAGCTGCACAAACAAACGGGGGAAATGGTCTATGCCACCTTGGTAGACAGGGCCACAATGGCCCATGAATTAAAAGAATCACTGAAGAATACCAACATTCAGTTGGATTTCGAGAGAATGTCCTCCATGGCCAAGGACAACAGGATTAAAACACTAGAGGACATCATCATAGACCTAGGACATGATCCTAAGGACCCAAAGGGCGTGAGGGCCCTCATGAAAAAGAAGGATGATGATCTTACTGCATTGAAGAAAAGGCTGAAACTGCTTCCCACTGAGCACCCCCAAACAGCAGAGTTGCAGAAGGAAAAGGAGGCCGATGAGCAACTTGATCTAATCATGCAGCTCAATCAAAAGGTTATTGATTTGGAGAAGGAGCTAGAAGGGGCACTGCAGGACAAACAGGGAGAATCCACATCCCAACCTCCTCCAACTACCTCAACCACTGCCACCACTACAGAGGCAGTAGTAGCCCCTGCAACAGTAGCCCCTGCAACTACTACAGCAACAACAGAAGCAGCAACAGCAACAACAATAGCTCTTGAGTCCAGCTTGAACATGGATGATTTGACAAAGGCTATCAAAGAGCTGGAGCTCAAAGCTACTGAGATCAAACAGGCCAAGGAAAAATTGGCAGAACTAGAGGCCAAATATGACAAATCAAAGATGACTGTAGCAGAGCAGTCTAGAGAAATTAAGGCCCTCAAAGCCAAAATAAAGGCCTTAGAAAAGGAGCTCAAACTTGAAAATGCTCTGGCAAAAATAAAGAGAATTTTGTGGGCCCGGATTGACCACTCCCTTACTAGATAGTGGAAGTCAATCAAGACTGTGCATGAACGAATGGAATTGATTGGCCAAGCACAAATTGAGATCCAAAAGGCCAGGACAGTACTAGGGAATAGGCCTGAGCAGGCCAATAGAATGATAAATTTTTTGAACAATCAGACTAAGGAGGAGCTGGCAGCCCTCAACATTGTTAACAGAATAGATGTTGTCCTTACAGCTAAAAAGGTGCTGACTCTCAGGAATTTTGTACAAACTGTAGAGAGAAAATGCCATGAAATACAGGTTGAGGTGGATGAATACAAGCTCAAAATGGGAGCACTACAAGGAAAGGGATTGCCCAGCCTACTAACTAGCACAGGAAGACTGCTCCCTCGTGTGCAATATGCTACCAGGTTGACAAATTTTGTTGAAAATGAAATTACTGCATCTGCCAGTACTTCTGAGGAAACAGGGCCTCCAACAGGGCATGGCCTATATGAAAAACTTGAAAATCTATTTTTTATTTAACATGAAATCAATCACTTATTTGAAGTTCCTCCAAATTTTTATAGATATATAGAGGCAGATGAAACCTTGGTGAAAATTCGAAGACACCAGCTGCCCAAAGAGGATTGGTGGCAGGCAATGCTGCAAATTTTGCCTCAGTAATCTCAATTGATCAGTCCTAGTCAGCTTCAACTCAGCAAAAGGCAAAAAGCAGAATCTGGACAGCATACAAGGCAGCCGAAAAGGGTGACTCAGCATAAAAACAGCGGCAGCAAGCCAAATATAGGAAAATGCGCAAATTCTGGGTAGCACAACTTCAGCTGACTCCAACGGTCACAAAATCAACATTCTCTGACCATTTTGGACAGCTAATACACTTAGAAGTTACTACGGCATTTATTTTCTCAGCTACAACGCTCCAGGAGTTGGCGCAATATTAATGAGCCATTAACTCACTAGCTAGATATTTTCTGATGTAAATTTTGTATATATACCTCCCCTGGCAACGTATTAGGGGTTGGTGATTTTCACTCTGAAGCAAATGTATTGTATATTTTCAGATAATCTAATGCAAAAGGCTGGAAAAGCTCAGTGTTTCTTGGATTCTTGATGTCTCAATGATGCTCTGCGTGCTGTTGCAGAATTCCTGTGCTGTCTAATGGAACAATAAGTATTCTTAATCTATGTTTTATATTCCTATGCTTGTTTGAAATCATATGCATGCTTCAGCAATCTAACAATAGAGAAAAAGAATAGTACAGGAAATGTTTGATTACACCTTGTGCTCAATCTCTGTTGCTGAAAATGTTTTCTTCAGAATTAATCATGAACATGAATTCTTAATTGCTCATGTTTACATCAATTCTATAAATATGAATGTTATATAGGAATTCTTCAGTGTTCCTAAATAATATTCCCACTGTTCCCCATATCAGCTTACTGAAAGATCCTTAATTGCCTTTCATACCCTGATTACATCACACCCAATTACAGGTTTTAAAAAATTGTTCCTTGGACACTTATCTGGCTCTGTAGCATCACTATTGTACCAACACAGAGATATCAAGCAATTAAACATCATTGACTCCATGCCCAATGGCCTAGATCACCCTGTAAACATACATCTGTTTTGACTGAACTCATCATCCAGCAGAATCCAAAACAAAACCTTGAGCATCATAACTAGCCTAAAATATTGTACAAACAAAGTTAAATCATAAAGAGAGAGCCCTATCTGGTCCTAGGTAGGCTAGAACCTATGACCCAAAGATTGGTTAGTGGTTACCTCGGCTGTATTCCCTTGGGAGTCAAAGGGAACAACCTGAGTGTTAACATAATTGGTGACTCCACTGGGGAAGAGCGTATTTTGCAACAACTTTCTGTCTTTAGACAGTCGTTCCAAAACTATAGCAGACCCTTAAACAGTTCTAAAAATATCCTCAAAAACACCTAAAGCAAGTTTAGAAGCTGGCTCCTAAAAAGAGAACTAGGCACACCAGGTCAAATCCTGACCCAAATCCTCCTCCTGTTTTCGATAACCCCAATTTGATTCCCAAGACTCTTAGAAGCCAAAAGGAACCAGAGCAATCTCCTGAATCCAGCCCTGAGGCAGTTCAGCAAAGTTCTATTCCGACCCCTGCTAAACCATCAGTCCACCTTCATACAGCTCATTCTTCCCCCTCTTCATCGTCCACTTCACAAAACATATTGTCTACACCCTACACACAAACTACTACTATTGTCCCTGTTATCCCAGTTGTTCCCTTTCTACCAGTTGTCCCACTTATCCCTCCAAATATGGCTAATCGTTATGCACCCCTTCAGTTACCTGGCAATCCTGGGGCCATGCCTCAGGACTACCAAAGCAAGATTACTTATTTTGATGGAACCAGTACATACACTGCCTTACAGCATACCAAGAAAATGCAAGATTACTTTGAAAACTATGAGATAGATGATGATGATGTAAGGATGAAAATGTTTGTCCAAAGTTTAACAGGTGATGTGAGAACTTGGTTCAGGGCACTGGCTGCAAATTCTATAGCTGATTCGGGTGCCCTTTATCAGTCTTTCCTGAACATATGGGAAAAGAAAAAGGACCCTCTACACATTTTATCTGAATATGACACCATAAGGAGAGGCCCGCAAGAAACTGTTTTGGACTATTGCACTAGATTCAACACCATGTATAATGCCATTCCTCAAATCTTAGGCCTCCACCTGATTTAGCATTGATTAAGTTCCCGGATGGGTTTGATGCTGATATGGCATATCAACTAAGAGAAAGAGCCCCTGCAACCCTAGCAGACATGCAAAACATAGCTGTAAGTGTAGAGGCAAATCTAATTGCTAAGAGAAACCGAGAAAGGACTGAAAGAAGAACTACTTTTAAAGAGGAACCCTCATCATTTGAACAAAAGCTAGATGAAATCATCAAAGGGATGGACAGACTTGGAGACAGAGTGGAAACCATAGAAAGAAAATCATCATGGGAAGGTCAAACAAGCAATATTAGAAACCCAAACTTCAGAAAGAATCAAAATCCTAATGTTTGAAGGACTGATCCTGACCAGTATGTCAGACCTCCTTTCCAGGAAAACTATGCTGAGGCTTCCACATCTAGTGAACCTAATGAGGATCCTCACATCAACCTAATGGGTTTGGACAGTGAAAATCAAGTCTTTTTGACACAAGAAGACCAAGAGGTCTACAACGACAACCAATTCCACACTAAGTCAGGAGAATCATTTGATTTCAGAGAAGGTTATGATGCAGCTGTTTATGAGGTACACAAACAGTACAAACTAAGGACCAGAACAATAGATGTACCTGAACCTCTTAAAAATGACAATAAGCAACCAAAAAAGGTCAATGATAAGAGTACTCCCCCACAATCAGCTGGCAATTCAAACTCAAACACCACAGAAGTTACTGTGGAGGATATTTCAGAGCATCAGACATCTGAAAGCTAGCCAACATCACTCCAACCAGCAAAAGTAAAGTCAGATAATACCCTTGGAAGCAAACATGGTACCAATTTTACTCAAGACAATATCAACCATGAACAAAAGATCACTGATAACTCAGCTGAAAAGGAAAAATCTGTTGCACTAAATGCCAAAATTCAAATGGAAAAACCCTTTAACTTGGAAACAGAAATAAGTAAGCTAAAGATATCAGTTCCTCTTTCAGAATTAGCCAAACATGAGGTATACATGCAACATATCAATAAGTCACTCCAAGTATCAGACAATAAAGATGTTGTGAATGTCCTAGATGATCAACCAGAGTTGCTGTTCGGACCTGAGGTTAATGGAAAAACAGAAAATGGGGGGGTTCCACCCTTCTATGTCAGTCTAAACATTCATGATAAGGTTCTACATAATGCAATGTTCGATTCTGGGGCTTCACACAACTTAATGCCCAAATCTGTAATGGAAAAACTTGACTTAGACATCACAAGACCTTACAAAGATCTATTCTCATTTGATTCAAGCCAAGTCAGGTGCTTGGGCCTGATTAAAGATTTATGTGTCTCCCTGGTCCAATACCCAACCAAGACAATATTGATGGATGTAGTGGTAGCCGACATACCCCCTAAGTATGGCATGCTCTTGTCCAGATCCTGGGGGGCCAAACTCCAAGGATCGTTGCAATTGGATATGTCCTATGCAACTATCTCAGTCTTTGGGCAGCCAAAGAGGTTATACCGTGAAACTTTGATGAAATATGTGGTAAGCAGTCAAGAGAAGCCCCAAAACTTTCCAATCTATTCAATACACTCAGACATGGATTCATTTATTCTCTACAATGCCGACATCTGTCACAAAGCTTATTCTGAACTATTAATGACAGTAGAAACCGAGAAGTTAGATGAGCAATGTGCTTTCAAAGACGAAGGGACTATGGGTATCGCTGATAAGAAGACAAAAGAACAGGAGGTATCAAGTTACTTGCAAGAAACCAACCTACCCGTGATCCAACTTTCGAGTGATCCTAATCCAAATCTTGATCATGAAACTTTATGGTATTTAGAATTTGATGGCTCTGTAAACAAGCTAGGAGCTGGGGCAGGAGTCTGGATCCACAATATGAAAAATGACCAAGCTGAGGGCCATGCATACAGACTAAATTTTCAATGCACAAACAACATGTCTGAATATGAAGCCCTCCTGTTAGGTCTGAATAGGTGCAACCAAAGTCTCAATCCTAGGAGATTCAGATCTGGTCATATAACAGATGAAAGGAAACTTTACCACAAATGATCCAAGGTTGAGAGAATATAAGGGAGCAGCTATTCAGGTACTTGAGAGCTTCTCACAATCACAGTTGACTAAAATTTCCAGAGAACTCAATCTACATGCTCACAGCTTGGCAACTTTTGCCAGCACTTGTAAGTTGCCTTTCAAAACCAATCATACATTTACTGCTGAAATCAAACACAGACCTTCAGTTCCGGATAACATCAAGAATTGGCAAGTCTTCGACAGTAATACACAGATAAACAACTTCCTCACTTTAAAGGAAGAATTTTCCGGCATGAACATTGACACTAGCACTAGAGATGATCAACCACAGGCATGCACAATTGCGCAGAAAATATCAGCTGAAACAGCTGATCTGGTTTTACATCCTACCACCTTTGACAAGGAAACTATACGGGAGTTGAAACAACCAGATGGAGAGGAAATGGCTGAAACAGAAGATGAGGTAATTGAGCTAAAGGATAATTTCCTGCCCATAGGTCTAACCCCTTTGGAGGATCTGTTTGATTCAAATGATATCTCAAGAAAACCAAAAATGCAACCATTGAATGCTGAAATAGAAGATTGTAACATTGGGACCCCTGAAAATCCCAAAATGGTTAAGTTATCCAAAGCATTACCACCTGAGCAGAAACTAAAATACATTGAGTTATTCAAAGAGTTTCAAGATGTCTTTGCCTGGAGCTATGAGGACCTTAAATCTTATGATACATCAGTTATCCAGCACACCATACCTTTAAAAGAAAATCAAAAGCCTTTCAAACAGAAGCTTAAGAGAGTCAATCCAGTCCTACTCCCCCTTATTGAAAAAGAGGTTAAACTTATGTATGAAGCAGGGATCATTGCCCCAATCAGATTCTCAGAGTGGATCTCAAACCTAGTGCCTACTAGGAAAAAGACAGGGGAAATCAGATTGTGTGTTGACCTAAGAAATCTGAACAAAGTGTCTCTCAAAGACCATTATCCCTTACCTAAAATGGATCATATCTTGCAAAGGGTAGTGGGAGCCTCAAGGATCTCCTTACTAGATGGTTTCTCAAGATTCAATCAGATCCTAGTACACCCAGATGATCAAGACAAAACTGCCTTCACAACACCTTGGGGAACATTCAGATATGTCAAAATTCCTTTTGGGCTCAAAAATGCAGGGGCCACGTTCCAAAGAGCAATGGATATTGCCTTTGCCAAAGAAATTCATGACTTCCTAGTTATCTATCTTGATGATCTAACTGCCTTTTCAAAATCAGATCAAGAACACTTAGAACACTTGAGGCAGGTTTTCACAATTTGTAGAAAATATGGCATATCTTTGAACCCAAAGAAATCACTGTTTGGGCTGGAGGAAGGTAAACTCTTGGGGCATATAATCTCAAAAGATGGTATTAGGATTGACCCAGACAGAATTCAAGCTATCCTACAAGTACCACATCCAAGAAACATCAAAGAACTACGAAGCTTTCTAGGAAAGATCAACTTCTTGAGGAGGTTCATTCCCAATCTGGCTGAACTCATAAGATTGTTAAATAATATGCTGAAAAAGGATTCCAAGGTCAAATGGACCATGGAAGCTAGACAAGCCTTTGACGATATCAAAAGAGCATTGACAAACACACCAGTCCTAACAAGCCCTAGATTTGATCAAGATTTTATCATTTTTTCTTTCGCTTTTGAGCATACAATTGCTGTTGTTCTGCTACAAAAAGATGACCAGGGCTGTGAAAAACCCATTGCATTTTTTAGCAGAGCCCTTAGAGATGCTCCCTTGAAATATCAGATCATGGAGAAACAAGCCTATGCATTGGTAAAAGCCATCAAGGAATTCAGAATCTATATCCTTTACTCTCATATAATTGCCCATGTTCCTAATGCAATGGTCAAAGACATCCTAACCCAAGAAGGAATTGAAGGCAAGAGGGGCAAGTGGATTGCAAATATCTTAGAATATGACATTGATATCAAACCTACCAAACTGATAAAAGGACAAGGCCTAGCCAAACTAATGACTGAAACCAATTTTCAAGCCCTTGACAATAATGAACTGGACGACGAACAGGAGATGGCGACTCCACAGATCAATCAAGCCTTTATGCAATCTCCATGGTATGTTGATATATGTTTTGTATTATTAAACTTGCAAGCTCCTCCAGGGTTGTCCAGAACCAAGAAAAGATTCTTGAAAATGAAAGCATCAAAGTTTTGTATTATTGACAATGTTTTATTTTGGAAAAATCATGAAGGAATCTTACTCAATTGCTTAACCTTAGAAGAAACTGACAATGTCCTCAAAGAATTTCATGCAGGTGACTTTGGAGGACACTTATACTGGATGTCCACAGCTGATAAAATCCTAAGGGCTAGATTTTATTAGCCCTTGTTGTTTGTTGATGTGAAGAAATTTGTAATGTCTTGTCACAAATGCCAAATTTTTGAGGGAAAGAGAAAGCTGCTGCCTTTACCACTCAAACCAGTTTCAACTGAGAGACCATCCCAGCAATGGGGTCTAGACTTCATTGGTGAAATTCACCCTCCATCCTCTGGCCAGCATAGGTGGATTCTCACTGCCACAGACTATTTTACCAAATGGATAGAAACCATCCCTTGTAGGCAAGCCAATGACTCCATTATCATACAATTCCTAGAAACCAACATCTTGTCCAGGTTTGGCTATCCAGATAAAATTATTACAGACAATGCTACTGCTTTCAAATCCAAAAAAATGATCGACTTTTGTCACAAGTATCACATGACCCTAGGACATTCCACTGCCTACTATCCTCAAGGTAATGGCCTAGCTGAGTCTTCCAATAAAAGTCTCATCAATATAATTAAGAAAGTTTTGGAAGAAAACAAAAAGAATTGGCATAAGAAGTTGGTAAATGCATTGCGGGCAGACAGGCTGACCACCAAAAGATCAATTGGCATGAGTCCATATGAAATGGTCTATGGGCTAGAAGAAAAGTTTCCTACATCTCTAGGAATTCCTGTGATCAAGTTGCTGCAAGAAATACAAGCTGAGCCCAATGACATTCAAAGAAGAATCAATCAGACAATTCATTTACAGCAAACGAGAGAGGAAGTCTATCAAAGAACCCAAGTACTGCAAGAAAATCTCAAAAGAATATTTGACAAAAGAACCAAAGCTGAAGATTTCTTTATAGGAAACAAAGTGTTAAGATGGGATTCCAGGAGGGAGGACAAAGGCAAACATGGTAAGTTCGATTTTTTATGGAAGGGACCTTATGTCATTATTGCTATACAAGGTAACAACACCTATTTTCTAAGGAGTCTGGATGGCTCAAACACTGAGGAAGGCCCAGTCAATGGGAGAATGCTCAAGCATTATTTTGACTCCCTTTGATCAAACACTGAACAGGCATATATTGTACATAAATATTTGTATTTTCAAGTACTTTCATTCACAGCAGATAAATAAAGCACCAAGTGGAGCATATTTTGAGAAGACCAGGATGCTGCACTATTTTCTTTTTTGGAAAAAGTTTTGATCCCAGCATTGGAAAACAAAGAAAAACACAGGGTAACTATCAAGTGATGAGGAGAAATTCTGAGAAACAGGTAAAAAATAGATCTGCAAATTCACAGCAAATCAGCTCACTGGGTGCTGCCTGCAAGTATCCAAGATCCTGGTCAATAGTCTCCAACAACAAAAAAAATTAAGACTGCAGCAAGAATGGAGAAATTAGGCATTCTGACCTGCTGTTCTTGGCTTTTCATCTGGAAAAACCATCCCCAAGTGGAGCCATTGTTAGCCTCCTATACCAATAGGCATTCATTTCTCATGATTGACAGTGGAAGTGCCAAAAAATGTTCATCTTCTGTGGTACTAAGGTTCCATTTTTGTGAAAGAGGCAGACAATTGAAAAATGTAAAGAGGGTATGCCTTAAAAGAAAAATCAAAAGGCAAGAAAATGAATTGGTCAAAGAAAAAATAAAATAAATGAACCCCAAATAAAGACCTTCAAAGTGGCTAATCCAAAATGCCACTGCCACTTTGATGGGTGGTCTAACAGCTCAAGCTGGGCCTCCCCTAGTTTTAAATTGCATGTTGTAGACTAGAAAGGAAGTACCTGCTCAAACAGTTTAAGCTTGACAGATGACTAGGTGGATAGACAAAGGAAGGAGCCCAACCGCTTAATCTGGGCCCTTGGAAGTTATAAGGGTAGACTTAGATAGGAGGGCAGCAAAAAGAAAAGAGAATTATCAGGGTTTGCAAGGCTAAGTGCACCCATCCAAAGGAAGAAAGAATGTTAGGCATATTAGGCAGGGTAGGCAGTGGAAGGTTGCAGAATACAAGATCTAAGCATATGACATGAGGAAAATCACATATGATGTCACCAGCAGGAGAAAGGCAAGAGCAATGGCCTATCTGGCAAACTACTAAACCATCACTAACCTCCCTCATCCCCTTCAAAGGTTTCTTACTAATATCCCTTTGAGCACTGCAAGATCTGCCTGATCAGTCCTCCTTACATTTCTCATTTGTAAAAATTTCATGTCAGAAGTGACTTCTCTTTTTTGAAAAGAAGCCACATTTCTTGTGTAAAATCTCTCTTCTCTCCCATCTGCTTCTAAAACTAAGTTTACTCATTAAACTTAGCTCTTTACCCCTCTCTCATATCCCCAATTCATATTAATTTCTAACTTTACTATATAAATCCCTAAGTGCTATCCCTCCCCCTACTATTATAGCATTGTATGCAAACAACCCAAAAGTGTATAAATATCCCCCCCTTTAGCATTATAGCTAAATAGCACTTCTATGGGAGACATTAGTCCACCAAGGACTATAGTCAACCCTTGCTTTGCGATTACTCTAACCTCTGGTTAGATTAATAACCTACACTAAACCCTCATCTACCTCATTTTCTGGAAATACATGCAAACCCTTTCCCCCCGCTCAAACCTAAGGTTAATTATTTGGTTAAACCCCGACATATTAACTCGCATATGTTTAAAACCCATTGAAAACCCCCATAGCCAAAGTTCTGACCCCGAAATATTTAAATGAATATTTTATTAGCTGGCGGTCCCCACCCAAACTTGCACGATGGGTCGGGGCACCCACCAGCTGCCGATCTCCTGCTGCTCCCGATCCAAAGGTGGGCGGGCATTTTCACTTTTCAACCTGCCGCGCTTTAGCGTCCCGGGAGCGGGTGGTTTTGCTCCCATACGCTGGACACGTGGTGGCCATCGGAGGTGTTCGGAGCCCCCCTCCCCATTACCACTTTCCTCCAATGGCGGTGCGGGGAAACCACATACCGCCCTCCCTCAACCCGCCTCCCCTGTCGCGTCACCCTGCATCACCATTACGTCATACCCTCGGCCGTCGCTACCGCGCCTCGTCGCCTTCCACATCACCTCGTCGCCCCCACATCCCGCCACCGTGTCCTGCCATGCTGGCCTCCAGCTCAGCACCCACATCACCATCCGTACCCAGGCTCGCCATGACGTCATGCTGACGTCATCGACGGAAAAGCGCTAATGACCCATATTTTCTGAATTTATTGTTAAAAACGTGCAATTGAGCCATTTTATGTCATTTTCACTGGAAAGAAGACAGAGCCGTTACTCCTTTGCTCCAAAAATTGCTACCAAGCCGCGAATTTCAAGCTTCAGATGCCGCCACTCACCAATTCAGCTGTGTTCTTCATCCATTGCTCACCCGGCGGCTCTCGGCGTCATTTATCCATGTATTTGCCAAAATTTACCTATTTTGCCCGTGTTCATGCCATTTTCTGCAATTCTCCACTAATACCTGGTAAATCCTAAATTAAAGACTGTCATTCAGTTAATGCTGGACCAAAACAACCTACATTGCCCCCTGCTCCAAAATTCGCTGTTAAAACAATCATTCGCGGCCTTAATTTGCAATTGGTCCTCAAACTGCCCGACATTGTTCCCTTTTGCCGAGTATGTACTTGAAGAACTGAATTTTACCAAGTTATAATCATACCCCTCCCTCTGCAATTCATCCTCATTATTCACAATCCTTGTTAATTCACCAGAGCAGAACAGAGGCAAGCCTGTTCAATCCACCTACTCCTCTTTGAAGACATATCTAGCATCACCTACATTCAGTCTGCCACCTGACTTCTGAAAAGATTTGCAAGCTATTGCACTCACATTGTTGCATTCAGAAACTGCGTTTTTAAAGACAGCACCTAAAAGCTATACAATGGCTGCTCTTGCACCCACAGCTCTCAGTGTTGCCCCCATGAATCCACATAACAAAGAGCTTGAGGCCCTGCCTCTTACTGACAGAGATTACCTCATCCAAGACCTTGTGGGTGACAGAAAACATTTGCAGACCTTCCGGGAATTGAGGGATAACTATTTGAGCAACAATGACACATATGGGATATGGGAATCCAATCTGCCTTATTACTTTCTCCCATCTGTTAACATTTTTCCAGAAATTATCCGCTTATGTGCTGAGAATTATGATCCAAATCATAGAGCTGTCAAGTCTCCATCTGGGAGCATACTCTTCCACATCAATGCTGAATCCATCAACCAGATGCTCAACTTCAAACAAACTCAGCTGTTGTATCCCTTCTCCATGAATTATCTGCTGGATACAGGTGCCAAGCTTTCCACTGATGACATTCAGAAGATCACCAAGACATTTATGAGAGCTGACCGCCAGCCCACAGGGCCACCTCCTTACTTGTATGTCTATTTTACTGATGTAGGCAAACTTCTAGTTGACATGATTTCCTATGTGTTGGGCTATAAAACCAGTGAGCACGTTGATGAGACAGTGCTGGTGTTATTAGCTGCCTACAACCCAGGCCAGCCTCCTGCCTACAAATATAACTTTGCTAAATTCATAGCCAACAAGATACATGACCAGCTTTTCAAAGTGGACAGGGAGGGCATATTCAAATATTCATCATACATATACCATTTGTTCATCTATTATCAATCCGAGGCCTTTCAATGCCCTATCAAGAAGTTGGATTCTAGAGGAGAAAGAAGGTCTGTCATCTTCTGGACATCAGTTTTTCACCAAGTCCAAGATTCACCATATTCATACTGTGAATTTATTGATGAATTTGTCTACCCAGTCTCTTTCTTATTAATGAGGTCCCCTCCTCCCAGAGTGTCATTTGAAATCCAGAAAACTCTTCAGCTGTCAAAAAATTATAAAATAGGTGATTGGTACCTATACCAAGATCATACAGTTATCAGAATTTATGGCTGTGAGCTCTGTCCATACAGGCTCCCAAAATATGTACCAATGAGACTGTTTGCATTGGAGTACTATAGGCAGCTTATTCACTCTGACCTCACCCACTTTCATAGTGCTAAGAAGAAAGCCCACCTCAAGTTTAAACACCACCTGGGCCCCTTTATCATGAACAAAAAAGAGGGATGGCAAGAGGCTGAGCAAATCCTCAAAGACAAATACAAGCTATCAAAAAGCTTCCGGTGGGTCCCTTATGACCCCGAAGGCTTCATCTGTGCTAGAAGGGTCAAGTACAGGCTGCTAGGCTATGAGCACTGTAAATTTCCACATATTGAGCAGTGTGCCAATTAGCAAGAATGGTTGCAAGATACTTTAATTGAGAAACTAACTGAAGAAGAAATAATGCAAAAAAATGTCAAGGATTTGGAAAAAACTCTTGACTTGGATTCTGTGCAGTAGGTAGTCTTCAAGCAACCGTATCCAGTGGGAGAAGGAACTTCAACTACAACAACTGCACCAGCCACCCAGGCGCCATCTACATCAGCATCAGGCACAGATAAGGGTAAGGGAATAATGGGTGCTGAAGAAGAGATAGTAAAAGCAAAGCCTGCCTCCTCAATTGGGCAGCAACAAGAGCAAACCCCTCCACCAAAAACAGAACCACCAACAGCGCCTATATTGCAGACTCCAGCACATGAGGAGAGGGGCAAGAAAAGGGACAAAGAAGAGTCCACTCCTGCTAGTGGATCCTCCCAGCAACCTGAGGCCAAGAGGCAAAAGGTTGACTCCCCAGTCATAGAAGAAATAAGTGAAGAAGTCCTTGAGAGCCCAAGGAAAGAAGGGGAAGACAGTCAGCAAACGGCCACAAGCTCTTTTCAGCAAGAGCAGGGATTACAGCTTGGCATGGAGGTGTCCTCCTCCACTCAACAGAGCAAGAAGCCTTCAAGTACCAAGGCTTCCTTCAAACAAATAAAAGCACAAAATGAGCTGTTGAGAATAGAAGTATACAAACAATTCCTCAAAGCAACACCAGCTAAGCAAGAGAGGCTGATGTCAGTGTTTGACATACAAGAGGAGAAGATGATCCTCAGTCACTTCAAACCCAAGGTGCCGCAGCCTAAATCAGTTGCATATTTTGTAAGAACAAGGCTGGAAGTCATGGCAAAGTACATTCACCCCATGGACCAGATAGAGCTGCACAAACAAACGGGGGAATGGTCTATGCCACCTTGGTAGACAGGGCCACAATGGCCCATGAATTAAAAGAATCACTGAAGAATACCAACATTCAGTTGGATTTCGAGAGAATTTCCTCCATGGCCAAGGACAACATGATTAAAACACTAGAGGACATCATCATAGACCTAGGACATGATCCTAAGGACCCAAAGGGCGTGAGGGCCCTCATGAAAAAGAAGGATGATGATCTTACTGCATTGAAGAAAAGGCTGAAACTGCTTCCCACTAAGCACCCCCAAATAGCAAAGTTGCAGAAGGAAAAGGAGGCCGATGAGCAACTTGATCTAATCATGCAGCTCAATCAAAAGGTTATTGATCTGGAGAAGGAGCTAGAAGGGGCACTGCAGGACAAATAGGGAGAATCCACATCCCAACCTCCTCCAACTACCTCAACCACTGCCACCACTACAGAGGCAGCAGTAGCCCCTGCAACAGTAGCCCCTGCAACTACTACAACAACAACAGAAGCAGTAGCAGCAACAACAACAGCTCCTGAGTCCAGCTTGAACATGGATGATTTGACAAAGGCTATCAAAGAGCTGGAGCTCCAAGCTACTGAGATCAAACAGGCCAAGGAAAAATTGGTAGAACTAGAGGCCAAGTATGACAAATGAAAGATGACTGTAGCAGAGCAGTCTAGAGAAATTAAGGTCCTCAAAGATAAAATAAAGGCCTTAGAAAAGGAGCTCAAACTTGAAAATTCTCTGGCAGAAATAAAGAGAATTTTGTGGGCCCGGATTGACCACTCCCTTACTAGACAGTGGAAGTCAATCAAGACTGTGCATGAACAAATGGAATTGATTGGCCAAGCACAAATTGAGATCCAAAAGGCCAGGACAGTACTAGGGAACAGGCCTGAGCAGGCCAATAGAATGATAAATTTTCTAAACAATCAGACTAAGGAGGAGCTGGCAGCCCTCAACATTGCTAACAAAATAGATGCTGTCCTTACAGATAAAAAGGTGCTGACTCTTAGGAATTTTGTACAAACTGTAGAGAGAAAATGCCATGAAATACAGGCTGAGGTGGATGAATACAAGCTCAAAATGGGAGCACTGCAAAGAAAGGGATTGCCCAGCCTACTAACTAGCACAGGAAGATTGCTCCCTCGTGAGCAATATGCTACCAGGTTGACAAATTTTGTTGAAAATCAAATTACTGCATCTGCCAGTACTTCTGAGGAAACAGGGCCTCCAACAGGGCAGGGCCTATATGACAAACTTGAAAATCTATTTTTTATTGAACATGAAATCAATCACTTATTTGAAGTTCCTCCAAATTTTTATAGATATATAGAGGCAGATGAAACCTTGGTGAAAATTCAAAGACACCAGCTGCCCAAAGAGGATTGGTGGCAGGCAATGCTGCAAATTTTGCCTCAGTAATCTCAATTGATCAGTCCTAGTCAGCTTCAACTTAGTAAAAGGCAAAAAGCAGAATCTGGACAAGATACAAGGCAGCCGAAAAGGGTGACTCAGCATAAAGACAGCGGCAACAAGCCAAATATAGGAAAATGCACAAATTTTGGGCAGCACAACTTCAGCCGACTCCAACGGTCACAAAGTCAACATTCTCTGACCATTTTGGACAACTAATACACTTAGAAGTTACTACGACATTTATTTTCTCAGCTACAACGCTCCAGGAGTTGGCACAATATTAATGAGCCATTAACTCACTAGCTAGATATTTTTTGATGTAAATTTTGTATATATACCTCCCCTGGCAACGTATTAGGGGTTGGTGATTTTCACTCTGAAGCAAATGTATTGTATATTTTCAGATAATCTAATGCAAAAGGCTGGAAAAGCTCAGTGTTTCTTGGATGCTTGATGTCTCAATGATGCTCTGCGTGCTGTTGCAGAATTCCTGTGCTGTCTAATGGAACAATAAATCTTCTTAATCTATGTTTTATATTCCTATGCTTGTTTGAAATCATATGCATGCTTCACCAAGTAACAATAGAGAAAAAGAATAGTACAGGAAATGTTTGATTACACCTTGTGCTCAATCTCTGTTGCTGAAAATGTTTTCTTCAGAATTAATCATGAACATGAATTCTTAATTTCTCATGTTTACATCAATTCTATAAATATGAATGTTATATAGGAATTCTTCAGTGCTCCTAAATAATATTCCCACTGTTCCCCATATCAGCTTACTGAAAGATCCTTAATTGCCTTTCATACCCTGATTACATCACACCCAATTACAGGTTTTAAAAAATTGTTCCTTGGACACTTATCTGGCTCTGTAGCATCACTATTGTACCAACATAGAGACATCAAGCAATTAAACATCACTGACTCCATGCCCAATGGCCTAGATCACCCTGTAAACATACATCTGTTTTGACTGAACTCATCATCCAGCAGAATCCAAAACAAAACCTTGAGCATCATAACTAGCCTAAAATATTGTACAAACAAAGTTAAATCATAAAGAGAGAGCCCTCTCTGGTCCTAGGTAGGCTAGAACCTATGACCCAAAGATTGGTTAGTGGTTACCTAGACCGTATTCCCTTGGGAGTCAAAGGGAACAACCTGAGTGTTAACAGGATGATGCAAATTTTCCAAGATTGTCAAATCACTTGTAATGCACCTATCTCTATTTTATGTGATAATACAAGTGCAATCAGCATTTCAAAAAATCCAGTCATGCATCCAAAGACCAAGCACATACCTGTCAAATATCATTTTCTCCGAGAACAAGTGCTTGAACAAAAGGTCAAATTGGAGTATGTTCCCTCCAAGGAACAGGTTGCTGATATACTCACCAAACCACTGCCCAGGGAGACATTTGAATACCTCAGACAAAAGCTTGGAGTAGTTGATGCATCATCTTGCTGTTGAAACTTGTTTGTGGTTGTACGTGAGTTTAATGACTAGAATCCACATAGATACACCGGTTTATGTGGATACAATCACGTATATGTTGGTTTGAAGACAATCAGTGGGCCAGGCTCAGGATGAAAAGAGTCCGATATGGATCTGACAGAGGCCATCTAGCACAGGTTTAGGGGGAGCATATATATTCTTCCAATAATGCATTGTTGGCATTATCCTAGAAGATCTTGGTTCGAGATCATAGTGTTTTTGGTTTCAGGTGGAACAGGTGTAGAAGAAGAACATGGTTGCTGGTCTGAATGATGATTGACAGATGTTGCTGATGATAGTTGTTCATAACTATCATAGTCTGGTTGTAGATATTTCGTCTCTATGTCATGTATTTCTTTTCTTATCAAGGCCATGTAATGACCTACATTGGTTTCCCCACTATGCCTGGGATGGATAACGTAATGTTCTTGTTTTATCTTGTGTAAACATTTGGTGTATCCCCACTTGGTTGGGTGGTTGATTCAATTCCCACTGGATTGGGAGATGGATGTATGTATGAGTCTTTGGTGGTAGGAAGGTCATTTATGATGTATAAAGTTATGTATCTTCTTGTAGAACATCTTCTTGCAAACCTTGCCTACAGTCAGGGGGAGCATGGACAACATAGCAGAGCAAAGATTTTAGCATGAACTCAGGGGGAGTATATCCCTTTTCCCTTGATGTCAAAGGGGGAGAATGACTTTGAGTGACTTGAGGTTGCCATCAAGTCCAAAGGGGGAGATTGTTGGAATTATGACACAGGCTTGGCACTATGAAATAGGTGTTGTCCTTGATGGAAACTCACTTAGATCGCAGATCTCTATTTAGGCGCTCAAAATGAAAGAAAAAAGTGGTATACAAAAAATCCCTTTGACTAAGTCACATATAGACACGGGATTGCTGATCAAAGGTCACGTATGAATATGCAAGCACTTTCATGCATAAAAACATGTGTACGTGTGGGAAAACTTATTTTTGGTCCATGGTATTTAGTCCTTGGTATTTGGACCTATGGTTTTGGACCTTGGTATTACATCCAAAGTATTGAACCTAGGTATTGGGTCCCTAGTATTGGTTGTAAATGGTTTTGGACCATGGTATTGAGTAAGGCCTAAGACTATAAAAGGGGAAGGAGATAATTGGGCAGAGGATTGACTAAAGCATTGAATATCTTATCAAGAACTAGTTCTGGAATACTGGTCATTGAGTTATGGTGCATAGCTGGATCTAAATCAAGGAGGAACCTGAGCACAAGAAGAAGGATAAGTACTATTGATGGATCAAGATCTTAAGGCTCGAATAGTATTATCTTTGTGTGATTTTGATATGATATTTTTGACGCATGACTTGATCTATAAATCTAATAATCTGGGTATAAATGATGTCTGAATAAGTGAAAAGGGTAAATTATCTTTTATAGATCTGTACGCAGGTTCAATGAAGCAAAGGCACATATACACACTGGTTCTGTAATTCAAAACAATGTACACGCATGTTGTCCTTAATTCAGCAGCATATGCACGCAGGTTGTACACATTGAAGTAGAGTGCATCTCTTGAAATATGTTTTAGCTACTTCTGTTTATTGTCGCAGTGTTCTAGGTTTTAGAATTGGTGTCTAGTTACTGTTACTGTTTTCTGGGTATAGCATTTAGATAACTGACTATTTCATTTAGTTTTGTTTGCTGCAAAGGAGATTGGTTTGTGCAGATATACTTGATGTTTGATTGATGTTATTCATGGATCCAGTCTGAAAATTTATGAAACGTGGTTCCCGAAAGAAAAGAGAAG
Organism: Pinus tabuliformis; assembly: GCA_031772625.1. Taxonomy (NCBI): domain Eukaryota; kingdom Viridiplantae; phylum Streptophyta; class Pinopsida; order Pinales; family Pinaceae; genus Pinus; species Pinus tabuliformis. Next base: position 261,253,500 of record CM062818.1, on the reverse strand, counting down.
GTTGTAGCCTTCTATAGGTCAGCACCTACGTACTAGTACCTCAGCTAGTACAAGAGCTAAGGGGGTTGTAGCTCCCCTCCAGAAGAAGCTGGAGAAAAGGAGAAGGTTGTAGCCTTCTACAGGTAGCAGCCTACGTATTGGTATAAGATTGCACCAGTACAAAATCATTGTAAAAAGAAGTTTCTAACTAATAGAAGACAAAGATGAATTGCAGCAGGTGGTTTTCACCCACTTTGGGTTTCCACCTTATATCTTTGTGTCCATGTGTATGATGATCTATTCTATTTTATTGCTCATGTTTACTATTCTTATGATTAATGAAGTCCTGATGCACTGATTAAAGATCAACAATTAATGAATCTTAATCTTTTTGATATATGATGGTTTCTTTAGATACAGTAGCGTATATACGCAGTTTCCCATAATTGAAGTAGCATATACACATCTGATTGTGAAATTAAAAATAATTGATTTAATAATACTGATTCACCCCCCTCTCAGTATTATTTCCAACAATAAGTGTATACATTATCAATGCTCCACCTAGAAATTCGATTCAATCAATGAATCTGTAATACTTCCAACATAATAATACTACAAATAATTTAAATTCTCATCTCATCAATCCCATCTTTGAATGGAATTTGAAAACTATGGCTTATCTCTCATGAGTTTGAAATTGCTTGAACCACTTGAACACATTCCTCTAATTGGCCTATAACAATCATTGGTTGGGCGCACACATCCCTAATGCTCAAATTAATTCAGTTGAACATTCCATTTGCAATATTTCTCAATAGATATCAATATTGATCCATTTTATTATAATATCGACTTCCACAAGTAACAAAATTTGGTTTTGCAACTTAACTATTTGCATATAATTGCAATGTGGAAGGCTCAAACAATAACATCGATTTCAATTTCGTATAAGTGTTCCAAATATTCTATAGCAAAATATATATTCCAATAGCTATTAGTACATTAAGACACATGTTGGAAAAAATACTGAGAGGGGGGGGGGGGGGGGGGGGTGAATCAGTACCATCAAATCAATTACTTTTCATTTTCATTCTCAGATATATATACACTACTTCAGTTATGGGAAACTGCGTATATATGCAACTGTGTCTAAAGAAACTAGCATATATTAGTAAACTTATGATTTAGTTAAAATGATGATCTTTAATCGGTTCATTAGAAGTTCATTAACCATAAGAATAGGTAACAGGTGCAGTAAAACAGAACAGATCATCACACACATGAACACAAGATATAAGGTAGAAACCCAATGTGGGTGGAAACCACCTACTGTAATTCGTCTCTATCTTCTTTTAATAAGAAACTCCTTTTTACAATATTTTTGTACTGGTGCAGTCTTATACCACTACACAGGCTTCTACCTAGAGAAGGCTACAACCTTCTCTTGTTCTCCAGCTTCTCTTGGAAGGGAGCTACAACCCCCTTAGATCTTGTACTAGTTGATGTAATAGTACGTAGGTGTTAACATACAGAAGGCTACAACCTTCTCTTTTCTTTCAGGGACCACGTTTCATAAATTTTCAGACAGGAACCATCAATAATCAAACATCAAATACATCTGCATTAACCAATCTCTCTTGCTTCATTCAAAACTGAATCAACCAATTACTTCTCTGAATGTTGTGACCAAAATACATTAGTAGTTACCAGAAACCAATCCTGAACCTAGAACGCTGCAGCAATAAACAGAAGTAGCTAAAACATATTTCATGAGATGTACGCTACTTCAATATGCTGAACCTGCATGCATACACTGCTATATTAAGGCCAACCTGCGTATACACTTTTTGAATTAATGAACCAACGTATATACGTGCTATTGCTATGCCGAACCCGCATATAGATCTATAAAAGATAATCTTACCCTTTTCAGATATTCAGACATCAATAATACCCAGATCATCAGATTTATAGATCAAGTCATGAGCCAAAATTAATAGATCAAAATCACACAAAGATACTTCTCTTCAAGCCTTAAGATCTTGACCCATCAATAGAACTTATCCTTATTCTTGTGCTCAGGTTCCTCCTTGATTCAGATCCAGCTATGCACCAATGACCAATATTCTAGATCTTGCTCTTCGTAAGATATTCAATCCTTGAGTGAATGCTTTTGCCTAATGATCTCCTTCCCCTTTTATAGTCTAGGCCTTACTCAATACCATGGTCCAAAACCATAGAGAATCAATACCATGGACTCAATACCTGGATTCAACAGTTCAGACGAGATACCATGGTCCAAAATCATAGGTCCAAATACCAAGGACTAAATAACATGGACCAAAAATATTTTTTCCCACATGTACACCCTTTGCCTTAAATGAAAGTTCATGCATGCATATATGCGCGTTTTGATCAGTGATCTCACGTGTATACATGACTTGGTTAAGAGGAACCTACATATATCTCTTTCTCCTTCATTCTGAGAGCCTGAACTGTGATCTCTCATTTGAGTGAGTTTCCATCAAGGACAACACCTGTGTCATAGCGCCAAACCTGTGTCATAATGCCAACAATCTCCCCCTTTGGACTTGATGGCAACCCCAAGACACTCAAAGTCATTCTCCCCCTTTTTCATCAAGTGCAAAGGGTTATGTTCCCCCTGAGTACATGCTAAAATGCCTACTCTGTTGTGTTGTCCATGCTCCCCCTGACTGTAGGCTAGGTCTGCAAAAAGATGTTCTACAAGAAAGAACGTGACTCTATACATCATAAATGACCTTCCTATCACCAAAGACTCATACATACATCCATCTCCCAACCAAGTGAGGATTCACTCATCCGCCCAACCAAATGGGGATACACCAAAAGTTTACACATGATAAAACAAGAACATTACATCATCCATCCCAGGCATAGTGGGGAAACCAGCATAGGCCATTACATGACCTTGATAATGAAAGAAATACATGACGTAGAGGCTAAATATCTAAGACAAGACTATGATAGTCAGCAACATCTATCAATCATCATTCAGACTGACAACCATAATCTCCCTCTGCACCAGTTCCACCTGAAACAAAAACATCTGTGAAACTAAACCAAGATCTTCTAAGATAATGCCAACAATGTATTATTAGAGTTATATGATCCCCCTGAACCTATGCCAGATGGTCTCTGTCATACCCATATTAGACTCTTTTCATCCTAAGTCTAGCCCCCCTATTTGTCTTCAAATCATAATATACACGACTGTGTCCAGAGACACTTGTGTATGTATGCAGATACATTTCATGAAACTCACATACAACCATTGTTCTCTAAAACAAATAATTTCAATAGCAAGATGATGCATCAACTACTCTCAGCTTCTGTCTGAGGTATTCAAATGTATCCTTGGGCAGTGGTTTGGTGAATATATCAGCAACTTGTTCCTTGAAGGGAACATACTCCAATTTGACCTTTTGTTCAAGCACTTGTTCCCGGAGAAAATGATATTTGATAGGTATGTGCTTGGTCTTCGAATGCATGACTGGATTCTTTGAAATACTGATTGCACTTGTATTATCACAAAGAATGGAGATAGGTGGAGTACAAGTGATTTGAATGTCTTGCAATGTTTGCATCATCCAAAGGAGTTGTGTGCAGCAAGACGCAACAGCCACATATTCTGCTTCAGCTGTAGATAATGCAATTGAACTTTGTTTCTTGTTGAACCAAGATACTAATCTGGAACCCATAAAGAATGCACCACCACTAGTGCTTTTCTGTCATCCACACTTCGTGCCCAATCTACATCTGTATATGCATTAAGTGTGAGATTTGTATCTCTAGGATACCATAAGCCATAGTTTTGTGTTCGTTGATGATATTTGACAATCCTCTTAACTACCTAAAGGTGTGCTTCCTTTGGATTTGCTTGGAATCTTCCAACTATTCCCACTGCATGCATGATGTTTGGTCGGGTACTTGTCAGATAGAGTAGACTACCAATCATTAATCTATAGGTTGGTTGATGCACTATTGTTGATTCATCATTTGTGCTGAGGCTGCATCCTATTGCCATAGGGGTACATACTAGTTTCAAATCCTCCATCCCATATTTCTTCAAGATCTTCTTGAGGTACTTAGTTTGTGATAGAAAGATACCGTCCTTGTTTTATTGGACTTGTAAACCAAGAAAATATGTGAGCTCACCAAGTAAGGACATTTCAAATTCTTTCTGCATCACCAAAGTGAAGTTTTGACTCATGGCTTCTTCATTTCTACCAAAGATGATGTCATCAACATACACAACAAGTATTAGCAATTTATCATTATCAATTTTTATATATAGATTGCTATCTGTTGATCCTTTTGCAAAACCTTGTTGATGGAGGTATTTGTCGAAACAAAAACACCAAGACCTTGGAGCCTGTTTAAGGCCATAGAGGGCCTTTTTGAGTCGCATACAAGTTTTGGATCATTCCCAAGGATGAATCCATCTGGTTGCTCAATGTATACTTCTTCTTCTAAGTCTCCATTTAGAAAAGTAGATTTCACATCCATTTGATATACTTTGAACTCCTGAAAGCTAGAAAGAGCAAGGAACATTCTTATGGCATCAAGTCTAGCAACTAGTGCAAAAGTTTCTTCAAATTCTATGCCTTCTTGGTGAGCATACCCTTTACAAACAAGTTTGCCCTTGTTTCTAATAACATCTCCATTTTCATTCAGCTTGTTTTTGAATATCCATTTTGTCCCTATGACCTTCTTATCATTTGGTCTAGGAACCAACTCCCAAGTGTTATTCTTTTCAATCTGCTCAAGTTCTTCATTCATGGCCTTGACCTGACATTCATCTTTGCATGCTTCACTTACATTTCATGGTTCAATGGAGGAGCGAAACGCTATATAGCTTGAAGGTGCTGAAATAGTTCTTCTTGTTTGTACACCTACCTCTTTCTGCCCAAAAATTTGAGTCTCTGGATGATTCTTCTGGTGTCTCATAGGTTTCTTCTTCATCATTAGTCTAATTTGATATTGAAGGATAGTCCTCATCATATTCGAAATCTTTGGATTTTACCTGCCTTGGATTGTTTCTTTCTTTATCAACCACTACATCAATACTTTCAACAATCTTTCTGAGTCTTTTATTGTAACACTTATATCCTTTACTTCGAGAAGAGTAACCAAGTAGAATGCCTTCATCTGCTCTAGGTTCAAACTTGCCAAGGTTTTCATAAGTCCTTTTGATGTAACATTTGCTTCCAAAATTTTTGAAGTATTTTACCGTAGTAGTCTTACCATAGCAAAGTTCATGAGGAGTCTGAGTGTTGTTTACACGGACATTTGTTTTGTTGAGAATAGTAATGGCAGCAAATGCAGCTTCACCCCATAAGGTTGTATGAGTTCTAGACTCATCAAGCATAACATGAGCCATTCGTTCAATTGTTTTTTTCATCCTTTCCACTACTCCATTTTGATGAGGAGTCCTTGCAGTAGAGAATTCCCTTCTTATTCCATGTTCTTCATAAAAATTGAAAAATTCATCTGAGGTAAATTCCCCTCCTTGATCAGACCTGAGGCATTTGATTCTACGATCTGATTTGTTTTCAACCAAGGCTTTGAATGCTTTGAACTTTTCTAAGGCTTCATCTTTATGCTTCAGAAGTCCTATCCAACACATCCTGGAAAAGTCTTCAAAGAACAATATGAAGTATTCTTCTCCTCGAGGTGACTTTTTCCTTGATGGACCACATAAATCAGTATGGACAAGTTCAAGTGGCTTACTAGATGATCCTTCCTTCTTAGGAAAATTAGTTCTGGTTTGCTTACCAAACTGACATGATTTACATATTGTATTGTATGGAATTCTGATGTCAGGGAGATCATTAACCGCCTGATATTTACATGCTTTTCTTATCTAAGAGAAGCTTAGATGCCCCAATCTTCTGTGCCATAACCAGTGTTCATCATTCTTGCTTAGATAGCATTGTTGTTGTCCTCCCTTGAGTAGGTATAAATTATTTGGAGTTCTTATGCCTTTGATCATTGTTTCTCCTGTATCAAGCTCACGAACAATGCATCCATTTGATCAAAATATTACCTCATTTCATTGATCACACATTGGTTGACACTCAATAGATTATGTTTTAAGCCATCAATATACATAACATTTCCATCTTTGACTTTTTCTTTCAAAATAACAGAACCTTTACCTTTTATGAGAGCAGGGGTGTCATTTCCAAATGAGACCTTCCTTTCCTTTTCTAAGGCACGATATGACTGAAGTTTTTCTTTATCACCTATCATATGTTTCGAGCACCCACTGTCGATGTACCATTGATTTTCCTATCCTTCAGCATATAAGGCTATACCACATCTTTCTGGTTGCGGTTCTTTCTTTCTCCATGTTTTGCGACTCAATGAAGCTTTCTCCTTCTAAGTTGTTTGCCGAAACCTACTCCTGCATTCAGAATCTTCATGACCGAAGTTATTATAAATAGAACATTCTATTTCATTTTCAAGAGCAGAAAAGTTATTGTAGGTCCTTTTCATGATCCCAATCATACTCCTTTATTTTTGTGCTTCTCTAGTCATGATGGTCTTGTAGGCAACACAGTGAGCAACTTTGTGTCCAAAGTTATGACAAGAGAAACATTGGCCATTGAAGAAATTCATGCGATTATCAAACCTACCGACCAAATGATCGTAGTTTTCATTGACATCCATTCTTGAGGCAAATTGAGAACGATTTACCTGCAATTGGTTGTAGCTTTTGTTCATCCTTGAAGTAGATTTCCCCCGATTTACTTGGTGATCTCTATTAATCCTTGAAGTAGATTGACCCTGATTTATCTCGTGATTTGCTTTATGCCTTTGTTGTCGATTGTCAACCTGTTCACTTCTCCTTACTGCATCAGGATAACTTTTGGAGGTGGATGGCTTCTGTACTTGAGATGCTCCTTCAATATATCCAAGAACTGTCTTGATTAGAGAAGAACATGGAACTTTGATAATCTCATCTAAAGTTTTAGATCCTTTAGCAAATCTAATATTAAGAGCTTTTGTTTTCTCAATATCTTTTCTAAGTCCCACAATTTCACATTCTAACTTTTCATTGTGTTTTTCCCTTTCAGCAAGTTGGAATGTCAGAGTATCTATGATCATATTCTTTTATTCTAAGCAGATTTTAAGCTTAGAAATTTCTTCATTGAGATCATCTTCATCTATAGCATCCAAGAAATCATCATCTTCAAAAGCCATCAAAAGTCTATAATCATGTTTATCTTCATCACTATTTGAATATCCATCACTATCTTCATGTGTATAATAGCTCTTCTTACTTACATTCTGTTTTCTGTTCCATCTAACTGGTTCCTTACCTTTGTCAAGCTTATCTTTATGAGGACACTTGGCTACATAGTGGCCAACTCTTCCACAAGCAAAGCATTTGAAAGGTAGCTTACCTCTGAATCTTCCAGAACCCTGTTGAAGGTTCTTGACAAAGTTTGATTCTTTGTCTCCTTCTGACGTATGTCCTGAATCATTGTAGTATCCTTTTTCTGAGGCTTTGAATGTGGCTTCTCTCATGTCTGATGGGTCCCCTTTTCTCATTTTGAATCAGTTAGGATACCATGCAGCTGTGACATGGTAATACTCTGAAGATTTTTCTTTTCTTCTATGGCAGAAACCTTTGATTCAAACTTATAGGACAAAGATCTTAGAACCTTTTCAACTAAAGTGACTTCTTTTATTTCTTCACGCAAGTTTTTCATGCAATTCACAATCTCATCTATACATAAGAAATAATTAGCCACACTTTCATCATTTTGCATTCTGAGATATTGTAGTTTTCCACGTTTTACCTAATTGTCTCCTTCATAGCTTAGAACAATCTTGTCCCATATTTCTTTAGCGGTTTTGAGCTATGTAACCTTGACGAATTTTGATTGAGATAGACTCCCCAATAGAGTATTGACAGCCTTTGCATTTGTTTCATACTGCCTTTTACCATCCGTATCTGTAGGAGTTGCTGATGGAAATGTGTATCCTCATTCCATGATATCCCAAACTTCTGTACCAAGATATTGAAGATAACTTGTGATTCTTACCTTCCAATAGATGAAGTTGCTCCCATCAAAGATTGGTGGCCTGATAGATACCTCCCTTTTGTAATTGCTCATGATGATAAATCTTCCTTTAAGCGATCAATCTTCTTATGAAGGACCTGCTCTGATACCAATTGTTGGAAAGAATACTAAGAGGTGGGGGGGGGGGGGGGGGGGGGGTGAATCAGTGTTATCAAATTAATCACTTTTCATTTTCATTCTTAGATACATATACACTACTTCAGTTATGGGAAACTGTGCATATACACAACTGTGTCTAAAGAAACCAGTGTATATTAGTAAACTTATGATTTAGTTAAAATGATGATATTTAATCAGTGCATCAGAACTTCATTAACCATAAGAACAGTAAATAGGTGCAGTTAAAAAGAACAGATCATCACACACATGAACACAAGATATAAGGTGGAAACCCAATGTGGGTGGAAACCACCTACTACAATTTGTCTCTATCTTCTTTTAATAAGAAACTTCTTCTTACAATATTTCTATACTGGTGCAGTCTCATACCAGTACACAGGATTCTACCTACATAAGGCTACAACCTTCTCTCGTTCTCCAGCTTCTCCTGGAAGGGAGCTACAACCCCCTCAGCTCTTGTACTAGCTGATGTACTAGTATGTAGGTGCTGACCTATAGAGGGCTACAACCTTATCTTTTCTTTCAAGGACCACGTTTCATAAATTTTCAGACTGGATCCATTAATATTCAAACATCAAATACACCTGCATTAACGAATCTCTTTTGCTTCATTCAAAACTGAATCAACCAATTACTTCTCTGAATGTTGTGACCAAAATACATTAATAGTAACCAGAAACCAATCCTGAACCCAGAACACTGTAGCAATAAAGAGAAGTAGCTAAAACATATTTCATGAGATGTACGCTACTTCAATATGTCGAACTTGCATGCATACGCTGCTGTATTAAGGCCAACCTACGTATACACTGTTTTGAATTAATGAACCAATGTATATACACGTCACTACTGTGCCGAACCTGCATACATATCTATAAAAGATAATTTTACGCTTTTCAGATATTCAGACATTAGTAATACCCATATCATCAGATTTATAGATCAAGTCATGCGCAAAAATTAACAGATCAAAATCACAAAAAGATACTTCTCTTGAAGCCTTGAGATCTTGACCCATCAATAGAACTTATCCTTCTTCTTACGCTCAGGTTCCTCCTTGATTCAGATCCAGCTATGCACCAATGACCAGTATTCTAGATCTTGCTCTTCATAAGATATTCAATCCTTGAGTGAAATCTTTTGCCTAATGATATCCTTCCTCTTTTATAGTCTAGGCCTTACTCAATACCATGGTCCAAAACGATAGAGAATCAATACCATGGACTCAATACCTGGGTTTAACACTTCAGATGAGATACCATGGTCCAAAACCATAGGTCCAAATACCAAGGAATAATAACCATGGACCAAAAATAAAATTTCCCACATGTACGCGCTTTGCCTTACATGAAAGTGCATGCATACTTATACGCACCTTTTGATCAGTGATCCCGTGTGTATACGCAACTTGGTTAAGAGGAACTTGCGTATATCTCTTTTTCCTTCATTCTGAGAGACTGAACTGTGATCTACCATTTGAGTGAGTTTCCATCAAGGATAACACCTATGTCATAATGCCAACAACACACTTGTTTAGAAACCCATTAGAGGAAATGCATACATAATCCATTGTGCATGTATTCACACAATTATATAATTGATCACACACAAATCAACACACATAAATATATAATCATTTCCATATTTTATAAAAAATTGTCACTAAACATAGCTATAACAGACAATCGACGATCGGGCAATACAAAATGAGCATACCCTATCGTCGATGTCTCTTCTTTCTATCACTTCCTCCTATTTCCTCTATCGATCGAGCCTACCCTCACTAGCTTGTCTCAACCTATTCCTCCTAAAATATCAACCATTACAATGGATAAGAAGGAGCATGCTTCCAAAGGCTTTCTAATTGAACTAAACATATCCTCCTCTGTCGAAAATACTTGACAGTTTTTCCCTTTTTACAATTTTCCACATGGTCAAGAGTGTTAGCTCATCAAAGTTCCCATAACAACCTAGATTCCTTATAGAACTAGGATAGTCATATTTACATGAGAGATTCACTATTTCTAATTTTATACAAGTTTACTTCAGGGAATCCACTCCCCTTTGAAAAAATCCATGAACCCCTTAAGCGAAGGTTACAATGTTAATTATGGGGACATTATGCTCTTGGATCATAAATTTTATGTTGTTGACGTCCACAAGGCTTCCTGCATTATTGTTTTACTGTTGTTTCAAATTTACCATTATCCCACACATGGTTTTCTTGTTTTTTACAATCCTTCAAGGCATTTACCTCCATCTTTCCATCTCTTATTACACTTATATTCTCCATTTTGTGTGAAATTATTTTGGCTATAAAAGCAATTAAAATAACAATGTATAACCAAAATATACCTTCAAGTTTATTCCATTCTTAACTTGCTTGTAATGTATTTTCTTGCACATTTCTCCCTTTTTCATTCTACTTATGGAAATCTATAGTTTTGATGTATGTAAGACCCGAAATCTTCCAATTAACCACATCTTTCTTCATAACAGCTTTTGAATTCCATCGATCTTTATATTCATCATTTTATAGATACACATAATTAGATTTGCAACCGATAATCATATCTTTCATTTTAGATTCTATGGTAATCTCTTCTCTACTAAGTACTTGTGAATATTTCAATTGATTCAATGACAAATTTGGTCCTTCATCGCCTTTACGAGACAATGTTACCTCATATTTCTTTAGAATAGATTTCAAGTTATTTTCTCCATTTAGCTCGATCTTCATGAGAGCTTCAAATGACTGTGCATCATCTACAAAATGTACAATGATACACAAATTATCATATTTAAAAACATAGGGCAATCTATCCTCAATTTATTCTTATGTTGTCAAATCTTCATGCTCCAAAAAATTTATGAGAATCTCATCAATGTTCTTTCCAAGGCATGGTCCTTTCTCTGGTTCAAAATAATGAATTTCTTTCACCATTCGCCTCTAATATTTCAACTCAACTCCTTTGATTGCCTTATCAATATTTAGATAGAAATTAGCCCTACTTAACTCCTTTCTAGTATTAATTGTATAATAGCCCATTTAACCCACTTCTTCATCCTCCATCCTGGTCTCTATTCTTCATCCATTATCTCTTGTAACAACCAGATCATTATACCTAGCTTTTCCCTTAAATCAACAAACTCTCTGTCAAATTCCTCTTGACTAATCCTTCCCATTATGCCATTTTCTTTGGATTCTTCGTTTCCTCTATTGTGGGTTGAACTTGAATCATTGCAATGACTAACATTAGTCATCTTCCTTCCTCCTTTATGAGCTTCCTCTTGTTCACTGTGAGCTGCAATGAATTGTTATAACACGTCTTCTCCATTAACCTATTACCCAGATACCTCACCAAGGTTTCTCCATATATTAACCTTTTCGTATTCATATGGTCCTCTCCTTTAGAACCTCTTGATCACTTGTTTCTCTTCCAGTATTCTACACTTACTACTCACCTCTTGAGAACTTCACTTGTCCTCCTCCTTCGAAACCTCATCTAAGAATTCTTATGGTTCTTTGCCATGCTCCTTAGGAATATAAATTCTTTTCTTTTACAACTCTCCTAGCTATAATAATGTCACCATATTTTCCTTCATTGTTGCTACTTGCAATCAACAATTCATTTCCCGAATAAATTTTTAAATATAAAGACCAATTTACCTATCTAATACCAGTCGAACATACGTTGTTTCATTTTTTCCAATCCTTCTACTAGCTACAAATATTATGTTGTACAATCACTTGTCTTGCCTCGCAATCCAAAATTCTAAAGAGCACTACTAAACTCTAATACCACTTGATGAATCCAAATTATTGATAGGTTTTTTGTGATACTAGCAATCCCACCTTTATGAAATATACTCCATAAAAATCATGCACCAATATCTAAATATAATCTTACTAAAAATAGATATGGTATAGGATTTAATAACCTATAATATCAGAGCTCATACCATAGAGTATTGAGTCACTTCTACTCTCCATAAAATACTTACCTTGAAGAATTCCTTAGTTGATATTTCTTATTGGATCTTCACAACCATTACAGGAACCCAATAGTAGCTACAAAAACTTTGAAAATGTCAGTGGGTCACCAATAACTACCGAAATCTAGACTTTTGTTGTAGATACATGTTCTTCACATCTCTCAACATGGGGATTCAACCTCTATCTATAGGAGTATACTTTCACCATTCTCCTTCTACAAATTAATTGCAATTCTTATTCTAACATATAAAACTTTGTTTTATATCCCAATCCACTCTTTACCCATGTTTGAAATAGTGAAATAATGACTTGATCACCATTTCAAAAATGCTCTATTTATTGCCAAGATCACACATATGGGAATCCTTTGTTTACGCTAAATATACATAATGCATTATTCACTTAGCGCACATTCTATTGCCATCATATGAGCATATCCTTTCATCAAGCATTTGGAAACTCTTGTTCAATACATAGGCTAGCCATTAAATTCTGAACAATTAATCAATAACTTATTTATTAAACCAAATAAGATGAAATACTTTCCTACCAGAGAACATGCATTTCAGTTTCTAAATGGTTCTTTTTATCAGAGATGTAAAACTCTCATTGTGACACTCTTACCATTGAATACATATAATTTAACTATTCCATGAATTGACAATTAAAAGTTGACTTACCTATCTACATAACAGCATGATATTTGTATGGCCTTCAACAAATTGAGTTTTCATTGATAGTACATCTATGGCATTTTCCTTCACATTTTGAATACACCTTTTTCATGATCATCTCATAAAAAAATAGCTTATCAATCCTCATCCCATAAATGTTGTTTAATCTTTGAATATAAAATATTAGCAAAAAAAATAATATAGAGAATTTGAATTGTCATCTCATCAATCCCATCTTTGAATGGAATTTGAACACTACGGCTCAAATCTCATGATTTTGCAATTGCTTGAAACTATGGGACATTTTTCTCTAGTTGGCCTTTTAGAATCATTTGTGGGGAATAGAGATCACTAATGTTGAGCTTCGGTATTCAATTCAACATTCCATTTGCAATTATTTCTGAACATAGAGAAATATTGATCCATCACATTACGATACCAAGTTCCAACAATCAAATGCCATTTGATTTCATTACTTAACTCTCTGCATATAACTGCGATGCCGAAGGCTCGATCCACACCCTCAAGCATCAATTTCAATCACCAAAGGGTGTTCCATGTTGGAAATAATACTGAGAGGGGGGGGGGGGGTGAATCAGCATTATCAAATTCTTTTCAATCTATCTTCCTTATTTATACTTTGAATAATTCCTCAAATATTGATCATTACTTTGTATGTCAGTATCATAAAATAATTAGCAGGAACAAGAAAAGCAAATAGTCACACAAAAGAACACCAGATATAAGGTGGAAACCCAATGTGGGTGAAAACCACCTGTTGCAATATGTCTCTATCTTCTTTCAATTAGAAACTACTTTTACAATGATTTTGTACTGGTGCAGTCCTTTACCAGTATGCAGGGTATAACCTGCAGAGAGCTACAACCCTCTCTCGTTCTCCAGCTTCTCCTGGAAGGGAGCTACAACCCCCTTAGCTCTTGTACTATCCAAGATACTAGTACGTAGGTGCTGGCCTACTGAAGGCTACAACCTTCTCTTTCTTCCAGGGACCACGTTTCATAAATTTTCAGACTGGATCCATGAACATCAATCAATCATCAAGTATATCTGCATCAAACAATCTCGTTTTCCCAATTAGCACTGCATCAAGTAAACACTTCTCTGACAGCTGTACCCAGAACACAGTAACAGTAACCACACACCAAATTATGAACCTAGAATACTGCAGCAATAGACAGAGGCATCTAGATCATAATTTAAAGATATACTCTACTTCAACAACCTAAAACCTGCGTGTAGATCTATAAAGGATAATTCCTTCTTTCAAATATTCAAACAGTAATTAACCCAGATTGTCAAATTTATAGATCAAGCATGTGCCTCATATAACAGATCAAAATCATGCAAAGATACTATTATTCAAGCATAAAGATTATGACCCATCAATAGAACTTATCCTTCTTTATGCGCTAAGGTTCCTCCTTCATTCAGATCTAGATCTGCACCATAACCCAATCACAAATATTTCAGATCTAACACTTATTAGATATTCAATTCATTCGATGATACATTGCCAAATGATCTCCTTCCTCTTTTATAGTCTTAGGCCTTCCACAATACCATGGTCCAAAACCATAGGATCAAAAAACTGTTGGACTAATACCATGAACCAACCATGAAAGTGCGTGAGATCAACACTTTTGGATGCAATACCACGAGCCAAAACCATAGGATCAAAAACTATAGGACTAATACCATGAACCAACAATGAAAGTGTGTGAGATCAACACTTTTGGATGCAATACCACGGACCAAAACCATACGATCAAAAACTGTCGGACCATGAGCCAACCATGAAAGTGCGTGAACTTTTCTCTTCATGAAAGGGACTTTTATTTGCATGAAAGTGTGTGAACTTTTCTCTACATGAAATAAACTTTTCTCTGCATAAAAGTGCATGAACTTTTCTCTACATGAAATAAACGTTTCTCTGCATAAAAGTGCGTGAATGTTTCTCTACATGAAATAAACTTTTCTCTGCATATAAGTGCGTGAACTTTTCTCTACATGAAAGAAACTTTTCTCTGCATAAAAGTGCGTGAACTTTTCTCTACATGAGATAAACTTTTCTCTGCATAAAAGTGCGTGAACGTTTCTCTACATGAAATAAACTTTTCTCTCCATATAAGTGCGTGAACTTTTCTCTACATGAAAGAAACTTTTATCTTCATGAAAGAAACTTTTATCTTCATGAACGTGTGTGAACTTTGCTGCACTATAATTTATCGTCTGAGATGAGTGGGTTGCCATCAAGTACAACATATGTATCATAATGCAAACAATCTTCCCCTTTGGACTTGATGGCAACAACAACCAATCACTCTCCCCCTTTGACATCAAGGGCAAAGGGTTATGCTCCCCCTAAGAACATGCTCCCCCTGACTATAAACTAGATCTGCAAAGAAGAACCATAATTCATCAAACACCATAAATGACCATGAAAGAGATAGAGACGTATTGCAGCAATATTCAGACCAGCATCCATGATCTCCTTCTATACTTCCTCCATAATGCCAACAATGCATGATATGCTCCCCCTGAACCTGTGCCATTCGATCTTTGACCAATCCGCAACCCAGCACATGTACGCATATACTTTAGATGAACCTTGCGTACAACCAACAATCCAAAGAGATTCAACAACAAGATGATGCATCAACAACCCCCAGCTTTTGCCTGAGGTATTCAAAGGTCTCCTTAGGCAATGGTTTGGTGAGTATATCAGCAACATGTTCCTTAGAAGGAACATACTCCAACTTGACCTTTTGTTCAAGCACTTGTTCCTGGAGAAAGTGATACTTGATTGGTATGTGCTTGGTTTTTGAATGCATGACTGGGTTCTTTGAAATGCTGATTGCACTAGTATTATCACATAAGATGGAGATGGGTGGTGTACAAGTGATTTGAAGATCCTGCAAGGTCTACATCATCCAAAGGAGTTGAGTGCAGCAAGATGCAGCAGCAACATATTTTGCTTCAGCTGTAGACAAGGCAATCGAACTCTGTTTCTTGCTGAACCAAGATACTAATCTGGAACCCATAAAGAATGCACCACCACTTGTGCTCTTCGTGTCATCCACGCTTCCGGCCTAATCTGCATCAGTATAAGCATGAAGTGTGAGATCTGTATCTCTAGGATACCATAAGCCATAATTTTGAGTCCCTTGAAGATATTTGAAGATTCTCTTTACTGCCTGAAGATGAGTTTCCTTTGGATTTTCCTGAAATCTTCCAACTATTCCCACTGCATGCATGATGTCTGGTCGGGTACCTGTCAAATAAAGTAGACTTCCAATCATAGGTCTGTAGGTTGGTTGATGTACTGCTGCTGATTCATCATTTGCACTGAGGCTACATCCTGTGACCATGGGTGTACATACTGGTTTTGCATCTTCCATGCCATATTTCTTCAAAATCTGCTTGAGATACTTGGTTTGAGACAAGGAGATCCCTCCTTCCTTTTGTTGGATTTGCAGGCCAAGAAAATATGTCAATTCTCCAAGCAAGGACATTTCGAATTCTTTCTGCATCACCAAGGCAAAGCTTTGACTCATAGATTCTTCATTGCTGCCAAAGATAATTTCATCTACATACAAAACAAGTATTAGCAATTTGTCATTTTCAATTTTTATATAAAGATTGCTATCTGCTGATCCTTTTGAAAAACCTTGTTGATGAAGATATTTGTCCAAACGATAGTACCAAGCCCTTGGAGCTTGTTTAAAACCATAGAGAGCCTTTTTCAGTATGTATACAAGATTTGGATCATTTCCAAGAATGAAACCATCTGGCTTCTCAATGTATACTTCTTCTTCTCAGTCTCCATTCAGAAAGGTTGATTTCACGTCCATTTGAAATACTTTGAACTTTTGAAAGCTTGAGAGAGCAAGGAACATTCGGATGGCCTCAAGTCTTGCAACAGGAGCAAAAGTTTCCTCAAAATCTATTCCTTCTTGCTACGCATACCCTTTACAAACAAGTCTTGCCTTGTTTCTAATTACTTCCCCATTTTCATTCAACTTATTTTTGAAGACCCACTTTGTCCCTATAACATTCTTATCCTTTGGCCTAGGAACCAACTCCCAAGCGTTGTTCTTTTCGATCTGCTCAAGTTATTCATCCATTGCTTTGACCCAACATTCATCTTTGCATGCCTCTTTTACATTTTGTGTTTCAGTGGAGGAGAGTAATGCCAAATAGCTTGAAGCTTCTGCAATTGTTCTTCTTGTTTGTACACCTGCTTCTTTCTGCCCCAAAATCTGAGATTCTGGATGATTCTTCTGAACATACCAAGATGGAGTCTTATCTTCTATCCTTATCTGTTCCTCTGGTGCTTCTTGAGGTTCTTCTTCTTCATGATTCTGTCTTTGAGGGTAGTCTTCATCTTCTTCGATATTTTCATGATTTACTTGCCTAGGAATGTATCCCTTTTCATCAACCACTACATCAATGCTGTCAACAATTCTTCCAAGTCTTTTATTGTAGCACTTATATGCTTTGCTGTGTGTAGAATAACCAAGAAGAATGCCTTCATCTGCTCTAGGTTCAAGTTTGCCAAGTTGCTCATTAGTATTCTTAATATAGCATTTGCTCCCAAAGATTTTGAAGTGCTTTACCGAAGGAGTCTCACCATACCAGAGCTCATGAGGAGTTTCAGTGCTGTTCACTCGGACATTTGTTTTGTTGAGAATAACAACCGCAACATATGCGGCTTCACCCTAGAAAGTTGCGGGAGTTCCAGACTCATCCAGCATAGCACGAGCCATTTGTTGGACTGTTCTGTTCATCCTTTCCACCACTCCATTTTGATGAGGAGTTCTAGCTGTAGAGAATTATCTTCTTATCCCATGTTCTTCACAGAAATCGAAAAATTCATTTGAGGTAAACTCCCCACCTTTGTCAGACTTGAAGAACTTAATTTTGTAACCTGATTCATTTTCAACCAAGGCTTTGAAGGATTTGAATTTCTCGAATGCTTCGTCTTTGTGCTTCATAAGTCCTAACCAAACAAACCTGGAGAAATCGTCAATGAATAATATCACGTATTCTTCTCCTTGAGGTGTCCTTTTCCTAAATGGACCACATACATCTGTATGGACTAGCTCAAGAGGCATGCTAGCTGATCCTTCCTTCTCTGGAAAGTTAGTTCTGGTTTGCTTTCCAAACTGACATGATTTGCATATGGTGTTGTCTGGAATTTTGATATTTGGAACACCACGAACTGCCTGATATTTGCATGCTTTCCTTATTTGTGAAAAACTTAGATGCCCCAACCTCTGGTGCCATAACCAGTGTTCATCATCATTGCTCAAATAGCATTGTTGTTGTCCTTCTTCAAATATGTATAGATTATTTGGAGTTCTTCTACCTTTGATCACTGTTTCACCTGTATCAAGATCACGAACACGACATCCGTTTGATCTAAATATCACCTCGGTTCCTTGATCACACATCTGGCTGACACTTAGAAGATTATGCTTCAATCCATCAACATACAAAACATTTCCAGCTTTGACCTTTTCTTTTAACTGAGCAGTGCCTTTCGTTTTATAGCTGCAGGAGTATCATTTCCAAAAGAGACTTTCTTTCCCTTTTCTAAAGCAGAATACGATTCAAGTTTTTCTTTATCACCTGTCATATGTTTCGAACATCCACTGTCAATGTACAATAGATTTTCTTGTCCTTCTGCATAAAATGCTATCCCACATCTTTCTGTTTGTGGTTCCTTTATTCTCCATGTTCTGGTGCTTGAGGCTTGTTCCTTTGTCTGCTGGAACCTGCTCCTGCATTCAGAATCTTCATGACCAAATTTATTGCAAATAGAACATTCAACTTCATTTTCAAGAGCTGAAAAGTTGTTATAGGTCCTTTTTGTAATCCCGATCATACTTCTTTGTTTTTGAGCTTCTCTAGTCATGATTGTTTTATATGCAACACATTGAGCTGCTTTGTGACCAAATTTATGGCAAGAGAAACATTGCCCATTGAAGAAACTTCTGCGATTATCAAATCTACCGGCCAAATGATTGTAATTTCTATTGTCATCCATTCTTGAAGCAAATTGAGAAGATTTTACCTGTGGCTGGTTGTAGCTTTTGTTCATCCTTAAGACAGATTGCCCCTGGTTTACCTGATAGTCTTTGTTCGTTCTTGATGTAATTCGTCCCTGCTTTACCTGGTGATCTCCATTGTGCTTTTTCTCATTCCTTCTTGCTGCATCAAGATAACTCTTTGAGGTGGATGCTTGAGATGTTTCTCCATTATACCCCAGACCTGTCTTGTTTAGCGGAGAATGTTGTACATTGATGATCTCATCCAGAGTTTCAGATCCTTTGACAAACTTAAGATTAATAGCCTTTGTTTTCTCAATTTCTTTTCTAAGGCCAGCAATTTCACCTTCTAACTTTTCAAGATATTTTTCTTTTTCATCAATTTGAAATTGTAGAGTATCAATGATCATATTCTTTTCTTCTATACATGTCTTAAGTCTAGAAATATCTTCATAAAAACTATCCACATCTATAGCATCCATGTAATCATCATCTTCAAATGCCATTAAAAGTTTATAGTCATTACCTCGTTCATCTTCATCACTATTTGATAGACCATCACTGTCTTCATGAGTGTAGTAGCTTTTCTTATTTGCATTCTGTTTCTTGTTCCATCTGGCAGGTTCCTTTCCATTGTCAATCTTATCCTTATGAGGACATTTGGCAGCATAATGACCTACTCTTCCACAAGCAAAACATTTAAAAGGTAGCTTACCTCTGAACCTTCCAGTACCCCGTTGAAGATTTCTGACAAAATTTGATTCTTCTTCTTCTTCTGGCACGTGACTTGATTCATAGTAGTCTCCTTTGCCTGAAGCCTTAAAAGAAGCTTCTCTCCTGTCTGATGGACCTCCTTTTCTCATTTCATAAGCAGTTAGAATTCCGTGTAGCTGAGACATAGTAAGAGTTCGTAGATTTTCCTTTTCTTCTATTGCAGACACTTTAGATTCAAACTTGGGGGACAATGATCTTAGGACTTTTTCAACCACAACATCCTCTTTTATTTCTTCACCCAAGTTTTTCATACAATTAACAATCTCATCTACCCGAAGGAAATAGTTAGCCACACTTTCATCATTATACATTCTGAGATTATCATACTGAATCCTGAGGGTTTGAAGTTTTGCACGTTTTACCTGTTCATCTCCTTCGTAGCTCAAAACAATCTTGTCCCATATTTCTTTTGCGGATTTATATTGCATAACCTTCACGAATTCAGATTGAGATAGACATCCTAGAAGAGTATTAACCGCCTTTGCATTTGTTTCATATTTCTTCTTCTTAGCTGAATCTGTAGGAGTAGCTGATGGAAAAGTATACCCTGTTTCTATAATGTCCCATACTTCTATACCCAAAGATTGAAGATAGGCAGTAACTCTTACCTTCCAATATACGAAGTTTGTTCCATCAAAAATTGGTTGCCTGATTGATGCTTCCCTCTCGTAGTTTCTCATGATGTTAGATCTCCTTCAAGCGATCAAGCTTCTTCAGAAGGACCTGCTCCGATACCAATTGTTGGAAATAATACTGAGAGGGGGGGGGTGAATCAGTATTATCAAATTCTTTTCAATCTATCTTCCTTATTTATACTTTGAATAATTCCTCAAATATTGATCATTACTTTGTATGTCAGTATCATAAAATAATGAGCAGGAACAAGAAAAACAAATAGTCACACAAAAGAACACCAGATATAAGGTGGAAACCCAATGTGGGTGAAAACCACCTGCTGCAATATGTCTCTATCTTCTTTCAATTAGAAACTCCTTTTACAATGATTTTGTACTGGTGCAGTCCTTTACCAGTACGCAGGCTACAACCTGCAGAGAGCTACAACCCTCTCTCGTTCTCCAGCTTCTCCTGGAAGGGAGCTACAACCCCCTTAGCTCTTGTACTAGCCAAGATACTAGTACGTAGGTGTTGACCTACTGAAGGCTACAACCTTCTCTTTCTTCCAGGGACCACGTTTCATAAATTTTCAGACTAGATCCATGAACGTCAATCAATCATCAAGTATATCTGCATCAAACAATCTCCTTTTCCCAATTAGCACTGAATTAATTAAAGACTTCTCTGACAGCTGTACCCAGAACACAGTAACAGTAACCACACACCAAATTCTGAACCCAGAATACTGCAGCAATAGACAGAGGTAGCTAGATCATAATTTAAAGATATACGCTACTTCAACAACCTGAAACCTGCGTGCAGATCTATAAAGGATAATTCCTTCTTCCAAATATTCAAACACTAATTAACCCAGATTGTCAGATTTATAGATCAAGCATGCGCCTCATATAACAGATCAAAATCATGCAAAGATACTATTATTCAAGCATAAAGATTATGACCCATCAATAGAACTTATCCTTCTTTATGTGCTAAGGTTCCTCCTTCATTCAGATCTAGATCTGCACCATAACCCAATCACAAATATTTCAGATCTAGCACTTATTATATATTCAATTCATTCGATGATACATTGCCAAATGATCTCCTTCCTCTTTTATAGTCTTAGGCCTTCCACAATACCACGGTCCAAAACCATAGGATCAAAAAACTGTTGGACTAATACCATGAACCAACCATGAAAGTGCGTGAGATCAACACTTTTGGATGCAATACCACGAGCCAAAACCATAGGATCAAAAACTATAGGACTAATACCATGAACCAACCATGAAAGTGTGTGATATCAACACTTTTGGATGCAATACCACGGACCAAAACCATAGGATCAAAAACTGTCGGACCATGAGCCAACCATGAA
Organism: Pinus tabuliformis; assembly: GCA_031772625.1. Classification (NCBI taxonomy): domain Eukaryota; kingdom Viridiplantae; phylum Streptophyta; class Pinopsida; order Pinales; family Pinaceae; genus Pinus; species Pinus tabuliformis. Next base: position 261,231,751 of record CM062818.1, on the reverse strand, counting down.
AGTTCGTGAACTTTTCCCTTCATGAAAGGGACTTTTCTCTGCATGAAAGTGCGTGAATTTTTCTCTACATGAAATAAACTTTTCTCTGCATAAAAGTGCGTCAATGTTTCTCTACATGAAATAAACTTTTCTCTGCATAAAAGTGCGTGAACTTTTCTCTACATGAAATAAACTTTTCTCTGCATATAAGTGCGTGAACGTTTCTCTACATGAAAGAAACTTTTCTCTGCATAAAAGTGCGTGAACTTTTCTCTACATGAAATAAACTTTTCTCTGCATATAAGTGCGTGAACTTTTCTCTACATGAAAGAAACTTTTATCTTCATCAAAGAAACTTTTATCTTCATGAACGTGCGTGAACTTTGCTGCACTATAATTTATCATCTGAGATGAGTGGGTTGCCATCAAGTACAACATATGTATCATAATGCCAACATTCCAATACTTCTATAGTAAAATATATATTTTTGTAGCCAATACAACTAGAAACCAAAATTAGTCATAAACCTACTATAGGAATTTCAAACACGAATCCATATCCATGTATTCAAACACTCATATAATCGATTTCACATAGATCAACACACATAAATACATAACAATTTCCTTATTTAATACAAAAAATTTATTAAACATAGCTATTATGCAAAATCAATGCCTTGAATGTACAAGATGGGCATACTATACCTCAACCCTCTCCTACGTCTATCACTTCCTCCTATTCCATCTCTCCTATTACTTTTATATGTTAATTTGTTATCACATGGCAAACACCCCCCAAAAGTTTACCTACACTTAAATTTTGGATTCTATTGCGAATCTTGCAATTAGTATTTCTGTGGTCACTTCTTGATTGGTGAAACCCACTTGCTCGAAGTCCATCATGATAGTGCATGTGAAATTTTCAACACATGTTGACAGTCAGTGTGCACTCTCATTGACAGTCCCTCACTTTTCGCTGCATTTATACTTTCATTTTGGTGAGTTTTTCAAACTGCCAGTTTTGTGCACCTTCGCTTTCCCAAGTGTCGTTTCCATGTTTTCGACCCTCGCTTTTTCTTGCTTTCACTTTTCCTAGTATTTATTTCACATTATTTTTGTTCTTCCATGTGTTTCTTTGACCTTCATTTGCAAGTTTCAAGTGTAGCTCACACTTTTCTTGCTCATATATAAAATTCCATATTTTAGCATGCTAAGTATTGTACATTGTATAAAATCTGGTTATGGTGTGTTTCAAGGGGTAATATTTGAGATAATGAGTTTTTCTCATTATGTAAACTTGTATTGTACTCATTTCCATAGTTTCAAGCATTGTCTCACAAGTGTCGTCACTGTCATCACAAAGTGTACCTTTAGTGTCAAACTTGTAGTGAGTTGTTGCAATGTTGTTGCTTCGAGGAAAGTATGTTTTCTATGTGTTTTGAGTTTCTTGTGTTATGTTGTCAAGTTATCCAACTTTTTGGTCATTCTCAATTATTGTTCTTCTTCAACTTCATCTCACTAATCCCACGCCTAGCCAAAACTAGGAAAACTCCCCCACCGAGTCTCTCAGCCTCATTCAACCCTCCTAGACTATGCACTAGATAGTTTGAGTCCTCAAGAAACATCCGTCCTCTTGAAACAGTGCAATGCACAATATCTAGCTCCCATAACTACACATTGCATAATCTTTGTGCTCAATTCCAACCCTGAAGCTCTAGAACTACACAATCATTGTGTCCAACCAACCTTCTCTATGTATTACATAGCCTCAAGAATCAAGCATCAGCCTTGATCTCTTGGACTACACAACTACACAATATATTAGCCTCTCTCCCTCCATAATTGCACATTGGGAAACTTCAAGCCTCAAGCCTCAAGATTGAGGACTTGAACCCCTCAATTGCATAATCTCTCATCTTGTTCTCCTATTTGAAATGCACATTAGGAAAGTTCAAGCGTCAATCTTGACATTTTGGGTTCCTCCACTGTACAGTCACTCATCCCAGGCCTCTAGAACTTAACACTGTGTAATCTCAAGCCTCAAGCCTCCGTCTTAAGCCTTTGAGTCCATCAACTATGTGGTCTCTCTACCCAAGCCACCAAAATTGCACATTGTGCAGCCTGAAGGCTTAAGCCTCTAGCCTGAGCTCTTGAGTCCCTCAATTGTGATGTCCTTTGACCCTGTCCATCCTAAACTATGCATTGTGTAGTCTAAAGCCTTAGTCGCAAACCTTGGCCTCTTAAACTATGCAATACCTGAGTTAAGCACCCAACTAGTCACTATTTCTAACCCTAGCAAGTGATTTCATGAATCATCTTAGGCCAGGGGTTTATCAGGCTAATGCCATCTTGTCATGGGTGCATTGTAGTCATAGGTATTCCATTATGTCATCATAGGATGATGATGAAGGAGATATAGAAGGAGAGCATGCTAGAAGATACCTAAGGAGCTGAGGAGATAAAATGATCACTAGGAAAGAAGACAAAGGAACATTGGATAATAATAGAAGACGGAGGATCAAGACCATATGAAGACTCCATACTCATTTACAATGTTTTGAAACTAGCTCAAGAAAAGATAGAAAATACATATCTATGCCTCAAAAGTCAGCCTCTTAGAGTGGGAAACCTCCCTTACATTACACAAATGAACAATTCTTGGATGATACAAATGACAAGACCTCCTTTCTATATATAAGAGTCAAAGGGGTCATCATATAATCATAGTTGGATCTGAGATAACAATAATAATATAAGTGCATAATAATAACAATAGTGGTCTTCTATGGGGCTTCTAATAACAAAATGGGGACTACATGGGCACAACAATATAATAAGGGGGTTGCACTAAAAACAATAAGGGGTTACACTAGTAGTATAGGGACCTAACATGACCCTCTCCTTCAAAAAGTGTTGTCCTTAATGCTTAAGTAGTTCTTGTTGCTTTTGTATAAAATTCTTGTCCTCCCATGTGGAATCTTCAATAGGTAAGTTCTTTGACTTGATGAGTTACTCTGAAATTGATCAATTTCGTAGTTGTGGGGTTCCTGTTTTTTTGACTGCTTCAGGTTCCAATATGATTTTTCCTTCCTCGTCAAGTTCCGACAATATTGTTTGAACTGCGATCTTTTCATTATGTAAGGTCACCATTTCTTAAGTGCATGTAGTATTTGCCAACATTTCCTTCTCATAAATAACTCTGTGTCAATACTTTCCTTTCATTGGACGACTTTTGAAAGAAATGGGTCTTTCTTCTTGCGCTAAAACATCACCAATTCCATTTCTAGATGCATCATATTCTGCAATAAAGGGTTTTATGAAGTCTAGCATAGCTAAGATGGGTGCTTGGAACATTGCCTCTTTAAGATGTTCAAAGGCCTTCGTTGCTTCTAGAGTCCATGAAAACGCATATTTCTTCAATAATTTTGTTTTTGGAATTTCTTTAGTCTTCATTCTTATTTGATGATATCTTGAATGAAGATCCAACTTGGTGAAGTAAATTAATCCATGCAGTTCATCCAATAATTCATCAATGAAATGAATGGGAAATTTATCTTTAATAGTGAATTTGTTGATATCTTTATAATCCAGACACATGCGCCATGACCCATCCTTCTTGTGCATGAATTCTACTGGAGCAGAGAAAGAACTTGAGTAGGTTGAATTATACTAGCTTGTAGCATTTGTGTAACCATATGTCATATTTCACTCTTTTGGGCATAGGGATATCTGTAAGGCCTAATGTTTGGAGGAACACTTCCTTGAATCAAATGAATAGAATAATCATGATCACGAATAGGTAGGAGGCCTTTGGGAGTCTCAAATACCTTGGAATGGTTGTCCAAGACTTTTTCGAGATATGGAGAAATAGATGATTAGATGTGGGATTCCATTAGAGATGATTATCTTTCCTGATTTCCCTGTGATACCCTTTAATTCAACTGCCTTTCCTTCATAAGAAAATTTCATGAAAATTTCTTGAAAATTAAAAGCTATTGTACACAAGGGTTGTAGCCATTAGACTCCTAGTACAACATCAGCACCACCCATTGGAACGGAAAGCATTCGGCTATTCAATACATATTCTCCCATGGATAGCTTGATATTATGGCACTTTTTAGAGAAATTTATGGTTCCTCCACTTGAAACCATCACTTTACACTCTGGTGCTGCATATAGGAAGTAACTCAATTCCTTGGCTATCTTACAATGAATAAAATTATGGGTACTACCCAAATCAATCAACACTATTACCTTTTTCTTCTTGATATGCCCTTCTATATTTATAGTTTGAGGAGTGGTAATTCCAGCCAATGCATTACAAGATATGGTCGGATTCATTTATTCTTTCTTTGTTGTCAGTTCCTCGCTAGTATGCTTTTCTTTTGACATTTCTTGATCCTTTTCTTCCTGATATTTCACTACTTCAACCTTCTTGTTCTTGATATGTCCTTCTATCTCGAGAGTTTGAGGAGTGGTAATTCCTGCCAATGCAGTACAAGCTATGGTCAGATTCATTTTTTCTTTCTCTAGGGTAGGTTCCCGGTGTATATCCTCTACTTTTGACATTTTTTTTGTGTGTGGAGGATGATTGTTTAGAGATCTTTTGTTTCAACAGGATGTATACACCAAGAAGTTTGTACACCCCTCCACGTGAGGGGGTGCACGGGGGTCTTGTCCCCCACGCGAGGGTTGGGGGGGCTGATTCCCCCTGGCTGGGGGGTCTGGGGGCTAGCGGTCCCCCGGCGGGGGTTAGAGGGAAGTGCCCCCGAATCCAAAAATAGATGTAAAATTGCCTTGTAAAAGTATAGTAATTTCTAGTCAATCTAGGTCGTTCATTAGGCAGATGATTTGACGGTAGAACTTATGTTTATTTTAGGTTTTTTTTTTCCCTAGACGGCAACCCCTCTCTCTGTATGAGGGCATTGTATTTGAGGTTGTGATATAGATGTGTATTCTATGTGCGATTAATAGAGAGGTGAGACTGTGAGAGAAAATAGAGGATATTACAGTGGATCTGTTGTAGGTTGTGTCTCTTAATTTTGTTGGATAATAGAAAGGAACCACTGGCTGTTCGGGGTGGATGTAGCCCAAACTGGGTGAACCACATATATCTGTGTCTCTCTTGTTTTATGCATTTTCTGTGTTTATATTTTTGCAATATTTTATGTGTTCCATTGCTCCGTAATATATAATTTTCTAACAACTGGTATCAGAGCCGAAGGTCTATTTGGCTGATAAATTCGCAGGAAAAAAGGGTTCCTTGTTCGAGTGGGAGAAATGGCGGGAGATGGTAAGTTTAGGGTTGAGAAATTTAACAGCCAAAACTTCTCACTATGGAAGATGCAGATGGAAGATTATCTATATCAGAAAGATCTGTACCTACCATTGAGCGGAAAAACAAAGAAACCAACAGCTATGATAGATGAAGAATGGAACCTTCTCAATAGAAAGGCACTTGGAACAATACGGTTGTGCCTTGCTGTGTCAATAGCCTTCAACATTTCAAAGGAAACAATGGAAGAGGGTTTGATTTAGGTGTTGTCGAAGCTATATGAAAAACCCTCGGCCTCAAACAAGGTATTTCTTATGAAACAATTATTTAATATGAAGATGTCGGAAGGTGGATCTGTTGCAGATCATTTAAATGATTTTAATACTGTTACAAGTCAGTTAAGTTCTGTAGGGGAAAAATTTGAAGATGAAGTTAGAGCTCTGTTATTCTTGTGCTCATTGCCAGAAAGTTGGAATGGTTTAGTAATGGCCATTAGTAAATCTCTCTCTAGATCTAGTACTTTAAAGTTTGATGATGTTGTCGGTGCTATCCTTAGCGAGGAAATGCGATGGAAAAGCTCTGGTGGGACATCGGGTAATGCTTTGAGTGTAGAGTCTAGGGGAAGAAAAATGGAAAGAGGATAGAGATCATGATGTCGCAGCAAATCAAGGAAAGGTAGATCCAAGTCTAGATTTGGGATAGTGTGCTGGAAATGCGAAAAGAAAAGACACCTAAAGAAAGACTGTAGATCTCATTAGGGAAAAGAAGGAGATGCACAACAAGAAAACAATCATGAAGCAAATGTGATAGGTGAGGTGTTACAATATGCTTTGATTCTCTTTCGAAAATATTACTGATTCCTGTGTGGTAGATTCAGGGGCCTCATTCCATGCCACACCTGATAAGAAATACTTTCATGACTATGTTCAAGGAGATTTTCGACAAGTTTGTTTGGGTGATGGTAAACCCTGTAAAATTGTTGGAATGGGTAAGGTTCTTGTAAAACAATAGAATGGAAACCAATGGCTATTAAAGGAGGTAAGGCATGTTCCAGATCTAAAGAAAAATCTAATTTCAACAGGGCAGTTAGGCGGTGAAGGTTGTGTGACAACATTCACAGATAAAGCTTGGAAGGTCACCAAAGGAGCCCTGGTAATAGCAAAAGGCTAAAAGGTTGGTACATTGTATTTGTGCAATGGTATTTCTAACTCTGTTAATGCTATAACTTCTAAAGGAGCATATTAAACATTATGGAATCATAGGTTCGAACACATGAGTGAAAAGGGGATGAAGGTTCTTCACTCAAGGAATTTGTTGCTGGGTTTGAAGAATGTTGATTTGGACTTCTGTGAAAATTGCATTTATGGAAAACAGAAGAGAGTCAGATTTCTCAGAGTTGGGAAAGAAGTGAAGAGCGAAAAATTAGAGCTTGTGCATACAGATGTATGGGGACCTGCTCAGGTATCATCTCCAAGTGGCTCTCATTATTATGTTACCTTTATTGATGATGCAGCTAGAAAAACTTGGATTTATTGTATTAAGAATAAATCTGATGTATTTGATATTTTGAAGAAATGGAAAGCTTTGGTTGAGATTAAGACAGGAAAGAAATTGAAGTGTCTTAGATCAGACAATGGAGGTGAATATTGAAGCAAAGAGTTTGATAGGTACTATTCAAAGCATGGAATTTGCAGAGAAGAGACAGTTCCAAGAATACCACAAGAAAATGGTGTGTCAGAAAGGATGAACAGAACAATCATGGAGCGTGCAAGGTGCATGAGATTGCATGCAGGATTGCCTTTACAGGTTTAGGCAGATGTTGTAGATACTACTATTTATCTAATAAACAGAGGGCCTTCAATTTCCTTGGATGGTGGTGTTCCAAAGGAAGCACGGACATGTAAAAAGATAAACTACTCCTTTTTAAAGCCTTCTGCTTCTGAGGCATTTGTCCATATTGATAAAGAAAATAGAACAAAGCTTGAGGCAAAGTCAAAGAAATGTACCTTTATTGGATATGGTGTTAATGATTTTGGTTATCTCTTATATGATTACGAAAATCACAAAATCATTAGGAGTAGAGATGTAATATTCAATGAAAAGGTCTTGTATAAGAATCAATTGTAGGAAAAGAAGCAAGAAAAAGAAAACAAGGAATATGCAGTTCTTGACGAAATCACTGAAAAAGTAAAGGTGCCTGAAAATACTAATAATCAATAACCACAACAACAACAACCACCACAACAGCAATAGGCACCCCAAACACATGAAAGTGGTGTTAGAAGATCTACCAGGATAAGTAGACCCCTTGAACGATACTCTCCTTCATTATATTATTTATTGTTGACTGATTCTGGTGAACCCGAATGTTATGAAGAAGCAATGTAGGTTGGGAGCAGGAAGAAGTGGGAGGAAGCCATGGAAGAAGAGATGGACTCCTCAATGCATAAACAGACTTGGGACTTAGTCAGGTTGCCTGCAGGAAAAACTATATTGAAGAATAAATGGGTTTACAAGCTGAAGGAAGAAGATGGAGGAAAGAAGAGGTACAAAGCTAGACTTGTGGTGAAGGGTTTTGCACAGAAGAAAGGTATTGATTTTGATGAAATATTTTCTCCTATTGTTAAAATGACTTCAATCAGAACTATTTTAAGTCTGGTAGCAGCTGAAGATTTGCATCTTGAGCAGTTAGATGTAAAGACAACCTTCCTCCATGGGGATTTGGAGGAAGAGATATATATACAGTAGCCACAAGGATATGAGGTGAAAGGGAAGGAGAAGCTAGTGTGTAGGTTGAAGAAGAGCTTGTATGGCTTAAAACAGGCTCCAAGGTAGTGGTATCTAAAATTTTACAAGTGTATGTCTCAACAAGGTTATACTAGATGTCACTCTGATCATTATGTTTATCTGAAAAAGCAAAATGATGGCAGCTATATTATATTGTTATTATATGTAGATGACATGCTTGTTGTAGGGTCTAACATGCAGGAAATAAATGTGCTCAAAAGAAAATTGGCAAATTCATTTGCAATGAAGGATTTGGGAGCTAGAAAAAAAATCCTTGGTATGAGAATCACTAGAGACAGGAAAAATCGCAAATTAACATTGTCTCCGAATGAGTACATACAAAAGGTGTTGAAAAGATTTAATATGCACAATGCAAAACTAGTTAGTACACCTTTTGGTAGCCATTTCAAACTTAGTAAGGAAATGTGCCCAAAGACCTAAGAAGACATGGATTATATGTCTAAAGTTCCATATGTGTTAGCAGTTGGAAGCTTAATGTATGCAATGGCCTGCACAAGGCCTGATATTGCACATGCAGTGGGAGTTGTAAGCAGGTACATGAACAATCCAGGAAAGGAACATTGAATCACAGTGAAATGGATTCTCAGATATTTGAAGGGTACCACAAATCAAGAATTATGATTTGGTGGTTCAAACATTTCTCTACAGGGATATGTTGATGCAGATATGGCAAGTGACATAGATAACAAGAGGAGCACTACAGGATATGTATTTGCTGTTGGTGGAACAACTATCAATTGGGTTTCAAAAATCCAAAGCGTTGTTGCGCTTTCGACAACGGAAGCATAATATGTTGTTGCTACAGAGGCTAGTATAGAAATGATTTGGTTACAAAGGTTTATGGGTGAATTGGGTAAGGAGCATGATATGGGCACATTATACAGTGATAGCCAAATTTCCATTCATCTTGCAATGAACTTAGCATTTCATTCCAGGACTAAACACATATAGCTCAAGTACCATCTCATACGATGAGTGTTGGAAGATGGAGAGTTGAAGCTCGAAAAGATACACACTAGCCAGAATCTTGTAGACATGCTAACAAAAGTTGTAACCAGGGAGAAACTGAGAACATGCTCAGTTTAAATTGGTCTTCAAGGATGAAGATGAATATGAGAAACAACCAAGTCCAAAGAGGAGTTATTTTCTAGCAAATGAAGCAGTGGTGGAGTTGCTACAATCATTCTCCAAGTGGGAGATTTTTGTGTGTGGAGCATGATTGTTCAGAGGTCTTTTGTTTCAGCCGAATGTATACCCCAGCAAGTTTTTACACCCCTCCATGTGGGGGGTGCGTGGGGGACTTGTGCCCCCCACGGGGGTCCTGGGGGGCCGATCCCCCCTACTGGGGGGTCCGGGGGCCAGCGGTCCCCCGGCGGGGCTTCGGGGACAACACCCATGAAGCCAAAAATAGATGTAAAACTGCCTTCTAAAATTATAGTAATTTCTAGTCAATCTGGGACGTTCATTAGGCGGATGATCTAACGGTATAACTTATGTTTAGTTTAGGGTTTTTTGCCCTAGAAGCCAACCCCTCCCTTTGTATGAGGGCATTGTATTTGAGGCTGTGATATAGATGTGTATTCTCTGTGCGAGAAATAGAGAGGTGAGACTGTGAGAGAAAACAAAGGATATTATAGCAGATCTGTTGTAGGTTGTGTCTCTTCATTTTGTTGGATAATAGAAAGGAAGGAGTGGCTGTTCAGGGTGGAGGTAGCCCAAACTAGGTGAACCACGTATATATGTGTCTCTCTTGTTTTATGTGTTTTCTATGTTTATATTTTTGCAATATTTTATGTGTTCCATTTCTCCGTAAAACATAATTTTCTAACAATTTCTTGATCCTTTTCTTTCTCCTCTTCACAATCTATATAAAATAATTTATTCTGAGAACACATATGACCTTTAGTGTATTTTCTATAATAAATGTAAAAAATCCATTTTTCTCTTTTTTCTTTCATTTGTTTGTTGCAAACCTTGTAGGTTGTGGAAGGCTAGGAGAAAAAACACTTCCATATTTATAGCTGTGAGTGGTGGGATTCCTTGTTTCCATAATTCCACTTTCAATTTTTCTTGCAAACCTGAATGCCTTCTACAATGAATCAGGATCCCAAAGATGAACCTCATTTTGAATGTTATCATTTAAAGTCCCTATGAAGAAATAAATCATTTGCTTCTCAACAATATCATTTACCCTTATATTCAATTTTTGAAAGTCCTAAATGTGCTCTTCCATTGAACCCTTCTGCTTGAGATTTATCAATTGGCTAAAGAAGGTGTTTCTCTTTGTATCCTCATAATGTGCTATAATTTCCTCTGTGAAAATTCACCATAGGACAAGTGGTTTATGATAACAAATCCCTTCATACCATAAAAATTGATTCGGTTCTAAATATAAAAATGAAATATGTACCTTTTGTAACAGTTTCACCTCTTGTAGATCAAAGTATCGCTCCATTTGTAGTATCCAATTTACCGGATCCTTGCCATCAAACTTCCTCATCTCGATTTTTCTTGTTTTAAGGAGATCTATATTGAAACGACTGTAACCCTGTAATTTTGGATCTTCACAGTCTGTAATATCTTTTTGTGATAGCCCTGTAAGTTCTCTTTCTAACCCCACAAGTCTGATCGCAATTGCATTCTCGAAGAAAGCGCTATTCCAAATCTGGCGCGTTGACTTAATTATAGATTGGTTCAGTATAGCGAATTTGTATGACATCCCACATATTATTGTTTTGACCTTAGGTTCTAAGACTGATACCCAACAAACTATAGTCTTAGGTCTATCATCTTTCGATCACATTTTACAAAACTTGAATCAAATACTCCAAGAGATCGTTATGACAATGTTCCCAAGGTCACTTGTTCGAGATGTAATCCGGGGTCCTTTAGAAATCCTAAATTTATAAAGGAAATATATAGAATGGAAATATGAAATTTGGGCCCGAGCTTCACCAATATTTCGGCTCAAATGGGTTTTAATTTTAGAATCTAAAACTTCGTGGAAAACAAATTATAGTGAAACTTCCGCGATGACCTATTTGAGATGGAATTCTGGAGCTTGCAAAAACCCTAGCTTCCTCAGATCATACCTTTGAACATATAGCGCTAAAAGAGCTAAAATTCAGATCCAAGGCTCCTAACGATTTTGTCTCAAATGGTTTTTGTTTTTCTTCTAAAATGTAGTAGATGTTATCACTCATCTTTTCCCAAAAGTTGTAAGAAGAGGGAACGGAGTTCGAGGTAACCACAAACCAACTTTTAGGTATAGAATCTAGCCAATCTGTATCTAGAGAGGGCTCTCTCTTTAAGGTCTAGCATTGTTTTGAAATATATTAGGCTAGTTATGAAAGCTTAAGGGTTTTGATTATGTTTGGTGGTGAAATTTAGTAGCAGAATGGTAGAACTAAATAGTTTAGGCCATTGGGGTAATGGAGTCAAAGAATATGGCTCAACTAGATTTGGTTTTTCAACAAGGGATGGCTTCACAGGGAAAGATACCTAAACATGGAGCAAATAGAGACTTGAAAATATGGAATGGATGTTGGAAATAATACTGAGAGGGGGGGGGGTGAATCAGTATTATCAGATCAATAAAACTTTTCTTCTTTCATACTTAGAAACATATTGGCTACTTCAGTTAAGTGAACCAGCGTGTACACGCTACTGTGTCTAAAGCAACTAGCGTATATCCAGAAATCTTATGATTCAGTTAGCTTATCTTCAGTAAAAGCATCAGAACATTATTAACCACATTGACAGTAAACAGGTGCAGTATAACAGAACAGATCATCACATAAAAGCCACACACATGAACACCATGATATAAGGTGGAAACCCAATGTGGGTGAAAACCACCTGCTGCAAGTCGTCTCTTTCTTTCTTTAATAAGAATCTTCAGTTTACAATATTTTGTACTGGTGCAGCCTTATACTAGTACGAAGGCTACAACCTACAGAGGGCTACAACCCTCTCTCGTTTTCCAACTACTTTTGGAAGGGAGCTACAACCCCCTCAGCTCTTGTACTAGCCGATCCATTTACTAGTATGTAGGTGCTGACCCTATAGAAGGCTACAACCTTCTTTCCTACAGGGAGCACATTTCATCAATTTTCAGACTGGATCCATGAGTATAAAACAAACACTGCTGCAATACAATCATCAACTTATACTTGCATCAAAATTCTCTATATCACCCAATACTGAATCACTGAAACCCTGTCGTCAAGAACACAGAACACAAACCAGAGCCCAGAACTCTGCAACAACCACCAGAATCAACAGCAACCTGAAATATCAAATCTTATTATGCATACGCTACTTCGATATACCAAAACCGCGTGTATACGCACTTTCTCCAAAGGCAACCCGCGTGCAGATCTAGAAATAATTACTTATACCTTCGTTGTCAGATCCGACCCTTGCCAAGCGTCCCGAATAGATAACCAGCAATACCAGATCTTCTCACTTCATCAGACACACATTGCTTACCACACTTTGCCTAATGATCTTCTCCTTATATAGCCTTAGGCACTTTACAATACCACGGACCAAAACCATAGTAACACAATACCATCAACTTCAAAACTAGGGATCGACACACCCGTCGAGACACCATGGTCCAAAACCATAGGCACAACTTCCAAGGACTAACCGCCACGGACCAAAGGTACTTTTCACATGTACGCGCTTTTCCTGAAGCCAACCTGCGTGTACACGCTGGTTTTCCTTAATGAACCTGCGTATATCTCTTTCTTGTCCTGCTGTACTGAGATCTGTCCTCTGATCAAGTTGCCATCACTTGTACCTGTCTCTGAGTGAGTTTCCATCAAGGACAACACTTGTATCATAATGCCAACAATCTCCCCCTTTGGACTTGATGGCAACCACCACACCAAGTCACTCTCCCCCTTTGACATCAAGGGCAAAGGGCGGACTAGGATATTCTCTTCTTTGGTATACCTTCTGCTGTCCATACTCCCCCTGAGTACTTGCTGAAATCTCCAAATGTGCTCCCCCTTTGTGTATGCCAAAGTGTACCAATCTATCCATGCTCCCCCTGAGAAGATGCAGGTTCTAAGACCAGCAATAACTAACATTTATCATATATGATCTGTACCATACACATAAGCCTGCAATACCATTCCTTTGATCAAACAACAAGATGTATCATTTAGTTTCATCAACAACTTCCAACCATAATGCCAACAATGAATAATTTGAAGTGTATACTCCCCCTGAGCCTGAGCCAACCATGACTGAACCATTTCCTGAGTCTGTTCTGCTGCCCTTTATGCTCCCCCTGAACCTGAGCCAACCATCACTGAACCTTTTCCTGGGTCTGTTCTGCTGCCCTTTCTACATATACGCGACTTTGCAGCCTGTAACTCGCGTATATACGCGACTTGTCTTCATTATATCAGCGTATGCAAGATGGAATACTGAAATTCATCACTTTCAGATTCCCCTGTGTCTGTTGTGTCAGCTGTCTGAATTATGCCACACCTTTCTATCTCTGTCTTCTTCAATTCCTGGAACTGTGATGATGTATGGTCCTCTTGTTTTGAATTTTGAAATCTGCTCCTGCACTCCCTTGCTTTATGCCCATAGTTGTTGCATGTATAACATCTTACATATTTCATGTTCCTTCTATCGCAATCAATTGCTTTGTGTCCATATGCATTGCAGGCAAAGCAATATCCTCTGAAATACTTGGGATGAGATGATATTTTGTAATGGTCTTGAACCAATCTACTTCTACATCTGGCTGCAACATGTCCAAGATTATGACATACATAACATTCAACATTATTCAGTGGAGGAAATAATCGTCTATCACGTCCATAGTTAGGAGTAAAGGACCTTCCTTGAGGAATTTCTTTCCTTGGTTGTTCCTTGTTGAGCATTTCAGATTTCTCATTAGAGTTTCTTGCCTCACCTTGTGAACTAGATTCACCTTCAACATATTCATGAAAACCAAGACCAGTTTTGATAGCAGGAGACCTTTGACTATTAAGAATATCATCCAAGACTTTAGTACTATCTTGAAATCGTAAAAGCTTATCCTTTTCTTCTAATTTACCTTTCAAGATATTTACCTCAACTTGATGTTGTTCTTCGTTTTTCAGATATTGATTCGTTAGGTCTTCTTCAGCTTTTCTTCCTTCTTCCACTTGTCGCTTTAGTTTGATCACTTCATGTTCTTGATCTTCAAGAGCTTCTCTGTTCTGTTCTCTTGATTTTTTAAGATCTTCTTTTAGAGAGAGGATCTTTGATTCAAGTCTCTGAATAGTTATGCTGTGATCCTTTACTATATCCTGCAATTGCTCCCTTACCCTGGTTTATGTCTCCAATTGTTCATTTAATTTGGTAACTTCTTCAGTTTCTGCATTCTTATGTTCATGTGCCATGGGACTTCTAATATCTTCACTATTATTGGATGAAGCATTCTTCTTTTCATGTGCCATGAGACTTCTAATATCTTCAATATCATTGAATGAACTTTTAATATGGGTATAATAGCTTCTACCATCTTCTTCAGATATCTTTCCTTTGTTATGAGGGCATCTAGCAGCATAGTGACCAACTCTACCACATAGAAAACATTTGAAAGGTAGCTTACCTTTGAACCGTCCAGTTCCCCGTTCAAGATTCTTGACAAAATTCACCTCATCTTCTTCCTCTGACGCTTCGAATGCGGCTTCTGATGGTACCTCTTGTCGCATTTCAAAACCAGTTAAGATCCCGTGAAGCTGTGACATGGTGATTTTCTGCACATTCTCCTTTTCTTCTATGGCAGATACTTTAGAATCAAATTTAGCAGACAAAGATCTCAAAACCTTTTCAACTAAGACAACTTCCTCAAATTCTTCACCCAGATCCCTCATACAATTCACAATCTCATCCATACGTAGGAAATAATTAGCTATGCTTTCATTACTATGCATCTTAAGAGTTTCATACCGGATTCTGAGAGTTTGAAGCTTTGCTCTTTTTACCTGATCATCTCCTTCGTAGCTTGTAATGATTTTGTCCCATATTTCCTTAGCTGATTTGAAATGCATGATCTTCATAAATTCTGATTGTGTCAAACTACTCAATAGAACAGTAACAGCTTTGGCATTAAGCTCATATTGCTTTTTCTCTGCTGGATCTGTAGGAGTTGCTGATGGGAATTTGTATCCTCCTTCTACGATTCCCCAAACTTCTGCTCCAAGTGATTGTAGATATGCAGTGGTTCTTATCTTCCAGTGGGTAAAATTGTTCCAATCAAATACTGGTGGCCTGATGTGTGCCTCTCTTTCTGGATTAGCCATTCTGGTGGATCTTTTCCTTCAATCGATCAAGCTTCCTCTGAAGGACCTGCTCTGATACCAATTGTTGGAAATAATACTGAGAGGGGGGGGGGTGAATCAGTATTATCAGATCAATAAAACTTTTCTTATTTCATGCTTAGAAACATATACACTACTTTAGTTAAGTGAACCAGCGTGTACACACTACTGTGTCTAAAGCAACTAGCGTATATCCAGAAATCTTATGATTCAGTTAGCTTATCTTCAGTAAAAGCATCAGAACATTATTAACCACATTGACAGTAAACAGGTGCAGTATAACAGAACAAATCATCACATAAAAGCCACACACATGAACACCATGATATAAGGTGGAAACCCAATGTGGGTGAAAACCACCTGCTGCAAGTCGTCTCTTTCTTTCTTTAATAAGAATCTTCAGTTTACAATATTTTGTACTGGTGCAGCCTTATACCAGTACGCAGGCTACAACCTGCAGAGGGCTACAACCCTCTCTCATTTTCCAACTACTTTTGGAAGGGAGCTACAACCCCCTCAACTCTTGTACTAGCCGATCCATTTACTAGTACGTAGGTGCTGACCCTACAGAAGGCTACAACCTTCTTTCCTACAGGGACCACGTTTCATCAATTTTCAGACTGGATCCATGAGTATAAAAAAAACACTGCTGCAATACAATCATCAACTTATACTTGCATCACAATTCTCTAGATCACCCAATACTGAATCACTGAAACCCTGTCATCAAGAACACAGAACACAAACCAGAGCCCAGAACTCTGCAACAACCACCAGAATCAACAGCAACCTGAAATATCAAATCTTATTATGCATACGCTACTTCGATATACCAAAACCGCGTGTATACGCACTTTCTCCAAAGGAAACCTGTGTGCAGATATAGAAATAATTACTTATACCTTCGCTGTCAGATCCGACCCTTGCCAAGCATCCCGAACAGATAACCAGCAATACCAGATCTTCTCACTTCATCAGACACACATTGCTTACCACACTTTGCCTAATGATCTTCTCCTTATATAGCCTTAGGCACTTTACAATACCACGGACCAAAACCATAGTAACACAATACCATCAACTTCAAAACTAGGGATCGACACGCCCGTCGAGACACCATGGTCCAAAACCATAGGCACAACTTCCAAGGACTAACCGCCATGGACCAAAGGTACTTTTCACATGTACGCACTTTTCCTGAAGCCAACTGCGTGTACACGCTGGTTTTCCTTAATGAACATGCGTATATCTCTTTCTTGTCCTGCTGTACTGAGATCTGTCCTCTGATCAAGTTTCCATCACTTGTACCTGTCTCTGAGTGAGTTGCCATCAAGGACAACACTTGTATCATAATGCCAACAATGGACTTAAAAGGGATGAAGGGAAATTAAGAATCCTTCAACATGTTTTAAGAGGAGGGAACTTGGATGATCACCAATAAAGAGCTATTAAGAATTCACCGCTTATGCTAGTTTAGAAGAACACATTTAGAATAAAAATGATTGAAGACAGATTGCACTTAAGCACTTTCTGAATTATTCTTTTTTGTTTTAATATTTAGATATGAAACATAATTGATATAATAAAAAAGGAAACAATAACACAAAATAGATAAAATACTTATTTGTCCGATGTTTGACACATGAATCCTGTGAAAAGTACTTTGTATTAATTCTTCATCCAGCCAGCCATGCAAGATTTGTCCAACAACATGTTGGCATTAAGGCACAGGATTGGAGCTATGGCACAGGTGTTGTCCTTGAAGGCAACTCTCTTTGGTAACAGATCTCAGTTCAGGCTTTCAGAACGAAGGAAAAGTCATATACGCAGGTTCATCTAGACGAAGGCGCGTATACACGCGGGTTATACGTTTCAAAGGTGCGTATGCGTATACACGCACTTTCATGCAAGGAAAAGCAGGTATATGTTGGAGAACTTACCTTTGGTCCGTGGTAGTTAGTCCTTGGTATTTGAACCTATGGTTTTGGACCATGGTACCTTTTCAAACGTGTTGATCCCAAGTATCGGGTCCGTGGTATTGGTTTATTATGGTTTTGGACCATGGTATTGTGGAAGGCCTAAAACAATAAAAGAGGAAGGAGATCATGTGGAAAGGGATCCTCTGAATTATTATTTAATATCTGATAGAGTGCGAGATATGAAATATTGGTGATTAGTGTTGTGGAGCAGATCTGGATCAGAATGAAGGAGGAACCTTAGTGCAAAGAAGGATAAGTTCTATTGATGGGTCATAATCTCTTGGCTTGAATGATAATATCCTTGCACGATTTTGATTTGTTATATATGGCGCATGCGTCATCTATAAATCTGATAATTTGGGTTAATCAGTGCCTGAATATTTGAAAGATTGAATTATCTTTTGTAGATCTATATGCAGGTTCAGTTCAGCTAAGGCGCGTATATACGTAGGTTCAGTGAAGGAAAACAGTGTATACGTAGGTTCTTCCATATTCAGAAGCATATACATGCAGGTTTCAGGCAGTTAAAGTAGCATATATATTTTCAATTGTGATCTTGCTACTTCTGTTTATTGCTGTAGTGTTCTGGGTTTAGATTTGGTGTTTGGTTACTGTTACTGTGTTCTAGGTACAACAGTTAGAGAAGCGTTTATTTGATTCAGCTTTGATTGGTGAAAAGAAGTTTGGTTGATTCTTGATGTTTGATTGATGTTACTTATGGATCGAGTCCGAAAATTAATGAAATGTGGTCCCTGAAAGAAAGAGAAGGTTGTAGCCTTCTGTAGGCCAGCACCTACATACTAGTATCTTGGATAGTGCAAGAGCAAAGGGGGTTGTAGCTCCCTTCCAGGGGAAGATGGAAAATGAGAGAGGGTTGTAGCTCTCTGTAGGTTGTATCCTGCGTACTAGTAAAGGAATGCACCATTACAACTGTAAAAGAAGTTTCTAATTAAAGAGAAAATAGAGACGAATTACAGCAGGTGGTTTTTCACCCACATTGGGTTTCCAACTTATATCTTGTGTTCTTGTGTGCGATTGTCTTTCTGCTCTGTTTTACTATTTCTGGTTACTGTTTATTTGCTTCTGAATCACAGATTAATAATCAACTTCAGAAAGACAAAGTAAATTAAAAGTTTGCATTATATACGCGGGTTTCCTTCTGCATAATTGCGTATATATGCGAGTTTAATTAACATAAGTAGCGTATATCATTTGATTTTGAAAAAGGAATATTTGACTTGATAATATTGATTGACCCTCCCTCTCAGTATTATTTCCAACAATTGGTATCAGAGCGGGTCCTTCAGAAGAAGCTTGATCGCTTGAAGGAAGATTATTCATCATGAGCAACTACGAGAGGGAAGCATCAATCAGGCCACTGATTTTTTATGGGACAAAATTCATTTATTGGAAGGTAAGAGTTACTGCCTATCTTCAATCTCTTGGTACAGAAGTCTGGGATATCATAGATACAGGGTATACTTTTCCATCGGCAACTCCTACAGATCCAACTGAGAAGAATAAATATGAAACAAATGCAAAGGCGGTCAATACTCTATTAGGATGCCTATCTCAATCAAGATTTTGTCAAGGTAATGCAGTTTAAATCTGCAAAAGAGATATGGGACAAGATTGTTCTAAGCTATGAAGGAGATGATCAGGTAAAATGAGCAAAACTTCAAACCCTCAGGATTCAGTATGAAAATCTCAGGATGTATAATGATGAAAGTGTGGCTAACTATTTTCTTTGTGTAGACGAGATTGTTAATTGTATGAAAATTTTGGGTGAAGAAATAAAGGAGGTTGTTGTGGTTGAGAAAGTTCTAAGATCTTTGTCCCCTAGGTTTGAATCTAAAGTTTCTGCAATAGAAGGAAAAGAGAATCTACAAAGCCTTAAAATGTCACAGCTACACGGAATTCTAACTGCTTATGAAATGAGGAAAGGAGGTCCATCAGACAGGAGAGAAGCTACCTTCAAGGCTTCAAGCAAAGGCGAGTACTACGAGTTAGGACACGTGTCAAAAGAAGAAAAAGAATCAAATTTTGTCAGAAATCTTCAACGGGGTACTGGTCGATTCCGAGGTAAGTTACCTTTCAAGTGCTTTGCGTGTGGAAGAGTAGGTCACTATACTGCCAAATGTCCTCATAAGGATTAGATTGACAAGGGGAAGGAACCTGTTAGATGGAACAAGAAATAGAATCCAAATAAGAAAAGCTATTACACTCATGAAGATAGTGATGGACTTTCAAATAATGACGAAGATGAACAAGGTAATGAGTATAAACTTTTAACTGCTTTTGAAGATGATGACTACATGGATGCGATAGATGTAGAAGGTTTTTATGAAGAGATGTCTAATCTCAAAATTTGCTTAGAAGAGAAAAATGCGATTATTGATTCTCTCCAATGTCAACTGACTGAAAGGGAAAAACATCTTGAAAAATTGGAATGTGAAATTGTTGGTCTTAGAAAGGAGATTGAGAAAATGAAAGCTATTAATCTTAAATTTGTTAAAGGATCTGAAACTCTGGATGAGATTATCAATGTGCAGCATTCTCCACTAATCAAAACAGGCCTGGGATATAATGGAGAAACATCTCAAGCATCCATCTCCAAAAGTTATCTTGATGCAGCAAGGAGGAGCGAGCAAAGGCCTAACAGAAATCATCAGGTAAATTAGGGACAGTTTACCTCAAGAACGAACAAAGACTATCAAGAAAATCGGGGGTAAGCTACCTTAAGGACAAACAGAAGCTACAATCAGCCACAGGTAAAATCTTCCCAATTTGCCTCAAGAATGGATGTCAGTAGAAGCTACAATCGGTTGGATGATAGATTTGATAATCGCAGGAGTTTCTTCAATGGGCAATGTTTCTCTTGCCATAAATTTGGTCACAAAGCAGCTCAAATGTGTTGCCTATAAGACAATCATGACTAGAGAAGCACAAAAACAAAGGAATATGACTGGAATCACGAAAAGGACTTATAACAATTTTTCGGCCCTTGAAAATGAAGTTGAATGTTCTATTTGTAATAACTTTGGTCATGAAGATTCTGAATGCAGGAGCAGGTTTTGGAAGACAACTTAGAAGGAACAAACCTCAAGTGCCAGAACATGGAGAATGAAGGAACCACAACCAGAAAGATGTGGGATAGTCTTTTATGTAGAAGGAGAGGAAAATCTATGGTATATCGACAGCAGATGTTCGAAGCATATGACAGGGGATAAAGAAAAACTTGAATCATATACGGCATTAGAAAACGGAAATAATGTTTCTTTTGGAAACGATACCCCTGCAGCCATAAAAGGAAAAGGCACTGCTCAGTTCAAAGAAAAGGTCAAAGCTGGAAATGTTTTGTATGTTGATGGCTTGAAGCATAATCTACTAAGTGTTAGTCAGATGTGTGATCAAGGAACCGAGGTAATATTTCGATCAAATGGATGTAGTGTTCGTGATCTTGATACGAGAAAAACAGTTATCAAAGGAAGAAGAACTCCAAATAATCTATACATATTTGAAGAAGGAAAACAACAATGCTATTTGAGCAAGGATGATGAACACTAGTTATGGCACCGGAGGTTGGGGCATCTAAGCTTTTCACAAATAAGGAAAGCATGCAAGTAACAGGCAGTTCATGGTCTTCCAGATATCAAAATTCCAAACAACAACATATGCAAATCATGTCAGTTTGGTAAGCAAACCATAACTAACTTTCCTGAGAAGGAAGGATTAGCTAGCAGGCCTCTTGAACTAGTCCATACAGATGTATGTGGTCCATTTAGGACAAGGTCACCTCGAGGAGAAGAATACTTGATATTATTCATTGAAAACTTCTCCAGGTTTGTTTTGTTAGGACTTATGAAGCACAAAGACGAAGCATTCGAAAAATTCAAATCCTTCAAAGCCTTGGCTGAAAATGAATCAGATTACAAAATTAAGTGCCTCAGGTCCAACAGAGGTGGGGAGTTTACCTCAAATGAATTTTTCGATTTCTGTGAAGAACATGGAATAAAAATGGAATTCTCTACAGCTAGGACTCCTCAGCAAAATGGAGTGGTGGAAAGGATGAACAGAACAGTCCCACAAATGGCTCGTGCTATGCTTGATGAGTCAGGAACTCCCGCAACCTTCTGGGGTGAAGCTGCATATGCTGCGATTTTTATTCTCAACAAAACAAATGTCTGAGTGAACAACACTCAAACTCCTCATGAGCTCTGGTATGGTGAGACTCCTTCCGTAAAGCATTTCAAAATTTTTGGAAGCAAATGCTATATTAAGAATACTGATGAACATCTTGGGAAACTTGAACCTACAGTAGATGAAGGCATTCTCCTTAGTTATTCTCCCCATAGCAAAGCATATAAGTGTTACAATAAAAGACTTGGAAGAATTGTTCACAACATTGATGTAGTGGTTGATGAAAAAGGATACATCCCTAGGCAAGTAAATCATGAAAATATCGAAGAGGATGAAGACTACTCTCCAAATCAGACAGATAATGAAGAAGAACCTCAAGAGGCACCAAAGGAACAGATAAGGATAGAAGATAAGACTCCATCCAGGTACGTTCAGAAGAATCATCCAGAATCTCAAATTTTGGGGCAGAAAGAAGCAGGTGTACAAACAAGAAGAACAATTGCAGAAGCCTCAAGCTATTTGGCATTACTCTCCTCCACTAAACCATAAAATGTAAGAGAGGCATGTAAAGATGAATACTGGGTCAAGGCGATGGATGAAGAACTTGAGCAGATCGAAAAGAACAACACTTGGGAGTTGGTTCTTAGACCAAAAGATAAGAATGTCAGAGGGACAAAATGGATCTTCAAAAATAAGTTGAATGAAAATGGGGAAGTAATTAGAAGCAAGTCCAGACTTGTGTGTAAATGGTATGCTCAACAAGAAGGAATAGACTTTGACAAAAATTTTGCTCCCGTTGCTAGACTTGAGGCCATCCGAATGTTCCTTGCTCTCTCAAGCTTTCAAAAGTTCAAAGTTTTTCAAATGGACGTGAAATCAGCCTTTCTGAATGGGGCTTAGAAGAAGAAGTGGACATTGAGCAACCGGATGGTTTCATCCTTGGGAATGATCGAAATCTTGTATGTAGACTAAAAAAGGCTCTCTATGGTCTTAAACAGGCTCCAAGGGCTTGGCACTACTATTTGGACAAATATCTTCATCAACAAGGTTTTTCAAAGGGATCAACAGATAGAAATCTTTACATAAAAATTGGAAATGACAAATTGCTAATACTTGTTGTGTATGTAGATGATATTATCTTTGGAAGCAATGAAGAAGCTATGAGTCAAAGCTTTGCCTTGGTGATGTAGAAATAATTTGGAATGTCTTTGCTTGGAGAACTGACATATTTTCTTGGTTTGCAAATCCAACAAAATGAAGGTGGAATCTTCTTGTCTCAAACAAAGTACCTCAAGAAGATTCTGAAGAAGTATGGCATGGAAGATTCGAAACCAGTATGTACCCCCATGGTTACAGGATGCAGCCTCAGTGCAAATGATGAATCAGTCGTAGTGCATCAACCAACCTATAGATCTATGATTGGAAGTCTACTTTATTTGATAGGTACCCGACCAGACATCATGCATGCAGTGGGAATAGTTGGAAGATTTCAGGCAAATCCAAAGGAAACTCATCTTCAGGCGGTGAAGAGAATTTTCAAGTATCTTCAAGGAACTCAAAACTATGGCTTATGGTATCCTAGAGATACAGATCTCACACTTCATGCTTACACAGATGCAGATTGGGCCGGAAGCATGGATGACAGGAAGAGAACAAGTGGTGGTGCATTCTTTATGGGTTCCAGATTAGTATCTTGGTTCAACAAAAAGCAGAGTTTGATTGCTTTATCTACAGCTGAAGTGGAATATGTGGCTGCTGCATCTTGCTGCACTCAACTTCTTTGGATGATGCAAACCTTGCAGGATTTTCAAATCACTTGTACACCACCGATCTCCATCTTATGTGATAATACAAGTGCAATCAGCATTTCAAAGAACCCAGTCATGCATTCAAAGACCAAGCACATACCGATCAAGTATCACTTTCTCCGGGAACAAGTGTTTAAAACAAAATGTCAAATTGGAGTATGTTCCTTCTAAGGAACAAGTTGCTGATATTCTCACCAAACCACTGCCCAGAGAGACATTTGAATACCTCAGACAGAAGCTGGGAGTAGTTGATGCATCATATTGCTGTTAAAACTTGTTTGTTTCAGAGAAAAATTGGTGTACGCGAGTTGAATGAGGAAGATACGCGTATATACACCGATTTATGCAGGTGCAGTCGCGTATATGGAGTTCTAAAGAAAATCAGCAAGGATAGACTCTTGTTGAAGAGAGTTTGATATGGGTCTGACAAAGACCATCTGGCACAGGTTCATGGGGAGCAGATAATCTTCTAATAATGCATTGTCGACATTATCTTAGAAGATTTTGCTTCTAGTTCACAGCTGTTGTTGGTGGAACAAAGGTAGTAGGTGAACAGAAATAAATGGTTGATGATCTGAATAATGATGGATAGATGCTGCTGCTTGTGACTTTCATAAGTCTTGTTCTAGATAATTCGTCTCTATGTCATGCATCTCCTTTTGTGGTATCTCTTTTATGGTGTCAAGGTCATGTAACGACCTATTTTGGTTTCCCCACTATGCCTGGGATGAACATGTAATGAACTTGGTTGTCCTATGTAAATTTCTGATGTATCCCCACTTGGTTGGGTGATGGATGTATGTATTGAGTCTTTTGGTGATAGGAAGGTATTTTATAATGTATAAGTCATGGTTCTTCTTGAAGAACATCTTTTGCAGATCTTGCCTACAGTCAGGGGAAGCATGGTTAGCACAGCAGAGCAGAAATTTCAGCATGTACTCAGGGGGAGCACAACCCTTTGCCCTTGATGTCAAAGGGGGAGAATGACTTTGAGGATTTTGGGTTGCCATCAAGTCCAAAGGGGGAGATTATTGGCATTATGGCACAGGATTGGAGCTATGGCACAGGTGTTGTCCTTGATGGCAAATCTCTTTGGTAACAGATCTCAGTTCAGGCTTTCAGAATGAAGGAAAAGTCATATACGTAGGTTCATCTAGACGAAGGCGCGTATACACGCGGCTTATTCGTTTCAAAGGCATGTATGCGTATACATGCACTTTCATGCAAGGAAAAGCGCGTATATGTTGGAGAACTTACCTTTGGTCCGTGGTAGTTAGTCCTTGGTATTTGAACCTATGGTTTTGGACCATGGTACCTCGTCAAACGTGTTGATCCCAAGTATTGGGTCCGTGGTATTAGTTTATTATGGTTTTGGACCATGGTATTGTGGAAGGCCTAAAACGATAAAAGAGGAAGGAGATCATGTGGCAAGGGATCATCTGAATTATTATTGAATATCTGATAGTGTGCGAGATCTGAAATATTGGTGATTAGTGTTGTGGAGCAAATCTGGATTAGAATGAAGGAGGAACCTTAGCACAAAGAAGGATAAGTTCTATTGATGGGTCATAATCTCTTGGCTTGAATGGTAATATCTTTGCATGATTTTGATCTATTATATATGGCGCATGTGTGATCTATAAATCTGATCATCTGGGTTAATCAGTGCCTGAATATTTGAAAGAGTGAATTATCTTTTGTAGATCTGTACGTAGGTTCAGTTCAGCTAAGGCGCGTATATACGCAGGTTCAGTGAAGAAAAACAGCGTATACGCAGGTTGTTCCATATTCAGAAGCGTATACACGTATGTTTCAGGTCGTTAAAGTAACGTATATATTTTGAGTTGTGATCTTTCTGCTTATGTTTATTGCTGTAGTGTTCTAGGTTCAGATTTGGTGTTTCGTTACTGTTACTGTGCTCTGGGTACAGCAGTCAGAGAAGGGTTTATTTGATTCAACTTTGATTGGTGAAAAGAAGTTAGGTTGATTCTTGATGTTTGATTGATTTTACTTGTGGATCCAGTCTGAAAATTAATGAAAAATGGTCCCTGAAAGAAAGAGAAGGTTGTAGCCTTCTATAGGCCAGCACCTACGTACTAGTATCTTGGCTAGTGCAAGAGCAAAGGGGGTTGTAGCTCCCTTCCAGGAGAAGCTAGAAAACGAGATAGGGTTGTAGCTCTCTGGAGGTTGCAGCCTGCGTACTGGTAAAGGACTGCACAAGTACAAATGTAAAAAGAAGTTTCTAATTAAAGAGAAGATAGAGACGAATTGCAGCAGGTGGTTTTTCACCCACATTGGGTTTCCACCTTATATCTTGTGTTCTTGTGTGCGATTGTATTTCTACTCTGTTTTAATATTTTTGGTTACTGTTTATTTGCTTTTGAATCACATATTAACAATCAACTTCAGAAAGACAAATTAAATTAAGAGTTTGCATTATATACGTGGGTTTCCTTCTGTATAATTGCGTATATACGCGAGTTTAATTAACATAAGTAGCGTATATCATTTGATTTTGAAAAAGAAATATTTGACTTGATAATACTGATTCACCCCCCTCTTAGTATTATTTCCAACGCAACACTTTATTCCAAAGTAATCGGTTTTACAGCAATGTCTAATAATCCACCCTCAATACTCCAAATGAGGGAGTATTTATACAAAAATTTACAATAAAAATATCTCATAACAAGGTGAGATATATTTTATGATGACTAACTATATGTTACATGAAAATAGAGACAGATGGTCTCATAGATAGAAGAAAGAGGCAAACTGATGGCTTGCTATCCCTATTCTTGTGAATGTGCTGGAGACAGGCCCTATGATTGGGCATCTTGTTGTCCTCTTTGTAATTTTGTGTTGGATGCCATGCTTTTGATCTTCTTACTGATACTCTTTACTTGTTCTGATACTCTTTACCTACTTGATAATTATTTATCTTCTGTTACCATCAGTGACTATGGTAAAAAATGGAAATTTACATTTTTACTGAATGTAAATCACTGAATTTCTATCATATTTGCCCGCCATTTTTCCTGTGGTATTCTAGTGCTTTGAAGTTTTCTCACGATCTCATCAGCCTCGTTTTATTTAAAAAAGTTAGGCTGAACTTGGAATAGATGTTCTACTTCATGCTCCACATAGAATAATTTCTCTAGATTGTCAGAAAGAACACTGCCTATAGGTATTGCTTTAGTTGCACTAGATGATGAGCTCGCCTAGTTGTCTGCATATTTGGTCAACTTGTCAACATAGTCTATCTGTTTCATCATCTTGTCATTAATAACTAAAGCACTGGGAAGTTCTTTACTCTGCAATATGCCAAATTTCTGCATAAAATCATCAATTTCCTCTTGCATGTTTAGGCATCTCCTTTAAAAATTTTACATTAAAGACATTTTAGTCAAAACCTTCTTGATTTCTAGAATAGTCCCTGTTTTGTCTCCAATGTCTAGTTCTTAAAGCTGGTATTTATTCTTGGTATTCAAAAAATTAATTAGTCTGGTAACCTCCTCAGGCAGCCTTCCTAATTCTACCTTAGTTCTCTAGACTTCTTCAAGAGCTAGCTTTACCAAATCCATCTCCTCAAAAATTATTTGTATAGATGGCCAAACATCATTTATTGACTGAGTGATGTTGGTCCAAAGAATTTTCCTAATATCTGCTAAGGGTTTATCAAATGCGAGGTCCCTTTCTAATGACTTCAGCTTTTGTTCTAACCCTTTGTTTTCCCTCACCTTTTCTGCAAAATTTATCTTTGAAAGATCATATTTTTGTTCTAAGGTAACAAATTGTTATTTTACCTTCTGTAACTCTGAAACTTGGAGCTTCAATTCCTCCATTGATTTGATCAATTCTTCTGTGCTTAGCCTTGAAATCCCTACTTGTGTTGTTCCTACTGTTGCTTCTGCTGTGACCACTGGAACGTTTGGTGCCAGAGTTGTTCCAAGGGTTGAAGGGACTATAGTGGAAACTATTGGAATCACATTGGGAGGCTGAGAGGTCGACTCTCACTGCTTGTCCTTCAATGATTTTTCTTGTTCTTGTTCAGTCTCCTTGAGCTTTTCATTAGGCTTTAGGACTACATCCATTAGCTCTTCTTCAGAACTTTGTTGTATGACCTCAGCAGTCTCTGGATGCCTTGAAGGAGGAAACTTTAGATGGTTTCTTAAGGTAGCTATGTCTTCATCTTTCTTTTTAATTAAGGCTTCTGCAATCTTCACATATTTTGGATCATGACACAATCCAATGATGAATTCTTCTAACTATTTAATCCTGTTGTCTTTAGCCTGTGAGGAGGCTTTCTCCAGCTGCAATTGGGTAGTTGTATTCTTCAAAAAATTTTCTAGTCTTTGGGCCATCATGGCCTTACTAGTCAATGTAGGGTAGACCATCTCCCCTGTCCATTTGTGCAAGTCAATCTGGTCCAAGGGATGAATGTCTTTTGCCACGACCTCAAAACTGATTTTGAGGTAATCTATAGCTGATTCAGGCTGTTGCACCTTAGGTTTGAAAAATCTCATTATCATTTTACCTACTTTGATGTCATAGGTTGACATCAACCTATTTTGATTAGTGGGAGCCATTTTCAAATGCTGTTTATAAACCTGGATCTTCAATGGCTCATTTTTGGCTTTTATTTCTTTAAACATCCTTTTGATATCTGGATTGTCCTTTCCTAGGGGACAGAAAGATGATACTTCTGCACTTTGTTGTCCCTCCAATTCCTGTCTCTGTGAGCCGAAGGTGTCCCACCTACTAGGAAAGTTCAATGACTATCTACACCTTCTTTTCCTTGACTATAAGTAGTCCCTTCATAAAATTCTTTTCCTGAAAGAGGATTCTACGTGTGCCACTTAGCATCGGGCTATTCTGAGGGTCCATTTGCAGGGGTAGCTACTTCTCTGTCTCCGTTTCTGTTCTTTTCCTCATTCAAAGGAGTCTGCAAGATTGGTGGTTCTGTGATATTGACTTGAATTGGAGGAGTGTGTATGTGGGCCTGCTCCTCTGTTACCATCAGTGACTATGGTAAAAAATGGAAATATACATTTTTACCAAATGTAAATCATAGAATTTCTATCATATCTATTCGCCATTTTCCCTGTGGTATTCTACTCCTTTGAAGTTTTCTCAGGATCTCATTAGCCTCGTTGTATTTGAAAATGTTAGGTTGAACTTGGAATATATGTTTTACTTCATGCTCCACATAGAATAGGTTCTCTAGAATGTCAGAAAGAACTCTGCCTATAGGTATTGCTTTAGCTGCACTAGAAGATGAGCTCACCTAGTTGTCTGCATATTTGGTCAACTTGTAGCCATAGTCTACCTGTGTCATCAGCTTGTCATTAATAACTAAAGCACTGAGAAGTCCTTTAGTATGCAATATGCAAATTTTCTGCATAAAATCATCAATTTCCTCTTGCATGTTCAGGCATCTCCTTTCCAAATTCTACATTAAAGACCTTTTAGTTAAAACCTTCTTGATTTCCAGAATAGTTTATGTTTTGTCTCCAATGTCTAGTTCTTCAAGCTGGTATTTATTCTTGGTATTCAAAAAATTAATTAGTCTAGTAGCATCCTGAGGCAGCCTTCCTAATTCTACCTTAGTTCTCTGTACTTCTTCAAGAGCTAGCTTTACCAAATCCATCTACTCAAAAATTATTTGTATAGATGGTCAAACATCATTTATTGACTGAATGATGTTGGTCCAAAGAATTTTCCTAATATCTGCTAAGGGTTTATCAAATGCGAGGTCCTTTTCTAATGATTTCACCTTGTATTTTAACCCTTTGTTGTCCCTCACATTTTCTGCAAAAGTTATCTTTGAAAGATCATATTTTTGTTCTAAGGTAACAAATTGTTCTTTTACCTTTTGTAACTCATAAACTTGGAGCTTCAATTCCTCCATTGATTTTACCAATTCTTCTGTTCTTAGACTTGAAATCCATACTCGTGTTGTTCCTACTGTTGCTTCTGTTGTGACCACTGGAACGTTTGGTGCCAGAGTTGTTCGAAGGGTTGAAGGGACTGTAGTGGAAACTACTGGAATCACATTGGGAGGCTGAGAGGTCGACTCTCCCTGCTTGTCCTTCAATGATTTTTCTCGTTCTTGTTCAGTCTCCTTGAGATGTTCATTAGGCTTTAGGACTAAGTCCATTAGCTCTTCTTTAGATCTTTGTTGTATGACCTTAGCAGTCTATGGATGCCTTGAAGGAGGAGACTTTATTTGCTTTCTTAAGGCAACTATGTCTTCATCTTTCTTTTTAATTAAGGCTTCTGCAGCTTTCACATCTTTTGGATCATGACACAGTCCAATGATGAATTCTTCTAAGGATTTAATTCTGTTGTCTTTAACCTGTGAGGAGGCTTTCTCCAGCTGTAATTGGGTAGTTGTATTATTCAAAGAATTTTCTAGTCTTTGGGCCATCACAGCCTTACTAGTCAATGTAGGGTAGACCATCTCCCCTGTCTATTTGTGCAACTCAGTCTGGTCCAAGGGATGAATGTCTTTTGGCATGACCTCAAAACCCATTTTGAGGTAATCTGCAGCTAATTGAGGCTGTTGCACCTTAGGTTTGAAAAATCTCATTATCATTTTACCTACTTTGATGTCATAAGTTGACATCAACCTGTTCTGATTAGTGGGAGCCATTTTCAAATACTGATTATATAGCTGGATCTTCAATGGCTCAATTTTAGCTTTTATTTCTTTAAATATCTTTTTGATATATGGATTGTCCTTTCCCGGGGAATAGAAATATGATACTTTTTCACTTTGTTCTCTCTCCAATTCCTATCTCTATGAGCTGGAAGGTGTCCCACCTACTGGGAAAGTTTGATGACTATCTACACCTTCTTTAATTTGACTATAAGTAGTCTCTTCATAAAATTCTTCTTCTGAAAGAGGATTTAACCTGTGCCACTTAGCACCGGGCTATTCTGAGAGTCCATTGGCAGGGGTAGCTACTTCCCTATCTCTCTTTCTATTCTTTTCCTCATTCAGAGGAGTCTGCAAGATTGGTGGTTCTACCATATTGACTTGAGTTGGAGGAATGTGTATGTGGGCCTGCTCTTCTGTTACCATCAGTGACTATGGTAAAAAATGGAAATTTACAATTTTACCAAATGTAAATCACAGAATTTCTATCATATCTGCCAGCCATTTTTCCTGTGGTATTCTAGTCCTTTGAAGTTTTCTTAGGATCTCATCAGCCTCATTTTATTTGAAAAAGTTAGGCTTAACTTGGAATAGATGTTTTACTTCATGCTCCATAAAGAATAGGTTCTCTAGATTGTGAGAAAGAATTCTGCCTATAGGTATTGCTTTAGCCACACTAGAAGATGAGCTCGCCTAGTTGTCTGCATATTTGGTCAACTTGTCAACATAGTCTATCTGTGTCATCAGCTTGTCATTAATAACTAAAGCACTAGGAAGTCCTTTACTCTACAATATGTCAAATTTATGAATAAAATCATCAATTTCCTCTAGCATGTTTAGGCGTCTCATTTCAAAATTCTACATTAAAGACCTTTTAGTTAAAACCTTCTTGATTTCCATAATAGTCCTTGTTTTGTCTCCAGTGTCTAGTTTTCAAGTTGGTATTTATTCTTGGTATTCAAAAAATTAATTAGTCTGGTAGCCTCCTCAGGCAGCCTTCCTAATTCTACCTTATTTCTCTGGACTTCTTCAAGAGTTAGGTTTACCAAATCCATCTGCTCAAAAATTATTTGTATAGATGGCCAAACATCATTTATTGACTAAGTGATGTTGGTCCAAAGAATTTTCCTAATATCTGCTAAGGGTTTATCAAATGAAAGGTCCTTTTCTAATGATTTCACCTTTTGTTCTAACCCTTTGTTGTCCCTCACCTTTTCTGCAAAATTTATCTTTGAAAGAACATATTTTTGTTCTAAGGTAACAAATTGTTCTTTTACCTTTTGTAACTCTGAAACTTGGAGCTTCAATTCCTCCATTGATTTGATCAATTATTCTGTGCTTAGACTTGAAATCCCTACTTGTTTTATTCCTACTGTTCCTTCTGCTATGACCACTGGAAGGTTTGGTGCTAGAGTTGTTCCAAGGGTTGAAGGGACTGTAGTGGAAACTATTGGAATCGCATTGGGAGGCTGAGAGGTCGGCTCTCCCTGCTTGTCCTTCAATGATTTTTCTAGTTCTCGTTTAGTCACCTTGAGTTTTTCATTAAGCTTTAGGACTAAGTCCATTAGCTCTTCCTCAAACCTTTGTTGTATGACCTCAGCAGACTCTGGATGCCTTGAAGGAGGAAAATTTAGTTGCTTTCTTAAGGCAATTATGTCTTCATCTTTCTTTTTAATTAAGGCTTTTGCAACCTTCACATCTTTTGGGTCATGACATAATCCAACGATGAATTCTTCTAAGGATTTAATCATGTTGTCTTTAGCCTGTGAGGAGGCTTTCTCCAGCTATAATTAGGCAATTGTATTATTCAAGGAATTTCCTAGTCTTTGGGCCATCATGGCCTTACTAGTCAATGTAGGGTAGACCATCTCGCTTGTCTATTTGTGCAACTCAATCTGGTCCAAGGGATGAATGTCTTTTTCCATGACCTCAAAACCAATTTTGAGGTAATCTGCAGTTGATTGAGGCTGTTGCACCTTAGGTTTGAAAAAGCTCATTATCATTTTACCTACTTTGATGTCATAGGTTGACATCAACCTATTCTGATTAGTGGGAGCCATTTTCAAATACTGATTATAGACCTAGATCTTCAATGGCTCATTTTTGGCTTTTATTTCTTTAAACATCTTTTTGATATCTGGATTGTCCTTTCCTGGGGGACAGAAAGATGATACTTCTGCACTTTGTTGTCTCTCCAAATCCTCTCTCTATGAGCTGGAAGGTGTCCCACCTACTCGGAAAGTCTCATGACTATATACACCTTCTTTTGTTTGACTATAAGTAGTCTCTTCATAAAATTCTTCTTCCGAAAGAGGATTCAACCCGTGCCACTTAGCACCAGGCTATTCTGAGGGTCCATTGGCAGTGGTAGCTAATTGCCTGTCTCTCTTTCTCTTCTTTTCCTCATTTAGAGGAGTCTGCAAGATTGGTGGTTCTACCATATTGACTTGAATTGGAGGAGTGTGTATGTGGGCCTGCTCTTCTGTTACCATCAGTGACTATGGTAAAAAATGGAAATTTACATTTTTACCAAATGTAAATCACAGAATTTCTATCATATCTGCCAGCCATTTTCCTTGTGGTATTCTAGTCCCTTGAAGTTTTCTCAAGATCTCATCAGCCTCGTTGTATTTGAAAAAGTTTGGCTAAACTTGGAATAAATGTTTTACTTCACGCTCCATATAGAATAGGTTCTCTAGATTGTCAAAAAGAACTCTGCCTATAGTTATTGCTTTAGCCGCACTAGAAGATGAGCTCGCCTAGTTGTCTGCATATTTGGTCAACTTGTCAACATAGTCTATCTGTGTCATCAGCTTGTCATTAATAACTAAAGCACTGGGAAGTCCTTTACTCTGCAATATGCCAAATTTCTGCATAAAAAAATTAATTTCCTCTTGCATGTTTAGGCATCTCATTTCAAAATTCTACATTAAAGACATTTTAGTTAAAACCTTCTTGATTTCTAGAATAGTCCATGTTTTGTCTCCAATTTCTAGCTCTTCAAGCTGGTATTCATTCTTGGTAATCAAAAAATTAATTAGTTTGGTAGCCTCCTCAGGTAGCCTTCCTAATTCTACCTTAGTTCTCTGGACTTCTTCAAGAGCTAGCTTTACCAGATCCATCTGCTCAAAAATTATTTGTATAGATGGCCAAACATCATTTATTGATTCAGTGATGTTGGTCCAAAGAATTTTCCTAATATCTGCTAAGGGTTTATCAAATGCGAGGTCCTTTTCTAATGATTTCACCTTTTGTTCTAACCCTTTGTTGTCCCTCACCTTTTCTACAAAATTTATCTTTGAAAGATCATATTTTTGTTCTAAGGTAACAAAATGTTCTTTTACCTTTTGTAACTCTGAAACTTGGAGCTTCAATTCCTCCATTGATTTTATCAATTCCTCTGTGCTTAGACTTGAAATCCCAACTTGTGTTGTTCCTACTATTGCTTTTTCTGTGACCACTGGAAAGTTTGGTGCCAAAGTTGTTCCAAGGGTTGAAGGGACTGTAGTGGAAACTATTGGAATCACATTGGGAGGCTGAGAGGTCGACTCTCCCTGCTTGTCCTTTAATGATTTTTCTAGTTCTTGTTCAGTCTTCTTCAGTTTTTCATTAGGATTTAGGACTAAGTCCATTAGCTCTTCTTCAGACCTTTTCTGTATGACCTCAGCAGTCTCTGGAAACGTTGAAGGAGCAAAACTTTAGTTGCCTTCTTAAGGTAGCTATGTCTTCATCTTTCTTTTTAATTAAGGCTTCTGCAGCCTTCACATCTTTTCGATCATGACACAATCCAATGATGAATTCTTCTAAGGATTTAATCCTGTTGTCTTTAGCCTATGAGGAGGCTTTCTCCAGCTATAATTTGGCAGTTGTATTATTCAAAGAAATTTCTAGTCTTTGGGCCATCATTGCCTTACTAGTCAATGTAGGGTAGACCATCTCCCCTATCCATTTGTGCAACTCAATCTGGTCCAAGGGACGAATGTCTTTTGCCATGACCTCAAAACGGATTTTGAGGTAATCCGAAGCTGATTGAGGTTGTTGCACCTTAGGTTTGAAAAATCTCATTATCATTTTACATACTTTGATGTCATAGGTTGACATCAACCTATTCTGATTGGTGGGAGCCATTTTCAAATACTGATTATAGACCTGGATCTTCAATGGCTCATTTTTGGCTTTTATTTCTTCAAACATCCTTTTGATATCTGGATTGTCCTTTCCTGGGGGACAGAAAGATGATACTTCTACACTTTGTTGTCTCTCCAATTCTTATCCTTGTGAGCTGGAAGGTGTCCCACCTACTGGGAAAGTTCAATGACTATCTACACCTTCTTTTCTTTTACTACAAGTAGTCTCTTCATAAAATTCTTCTTTTGAAAAAGATTCAACCTGTGCCACTTAGCACCGGGCTATTCTGAGGGTCCATTGGCAGGGGTAGCTACTTCCCTATCTCTTTTTCTGTTCTTTTCCTCATTCAGAGGTGTCTGCAAGATTGGTGGTTCTACCACATCGACTTGAATTGGAGGAGTGTGTATGTGGGCCTGCTCTTTTGTTACCATCAGTGACTATGGTAAAAAATGGAAATTTACATTTTTAGCAAATGTAAACCTCAAAATTTCTATCATATCTGCCCGCCATTTTTCCTGTGGTATTTTAGTCCTTTGAAGTTTTCTCAGTATCTCTTCAGCCTCATTGTATTCGAGAAAGTTAGGCTAAACTTGGAATAGATGTTTTAATTCATGCTCCAGATAGAATAGGTTCTCTAGATTGTCAGAAAGAACTCTGCCTATAGGTATTGCTTTAGCTGCACTAGAGGATGAGCTCGCCTAGTTGTCTGCATATTTGGTCAACTTGTCAACATAGTCTATCTGTGTCATCAGCTTGTCATTAATAACTAAAGCACTAGGAAGTCCTTTACTCTGCAATACGCCAAATTTCTGCATAAAATCATCAATTTCCTCTTGCATGTTTAGGCATCTCCTTTCCAAATTCTACATTAAAGACCTTTTAGTTAAAACCTTCTTGATTTCGAAAACAATCCATGTTTTGTCTCCAATGTCTAGCTCTTCAAGCTGGTATTTATTCTTGGTATTCAAAAAACTAATTAGTCTGGTAGCCTCCTCAGGCATCCTTCCTAATTCTACCTTAGTTCTCTGGAATTCTTCAAGAGCTAGCTTTGCCAAATCCATCTTCTTAAAAATTATTTGTATAGATGGCCAAACATCATTTATTGACTGAGTGATGTTGGTCCAAAGAATTTTCCTAATATATGCTAAGGGTTTATCAAATGCGAGGTCCTTTTCTAATGATTTCACCTTTTGTTCTAAACCTTTGTTGTCCCTCACCTTTTCTGCAAAATTTATCTTTGAAAGATCATATTTTTAGTATAAGGTACAAATTGTTCTTTTTCCTTTTGTAACTCTGAATCTTGGAGCTTCAATTCCTCCATTGATTTTATCAATTCTTCTATGCTTAGACTTGAGATCCCTACTTGTGTTGTTCCTACTATTGCTTTTGCTGTGACCAGTGGAACGTTTGGTGCCAGAGTTGTTCCAAGGGTTGAAGGGACTGTAGTGGAAACTATTGGAATCACATTGGGAGGCTGAGAGGTCAACTCTCCCTGCTTTTCCTTCAATGGTTTTTCTAGTTCTTGTTCAGTCTCCTTGAGCTGTTAATTAGGCTTTAGGACTAAATCCATTAGCTCTTCTTCAGATCTTTGTTGTATGACCTAAGCAGTCTCTCGATGCCTTGAAGGAGGAAACTTTAGTTGTTTTCTTAAGGCAGCTATATCTTCATCTTTATTTTTAATTAAGGCTTCTGCAGCTTTCACATCTTTTGGATCATGACACACTCCAATGATGAATTATTCTAAGGATTTAATCCTGTTGTCTTTAGCCTGTGAGGAGGCTTTCTCTAGTTGTGGTTGGGCAGTTGTATTATTCAAAGAATTTTCTAGTCTTTGGGCCATCGTGGCCTTACTAGTCAATGTAGGGTAGACCATCTCCCCTGTTTATTTGTGCAACTCAATCTGGTCCAAGGGATGAATGTCTTTTGCCATGACCTCAAAACCGATTTTGACGTAATCTGCAGTTGATTGAGGCTATTGTACCTTAGGTTTGAAAAAGCTAATGATCATTTTACGTACTTTTATGTCATAGGTTGACATCAACCTGTTATGATTAGTGGGAGCCATTTTCAAATACTGATTATAGACCTAGATCTTCAATGGCTCATTTTTGGCTTTTATTTCTTTAAACATCTTTTTGATATCTGGATTGTCCTTTCCTAGGGTATAGAAAGATGATACTTCTGCACTTTGTTGTCTCTCCAATTCCTGTCTCTGTGAGCTGGAAGGTGTCCCACCTACTGGGAAATTTTGATGACTATCTACACCATCTTTTCTTTGACTATAACTAGTCTCTTCATAAAATTCTTCTTCTGAAAGAGGATTCAACCTGTGCCACTTAGCACCAAGCTATTCTGAGGGTCCATTGGCAGGGGTAGCTACTTCCCTGTCTCTCTTTCTATTATTTTCCTCATTCAGAGGAGTCTGCAAGATTGGTGGCTCTACCATATTGACTTGAATTGGAGGAGTGTGTATGTGGGCCTGCTCATCTATTACCATCAGTGACTGTTAACACCCAGGTTGTTCCCTTTGACTCCCAAGGGAATACGGCCGGGGTAACCACTAACCAATCTTTGGATTGCAGTTTCTAGCCAAACTGTAATCAGAGAGGGCTCTCTCTTTATGATTTGTTTCTGTTTCGATAGTATTTTAGGCTAGCTATTATGTTCAGGGTTTTGTTTTATGTTTTGGTTGAGGGATGTCTTCTGCATCTAAGGTGTAAGTTTTCAGGCAGTATTAGTCCATTGGGCAATGGAATCTGTGGCTACAGGTTGTCTGAAATATTGAGTCAAGTTGCTGAAATTACATGGCCGTTTAAATACTTCATGAAACAAATTTGAAATTTTGATGGTGAAGTTTGTTCAACCAGTGAAAGGCAATTAAGAATTTTCCACTAAGCTGGGTGTGAGAAAGAGATATGTTGCACAGGAGCAAACTTGAATTCCTGAAACAAAAATCACTGTGAAATTATATAGTTTGAAAGTGCAGCAATTAAGAATTACACCTTTATAACTGTAACTGAAGAAAACATTTATAATAGCATAGATTGAGTCTAGGGTAATCTGTGATTAAATCCTAGAACTATTCTTTTTCTTTGCCATTAACTGTAAAACACAGAACATGAATGAGCTATGAGAAGATGACAAAACACCTAACTAAGAGTTTGAAGAAAACTTATTGATTCATGAAACACGCAGGAATCCTGTAACATTCAGCAAAACACCACAATGACTCAGATAACGCAGAGCTTTGGAAATTCCATCAAATTTTGTATTAATATTCTGGAAATTTACAGCATAAGAAACTCTTGAAGAGAGATCAACAACAACCCCTGCAAGATTATGCGAGGGGGGAATATATACAATTGGTCATACAAAATATCTGGAGCCTTGAGTCATTCTAGAAATGAATACGTTCACCCACTTTTCAAGATAGTAGATAAGAAAGTTATTACATCATTGAATACAAAATAAGTGCTCTTTATGTATGTCAGAAGATATTTTGACCTTTGGAGGCCACTGAGTCGGTCTGAACGTTCTGCTTTAACTCTAGAAAAATGTGCCTTTATGGCTGTCGTGCTGTAGTTTTTTGGCCCTGTCACCTGTAGCTGTCAATCTTGCTTTATTGGCCGATTAGTTCTGCTGAGTTGGCCCAGCCTTTTCCTTTTCATGCATGCTGGTGTTATCAAATTTTCCTGTGCACGATCACCTATGAATTTAAATGAAAATTTGATTTACAGGCTCTGGTTTATAATATCAACTGTATCATTTTGGTCCAGTATTCCTGTGTGGGCAATTGATGTCTCAGAATTGCCTCTAATGTCTCATCTGCCTCTGTGTATTTGTAGAAATTGGGAGGCACTTCGAACAGATGTTTGATCTCATCCATGATAAAAAATAAGTTTTCCACCCTGTTGTAAAGACTTTGTCCTGTAGCTGGCCCTGTTTCCTCTGAGGTGCTGGGCCTTTCAGTGATCTGATTTGTGGCGAATGTGTTGACCCTCTTGGCATACTTCTCATGTGTAAGTAGCCTTCCTGCGCTGTTCAGTAAGCCAGGGAGACCTCTGTTTTGCAATGCCACAAATTTGTCCATGAATCTATTGACCTCTGTTTGCATGTCCTGGGTCCTTCTTTCTAATGTTTGCACCAGGATTCTTAGTGTTAGGACCCTCTTTATTAACAAAATAGTCTCAGTCCTATTGGAGATTCCCATAGTTGCTAACTGAGCACTTGTTCTATTATTAAGCACATTGATCATCCTGTTGGCAACTTCAGGCATATTGCCTAGAGAGGCCCTTGATCTCTGAATTTCCCTCTGTGCTTTTGCAATGAGCTCCAACTGTTCATGAATTGTCTCAATATACTGCCATTGATCAGTGATGGATTGGCCAATATTGGCCCATAGCACTGTCTTGAGCTCAGCCACTACTTTATCCCGTTTGAGCTCCTTCTCCAGCTCCTTTATCCTGTCTTTGAGGGCTTTTATTTCCCTGCCCTTTTCTGCCACAGTTTGCTTGGATTTATCATATCTTTCATTTACCTTGGCTAAATTCTCCCTGGCCTCATTTAATTCTGTCATTTGGGCTTCCAGGGCCTGAATCTCATTTCTCAGCTTTTGCATGTCCAGGCTTGGGGCCTGCTCTGTTGTTGGTGGTGGTACTGAGGTAGAAGGTGCTGCCTGTTCTGTTTGTTGAGTGAGGGGAGCAGTAGTTGGAGGAGCTTCCTCAAGGTTAATTATTTCTGGAGGAGGCTGAGATGTTTGACCTCCTTCCTTTTGCTGTAATGCTGCTTGCAATGCTGCCTGTGCAGCCTCTGATTCTCCCAACTTTTCTTGAATCTGGATCAACTGTTTGTATAAAGACACTATCAAAGTTGCAGCATCTTGATCATGTCTCAGCTGGGCAACTTCTTCCGTTTGAGGGTGAATAGTTGCTGGGATTTTGATCTTTTTCCTCAATGTTGCCATGTCTGCATCCCTCAATTTCAATAATGCTTGTATGCCCTTGATGTCCTTGGGGTCATGCCCAATCTCTATGATTATATCTTCTAAGGCCCTAATCCTGTTGTCCTTTGCTTGAGAGGATGCTCTCTCCAACTCAAGTTGGGCAGCTGTATTATTTAGGCTATTTTCTAGCCTGTAGTTATCCAATGTCTTATCTGCCAAGGAGGCATACACCATCTCACCCGTTTGCTTATGCAATTCGATTTTGTCCATTGGGTGGATGTCCTTGGCAAGGACCTCAAGATTGGTCCTCAAGTAGTCTGAAGGGGACTGTGGTTGCAATGCAGTTGGCATGAAGTGACTCATGATCATTTTGCCTTCATTAACATCATATGCAGACATTAGTCTTTGCTGGTTAGTGGGATCCATTTTCAACAAATGATTATATAGCTGTATTTTTATTGGCTCATTCCTCCTCTTTATGTCAATGAACTGCTGTTTGATGCTCAGTTCACCTAGTCTCTGCTGGCTTGAGGAGCTGACTTCTCCTCCCACTATCATCTCTTGTTCCTGCTAGAAGGAACTTGCTGAGGCCTCCATGCTTGGTTGGCCCATGCCCAAAGATTGCCCCATAGGCATTTCCTCTTCTGAAAGGGGATTCATTCTGTGTCTTTTCTCCCCTTGAGTTGTTGTTGTTGTGAGGGGAGTCTCTCTGTCCCTCTTTCTACTTATATCCTCCTTTTGTGGGGTTTGGAGGATTGAGGCTTCAACTGTTATTTCCTGCCTAGGAGGCACAATTTGTGGTGGCTGCTGCTTAGTAAAAATTGGGGCCTCAGCTGCCTTTTCTTGCTGCAGTGGCTTCTCTTTCTCTTGCTGCCCCTCTTGTGGCTGTTGTACCTGTTGTTGTTGCTGCTGTACCTCCTCATGAGGTGGCTGTTCTG
Source organism: Pinus tabuliformis (assembly GCA_031772625.1). Lineage (NCBI taxonomy): Eukaryota > Viridiplantae > Streptophyta > Pinopsida > Pinales > Pinaceae > Pinus > Pinus tabuliformis. The sequence goes on along the minus strand of CM062818.1, from coordinate 261,191,756 downwards.
GTTCCATTTCCTTTTCCTTGCCTTTGGTAGAGGTTTGCTCAGTAGCTTTGGCTGCTTGCTGATTTGCTGTGGAGGAAGATGCAGCTGCTCCCACTTGAGTGCTTGGAAGAGTAAACACCTGTGAACAAAGCTCTAGGTCAGCCACCTTTTATAGATTTCTCAGTGCTCTTTGATTTAACTCTTCTTGTGTGATAGGCTCCTCTAAGGTTCCTCTCCTCCACTTTGTTTGATTTGCATACTTTTCTATATGAGGAAGTCTTACATGGTCATAACTGGCCAGCCTATATTTGACCCTTCTTAGGCTTATGAAGTGATTGGGGTCATATGGTTTCCAAATAAAACTGGTTTGCAAGCCAAGGGATTCTAACATTCTATCCACCTCTTGCCAACCTTCCTCCCTTTTGTTGTAGATAAAGTGGCCTAATTTGTTCCTAACCTTGAGCTGTGCTTTCTTGCCCCTGCCTGAAAAGTGTAGCACATCAGCATTCCCAAATTGCCTGAAGTATTCCAGGGCAAACAATCTCATGGGCACATATTTGGGCAATCTGTATGGGGGAAACTCACACCCATATATCCTTATAACTGTGTGGTTCTGGTAGAAGTACCAGTCCCCAATGCTGTATGATTTAGACAACTGAAGTACCCTTTGCATCTCATCAGTTAGTCTTGGAGGAGGTGAGCTCATCATCAGAGACATGGCTGGGTGGATGAAGAGATCTATGAACTCACAGTAAGTATATGGAGAGTCAGGTCTGCAGTGGAAGACAGAGGACCAGTAGACCACTGACCTAGGATTTCCTTGGGCATCCACTCTTTTCACAGCAAAAGAAAACTTTTCATGTCGATAATATAGGATTAAGTGGTAGATGTAAGAGGTGTATCTGAACACCTTTTCTCTTGCCAAGTTCATCAACTGCTCATGTGTCTTATCAGAGATGTAGGTGGCATAGTCATAGCAGATTGCAGACTTGCCAGGAGCGAACATGAGCATGATCACCAGCACAGTTTCATCAACAAATTCAATTGAATTATAGCCCAAAATGGGACTAATCACGTCTGCAAGATCTCTGCCCAATTGGTTGAGGTATACTTGGTTAATAGGAGGATACTTCACAGAGTCAGAGCCAATGTACAGCTGATTGAGTTTGGTGACCTGAGCATCTCTCAATCTAGCTCCTTGATTTATCAAATCTATTAGTGATAAAGGAACTAATTTCTTCTCAGTCTTGAAGTTCAGCATCTCTTTGATAGCTTCAGGGGTGATATAGAAAACAACTGAGCCTGAAGGGTCAAGCACAGCCCTCTAAGTAGGGTCATAGCATTCGGCACATAGGTGGATTAAATCAGGAAACTGGTTGACCTGAGGGAGCTTGAAGATAGGGAGAAAAGAGTCCCATATACCCAATAGATCTGTTCCACTCTCATGTTTAGCCTTCAATTCATTTAGCAGGTGGATGTGGAACTTGGTTTTCATCAGCATTTCCTCTGATATTTGATAATCCAGGTCTGCCAGAGGTTTCCAGTCCAATTCTCTCTGAGGGGCATTTAAAGGAGCAACATTCAAGGCTACAGGTGCTACTTGAGGATCCATGGTCACTTTTAGGATTACTGTTGTTTATAAACTGGTGTTACTGTGCAGAGCAACACCAAAGAGTTTTTCTTTAAAAGAAAGGTAAATTACTGATGAACAGAGAATAAATGGTTAATTACAGCAATTGAAATACTACTCAAAGTATGGATAAGACAAATGCCTGGCTTTAAACTCTTTTTCACAGCAAATTGATGCAGTTTAGGCTGCGGGTCCACGATTGCGCGAACAGAATGTAAGTTTTATGAAAACTCTGGTAATATAAAGCTCAGCTGGTGAATTTTGACCTTACAGTGCAAATGGGGACTAGGCACAGGGGATTCGCCGGTGAATTATGTGTTTTTTCACTGTTTTAAGCTATTTTTGGCGATTCAAAGACAAAACGAGGCGCAGGAAGGATTTACAGGGATAAATACCTGGAAACTGTTAACAATGGTCACGAATGCAGGTGGAAATGGCGCGCCAGCGGTCTCCAGGTCGAATTCAGCAGGTTGGCGTGAGTTTGGACGTGAAAAACATGCAGAGAAAACGATAGCCGTTTTTGCAAAAAGTGCAAAAAACGCGAAATTTTGGCCAAAATATGGATTTTTTGGAACATTGGCGCTTTTTTTGGATGACGTCAGCATGACGTCATCAGGTGGGGTCAAGGTCGGATGACGTCAGCATGACGTCATCGGGTGACGTGGCGGCATAAGAGAGATCCACGGGGATGGTGAGGTGGCAGACAGGTGGAGCAAAGGCGGACGAGGGCGCCGACGCGGCGATGACGCTGGTGGTGACGCTGGCAGGCGGGTTGACCAAAACCGGAAGTGGTTAGCGGTTTCACATCGCACCGCCTTCCATACGGAAGCGGAAATGTCAGAGGGGCCTCCGATACGATGTGGGGGTGATGCGTGGCAGAGGCCTGACGTCACCCTCTGACAAATTTCGGACGGTATCTTTCGGACGTCGGGGCCGGTCCGAAATGCACGAGGGCCGTCGGATGAAAAGGGCCCGATCCGACGGTCGACGGATCGTTGAGGTGGGCGGACGATACGGATGGGGGGCGGGATTAAAATAATATATATTTTGAGATTTGCGCCTGGCGGGAACCTTAGGAATTTGGCGGTTTACATGGTTTTTTCAATGTTTTTTATAAAAATGCGGATAGCGCTAAGACTTTGGATAAATGGAAAAGGTGGGTTTTTATATGTATTTTGCAAATGAAGCGGGTTAGGGGTAAAAAGGGGTTTATCCCAAGGTTTCTTAGCAAATGAAGGGTTTAATGGGTTAAATGACTTCTGAAGGGGAAAGAGGGGTAAGGCTTAGGGCTCTTAAACTGACCAGATGTCAATTTAATCCCTGATAGTGAACATATGGCTATAATGCCAAGGGGAGGGATATTTATACAATGCTTGGGGTTTATACACCATAGTGTTATAATAGTAGGGAAAGGGTAACATAGGGGATTTAGATAATAGAAGTTAGGGGTTAATATGGATGGAAAAGGTGAATGAGGAGTGAAATCACTAAGTTTATGTGAAGATAACTTAGCTTACGGAGTAGATCAAAATTAAAGATTTTTAGACAAGAAACGTGGCTTTCGAAGGAATAAGAACCAGCATAAAACCTCAAATTCTTTCATGCACACAACTGATGAAGGGATGTTAGTAATGAAGGTGAAAAGGGGGAAAAGGGAGTTAGTCATGCTTCTTTGTTTTGCTGCAACATGATGGAGAAGAAGACCTTCTTAATCCATTGATATTCCTTTGTGAATAGGTTAGCACACATTGAATTGTAAGGAATGACATTTCTGCAACTCCATCTGCCTATCCATCTACTTGCCTAGCATTTTTTGTTTCTTCATGGAGGGTGCACTTAGACTTGCAGACCCTTATGTGCCTTTTCTTTTCTTTGGCTTTTTCCTTTTGATTTTCTATCCAAGGCTACCCTTATTGCTTCCAAGGTCCCAGATTAAGCAGTTGGGAACCTTATTTCTCTACCTAAGCTACTGGTCTGCCAAGATTAAACAGTTTGGACAGACTTCTTTCTCTATTCTACAACAGAAAAATTGAAACATGGCCTGATCCAGATTAGGATTTTGGACCATCCATCAAAACTTAGTCAACATGAAGCTATATACACACCTTGTCTCCTTTTGGAAATATGGGATCTTTGTATCACCAAAGCAGAGCATATTTGGAACTTTCTTTGCCAATCATGAAATATGAAACCTATTGGTATAGGTAGCTAACAGTGGCTCCACATGGGGATGGCTTTTCCATTTGAAAGGCCGAGAACAACAGGTCAGAATGCCTTGGGCCCTTGACTGCTTTTACTAAAACTTGAAGTATGCCGCTTTGACATGCCAAATTGTACTCTTCCCATCTCGGTAGATCTCTGAACTCATTTGCCTTTTGCTGATAACTAATGAAACTTGAGAAACTGCATTTTTACATTTTAACAGAAAGTAATATATACACCTGAATATGTACAAGGGAAAATTATGCTGCACTCATGGATAGTAGTCAAAATAGTGCTTCAACATCCTGCCATTCACAGGACCTTCATCCAAATCAGTTTCATTAAGACCTTTAAGGAAATAAGTATTGTTTCCTTGAACTGCTTGAACAACAAATGGTCCTCTCCAAAGGGAATCAAATTTTCCATGTTTTCCCTTATCTTCTCTTCTTGAGTTCCACTTGAGGACTTTGTCTCCAACATTAAAATCTTCTGCCTTGGTCCTTTTGTCAAAGGCTTTCTTTAACTTTTCTTGTAAAACTTGAACTCTGCTGTAAACTTGGTCTCTAGTTTGCTGCAAACATATTATTTGATTTATCCTTCTTTGCATATCATTTGGCTCAGCTTGACTCTCTTGAAGTAATTTCATGACAGGGATTCCCAGTGATGAAGGAAATTTGGCTTCTAATCCATAAAATAACTCATATGGGCTGATCCCAATTGATCTTTTGGTTGTTAGTCTATCTGCCCATAAGGCATTCACAAGCTTCTTATGCCAATTCTTCTTATTTTCTTCCAATACCTTCTTTATGATGTTCACAAGGCTTTTGTTTGATGATTCAACAAGGCCATTTCCTTGGGGATAATATGCAGTAGAATGGCCCAAGGTAATGTGAAATTTGTGGCAGAAATTCACCATCTTGATCTGAAGGCAGCAACATTGTCTGTTATTATGTTATCAGGACAACCAAATCTAGAAAGAATATTAGTCTCAAGGAACTGAATGATAGCGGAATCATTTGCTTGTCTGCATGGAACAGCTTCAATCCATTTAGTAAAGTAGTCAGTAGCTGTTAGAATCCATCTATGTTGGCCTGAAGATGAAGGGTGAATTTTCCCAATGAAATCCAAGCCCCATTGTTGAAAAGGTCTCTCTGTTGCAATAGGCCTCAAAGGAAGTGGCAGTAACTTTCTCTTTCCCTCAAACACTTGACATTTATGACAAGAGGTGGTGAATTTCTTGACATCAGAGAAAACAGTGGGCCAATAATAACCAGCCCTCAAAATCTTATCCATAGTGGACTTCCAATACAAGTGTCCACCACAGTCACCTGCATGAAATTCTTTGGTGATATTATTAGCTTCATTTTCAATCAGGCAGTTTAACAGTATACCTTCATGGTTTTTCCAAAGCAAATTACCTTCCATGACACAAAATCTTGAGGCTTTCATTTTTAGGAACCTACACTTAGTTCTGGACAATCCTGGTGGAGCACACAGGTTTTGTAACACATAACATATATCAGAGTACCAAGGGGATTGTTCAAAGGCTACATTGATCTTTGGAGTCACCAGCTCCAGTTCATTGTCCAGCTGGTTTATGTCTAGGGCTTAGAAGTTTGCTTCTGTCATTAGTTTGGCCAAGCCTTGCCCTTTTATTAGTTTTGTTGGTTTTATCTCGATGTCAAATTCCAAGATGTTGGCAATCCATTTTCCTCTTCTACCCTCTAAGTTTTCTTGAGTGAGAATGTCTTTTACAATGGGACTTGGCACATAAGCTATAACATGGGAATAAAGGATGTAAATCCTAAAGTCTTTAATGGCCTTGACCAAAGCATAAGCTTGTTTCTCCATGATTTGATATTTCAAAGGTGCATATCTAAGAGCTCTGCTAAAGAAAGCAATGGGTTTCTCATTTCCTTGGTCATCTTTCTGTAATAAAACAACAGCAATGGTATGCTGGGAGGCAAAAGAGAAAATGATAAATTCTCTGTCAAATTGAGGATTTGTTAAGACTGGGGTTTGGGTAAGGGCCAATTTTATACCTTCAAAGGCTTGATTTGCCTCAACTGTCCATTTCACTTTTGAATCCTTCTTTAGCATGTTATTTAGTAATCTGATCAATTCTGCTAAGTTTGGGATAAACCTTCTCAAGAAGTTGATCTTACCCAAGAAGGCTTGCAATTCTTTGATATTTCTTGGGTGAGGCATTTGCAAGATAGCTTGTATCCTGTCTGGGTCAATTCTGATGCCATCCTTTGAAATGATATGCCCTAACAGCTTACCTTCTTCCAAACCAAATAGAGATTTCTTGGGATTCAAGGAAATCCCATATTTCCTACATGTTAGGAAGATCTGTCTCAAATGCTTCAAATGTTCTTGGTCGGATTTTGAGAAAGGTGTGAGGTCATCTAAATAAATGACAAGAAAGTCATGAATCTCCTTGGCAAAAGCAATATCCATTGCTCTTTGAAATGTTGCCCCTGCATTTTTCAATCCAAAAGGCATTTTTACATATTTGAAAGTTCCCCATGGGGTTGTGAATGCAGTTTTGTCTTGATCATCAGGGTGCACTAGGATTTGATTAAAACCTGAGAATCCATCCAGTAATGAGATCCTTGATGCTCCTACCACTCTTTGGAGAATGTGATCCATCTTAGGTAGGGGATAGTTGTCTTTGAGGGATACTTGGTATAGGTTTCTAAGATCAACACAAAGTCTTATTTCACCAGTTTTCTTTCTTGTGGGCACCAGATTTGAGATCCAATCAGAAAACCTGATTGGTGCTATGATACCCGCTTTAAACATTTTTTGTACCTCTTTTTCAATTGCAGGGAGAAGCATAGGGTTTATTCTTCTCAATTTTTGCTTAAATGGCTTTTGATTTGGCTTGAGAGGGATGGTATGTTGGATAACAGAGGTGTCATAGGATTTTAAGTCCTCATAACTCCATACAAAGACATCTTGAAACTCTTTGAAAAGGGAAATGTATTTGGGCTTTTGATCAGGGGTAGGGAAGTAGATAATTTTATTATCTTGGGCTTTTCAATGGTTCCAATGTTGCATTCTTCAATGGCAGAGTTAAGGGGCTGCATTTTTGGTTTTCTTGGGACATCATTTGAATAGAAGATATCCTCTAGTGGAGTTAGGCCTGTTGGAAGAAAATTGTCTTTCAATTGTATTACTTCAGCCTCAGCATCAGCCACTTCTTTGCAACTGATTTGTTGAATTTTTTGTATATTGTCTTTGTTGAAAATTGTTGGATGTAGGATTTGGTGAGCTATCTTAGGTGATATTGGCTTGTTATTCTGTTTACTTAGTATTTGTGATTGACTTGCTCTTTCAAGTATTTGTGATTGACTTGCTCCCTCAATATCAATATTTAATCCTGCAAATTCTTGTTGCAGGGTCAGGAAATTATTTATTTGTGCATCATCTTCAAATACTTGCCAGTCCTTGACATTGTTTGGGACAGAAGGTCTGTGTTTTACCTCAGCTGTAAAGCAATGGTGGGGCTCAAAAGGTAACTTGCAGGTGCTTGCAAATGTGGCCAAGCTATGAGCATGCAGGTTATGGGTCCTGGGAATCTTGGTAATTTGAAATTCAGTGAAGGACTGTAGTAGTTCAGCAGCAACAGATCTATAAGATCTCAGTCTTTTATCATTAGTAACAAAATTTCCCTTTACTTGTTGGATAATCAAGTCTGAATCTCCCATGATTGAAACTTTTATGGCTTGTAAGGATTTTACTAGCTTAAGGCCTAGCAAGAGAGCTTCATATTCTGCCATGTTGTTGGTGCATCTGAAGTTTAACCTATAGGCTCGGCCTTCTGCATGATTGTTCTGCTTGTTATGTATCCAAACCCCAGCTCCTACCCCTAATTTGTTAACTGACCCATCAAATTCTAGAAACCATAGGTTCTCTTTTTCTAGGGGAGATTTAATAACTTCTCTGTGATCTGGGATAGTGAGTTGAAGTTCTGGTTTCTCACTTATTTTGTCTTTTAGGATAGTCTCATTACTTGTTTGGATCCGCTCTATTTCTAGGGCAGCAGCTTGTTCATTAATGTCCTGATCTTGTTCAAGTGTTTTGGTTTCAACATCATTATTTGTAAGACCTGTATTGTCATTGAAAAGAATGTATGAGTCTATGTCAGAATGGACAGCATATATGGGAAAATTTTGAGGTTTTTCTTCACTGCTGACCATGTATTTCATAAGTGACTCTCTATATAACCTCTTGGGTTGACCAAAGACTGAGATGGTTGCATATGACATGTCTAGTTGTAGGGAACCTTGGATTTTAGCCCCCCATGACCTTGATAACATCATCCCATATTTGGGTGGGATATCAGCAACTACAACGTCCATTAGAATTGTTTTATTTGGGTACTGAACTAGGGACACACATAGATCTTTTATCAGACCTAAACACTTAACTTGGCTGGAGTCAAATGAGAATAAGTCCTTGTATGGTCTTGTAATATCTAGATTCAATCTTTCCATGACTGATTTAGGCATCAAGTTGTGAGAGGCACCTCAGTCAAACATTGCGTTGTGTAGTATCTTGTCATGAACATGCAAGCTGACATAGAAAGGTAAGATACCTGTGACTGTTGTCTTTCCATCAACTTCTGGACCGAACAATAATTCTGGGGTGTCATCCAACACATTGACATTATCTTTATTACTATTAATTTGAAGGGACTTCTTGATTTGTTGTCTATAAATGTCATGCTTGGCTAGTTCTGAAAGAGGAATAGCTACCTTCAATTTTCCAATTTCAGCTTCTAAGTCAAAGGGTTTTTCAGATTGGATTTTGGGGTTGTGGATGACAGTCTTTTCCTTGTTCACTAAGTCTTCTTCTTGATTCTTATCTCGTTTTTGCGGCTTATCCTTCTTACTCATCTCTTGAGGAGTGTTACTTGGATTGGGCTGCAAGGGTGATGAATCTACTGGTTGCTGTTTTGAGGGAGAAGTTTCAGCTATTTCTTCAACTGTTACCTCATCTGTACTTGGACAAGTTTTGTCACTTGGCTCTGTGATAATAGCTTTCTTAGGCTGTGTAGTGTCCTTTGTCTTGCCAGGCTGTGTCACATTTATAGTTCTGCTTCTTAGCTTATATTGTTTATGAACTTCATAAACAGCTGTGTCATATCCTTGTTTAAAGTCAAATGACTCACCTGACCTGGTTTGGAATTGCTGAATGCCATCATCTTTATGATCCTCTTGACTCAAGATAACTTGTTGCTCATCATTCAGACCCATTAGATTAATGTGGGTGTCATCTGTTTGCTCATTTGAAGTGGATGCCTCAGTATAGTTTTCCTGGAAAGGAGGCCTTATGTCTGGATCAGAACCGGTTTTGCCAGTGTTTGGGTTTTGATTTCTCCTAAAATTTGGATTTCTGATAGGGTTATTTTGTGGTGCTTCCCATGATGACTTTCTCTCAACTGATTCTACTCTATCACCCAATCTCTTCATACCAGTGAGTATTGCATCCAGTTTTTGATCAAAGGCTGAGGGTTCTTCTTTGAAGGTGGTTCTCTTTTCCAATCTTGCCCTGTTTCTTTTGGTAATCAGGTTAGCCTCTACTGTGACAGCAACCTTTTGGGCTTCTTCAAGGGTTTCAGGCGCTCTTTCCTTCAATTGATATGCCATATCAGGGTCAAAACCATCCGGAAATTTGTACAAGGCTAAATCAGGGGGAGGTCTTAAATTCTGTGGTATTGCATTATATACATTATTAAATCTTGCACAATACTCCAATACGGTCCCTTGAGGACCTCGTTTGATTGTGTCATATTCACCGAGTATGTGCAGGGAATCTTTCTTCTTCTCCCATCTATTAGTAAAGGCTTGATAAAGGTCATCAGGAGTTGTGATGGTATTTGCAGCCAGTGATCTAAACCAAGTTCTTACATCATCTATGAGGCTCTGAACAAAGATTCTCATTCTCACACTGTCATCATCTATTTCATAGTTCTCAAAGTGGTCTTGCATTCTTCTGGCATGCTGAATTGCTGTGAAAGGGCCAGTGGAGTCAAAATATGAGATCTTGGATTGATAGTCCTGAGGTAGAGCTGGAGCATTGGCAGGTAACTGCAGGGGTGCATATCTATTAGCCATATTTGCAGGATTTATAGGCTTGACAGGGATAACTGGGATAGCATGAATGATTGGTGCAATAGGGGTAGTGGGAAAGGTGGAAACTAGAGTGTTGGTCAAGGGAATATGTGCAGTGGATGGAGGTGTGAAAGGAGGTCTTTGAGATGTGGATGGTGAACTGGGGGAATCAAGGGTAGACCGAAATAGAACCTTGATTGGAGTTGGAACAGGGTTTGGATGGGCTGTCTCAGGACTTGAATCAGCAAGAGTTTCCTGTCCTTGCTGCTTCCTAATAATCTTAGGTATTGTATTAGGATTTTCAAAAATGGCTGGTGGATTTGGGCCAGGATTTGACCTTGTATATCGCGGATTCTTCTTGGGAGCCAGCTTCTGAATTTCTTTTTGGTATTTTTAGAATATTTTAGGACTGTTTTAAGGGACTGCTCAAGCTTTTAGAACCACAGTCTATGGACAGACCACAGTTGAAAAATAATATGCTCGTCCCCAGTGGAGTCGCCAATTATGTTAACACCCAGGTTGTTCCCTTTGACTCCCAAGGGAATACGGCCGGGGTAACCACTAACCAATCTTTGGATTGTAGTTTCTAGCCAAACTGTAATCAGAGAGGGCTCTCTCTTTATGATTTGTCTTTGTTTTGATAGTATTTTAGGCTAGCTATTATGTTCAGGGTTTTGTTTTATGTTTTGGTTGAGGGATGTCTTCTGCATCTAAGGCGTAAGTTTTCAGGCAGTATTAGTCCATTGGGCAATGGCGTCTGTGGCTACAGGTTGTCTGAAATATTGAGTCGAGTTGCTGAAATTACAGGGCCGTTTAAATACTTCATGAAACAAATTTGAAATTGTGATGGTGAAGTGTGTTCAACCAGTGAAAGGCAATTAAGAATTTTCCACTAAGCTGGGTGTGAGAAAGAGATATGTTGCACAGGAGCAAACTTGAATTCCTGAAACAACAATCACTGTGAAAGTATATAGTTTGAAAGTGCAGCAATTAAGAATTACACCTTTATAACTGTAACTGAAGAAAACATTTATAATAGCATAGATTGAGTCTAGGGTAATCTGTGATTAAATCCTAGAACTATTCTTTTTCTTTGCCACTAACTGTAAAACACAGAACATGAATGAGCTATGAGAAGATGAAAAAACACCTAACTAAGAGTTTGAAGAAAACTTATTGATTCATGAAACACGCAGGAATCCTGTAACATTCAACAAAACACCACAATGACTCAGATAACGCAGAGCTTTGGAAATTCCATCAACTTTTGTATTAATAGTCTGGAAATTTACAGCATAAGAAACTCTTGAAGAGAGATCAACAACCACACCTGCAAGATTATGCAAGGGGGGAATATATACAATTGGTCATACAAAATATCTGGAGCCTTGAGTCATTCTAGAAATGAATACGTTCACCCACTTTTCAAGATAGTAGATAAGAAAGTTATTACATCATTGAATACAAAATAAGTGCTCTTTATGTATGTCAGAAGATATTTTGACCTTTGGAGGCCACTGAGTCGGTCTGAACGTTCTGCTTTAACTCTGGAAAAATGTGCCTTTATGGCTGTCATGCTGTAGCTTTTTGGCCCTGTCACCTGTAGCTGTCAATCTTGCTTTATTGGCCGATTAGTTCTGCTGAGTTGGCCCAGCCTTTTCCTTTTCATGCATGCTGGTGTTATCAAATTTTCCTGTGCATGATCACCTATGAATTTAAATGAAAATTTGATTTACAAGCTCTGGTTTATAATATCAACTGTATCATTTTGGTCCAGTATTCCTGTGTGGGCAATTGATGTCTCAGAATTGCCTCTAATGTCGCATCTGCCTCTGTGTATTTGTAGAAGTTGGGAGGCACTTCGAACAGATGTTTGATCTCATCCATGATAAAAAATAAGTTTTCCACCCTGTTGTAAAGACTTTGTCCTGTAGCTAGCCCTATTTCCTCTGAGGTGCTGGGCCTTTCAGTGATCTGATTTGTGGCGAATGTGTTGACCCTCTTGGCATACTGCTCATGTGTAAGTAGCCTTCCTGCGCTGTTCAGTAAGCCAGGGAGACCTCTGTTCTGCAATGCCACAAATTTGTCCACGAATCTATTGACCTATGTCTGCATGTCCTGGGTCCTTCTTTCTAATGTTTGCACCAGGTTTTTTGGTGTTAGGACCCTCTTTATTAACAAAATAGTCTCAGTCCTATTGGAGATTCCCATAGTTGATAACTGAGCACTTGTTCTATTATTAAGCACATTGATCATCCTGTTGGAAACTTCAGGCATATTGCCTAGAGAGGCCCTTGATCTCTGAATTTCCCTCTGTGCTTTTGCAATGAGCTCCAACTGTTCATGAATTGTCTCAATATACTGCCATTGATCAGTGATGGATTGGCCAATATTGACCCATAGCACTATCTTGAGCTCAGCCACTACTTTATCCAGTTTGAGCTCCTTCTCCAGCTCCTTTATCCTGTCTTTGAGGGCTTTTATTTCCCTACCCTTTTCTGCCACAGTCTGCTTGGATTTATCATATCTTTCATTTACCTTGGCTAAATTCTCCCTGGCCTCATTTAATTCTGTCATTTGGGCTTCCAGGGCCTGAATCTCATTTCTCAGCTTTTGCATGTCCAGGCTTGGGGCCTGCTCTGTTGTTGGTGGTGGTACTGAGGTAGAAGGTGCTGCCTGTTCTGTTTGTTGAGTGAGGGGAGCAGTAGTTGGAGGAGCTTCCTCAAGGTTAATTATTTCTGGAGGAGGCTGAGATGTTTGACCTCCTTCCTTTTGCTGTAATGCTGCTTGCAATGCTACCTGTGCAGCCTTTGATTCTCCCAACTTTTCTTGAGTCTGGATCAGCTGTTTGTATAAAGACACCAGCAAAGCTACAGCATCTTGATCATGTCTCAGCTGGGCAACTTCTTCCGTTTGAGGGTGAATAGTTGTTGGGATTTTGATCTTTTTCCTCAATGCTACCATGTCTGCATCCCTCAATTTCAATAATGCTTGTATGCCCTTGATGTCCTTGGGGTCATGCCCAATCTCTATGATTATATCTTCTAAGGCCCTGATCCTGTTGTCCTTTGCTTGAGAGGATGCTCTCTCCAACTCAAGTTGGGCAGCTGTATTATTTAGGCTATTTTCTAGCCTGTAGTTATCCAATGTCTTATCTGCCAAGGAGGCATACACCATCTCACCCGTTTGCTTATGCAATTCGATTTTGTCCATTGGGTGGATGTCCTTGGCAAGGACCTCAAGGTTGGTCCTCAAGTAGTCTGAAGGGGACTGTTGTTGCAATGCAGTTGGCATGAAGTGACTCATGATCATTTTGCCTTCATTAACATCATATGCAGACATTAGTCTTTGCTGGTTAGTGGGAGCCATTTTCAACAAATGATTATATAGTTGTATTTTTATTGGCTCATTCCTCCTCTTTATGTCAATGAACTGTTGTTTGATGCTCAGTTCACCTTCTCTCTGCTGGATTGAGGAGCTGACTTCTCCTCCCACTATCCTCTCTTGTTCCTGCTGGAAGGAACTTACTGAGGCCTCCATGCTTGGTTGGCCCATGCCCAAAGATTGCCCCATAGGCATTTCCTCTTCTGAAAGGGGATTCATTCTGTGTCTTTTCTCCCCTTGAGTTGTTGTTGTTGTGAGGGGAGTCTCTCTGTCCCTCTTTCTGCTTATATCCTCCTTTTGTGGGGTTTGGAGGATTGAGGCTTCAGCTGTTGTTTCCTGCCTAGGAGGCACAATTTGTGGTGGCTGCTGCTCAGTAAAAATTTAGGCCTCAGCTGCCTTTTCTTGCTATAGTGGCTGCTCTTTCTCTTGCTGCCCCTCTTGTGGCTGTTGTACCTGTTGTTGTTGCTGCTGTACCTCCTCATGAGGTGGCTGTTCTGGTTCCATTTCCTTTTCCTTGCCTTTGGTAGAGGTTTGCTCAGTAGCATTGGCTGCTTGCTGATTTGCTGTGGAGGAAGATGCAGTTGCTCCCACTTGAGTGCTTGGAAGAGTAAACACCTGTGAACAAAGCTCTAGGTCAGCCACCTTTTTCAGATTTCTCAGTGCTCTTTGATTTAACTCTTCTTGTGTGATAGGCTCCTCTAAGGTTCCTCTCCTCCACTTTGTTTGATTTGCATACTTTTCTATATGAGGAAGTCTTACATGGTCATACCTGGCCAGCCTATATTTGACCCTTCTTAAGCTTATGAAGTGATTGGGGTCATATGGTTTCCAAAGGAAACTGGTTTGCAAGCCAAGGGATTCTAACATTCTATCCGCCTCTTGCCAACCTTCCTCCCTTTTTTTGTAGATAAAGTGGCATAATTGGTTCCTGACCTTGAGCTGTGCTTTCTTGCCCCTGCCTGAAAAGTGTAGCACATCAGCATTCCCAAATTGCCTGAAGTATTCTAGGGAAAACAATCTCATGGGCACATATTTGGGCAATCTGTATGGGGGCAACTCACACCCATATATCCTTATAACTGTGTGGTTCTGGTAGAAGTACCAGTCCCCAATGCTGTATGATTTAGACAACTGAGGTACCCTATGCATCTCATCAGTTAGTCTTGGAGGAGGTGAGCTCATCATCAGAGACATGGCTTGGTGGATGAAGAGATCTATGAACTCACAGTAAGTATATGGAGAGTCAGGTCTGCAGTGGAAGACAGAGGACCAATAGACCACTGACCTAGGATTGCCTTGGGCATCCACTCTTTTCACAGCAAAAGAAAACTTTTCATGTTGATAATATAGGATTAAGTGGTAGATGTAAGAGGTGTATCTGAACACCTTTTCTCTTGCCAAGTTCATCAACTGCTCATGTATCTTATCAGAGATGTAGGTGGCATAGACATAGCAGATTGCAGACTTTCCAGGAGCGAACATGAGCATGATCACCAGCACAGTTTCATCAACAAATTCAATTGAATTATAGCCCAAAATGGGACTAATCATGTCTGCAAGATCTCTGGCCAATTGGTTGAGGTATACTTGGTTAATAGGAGGATACTTCACAGAGTCAGAGCTAATGTACAACTGATTGAGTTTGGTGACCTGAGAATCTGTCAATCTAGCTCCTTGATTTATCAAATCTATTAGTGATAAAGGAACTAATTTCTTCTCAGTCTTGAATTTCAGCATCTCTTTGATAGCTTCAGGGGTGATATAGAAAACAACTGAGCCTGAAGGGTCAAGCACAGCCCTCTAAGTAGGGTCATAGCATTCGGCACATAGGTGGATTAAATCAGGAAACTGGTTGACCTGAGGGAGCTTGAAGATAGGGAGAAAACAGTCCCATATACCCAATAGATCTGTTCCACTCTCATGTTTAGCCTTCAATTCATTTAGCAGGTGGATGTGGAACTTGGTTTTCATCAGCATTTCCTCTGATATTTGATAATCCAGGTCTGCCAGAGGTTGCCAGTCCAATTCTCTCTGAGGGGCATTTAAAGGAGCAACATTCAAGGCTACATGTGCTACTGGAGGATCCATGGTCACTTTTAGGATTTCTGTTGTTTATAAACTGGTGTTACTATGCAGAGCAACACCAAAGAGTTTTTCTTTAAAAGAAAGGTAAATTACTGATGAACAGAGAATAAATGGTTAACTACAACAATTGAAATACTGCTCAAAGTATGGATATGACAAATGCCTGGCTTTAAACTCTTTTTCACAGCAAATTGATGCAGTTTAGGCTGCCGATCCACGATTGCGCGAACAGAATGTAAGTTTTATGAAAACTCTGGTAATATAAAGCTCAGCTGGTGAATTTCGACCTTACAGTGCAAATGGGGACTAGGCACAGGGGATTCGCCAGTGAATTATGTGTTTTTTCACTGTTTTAAGCTATTTTTGGCGATTCACAGACAAAACGAGGCGCAGGAAGGATTTACAGGGATAAATACCTGGCAACTGTTAACAATGATCACGAATGCAGGTGGAAATGGCGCGCCAGCGGTCTCCAGGTCGAATTCAGCAGGTTGGCGTGAGTTTGGACGTGAAAAACATGCAGAGAAAACGACAGCCGTTTTTGCAAAAAGTGCAAAAAACACGAAATTTTGGCCAAAATATGGATTTTTTGGAACATTGGCGCTTTTTTTGGATTACGTCATCAGGTGGGGTCAAGGTCGGATGACGTCAGCATGACATCATTGGGTGACGTGGCGGAATAAGAGAGATCCACGGGGATGGTGAGGTGGCAGACAGGTGGAGCAAAGGCGGACGAGGGCGCCGACGCGGCGATGACGCTGGTGGTGACGCTGGTGGTGACGCTGGCAGGCGGGTTGACCGAAACCGGAAGTGGTTAGCGGTTTCACATCGCACCGCCTTCCATACGGAAGCGGAAATGTCAGAGGGGCCTCCGATACGATGTGGGGGTGACGCGTGGCAGAGCCCTGACGTCACCCTCTGACAAATTTCGGACAGTATCTTTCGGACGTCGGGGCCGGTCCGAAATGCACGAGGGCCGTCAGATGAAAAGGGCTCGATCCGACGGTCGACGGATCGTTGAGGTGGGCGGACGATACAGATGGGGGACGGGATTAAAATAATATATCTTTTGAGATTTTCGCCTGGCGGGAACCTTAGGAATTTGGCGGTTTACATGGTTTTTTCAATGTTTTTTATAAAAATGCGGATAGCACTAAGACTTTGAATAAATGGAAAAAGTGGGTTTTTATATGTATTTTGCAAATGAAGCGGGTTAGGGGTAAAAAGGGGTTTATCCCAAGGTTTCTTAGCAAATGAAGGGTTTAATGGGTTAAATGACTTTTGAAGGGGAAAGAGGGCTAAGGCTTAGGGCTCTTAAACTGACTAGCTGTCAATTTAATCCCTGATAGTGAACATATGGCTATAATGCCAAGGGGAGGGATATTTATACAATGCTTGGGGTTTATACACCATAGTGTTATAATAGTAGGGAAAGGGTAACATAGGGGATTTAGATAATAGAAGTTAGGGGTTAATATGGATGGAAAAGGTGAATGAGGAGTGAAATCACTAAGTTTATGTGAAGATAACTTAGCTTAGGGAGTAGATCAAAATAAAAGATTTTTAGACAAGAAACGTGGCTTTCAAAGGAATAAGAACCAGCATAAAACCTCAAATTCTTTCATGCACACAACTGATGAAGGGATGTTAGTAATGAAGGTGAAAAGGGGGAAAAGGGAGTTAGTCATGCTTCTTTGTTTTGCTGCAACATGATGGAGAAGAAGACCTTCTTAATCCATTGATATTCCTTTGTGAATAGGTTAGCACACATTGAATTGTAAGGAATGACATTTCTGCAACCCCATCTGCCTACCCATCTACTTGCCTAGCATTTTTTGTTTCTTCATGGAGGGTGCACTTAGACTTGCAGACCCTTATGTGCCTTTTCTTTTCTTAGGCTTTTTCCTTTTGATTTTCTATCCAAGGCTACCCTTATTGCTTCCAAGGTCCCAGATTAAGCAGTTGGGAACCTTATTTCTCTACCTAAACTACTGGTCTACCAAGATTAAATAGTTTGGACAAACTTCTTTCTCTATTCTACAACAGAAAAATTGAAACATGGCCTGATCCAGATTAGGCTTTTGGACCATCCATCAAAACTTAGTCAACATGAAGCTATATACACACCTTGTCTCCTTTTGGAAATATGGGATCTTTGTATCACCAAAGCAGAGCATATTTGGAACTTTCTTTGCCAATCATGAAATATGGAACCTATTGGTATAGGTAGCTAACAGTGACTATGGTAAAAAATCGAAATTTTCATTTTTACCAAATGTAAATCATAGAATTTCTATTATATCTGCCCACCATTTTTCCTTTGGTATTCTAGTCCTTTGAAGTTTTCTCAGGATCTCATTAGCGTCATTATATTTGAAAAAGTTAGGATGAACTTGGAATAGATGTTTTACTTCATGCTCCACAAAGAATAGGTTCTCCAGATTCTCAAAAAGGACTCTGCCTATAGGTATTGCTTTAGCTGCACTAGAAGATGAGCTCGCCTAGTTGTCTACATATTTGGTCAACTTGTCAACATATTCTATCTGTGTCATCAGCTTGTCATTAATAATTAAAGCATTGGGAAGTCCTTTACTCTGCAATATGCCAAATTTTTGCATAAAATCATCAATTTCCTCTTCCATGTTTAGGCATCTCCTTTAAAAATTCTACATTAAATACCTTTTAGTTAAAACCTTCTTGATTTTGAGACTAGTCCCTATTTTGTCTCCAATGTCTAGTTCTTCAAGATGGTATTTATTCTTGGTATTCAAAAAATTAATTAGTATGGTAGCCTCCTTAGGCAGCCTTCCTAATTCTACCTTAGTTCTCTGGACTTATTCATGAGCTAGCTTTACCAAATCCATCTGCTCAAAAATTATTTGTATAGATGGCCAAACATCATTTATTGACTGAGTGATGTTGGTCCAAAGAATTTTGCTTATATCTGCTAAGGGTTTATCAAATGCGAGGTTCTTTTCTAATGATTTCACCTTTTGTTCTAACCCTTTGTTGTTCCTCACCTTTTCTGCAAAATTTATCTTTGAAAGATCATATTTTTGTTCTAAGGTAACAACTTGTTATTTTACCTTTTGTAACTCTGAAACTTGGAGCTTCAATTCCTCCATTGATTTTATCAATTCTTCTATGATTAGACTTGAAATCCCTACTTGTGTTGTTCCTACTGTTGCTTCTGTTGTGACCACTGGAACGTTTGGTGCCAGAGTTGTTCCAAGGGTTGAAGGGACTGTAGTGGAAAATATTGGAATCACATTGGGAGGCTGAGAGGTCGACTCTTCCTACTTGTCCTTCAATGATTTTTTTAGTTCTTGTTCAGTCTCCTTGAGCTCTTCATTAGTCTTTAGGACTATGTCCATTAGCTCTTCTCCAGACCTTTGTTATATGACCTTAGCAGTCTCTGGATGCCTTGAAGGAGGAAACTTTAGTTGCTTTCTTAAGGAAGCTATGTCTTCATCTTTGTTTTTAATTAAGGCTTCTACAACCTTCACATCTTTTGGATCATCACACAATCCAATGATGAATTCTTCTAAGGATTTAATCATGTTGTCTTTAGCCTATGAGGAGGCTTCTCCAGTTGTAATTGGGAAGTTGTATTATTCAAATAATTTTCTAGTCTTTGGGCCATCATGGACTTACTATTCAATGTAGGGTAGACCATCTCCCATGTCTATTTGTGTAACTCAATCTAGTCCAAGGGATGAATGCCTTTTTCCATGACATCAAAACCGATTTTGAGGTAATCTGCAGCTGATTGAGGTTGTTGCACCTTAGGTTTGAAAAATCTCATTATCATTTTACCTACTTTGATGTCATAGGTTGACATCAACCTGTTCTGATTAGTGGGAGCCATTTTCAAATACTGATTATAGACCTGGATCTTCAATGGCTCATTTTTGGATTTTATTTCTTTAAACATCTTTTTGATATCTGGATTGTCCTTTCTTGGGGGACAGAAATATGATACTTCTGCACTTTGTTGTCTCTCCAATTCCTGTGTCTGTGAGCTGGAAGGTGTCCCACCTACTAGGAAAGTTTGATGACTATCTACACCTTCTTTTCTTTGACTATAAGTAGTCTCTTCATAAGATTCTTCTTCTGAAAGAGGATACAACCTGTGCCACTTAGCACCGGGCTATTCTTAGGCTCCATTGGCAGGGGTAGCTACTTCCCTGTCTCTCTTTCTGTTCTTTTCCTCATTATGAGGAGTCTGCAAGATTGGTGGTTCTACCATATTGACTTGAATTGGAGGAGTGTGTATGTGGGCCTGCTCTTTGGAAGTTTCAGATTGTTTAGACATTATGGACTGTTGTGTAGCCTAAGTGGTAGTTTCTGTTTCTTTACCTTTGGAATTCCCTGTGAGTGGTGTACTGGTCTACTGTGAGGACCTTTCAGAGGTCCCAGCTGCTGAGGCACTTATACCTGATGTTGACTTCTGAGAAGTCTCAAAATGTGCGTATCCAAAAAAATCTAAATCAAGAGTCTTTTCAAGATATTTCATTACATTTTCTACGTTTACCTGCTCACTCTCAGTTGCTACTAAGGTCCCTTCCTTCCATTCATCCATGTTGGCAAATTGTTCAATCTCTAGGATTCTATCATGAAAATATGGTGACAGCCTATTCTTCATTCTTCTATCACAGATAAAGCTATGAGGATCATATGGAACCCAACCAAAATTTTGTGTAATTTAAGGTAATCTTCTAGAATTCTCTCTGCTTTTTTCCCTGCTTCTCTGTTGTGACAGATGAAAGGGAATAATTGATGTTTGATCTTGATTTGTGCTTTCTTTTTGGCCTTAGTAAAATGAACCATGTCTGAATTTTTCATCTTCCTATAGTATTCCAATGCAAACAATCTCATTGGAACATATTTTGGTAACTTGAAAGGGGGAAGTTCACACCCATATATTCTGAATTCTGTATAGTTCTGGTATAAATACCATTCACCCACTTTGTACTGCTTAGAAAGTTGAAGGATCCTTTTAATGTCACCACTGATCTTGGGAGAGGAAATCCCTGTCAGTAAGGCGGTTGCTGGATGAACAAACTAATCAATGAACTGATTATAGGAGTAAGGGGTATCATAGGATTCATGGACAATAGAAGACCAGAAGATAACATACCTTGGATTGCCCTTGGTATCAAGTTTCATGATAGGGAATCGGAAATTATCTGACTAATAATAAAGAATGAGATGATATATGAAGGTGGTATACTTGAAAACCCTTTCATTCTCCACTCTCATGAACTGGTCATGAATTTTAACAGCAATAAAGGAGGCATAGTCATATTTGATAGTAGGGGGCTGTCCAGGAGTAAATATTGACAACAACACTAGGGTTAACTCATCAACATACTCACTAGTGTTGAATCCCATAATCAAAGATATCATATCAACTATGAGTCTACCCATATCTATGGAGAAAGTTTGCATATAAGGAGGTGGGCCCTTAGGCTAGTGTTTCTGTAGTATGAAAGTCTGGCAGAGGCGATTAAGTTCATTTTTGGACAATTTAGTTGATTTCTAACGTAAATCTCCAATGGAAAGGGGAGTGAGAGTTTGACTGGGGTGAAATTGTAACATCTCATTAAATGATTGAGCAGCGATTCGGAAAAGGATTGTTTGGCTTGGAGACATGACTGCTCTACTGTTAGGGTCATAATTGGCATGGAATTGATGAATTATATTAGGGAAAACATGGACTGAGGGGAGAAAGTATATGGGAAGATTGGATTCCCACAGTCCTAGGATATCAAAGCCATTCATGTGGTCATCTCTACTTTGGCAAAAGACTTTAAGGTGATTTTTATCAGTGGTAAGGTCTTTTATTTGGAAGTCCCTATCTGCCAAAGGTAGATAGTATAAATCTCGATGAGGGGCATTAATGGGTGCAACATTAAAATCCATCGGGGTTTCTATTTCTGGCTCTTGTGGATTCAGAAGGAAACTGTGGTTTTCTTTGTGAAATGGGCAATGCAGAGGCTATGGGGGACTTAAATGACAAAAATAAAATGCACTGCATAAACCCCCATACTTAAATTCAAAAAGAGTGAAGGGATCTCTTCTTGAATGGTTCATGAGGCACAATACTTGCTAAGGTTTTGTAAATGGGGTAGCAAGCTAAGTGGGCTTGATTGTGGGGAAAACTCCACAGTTAAGCGTGCTTGAGCCAGAGGAGATCTGGGATGGGTGACCTCCTGGGAAGTCCTGGTTACCGGGTGCAAGCCTCAGAAGTGATGATTGATGCTATGTGATTCATTTCACTAGTTCCAATCCCACTTCTTCACCCCTGTGAGCATCACCCAATGCAATGAGTGCTAAGTGAACTATTCAAAAATTATGAGAAATTAGTCAATTATGACTACCTCTCATGGAAATGGTCATACATGAATGACTTACTTAACGCAGTTGAATCCAAAAAAATGATATCTAATATAATGCACTGCGTAAACCCCCATACTTAAATTCAAAAAGAGTGAAGGGATCTATTCTTGAATGGTTCACGAGGCACAATACTTGCTAAGGTTTTGCAAATGGGGTAGCACGCTAAGTGGACTTGATTGTGGGGAAAACTCCACAGTTAAGTGCGCTTGAGCCAGAGGAGATCTAGGATGGGTGACCTCCTAGGAAGTCCTAGTTACAGGGTGCAAGCCCCGGAAGTGATGATTGATGCTATGTGATTCATTTCACTAGTTTCAATCCCACTTCTTCAACCCTGTGAGCATCACCCGATGCAATGAGTGCTAAGTGAACTATTCAAAAATCATGAGAAATTAGTCAGTTACGACTACCTCTCATGGAAATGGTCATACGTGAATGACTTACTTAACGCAGTTGAATCCAAAAAAATGATATCTAATATAATGCACTGCGTAAACCCCCATACTTAAATTCAAAAGGAGTGAAGGGATCTCTTCTTGAATGGTTCATGAGGCACAATACTTGCTAAGGTTTTGCAAATGGGGTAGCAAGCTAAGTGGGCTTGATTGTGAGGAAAACTCCACAGTTAAGCGCGCTTGATCCAGAGGAGATCTGGGATGGGTGACCTCCTGGGAAGTCCTGGTTACCGGGTGTAAGCCCCGGAAGTGATGATTGATGCTACATGATTCATTTCACTAGTTTCAATCCCACTTCTTCAGCCCTGTGAGCATCACCCGATGCAATGAGTGCTAAGTGAACTATTCAAAAATCATGAGAAATTAGTCAGTTACGACTACCTCTCATGGAAATGGTCATATGTGAATGACTTACTTAACACAGTTGAATCCCAAAAAATGATATCTAATATAATGCACTGCGTAAACCCCCATACTTAAATAACTAAATTATTATGAATTTGGGCCTTTTTTTGTCAATTTACCATGGAAGACAAGTTTTTACAAGGTTTTTGTTGGGAATTCGATAAATACCTCTTTTTTCGGGATGAGCAATGAAATGCAGGTACTGGGCATAGCTGGAGGGTTCTGGTCGGTGTCGGCTGGAAGGTTTTGGAGCAGGTTGGTGACTGAAAGCTCGACTGGTTGACTTGGATGTTCTTTTGCATGGGCATACAGGTTTACCGAATAAAGCACTAGAAATGACTTTTTTGTTTTATTTACAAAGTCAAGGGTTGGTGGGGTTTTGGATTTTAGGCAGGTGAGTCAGCAGCAAATGATATGACATTTTGTCATATGTGGGAAGGCGTTAAGCGGTTCCATATCACACTGCTTATGGGGAAGGGCGGTAGTAGTTGTCGAGCCAGCGATTCCATAGAACTTTCGACATGTGGCGGGGTACTGTTTAGGAAACTGCTTTGTGATCGCGCACTAACACGTGGTCACAAAGGGTCGCGCGATATTCATAATGGTCGTTAGATGTGAGAGGTGAGATCTAACAGTCGACGAGAGATGCGATATGAGGGGTTTTAACAAAGGCAAGCCTGATATGTTTAAAGATTAATTAATCACATTGGGGTCAGCGAGATAGGTCAGGGAGGTCATTAATTAACCATGAGGGTTAATTAATCTTGGTTAATGTAGTGGTGGGTTGGGCTTGTTAATTAGTTACTGACTAACTAATTAATCCCATTTTAAAACAAATTGTCGTTATATTTAACTGGGAGCGGGATATATAACATTTTGGGGATTTATATAGTTTAAATAATATAGGAGTGGGTTAAGTTTTTACAAGGGATTTATATAATCACATGTTAATAGTTAGTATGATAAATGAAATGAAAAGTGCTAGGTATAAACATTTTATGTATATATTCGCACTTAGGCTTAAAGTGAAAAAGTTTTTTATGATAAATTCTTTAATTTTCCTAAGAAAAATAGGATTTTACTTAGGAAAAGACTTATGAAGGTGAATGAATGGTTTATGAATGATTTTAAGTACTTAGGCTTTTTAAATTATTAGGCTGAGGGTCAGGTCTCTCCAGAAGTTAGAGAAATGCTCTGAGCCTCTCTAATTTAGCAAATACCTTAGCACTTAGGGGAAATTAGTGAAAATTTAGGGAAAATGAGTAGGGGAGTTAATTATTTGACTTTGCGTTGCTTGAGATGTTTTCAATATAATACATGCCTTGGCATTGTGATGAAAATAAGATATTAACACATTTAGAGTCATCGTTCATCACATATAATTCTGTAACCATCATCAACCTACCCTACCTACTTTAACCTAGCATTTTCACTTCTTTATTTGGGTGCACTTAGATTGGAAAACCGTTATCAAACTTTTGTTTTCTTTTACATGGAAATTCCTATCTAGGTCTACACTTATTACATCCAAGGGCTCAAATGAAACTGTTGAGCTCCTTTTTTCACTCTACCTATCTACTTACCTGCCAAGATTACACTGTTTGCTCATATCTTTATTCTCTATTTCTACAACATGAAATTGAAATATGAACTAGCTAAGCTCAAATTGTTTGGTTGTTCATAAATTGTGGCATGAGTGAAAAAATGCACACAATTTTTTATCATACAAAAGTAAAAAAGTAGTGGCATTTAGGCTTGCACACTTTCCTGGTCTTTATTTTTGGTGGGGTTCATTTTCTTTCCTTTTTTGACCATCTTTATTCTTTTCACCCTTTGATTTTTCTTTTAGGGTATACCCTCTTTACATTTTTTTATTTTTTTTATGTTTTACAAATATGTAAAACCTTTGCAACAAGTAAAACTATGAACATATTACATTGCTCATGAAGTCAATCATGATATATGACACCTATTGGTATAGGGGCATAATAGTGGCTCCACTTGGGGATGGCTTTTCCTGGTGGAAATTCAAGAACAACAAGTTAGATTGCCTCTGAATGATTTTGACTACACTATGAAATCTTCTTTTGCTGGTTGCTTTATTGTATGTATGACAATGATACTTTTGAAGCTTAGGGCCTTCTCTTCAGGCTTCAACTCCAAAAAGTTACTATCCAATCAAAACTGTGACAGTACAAAGGATATATTATGTACATGTTAACAATGAGGATAACATTAATAAGTAGGATCAAAGTAATGTTTCAACATTCAACCATTGACTAGTCCTTCTTTTGTTTCTGCGCCATCCCTGTTTTTGAGATAATATGTACTGTTTCCTCGTAGGGAATAGATGATATAAGGTCCCTTCCATAGGAATTCAAATTTCCCATGTTTCCCCTTATCTTCTCTTCTGGAATCCCATCTTAACACTTTATCTCCAAGGTAGAAATCATCTGCCTTGGTCCTTTTGTCAAATATCTTCTTGATCTTCTCCTGGAGCACTTGGGAACTTTGGTACACCTCCTCTCTGGTCTGCTGCAAATTGATGCTCTTATTTATCCTTCTTTGAATATCATTGGGTTCCATTGAGCCTCTTGGAGTAGTTTCATAATAGGAACTCCTAATGATGAATGAAACACAGCCTCCTTGCCATATACTAACTCATAAGGACTGGTGCCAATGGATTTTTTGGTTGTAGGCCTGTCTACCCGTAGTGCATTTATCAGTTTCTTCTGCTAAGTTTTCTTGTTCTACTCCAACAGTTTTTTAATGATATTAATGAGGCTCTTGTTGGAAGATTCAGCCAGTCCATTCCCTTGAGGGTAATAGGCTGTGGAATGGCCTAAGGTAATGTGGTACTTATTACAGAAACTGATCGTTTTCTTTGATTTGAAAGCTACAACATTATCAGTTATGATTTTATCATGGTAGCCAAATCTAGACAATATATTGGTTTCTAGGAAACCTATGATCACTGTATCATTAGCCTATCTGTAGGGGATGGCATCTATCCATATGGTAAAATAGTCTGCAGCAGTAAGTATCCACTTGTGTTGGCCTGAAGAGGGTGGATGGATTTCTCCAATGAAGTCAAGGCCCCATTGTTGGAAGGGTTTCTTAGTGGAAATTGGTTTTAGGGGTAAAGGTAACAATTTTCTCTTGCCTTCAAAAATTTGACATTTGTGGCAAGAAGTGACAAATTTCTTTACATTAGCAAACAAGGTTGGCCAATGGAATCTAGCACTTAGGATATTGTTTGCAGTTGATTTCCAGTAAAGGTGTCCACCACAATCTCCTACATGAAATTCTTGGAGAGCCTTGTCAGCTTCATCTTGTAGCAAACAATTCAATAAAATTCCTTCATGACTTTTCCAAAAGAAAGCACTATCTAAAATATAAAATTTTGAAGCTTTCATTTTTAAAAACCTTTTCTTTGTTCTGGATAACCCTTGAGGATCCTATAGGTTTAGTAACACATAAATTACATCAACATACCAAGGTGAGTCTGAAAAGGCCTGGCTAATTTGTGGAGTCGCCATCTCCTGTTCGTTATCTAGTTCATTTATGTCTAGGGCTTGACAATTAGTTTCTGTCATGAATTTGGCCAATCCATATCCTTTTATTAGTTTTGTAGGTTTTATTTTAATATCATATTCTAATATGGTAGCAATCCATTTACCTCTTTTGCCCTCAATTCCATCCTAAGCCAGGATATCCTTGACAACTCCATTTGGTACATGGCTATCACATGAGAGTATAATATGTAGACTCTAAAGTCCTTAATGGCTTTTACCAGTGCAAAATCTTGTTTCTCCATGATTTTATATTTTAATGATGCATCTCTAACTGCTTTACTAAAAAAGGCTATGGGTTTCTCACATCATTGATCATTTTTTGTAATAAAACAGTTGCTATAGTGTGTTCTGATGCAAATGACAATATTATGAAATCTCTAACAAATTGAGGACTGGTTAGGACTCGTGTTCTAGTTAAAGCCATTTTGATTTCTTCAAATGATTGTTTGGCTTTTGCTATCCATTTGATACTTGAATCCTTTTTTAACATATCATTAAGTAATCTAATGAGTTCAGCTAAGTTAGATATGAATCGTCTGAAAAAAATTATCTTTCCTAAGAAAGTTTGAAGTTCTTTTATATTTCTTGGATGAGGTATCTGTAAAATGGCTTCTACTCTGGAAAGATCAATGTGAATGCCATCTTTGGAGATGATGTGACCCAAGAGTTTACCTTCCTCCAGGCCAAACAAGGACTTCTTTGCATTTAAAGAGATACCATATTTTCTGCATTTTAGAAATACTTGTCTGAGATGGTCAAAACCTGCTGATATGATTTAGAAAAAAAAGTTAATTCATCTAGATATATAACAAGAAAATCATGAACCTCTTTAGCAAATGCAGTGTCCATTACTCTTTGGAAAGTTTCTCCTACATTTTTGAGTCAAAATGGAATTTTGATGTACATAAAAGTGTGCCATGGTGTTGTAAAATCAATTTTCTCTTGATCATTAGGATGAACTAGAATCTAGTTATACCCTAAGAACCCATCTAAAAGTGAAATTCTAGAAGAACCTACCACCCTTTGCGAAATATGATCCATCTTTGGTAAAGGGTAATTATCATTCAGATAAACCTTATTCACATTTCTTAAATCAACATATAATCTAATTTCCCTAGTTTTCTTTCTAGTAGGCACTAAATTGGATACCCTCTTTGAAAATCTAATAGGGGAAAGTATCCCTGCTTCATACATACGTTTAATTTATTTTTCAATTAGTCGTAACATCACAGGGTTGATTCTTCTGAGTTTTTGTTCGAATGCTTTCTGGTTTTCTTTCAAGGGTATTGTATGTTGAATTGTAGAGGTTTCATATGATTTCAAATCCTCATAACTCCAAGCAAAGACATCCTGGAATTCTCTCATAAGTTCAACATATTTTAATTTTTGGTCAAGAGGCAGAAACATGGATAGTTTTATCGTTTTTGGATTTTCTTCAATCCCTAAATTATATTCTTCAATGTCTGCTTTTAGTGGTTCCATCTTTGGTTTCTTTGGAATGTCATTATAATCAAAGAGGTCTTCTAGAGGAGCTAATCCTTTAGGCAAATGATTGTCTTTTAACTCAATGACCTCTTTTTCTCCTTCAACAATCTCA
This sequence comes from Pinus tabuliformis, assembly GCA_031772625.1. Classification (NCBI taxonomy): domain Eukaryota; kingdom Viridiplantae; phylum Streptophyta; class Pinopsida; order Pinales; family Pinaceae; genus Pinus; species Pinus tabuliformis. The sequence goes on along the minus strand of CM062818.1, from coordinate 261,163,923 downwards.
TCAAGATCCATTTGTTTAAGGTCTTGCACTTCTTTTTTAGTGAACTTTGTGGGATGAAGCATTTGAATTGAACTCTCTTATGAAATTCTTGTTTCTACCTCAACTTTTTGATTAAATTTAACAACTGTATCTACATCTATGTGATTGTTAGAAAACTATTCATCTAAAGTCAAAAAGTTATTTATATTCTCATCACTATCAAACACCTGCCAGTTTTTTAGATTATCAGGTATGGCTGGTTTGTGTCTAATCTCAGTTGTAAACTGATGATTAGGTTTGAAAGATAATTTCAAGGTGTTGGCTAAAATTGCCAAGCTGTGTGCTTTCAAGTTGTGTTTTCTAGGGATTTTAGCAAGCTTAGTTTCTAGAAAAGTATTAAGAATCTCTATGACTATTCCTCTATAGTATCTTAATCTAGGATGATTAGTTAGATATTTTCTTTTGATATGTTGAATGATTATTTCAGAATCTCCTATGAAGGATACTCTAATTGCTCCTAATCTTTTAACAAGTTTAAGACCTAGCAAGAGAGCTTCATACTCTACCATATTATTGGTGCACTTAAAATTTAACCTGTAGGCATGGCCTTTAGCATGGTCATTTTCTAGATTGTACACCCAAACTCCTACTCCTGCTCCTAATTTATTAACTGAGCCATCAAATTCTAAATGCCAAAAAATTTCATGTTCATAGTTGGTTTCAGGAGTGACAAGAATTTGTTTAATTGTGAGATCTAGTTTTTCATGTTCATTAGGTTTGTCATTACTATCTGATATTTCATCGTTTTCAAATATTTCCTGAATCTGAACACTAGATTTTCCTTTTCTAATTTCTTTTGGTTCTGCTACTAAAACTTCTAAATCATTGGAAGGATTGGTTTTGGCATTGTAAAGAATAAATGAGTCCATATCGGAGTGTATTGAGTAGATGGGGAAATTTTGTGGTTTTTCTTGACTACTTAGTACATATTTCATCATAGTTTCTCTATATGGCTTATTAGGTTGCCTGAAAACTAATATAGTAGCATAGGACATGTCCAGTTGAAGAGATCCCTGAGGCTTTGCACCCCAGGATCTGGATAATAAAATGCCATATTTTGGTGGAAATCTGCTACCACCATACCCATTAATATTGTCTTTGTAGGGTATTGAACCAATGAAACACACAAGTCTTTTATTAATCCTAAACATCTCACCTGACTAGAATCAAAAGAAAATAGGTCTTTATATGGCCTGGTGATATCTAGGTCTAGTTTTTCCATTACAGACTAGGGCATTAGGTTATGAGATTCCCCATAATCCAACATGGGATTGTGAAGAATTTTGTCATGTATATTTAAGCTTACATAGAAAGGAGGAATTCCTCCTTCTAAGGGTTTTCCATTTACTTCAGGGCAAAAGATCAATTTTGGTTGGTCATCAAAAACATTAACTGAGTCATCAATTCTAGTGATTTTAAGTGATTTGTTGATTTTAATTCGGTAGACATCATGTTTAGCTAATTTTCACAATGGAACAACAATCTTTAGTTTGCTTACATTAGTCTCCAGGTTGAAATGTTTTTCTGTCTGAGCTTTTGTGTTTCGAACAGTGCAATTCTCCTTGTTTTCTGTATTTTCTCTATTTTTCTCCTTCTCAATAGTGGGGTTATGAGTTGAAGTCTCTCCCAAATCAACTTTTGGAGGTTCTTCCACATTTCCTTTGGGAGGAGGAGGTGTGAAGGGTTGTTCACTATTAGGTTGATTGTCGGATACATCTTCAATTATTGGATTAAAAGGATTAGGGTCAGATCTAGAAGGAATATGTACAGGTGTAGTGTTTATCTTACCTTTGATGGGCTATTTTACAGTTTTCTATTTTTTGGCTTCAGGAACATCAATTCTTCTACTCCTCAGGTTATACTATTTATGCACTTCATAGATGGTTGTGTCATATCCCTTCCTGAAGTCAAATGATTCACCTGACTGAGTTTGAAATTGTTTGAGAATATGAGCCTCTTGATCCTCCTGGGTCAAGAAAACTTGTTGTTCGTTATTGAGTCCCATTAAATTTATTTGAGTGTATTCTGCTGGTTCATCAGATTTTGATGCTTCAGCATAAATCTCTTGGAAAGGGGGCCTAATGTTTTGATCTAGACTAGTCTTCCCAGTGTTCTGATTTTGATTTTTTCTGAAATTGGGATTTATCCCTGTATTTGTTGGCTGACTATTATAGACATTTTTGGGCACTGCAACCCAAATCATAAATTTCCATAAACTAAGGTATCCTAAGTCCCTAAAGGTGTTGTTCCAACCCCTAAAAGAACAAGGTAAATTGATTACATCATCTCCCAGAAGTTCTCCATGAAAAACTACTCAGAACTGGTCAAAACTGGACCATTTCACCTGCTCCATGGTCAAAGTGCGATGCATCCCACCTAATACACACGGGAAGTGTGATGCATGTTGAAAATCCCTTCTATGGTGTGCGATGGATGAGAAAAGACAAGTGGCAGAGACAATTTGTGAGGTGGATGATCATGGAATCTTCCAGAAACTTCTCTTGTGACACTTGCCTCTCAGAATCGCCCAAGGATGAGTAAGAGATCAATGAGATCTCCAAGTGGAATGAAGAACTATCAGAGAGAAGAAACTAATCAAAAACCCATAGCTTACTCACACCTCTGAAAATATCTATATATAGATCTCTCATCCTAGAGATCCAGGGGGTTGGGGGCTGGAATTTTGTATCTTGTAAGGAAGTGTTGTTGGTTTCTTGGTGCAATATCATAGTGTTGGGTGATCTAAGCTTTTCATGAGGTGAAGAAGGGCTTTCTTGCTGAGAGGATGATGCTGGGTCAGAACAATTGGTTGTAATGCTCTTTTCTCTTTCTTGATTATCAACAAAGCTATTCAAGTTTTCCTCCACATTCTTGTATGATTGATGATTTATGCATTTGTGTGGTCAATGTACATCTAATCCTATATTGTTTATTATAATCGATCTATGTTCTTGGATAGTGTTATGCTGCTTTGATTCTACAGGTACTCCTTGAAGCTGGGTAGACAAGGAAGCGAGTGGCAAAGGCCTACCAGAAGAGAGAGGAATCAAGCAAGGAACCAAGGTCAAGACAGAGGTTGGTCTCCTTATTCTTCTCTTATATTTTGCTCATAAAGGAAAACAAAAGTAGTTTTTAGTGTGTTTGTTTCTAAGGTAGCTACCAGCCTTAGTGGGACTAGCAGCTCTGTATAGACACTAGTTTTCTTGATAACAAAATGGCGAATCCACTGGGGAGCGAGTAGATTGTTTGTTCATCTACATTTGTTTACTTTATAAACTTACACATGGAGCCTGAAGTCAAGCCAGCTAGCCTTCGAACTACATTTGCTACGCAAGTGCAAAGTAGATCAACGTTGCTTCAGTCTATCTCTAGGTTTTGTTTATGAACTAAATGATTGATTTACAATCTCTCTAATTGCCCTTGTGGTCGCTCTAGTAACCTCCTTATATCTACCCCTGTGATTGATATACTGATTACCACTTGCTCGGCCTAAATCGTTGAACTGAACTGCAAACTGTGACCCAGAACCTAATCAAAGTCTCATCCCTAGTCCAACGCACTGTCTGTTCTGTGAACTTCAAATGCATCGCACTTCTCGAGTGTAGTAGGTGCGTTGCATTTCAGTTTCATTGTGTTATAGGTGCACTGATCAGACAAGGCCTTGTTCCTAAATTTTGGTTTCTGTGTTCACTCTTTTCAACTCTATTCAGGAGTTTTGCTGCCTGTAGTCAATACACCTCTTTTGAAACCCCTTTCCTTGTTGTTATTCTGCCTCCATTGTGCAAAGAACCGTAAATGTTTTTATGTATTTTTGAGTCATTTTCAGTTCTCCTTTACAAACAAGTAGCGTAATTATACTGACGTTTCTTGATTTGAAAGTGTCGCAAGTGTCGTTTTCAATCATAGAAGAGAATATCATTGTTCTTGATAGTCGCCTACACTGTTACTCTTGTATTTGATTTGAGTTAGTAGTTTTTCAAGTGTCAAAAGCAAGTTTTCAATTCCAAATAACAAAGTGTCGTCATTGTCCTCAATTTGTTTTGAAAAGAAACTTGTTAGTAATTGTCGCTTTGGAAAATAATTCAGATTTGCGCTTAGCTTTCTTTTTATCATTCACACATTAAGAAGGCTGAAAACAAATACATGCATGTGCATTTGCATTTAGACTGTTTGTTGGCTTGATTTAGGACAGTGCATATAGTGTGTGCTCTGTGCTCTTTGTTGAAAGAACGCCATCTCTCTTTCCTTAGTAGCTAGGATTTTCATTGCAGAAAGAAGATTAAACGACTGTTTATCATCTTACATTGCATTTTAGGAATTGTACATCTACATCACGCGGTGAAACTGAAAGGAAAATTTCTTTAGCAAGATCAACCATAAAATAAATTTAATGAATCCAAAAACGCTTTGGAACCTAACGCACAACATCTAGAAGTCTAGGCTAGAGATGTATTCTGGTGCAGTAAAGCCTGGTAACTGTTGTTTTCACTGTTGGTTGGGTGATTCCTCCACTTTGAGACGATAAGTGCCAGTACGAACTTCTGCTCCCACGTACCGTCGAGTATATTTTGGGAGACCACAATAGGCTTTATTATTTATCCATAGGAAGCCGTGTCTGCCGCCCTATCGATCGCAATGCACTGAACACAGCTTTCGGGAAGATTGACTTCCGTATCGTAAAAAGTATTCTGTAGTTTTGCAATTGGTTTGGTAATCCCTTTGTCTAGATTTCCAGAGCAGTCCCTTTCGTTCCTTTTCAGACTCCTTAATGGAAAATGTCCATCTGAGCACTTGTCACTTTAGGCTCATTAAATATCGAAGGCAACTAGAATCATCTTTTGTTTTTTCTCAACTCTTAAAAATTGAAAAAACTAGTTGTCTCAAAGCGTCTAAAATTCATCTAATACGGAAACATACTTCCCCTTGATTTTTAGTTGATCGAGTAATCCGCAATCGTGGAAGAAAGTCAATTGAAACCATGTCATTCGCGGAGGCTTACGAGTCAACCGTCTTTGTCTCCAGAGTCGAAACTGTTACGGACAAAGCGAACTGGTTTAACTGGTTCCAAATCCCCTGGTAAAGTTAGAACAAGTTTTCCGACACCATCGGAGACTACGGTTACTCCAAACATTTCTGGTATCCCTGCCTTTACAGAAGAAGTTCAGTAGCCACCAAAGGACAATAGAATTGATCCTAGTGTGAAGGTAAACACTTGTGTTACTGAGCCAGCTCCATCTATAGCTGATTCAGAGAGTGTTATTCCCCAAACATTTGCCGCTGCAGATTCTATACCTTCTTCGGCACTAGAAATATTTTATGGACCTGACGGTCTACCTCTTCCACCTGGTCTGATTGCTATAGAAGAGGTTGTGGAGGATCCTCCATCTAGTACTCCATCGTGATTTGGATTTGGGATCACTCTATATCCTTCTTCGTCAGAAATTAGTCTACCGCCATCGAAAGCTCTTGTATAATCTCTAGGCAATCTTTTGGATAGATTAGAAATGTCTGAACAACCGTCGACATCTAGGACTGTGTCATCCGACACAGCAACGACAGAACTCCCTGCTATCACTCCAACAATGTTCGTCGGCATACCATCTGTCCCAAATAGCTCTCAATCGCTAGACGGGGCCCACTCAGGGGCTATTTCGACAGTATGGTCTGTTCCTGTTTGTTCCTCCAGAATAGTATTCGGGAACTCTTATGTTGAGTCTCAGCAAATTGATCCTTCAAGGTGTCAATTTTGGCAGTCCGGTCCTCAAGGGCAAATAATTCCTTTAAGTACCGGATTACCGCCATATGGGGGGTAGTATACCCTTTCAATGTCTCCTCCGGGAGAACAACCATACAGGAGTTCACAACAAAATTCAGGTTATGCTGTAATTACATCTAGGAGTTGGGTGCTGATATTGCCTCAACAACCAAGAGTTTTATATTCGATGCAACAATGCTTACCTATGTCAAATATACCAACTACGCCTGCTATTGTGACGTTGTCGCAAGTACAAGCATTGCCTGTTGTATGCCAACCTCAGGTTTCTCAGGTGGTAATTGTTACAGGGAAAAGTGTCTATACAGAACTGCTTATCCCACTAAGGTGTGGTAGCTACCTTAGAAACAAACAAAGTAAAGCTACTTTCGTTTTTCCCTTATGAAATATAGATGAGAGAAGAACAAGGTATACCAACCTCTGTCCTACGCTTGGCTCCTAGTTCGATTCCTCTCTCTTCTGATAGTCCTTTGCTACTTGCTTCCTTGTCCGCTCAGCTTCACAGAGTACCTGTAGAATCAGAGTAGCATAAAACTATACAAGAACATGGATCTATAATCATAAAAAATCTAGGATCAGATGTAAATTGACCATACAAATGCATAAAACATAAATGACACAAGAGTATGGAGGAAAACTTGAATAGCTTTTATTGATAATCAAGAAAGAGCCAAGGGAGTTACAACCAGTTGTTCTAACCTAGCATCATCCTCTCAACAGGTAAGCCCTTCTTCACCTCATACAAATCTTAGATCACCCAACACTATGATGTTGTCTCAAGAAACCAACAACAATTCCTTACAAGATGCAAAATTCCAGCCTTTGGATCTCTAGGATGAGGGATCCATATATAGATATATGTATGGGAGATGAGTCAGCTTGTGATTTGATTAGTGTGTTCCCCCTGATAGTTCTTGCTTCCACTTGGAGATTGATGATCTCTTTGGTGGGCTTCAGTATTGTAGCAATAATGCTACAACTCCTGGAACTCCCTTCTTTAATTTTATCAACCCGGTAGTTCGTAACAAACTTGGAAGCGACGGTGCTGTATGCACAAGTACTAGCTCTTATCGCAGCTGTCACTTGGTCAGCTGGCACAAGTCCACTAGGAGCTTAAGCCAACTTTTATGAGCTCTTAGAAGGAGATTTTTAATTGATGGATGAAAGCTAACTCGAAGGAAGCTAATCTAATTGCAAAAAGAAATTGAAATCCAAAAAGAAACGCAAACCCTAGCAAACCCTAATTCTACCAGCTAGTGCTACTGACGCAAAGGAGAGCATGCAAACTACTGAAAGAGATGCCATTACTTCTATGAAGGTAAAATACATGTGTCTAGACTACCTCTATCTGAAGAAAACATCTTTTTGTATTTTTGATTAAGTTGTTGGAATTATCATGCATGTGCTTTTAACTATTTTTGACTGTGCAGAGGTGGATCAAGGAGGATAAATGCTTGGAAGAGGTCGGGAAGGTTCAGAGAGGGTCTAAGGAGTCCCTAACACCCTTCTAGAGAGTTTCACAGAGTCTGGATATCAAGAAACCTCATTCGTGAGCTTCTACAGGAAGTCTGCAGGGGTTCTACAAGATGTTTAGGATTTCTACAAGATGTTCTGTAATTTTTCTACAGGATGTTCAGAAATGGGGTTTTGAAGCATGGATGGAGGAAAAAAGGTGGAGGAATGAGTATGGAGGTGAAATAGGGGTGTAGGGGAGTTCAAGACTTGGAGGATGGAGTTGAGGAGTGGCGTAGATGGTGAGATCTGTTCAAGGAGGGATGAAATGCTGTTGCACAAGAATATGAGAATCATGGCAAAGTAAGCGGATGAGGAAAATGTAAGGTAAGGGTTCTAAGTGAAGGGTGAAGCAGGTAGGTTGGATGGAGTATGGGTAGGTAAGGAAGGATAACAGGTACTCTGCAAGTGGTTTTTCAAACTAAACAAACAAACACTTATAAAACCTATGACCTAGTTACTTCACTCTAATCTGACCTAACAGCAAAAGGAAATGGACAGAAGTTTATTTGCAAGGAAACCATGTGAAACAGCTATGCAACTAAGCAATCATAAACCTAAACATGCATCCAAAACTGATATCAAGTTCTGCAAATGAGATTCGAACACTAATAATTGCATGGTGAAACAAAGAATGTGTTTTTGTGGGCAGCAATGTTACATTGGTCCCAGCTCATGATTCCACTGAAGGGGAGGTGAGATCCAAAGTAATTGGTAGCCTTTTTCTGAATATATTCCATGTGATTAACCTATCAAGTAAATCTAAACATGAAGAACCTTTTTAATCATCGAAAGCAACCTAAATAACAACACAATATTTAAATCTAAATAGCAGATGTTATTCTAAGAATGTAGCAAAAACACATAAATATAAACAAAGGAGGTACTGGGCACTTGAGATGGGCCCAACCCCAAGAGCTACAGCCTCCTAAGAGAGATTTAGAGCTGGTGCAAAGCTGGATTCATCTTTATTGAGCAAGAAAAGAGGAGTTACATCAAAACTGTCCACAAGGAGAACTTGAAAATGAGCTGAAAGCAAAGCTAATCTATTGCCTCAAAATCAAAATACAAACTAGCTGACTTCTGCCTACAAAATGACTAACCATTGGCTAACTACCAGCTAACCCAAATGAGGCCCTAAGCCTTCTTATTTATACAAATTTAGGACCCCAACAGTCCTCCTAAACTTTAGGGGCTCGGCTGCCCAAAACTTGTAGTTAACAACAGTCCTACTTGACTTGCTTGGCTGCCCTTGTGCTAATTGATTTGGTGGCCATTGAACTCCGAGCTGATGGTGGAGAATTCGAGGTAAGGGCCCATAAATGAAGGGAACACCTTCCTAAAAATACTCTCCACGAATTTGGCTGCCAAGTGCTCATTTCAACCATTGACTTTGTCTCCAAATTCACCAAAAAGGCTACACAAAGCACACATTACTTGCTGGCATAATGACTAACCCAATTCACTCTATTAGCATAAATATAATCAAAACCATGCAATAAACTAATGAGAATGGTGGATTAAGTCAAATTAGGAGGTTGAATGAGCCCAAATAATTATCCATTTTTGGGGCTCATCACTCTTACTCATCCTTGGTCGAATTCAGAGAGGCAAGTTTCACAGGAGAAGTTTCTGGAAGATTCCATGCCTCTCCACCTCGCGGATTGACACTGCAATTTGTCACTTCTCTCCCATCGCACCCCATAGAAGGTCTTTTTAAAATGCAACGCACCCACAGAGTGTACTTGCAACGCACTTTGCCTATGGAGCAGGTGAAATCATCCTGTTTTGACCAGTTCTGAGCAGTTTTTCATGGAGAACTTCTGGGAGAAGCTGTAATCAGTTGACCTTGTTCCTTTAGGGGTTACAACAACACTTTTAGGGACCTAGGAGCGCTTGCTTTATGGAAATTTTATGCTTGGGGTTGCAGTGCCTAAAAATGTCTATAATAGTCGCCCCCTAAAGCATGAGGTCGTTAATCTTTTTTTTTGATGTCGAGTGAAATGCTTTATCATGAGGATCCGAAGTTCTTTCAAGCTCGGAGGAGACCTGTAATAAGATACAATACAATACATTATCTTCATAATTTTTTCATGATCTAGCTGAGGCAGGCATTCCCATGCTCAGCTTTATAAATTGATTTTCATGTACATAGGACAGACAATCGTCTGAGTGTAGACTGATGATTCTAGTAGAGTCATCATCCCTTTGATTGGATGATTATCTGTGCAGCAAAGATGTATATTTGATGTCTTTATTTCCCTGAATATATATCGCAGCCGAGATGGATGAAACTAGATCCGAGGTCTTCAATCTCGTTCGATCTTCACTCGAAGTACAAATCGATCCATGTGAGAGATGTTCTGGAGTCAAACATGGAAAGACATCGCCTGATTACCAACCAATGATGTAAGCTATTAACAGGCGCGAGAGGAGTCACCGATAATGATAATGACTCTCAAGGTACTGCAGTACAATTCACGTGGTGTGAATAAAGGACTTGGCATCGAAAACCATGCAAAATCTTTCGGTCGAAGGCCATTGATGTAAACCTGTCGCCGGAAGTGAGAAACTTGCCATTGAGGCATGCAAGCTTCAAAGTACTGAATGGGGTGTTCCTAGATCGACAAGAAGCGATCTGTCATAGGAGGGCCTTAAGGAATCCCACATCAATGACATGGAATAGAGCAAATGATTTTAATGGAGGTGAAAACGATCTGGTGATATAAGGTTCAGGGCGGCGGTCATGAGAGAATGGAGTGTAAATGTATTGTAGCGGGTGAGACACAAGTGAATTCTCTGAATGACTTCTCTTGAACATATCAGCGACATTGACGTGATGGATTGGTAGCATTAAACCCAAATGTGGATGGTGTGATGGGACCATGGTGATGTGACAGGTGAAATGAAACAACCCAACCCGACTTGGATGCGGAGTGAAAGTGTCATGTTCAAGAGCGACTTGCTACCAACAAAGTTTCTTCAAAGTTTTCTTCCCAATTTTCCCAGTCATTGCTGACCAGTACCTCTTTATTTTTGTCAAGCTTGAGGAGGATAACATATGATTGTTCTATAATTTTCCCTTCGGGCAAACCTATCGCTATGTTTTAATGAGCCTAGCGATAGTGAAACTCGTTCTTGTCTGCTATGGACAAGTTTGTCGCTATTAGGTTTTAACGAGTTTAACGACAAAGATAACTCGGTCCTTTTCAATTTTAGAGAGTCTGAAAAGGGACGTAAAGGAAACTCCAAAATTCATTTTTCGTCATCTAATCCATTAAGTCGGAAAAAGTATAAAACAATACAGAAGGGATGAATTTTTGATACTTTTAACGAGCCGAACAAAACAAGTGCTCGATCTTTTTGTGTAATAATCCCTCAGGTCCAAAATGATTAAAATCTAAAGGAGGGATAGCACTTCTGGTCACTTTAACGAGCTGGAGAGGCCAATGGCTCGGCAATATTTTCATATTTTACGAGTCAGTTGAAAAGAGCTTAAATGAGACTCGCCTTTGAGGAACGAGTGATAAAATTGGGTAGCAGCTGATTCCAGGTAAGGTTTGGAATTTTCCAATCACGACAGTGTTACAAGGATGGCTAGCAAGATCACTCTTCGCAGCTGTTCCTCAAAAGGGGTAAACAATCAAATGGAGGTGAATGATCGGCCAATACAGAGTGGAGGTGATGATGAGAACACGACCAAGGCTTTAAAGGCTGAAGTACTACATTCACGGTGGTTATTTACCGGGAAATAGTTCATTTTTTTTTAATGAGCTTAAAAGCGGGGAGAAACATTTGCTCATGACTTATGTTTATTTTTCCAAGGTGAAGAGCGGGAGATTGAAGAACTTTTAATATGGTTCTATCTTGACCACCTTCGCCTTGGAAAAGATACCACTGATGTAGCCGCAGTATATTGCACTCGATTTACCTTCACCGATTGAAGCACGTATGCAGAGATGGGTCCACCATATGTCTAGGCATGCTGGTCAGTCTCAGATTTCCTTTTCTGATACCTTCTTCGGGTGGTTTGATCGTCAGGAGATGGTTTACTCTGAGTATCCATTTGTTGGTATGTATTTCCGGGGTGACCCAGATCTAGTACTGCCGGCTGGCGAACAGTGGGGTGCCATTGGTAAATTCTTTGACCATATTCCTGTTTATCATTTTTATTTTATAATGTCCTTGTGCTTTATTCTATCAAGACTAATCAAAACTCATGTCTTCATGCAGATGTCAGTCCTGTTCGACCAGTAGTACACCTGAGAGTACTAGCTGCCGCCCCAGTAGGAGAGGCTGTTGGAAGGGCTATCCTTCACGACCTCTATGTGGCCGAGACTCTCACAGCATTACAGAACCAGGTTGAGGGCCTCACTCTCGGTATTCTAGACGTGAGGACTGACGAGCTGCCTTTGAGGTTGCAGCGGCATACTACAGGTGTGTCAAGGCGATGGACTAGGCTCTTACGCATGATTGCACAGGCTGTGACTTGTTATCACGAGCATCATTAGAATAGGGTTCCCCCTAGCATTTTGAGTTTTGGGTCATTTGACCAATTTTGTCTTGGTTACAGAACATTACATGTAAACCATAAACAGTTATATATATATTTCTGATTTTCAAAGTTTTATTTTGGTTAAGTTACATGATCCAGATGCAAATATTGATGGGATGCTTCTTTTTATAAATGTTGCAAATGTCTATCTAACACATAATTTGCCAATGAGTCAGTTAATGTGTTTAAGCTTCTGGAAATATGATGATATTGAATAAAATCAAATTGTCTTTCCAAAATCTTAACCCTTAGGAACATGCAATAAATAGCCGGATTTCGGACAGAGTAGATACCAGTGACTTGTAGTATGACAGGTTGTGAGTCTAGCCTGATAGTCAGTCGGCGTATACCATGTGTGATGGCATCAGAGAGAAGTTCTATCAACGCGCTATATTCAGCGATGTTATTCGTTGATCGACCAATACATACCCCTCTGAAACTTACTAACTCGCCGCTTGGATCAAAAATGGCCTAGGCCACGGAAGATAGGTTCCGCGAACTACGACTCACTCCGTCGGCATATCCAACACATGACTCCAATAGGCTTGACATCTGCAATAAATGTAAAAAGTGGAATACTTGACCAAAAACAAATACTTTAGCGAAAACAAAAAACATAACAAAAGCATATAGGTTACTATACTGAATCACGCATAGTAATGCCTAAGGTACAACCCATTACATGGTTGTGCCAGTGGAATCCCGTCATAATCCATTAACTCGTAGGCTCCTTTTTCTAAAACTCGCTTAACAATATAGGGGCCCAACCATAAAGACTTGAATTTACCTGCCCCCAATTTATCGGATTCTTGGTCATAAATCAAGACCAAGTCACCTTCTGAGAAGACACGGGGTTTGACATTCTTGTCGAATTGCGCCTTGACTCGTTTCTTATGGGCTTTGTTAGCCAAAGCGGCCTCACGAAAGGTTTCATCTAATTGGATTAGTTCCAAGAAACGAGCCTCCTCTTCTGAAGTTCTGGGGAGAAGGTTAATTGCGAGTTTGAGGGATGAGATTTCACACTGGATTGGTAAGACTGCTTCTAGGACATACAACAGTTGGAAAGGTGTATACCCAATCGCATTCCTTACCGATGTTTGGTAAGCCCACAAGGCTGAGTACAGGATTAGGTGCCAACTTATTTTGTGAACTCCAATCATTCTTTGCAGCATGCGATTCAGGACCTTGTTGATTGCTTCAACTTTTCCGTTGGCTTGCGGGTAATATGGAGTGGAGCTATCGTGAGACAACCCTAATTTGGCAGCTAATTCGACCATCATGTGATTGTGGAAATGCGATCCATGATCTGTGACTATAGCTTGTGGGATGCCGAATCTGGTGACTACATGATTGAAAAAGAAAAGGGCAGCTGTTTCACTAGTATTATCTAATGTAGGCATCGCCTCGGCCCATTTGGTAAAATATTCAACTGCGACTATGATATACCCATGCCCCCCGGTCGAGGTGGGGTTTCATGTCATGAAATCGATGCCCCATTTGGCGAATGGCCCAACAACAACTATTGGCTGCAGAGGTGCGGGTGGTCTTCTGGTTTTGCTATCAAAAATTTGACAGGCATGGCAACTTCTGACTGCGGTTATGCAATCCTTGAAAATTGTTGGCTAGAAGTATCCTGCTCGTAAAATTTTTGCGCTGTAGCGTAACCGGAATGATGCCCCCCACACACGCCTGAATGGAAATCATTCAGGACTTTTTCGGCCTCCTCATGGGTGAGGCACCTCTGTAGAACTGTATCGACACCACGACGGTAAGGTGTATCACCGACGATCATGTAGTCTTTTGATTGGTATCGAATAAGTTTTTGTTCGGAGCGAGAGGTATTGGGCCTATATTTTTGGGTTTGGAGATAAATGATTATATCTCCATACCACAGATTGCTTGAATATATCATAAACAAATTTTCGTACACGATCATTTCTTCGGATGTTTCATCGTTGGACGACGATGGGAGATTTCATAATAATTCTGCGAAAACCAGAGCTTTCTTTGACTTGGATTTTACAAATTCCAGATCAAACTCTTGTAGAATTGCTATCCATTTTGAATATTTGCCACCCAGCAACTGTCGCGACAATATATAAGTCATGGGGTTGCAATATGACAGAATGGTAGTTTTTCGAAAGAGGACATAGTGTCGAAATCTCTGTATTGCTTGAACAGTTGCGAGTGCTAGCTTTTCAACATAATAATATTTGCTTTCTATATCATTTAAGTTCTTACATAAATAATATATAGGATGTTCTATTCCGTTGTCTTCTTAAACTAAAACCATTGCGATGGTTGTATCCACTGCAGCCAGATACAAGTTAAAGTCTTTTTGACAATCAGGAGCGTATATTAATGATGCTTTCATTAGGGATTCTTTTAAAGCATCAAAGGAATCTTGCACAAACTAATCCCAGGCAAAGGGTACTTCCTTTTTCAAAAGATGCGTATAACCTTTAGCAAGTTCAACGTAATTTGGAATGAACCTCCTCAGAAAGTTTTCTTTCCCTTTGAGTTTCTGAATCTGAAGCAAATTCGAAGGTGGAGGAAAATTTCTGATTGCCTGAACCTTACATGGGTCGAGACGAATCCCGTCTTTCGAGACTACAAACCCAAGTAAACGACCAGAACTGACACAAAATACACATTTGTGTGGATTGAGTCGTATCTTGTAGTGTCGACAACGTAGAAATATTGCTCTTAAATGTTGCGGATGATCAGTCCGCTTTCGCGAATGAGCCGGAAGGTCGTTGAGGTACGGTTGAACGATGTTTTTGATGTCATGGAAGGTATAATTCATTGCACTCTGAAATGTTGCCCTTGCATTCTTTAAACCAAAGGGTAATTTTCGATATGCGAAGGTGCCCCACGGACAAATAAACGCAGTCTTTGACTGGTCCTGTGGGCGGATATTTATTTGATTATACCCGGAGAATCCATCCATAAATGAAAAGATTTCACATCCAGCGCATTCATCAATTATTTGGTCAATGAAGGGTGTAGGGTAGTTGTCTTTTGGACAAGCTTGATTTACATCCCTATAATCGACGCACACTCTAATCGTTCCTTTTCTTTTCATAACAGGGATAATATTCGATACCCAATCGGTTAGAGGAACCGGGTAAATGAAACCAGCATGGAGAAGTTTTTCAACTTCTGCCTTGATGGCAGCGGCTTTCTTGGGGTGCACCTGCCGTAGCTGTTGTCGTATTGGTTTGACATCTGGATACATCTTGATTTCGTGTTCAACGATACTCGAGTCAATGCCTGGCATTTTATTATATGACCAAGAAAAGACATCTCTAAATTCGCGAAAAAGAGCGTTATGTATTTCCAGTTCTGAAGGAGAACAACATTTGCCAACATAAATATTCTCTACAACATTTGTTTTGGGTTTGAGAGATTTGTGGTTTGTATCTTTTGAATCAGTGACCGGAGAATCCACAGTATGAACATTTTTGTGCCAACGTTTCAAATCCCAAATGGGATCCATCATCAGGACTTAAGAATGATTTCACTCCAAGCATCCCCTCCGTATAGGGACAAGATTCTGGATTTGAGAGATCTGTGGTTTGTATCTTTTGAATCAGTGACCGGAGAATCCACAATATGAACATTTTTTGGTCGAGATATTTATGGCGATAGTCTCTTCAATATTGGACAAGTTTCGCTCGGAATCCACTGTGTTTACAATATTTGATATAAAATCAAAAACTGAAGGATGATAAAGGTCATCAGGATTATTTTCTTCGCAAACCAGAAGAAGGGAACGATGGTGGTAATCTTCCCATGGTGTCCCTTCAATTACCATTGATTGAACGATTCCTTCATCGGTGACATGCACTCGCGACCAAGGATCTGAAGGGGTGTCATATTCCTTAGAACTATCTATCCAAACGCTTGATGAGCGTTGATTTGGGTTTGCCTCCCATGCTAGGAACATTGATTGCTACAATATTTCTGTTGGGCTCGGAGGCAAAACTTGCGCACAATCCATGTCGATATCGTTTTCTAAGATCTTTTTAATTGAAGATATCATATTGTAGGTTCCTACCGACGCTACCTCTGCCAAATTGGTTGGAGGTGGAAGGGCAAAAGTTCCCATTAATATAGGGTCTTTTAGTAGGCCTACTCCGATATTTTGAAGCAAATGGGGGCTTCCATGGATCATTGGAATGCTTCCCGTAACTTGGGAGCCATTGGGGAGGAAGTTTTGTTGATCGACGATTGTAATTCCTCCTTGAAAGGGAAATGCAATCTTCCTAAAATAGGACGACATAACAGCATCCATAGCATATATCCATGGTCTTCCCAGTAGGATGTTGTAATCGAGATTTCCATCGATTACTTCAACATCTATTTCTACTATTTTCCCTCCTAGTTCCACCTTCAAGTTACTTAGAATACCATATGGGGTATATGTTCGTCCATCAAATGCTTTTAATGTCGTCGAAGATCGCGACAAGGTTGGAGATCCTAAATTTTTCCATCAACTCATCGACATAATACACATAGATTCCCCCTCATCAATAATCGTTCGATGAACAGTTTTGTTGAGGGCTTTCACTTGAACGAGGAAAGCTAGTTGAGATGGTAACTGAGGATCGTATCCTTTATGATCAAAGGATATAAGATTGGAATCCTTTCGGTCTATCCCACCGATGGCTGATAATAAAGCCTGCTTTTGGGATGGGCAATTTTGCAGTACCTCAAGCGTCGACATAGCGGATGGCGATTGGGCCAAATCTTTCACTATATTATAATGTTGTGCTGCTCTAGCATGAGGATTAAACATCAACTTGTGTACTACTCCCTTTAGCGGTTTTATTTTCAACTCAGGAATGATGGGCAGCACAACTTCTGTCGAAGTTGTTGTCAAACTACTAGGTTGATCTTTATCCTTGTTGTTCGACAGTTGTGGATTCCCATAATCTTTGTTCCTTTTCGATATCGAAGCATCATTTTGCCGTTTGGAAACCGACAACATTAGCACTTGAGACGGGGAAGCATTTCCACTGTCAACCAGACTTGTTCCTGGATTCAGAAATGGATCAGTTAATACTGTTGAGGTCTTTGTATTCTTGAAGAATTTTTTAAGCTCAACTTTATATGGACAATCTGATGTCCAATGATCCCCATCGCATATAAAGCATGGATGATTTGGTTTCATATTTCCAAAAGGTTTTGCAGAATATTTTTCAGGAGATGATTCTTCCTGTTTCTTCTTCTTCCCTTTGCCTTTCTTCTTGCCTCCTAGTTGCTTGGTTTCTTTTCCTTTATTTGTCGAGACGACATTTACTTCCGAGGCAAGAAGTTCCTCTTTTGCATTTTGACTGGAAATCTTACGGGTCTTTTTAGATGTAGCCTTTGTCTATTTCGTGTCTGTCGCGCCAATCACGCCATCGCCAGCATGAGAGTCATTGTTTGATTTAGGAGGAGGAGGGACTGAGAATTCCGGTCCAGGAGCGTCAGGTATTTTATCGTAGAGCGTGCCAGACTGAGTTTAAATCAAGTCCAAATGTTGTGCACGAGCGATAACCTGCTCTTCGGTGATGACTCCCCCTTTTGCCACATCTTCCTTGATCGAAGGCAATAATGACTTAATAAACCATTCAGCTAAAAGATGATCAGGAACATACGTTTTTACCATTCTACGATGACGTTGCCACTCATGTATATGATCAGATATGTGAGTGGCCGTTGCTTGCTTTAAATTGGTAAGAAGTTCCATTCCCGTTTCGTACCTTATTGGTAACTGAAAATGGGTTAAAAAGGTTGTGGCTAGGGTACTGAAGTTGTCAAACGAAGCTCTAGGCAATTCTATATACCATTTTGCTGTCGAACCAGTTAACGTCCTCTAAAAAAGACGAAGCCTAATTGAATCATCATTTAGGGTGTTTGATGAACACCACAGATGAAAGGTCATCACATGATTCGATGGATCTTCACCCGGATTTCCATTAAATTTAGGAATATCTGATGGAAGTTTATGTGGAACTGCTAGCTACCAAGGGGCGTAAGCGATTGGATCGTTTGTTAACCGATTTAAATCAGGTAACTCTAAAGTCGCCACGAAGGGTAACTGTTGATTCAGGTTAGGTGAAGCATACACAGGATAAGATAGGATCACCTGAGCAGTTGGTCTTTGCATACCAACATAATGCATTTGACGTTGGTAACTTTGGTAAGGTTGGTGGGCATGACCATTGTAGAATGGTTGATTTTGACCGTTTTGAATATACGGCTGCCCACTATTTGCAAAGATTTGTTGCTCAGATTCTTGGTATACTTGTTGGAATTGCGGTTGTTGGTACTGCACAAGCCATGATTGTGAAGCCATGTGTTGTTGTTCGATACTAACTGTTTGACCAAGATGAGGGGTAATTGTACCCGTTTGGACCCGTGTCATTCCACCAGTCGGCGATTGTGGTTGAGTCGCAGGGTCAAGATGCTATTGCATTACAACCTGAGAAACCTGAGGTTGGCATACAACAGGCAATGCTTGTACTTGCGACACCATCACAATAGCTGGCGTAGTTGGTATATTTGACATAGGTAAACATTGTTGCATCGAATATACAACTCTTGCTTGTTGAGGTAGTATTGGTACCCAACCGCTAGATGTAATTCCAGCATAACACGAATTTTGTTGTGAACTCTGATATGGTTGTCCTCCGAGAGGGGACAATGAAAGGATATACTGCCCCCCATACAGCGGTAATCTGGTACTTAAGGGAGTGGTTTTCCCTTGAGGACTAGACTGCCCAAATTGACCTCCAAATGGATCAATTTGTTGACACTCAACATAAGAGTTTCTATATATTATTCCGGATGAACAAACAGGAACGGACCATACCGTCGAAATAGCCCCTGAGTGTGCTCCTTCTAGCGATTGAGAGCTAGTCAGGACAGATGGTATACCGACGAACATTGTTGGACTGATAGCAGGAAGTTCTGCAGTCGCTGTGTCAGATGACACAGTCCTAGATGTTGACGATTGTTCAGACATTTCTAGTCTATCCAAAAGATTACCTTGCGATTCTATAGGAGTTTCCGTTGGCGGTAGACTAATTTCTGATGAAGAAGGATACAGAGTGATCTCGACTCCAAATTGGGATGGAGTACTAGATGGAGGATCCTCCACAATCTCTTCTATAGCAATCAGACCAGGTCGAAGAGGTAGACCGTTAGGTCCGTAGAATATTTCTGGTGCCGAAGAAGGTATGGAATCTGCAACGATATATGTTTGGGGAACAACACTCTCAGAACTGGTTGTAGATGGAACTGGTTCAGTGACACAAGTGTTTACCCTCAGACTAGGATCAATACTACTGTCCTTCGGTGGCTACTGAACTTCTTCTGTAAAGGCAGGAATACCAGAAATGTTTGGAGTAACCAGTGTCTCTGATGTTGTTGGAACACTTGTTCTAATTTTACCAAGAGATTTGGAACCAGCTAAATGAGTTTGCTTTGTCCGTAATAGTTTTGATTCCGGAGACAAAGACGGTTGACTCGTAAGTCTCCGCGAATGACGGGGTTTCAATTGACTTTCTTCCACGATTGCGGATTACTCGATCAACTAAAAATCAAGGGGAGGTATGTTTCCGAATTAGATGAATTTTAGACGCTTTGACACAACTTGTTTTTTCAATTTTTAAGAGTCGAGAAAAAACAAAAGATGACTCTAGTCGCCTTCGATTTTTAATGAGCCTGAAGTGACAAGTGCTCAAATGGACCTTTTCCGTTAAGGAGTCCGAAAAGGAATGAAAGGGACTGCTCTGGAAATCTAGGGAGAGGGATTACCAAACCAATCACAAAACTGCAGAATAATTTTTATGGTACGGCAGTCAATCTTCTCGAATGCTGTGTTCAGTGCATTGCGATCGATAGGGCGGCACACACGGCTTCCTATGGATAAAGGATTAAGCCTATTGTGGTCTCCCAAAATATACTCGATGGTACGTGGTGTTACAGTCGGTCTAGTTATCCCTCCATCAGAGATCAAAGCTCTTTTGCATTTCATGATTAGGTGTCCCATCAGTTTTGATCAGTTGCATTTCGTTAGGCATGCCATAACTCTGATGGAGTGGGTTGTGTCATTCATTCCCCTCATGCTTGGCCCTACTAGTTCAGGCCTATTTATTAAAAATAAGTCTTCAAAGGTCATTTACAATCATGTTTTAAATTTTTAGGTCTTAGATCTAGGGTTGAGTCAATTTTGTCTTGAAAAGTCTTAGAAGACCAGCAGGCCAGAGGGATGTCTTTGATAGATCTTCACTTCAATAATTTTCATCATTGTACAGCTGAATTAGGACTTCTCTTCAAAACTCTGTTTTGAAGATAAGTCGCCATCTCAGTTTTGTAAAAGATTGTCAAAATTTTTAGTTCTTCAAACGTTCAAGTGCAGCCTTGGTCTCCTTTGCCAGAGTATATGAGAGCTATCCCTGCAAAAATTATCAGAGAAAATCATTACTTCAACCAATTTTAAAGGGGAAACCAAAAAGGTCAAAGCCTATTAATTTTCAAAAAGTGTCAACAACCAAACATAAGAAAAGGGGTTTTGGATCAAGCAAAAATCAACAAGGAGTCTATATGAAGATATTTTTCCTCATTTGCAACCCATTCCACATTCCAAGAGTGAAGAGCATCGTTCAAAGGCGATTTTGTGAATTTGTGGGCAAATCGGGCCGTTTCCAGGGCGCGCTACGCATCAGGTTGGGCGCGCTACGCATCGGTGGCGCGCTACGCATCAGGCCGCAATTTTCAGTGTAATTTTTCACGGGTGCTACGCATCAGGAGCGCGCGGTGCGTTGGGTGAGGCGCGCTATGCATTGAAGTTTATGCTCAGAACTTTGCCAGAAATCATTAAAACGCCTCTTTTCAAGCATCAAATCATAGGTAGGCTTACATTCACGGCTTGTTCTTGGTTTTTGGATGGTTTATGTAAGAGATTCTAATATATTTGCCACGGAAAACCAAGTGTAAAAACCCTCCTTGTCCATTAATTTGCTGTAAGGATTTAAATGCCAACATTGCTGTAGGGTTTCAAAAATAAATGTTAACCAAGGTTCTCATTTTCCTATTTCCTTTCGATTCCCCATCCCCTATATTCACCAATATTTTCCCCAATAATTCCTCATAAAACCCTGCACTATTCTCCCTCAAATCCTAACCCCTCCCTTCTACTACAAACATATTTTCCTACCCTACCTCATCCCAAACCCTAAAACTTCAAGATTTTCATGACCCTTCCCTTCCCTAAATTCCTTGTTTTATTTCCATTGTCCCCATTTCCCTAATGTTTCCCCTTTCCTAACATTTCCCTTGTATATTTGTGTCCCCTTGGTCACAGCATTTTGAGAAAAAGAAAAAGTCTACAGTCAAATTTTGCACACAGTTGTATATCAGCATATATAACATGTCAGAGACCGAGTCAGCTTATGAGCAGGATTATGATAGTGATTCTACACCAGAGGTAAGTGTGCCAAGGAGGTATCACAAAGGTGGCAAAGGTGGTCGGCATGTCAGGGAGGAGCCTACCTCTTTGGCTCAATTGCAAGCTTGTCCACTTGCAATGGACTGTTTTCGGTATCTATCATGTTTTGAATACTGTGAGCGGATCTCACAAATCCAGCATCATCGGGAACTAGTCCGTTTATTTGTTCTACATTTGCAGGATGGTCATGTAAACCTTGCCAAAGTGAATTTCACCTTGTCACTCGAGACTATTGCTCAGGCCACTGGGATACCAAATGTAGGGGAGGAATGGAGTAAACGTCAGCAGTTAGACAGATTTCATAATGAGCCATATATTAAGCCCGGATGTGTAAGACACTTGACTGCAGTTTTTTCTTTCATATGCCTAAGGGATGAGTATGCACCATTGATGAAACTCATCATTCGATATTTCAGTTGTGAGGGCAGATTCTCACGTCTCTACGCGTACCATGTCCGTTTTTTGATGCATTTTACAAGGGTACGTATGATGAACATTCCATTTTTCATGTGTCGCAACATAGAGAGGATGGTGCCTTTAGTACAAAGGAAGAGCCCAGCACATCAGCATAAGAGCATCTATCATTATGCATTGATCAAAATCATAGTGATGCATCAGTTGGCACAGCAGGGCATTACTTGGGAGGATTTTATTTCTCGTGATCTTTTCACAGCACCACAGCCACATCCTGAGGTTGTTCATGACGAGGGAGGGCCTTCACATCAGTTTGATATTCCTGAGATAGAGCATGTCAACGCTCTAGCATGTGTGACATATCAGCGAGGACACAGGGCCTTATTTGCATCTACACGACGAGTACTATCTCCACCCGGGGTGGAAGGGGTCTCGTTGACTTCATCAGCACAGCGAGTGTTATCTCCACCTCGTGTGGAAGGGGCCTCGCTTTCGACAGCAGCACCGCAGGTACAAGATAAGGGCGAGAAGCCCAAGCATGAGGAGAGGTCTTCAGGTGAGACATGAGGTTTTGTTACTAGTCATGATGAGATAGCTTCATATATCAGGTATCTAGAGCAGCGCAATAAACAGTTAGAGGACGAGCACACACTTATAGAGCTGCAACGAATCCGTGAAGACCGTAGGTTGGCCTGTAAAAGACCGGGTGACTTGACACCTGTTGCACGGATATTTGTGCTTGAGAAGGTCAACTGACACTTGGAGGGGTTGTTGGCGAAAGCCAATAGAGACAAAGACTTGCTTCATCACATGAAGAATCATTACTGGGCCCGCATGCATGTTTGGAAAGCGAAAATTAAGATCCTTAAGAGGTGATTGAACAAGGCACTAAAACGGCGGAAAAGGCCCGATCCACTCCAAATTTTGGCCGAAGCCTCTTTGAATGAGCATAGTACTTGATTGGGGACCCCCAACCCAAATTTCAAGAAATTTGGGGAAAATTTTGTCAATTTTGAAATTTTTATGTAAAAAACAGGTTTTTGGGCTCAACGCGTAGCGCGCCACTCGCTACCCTTAAGATTGGAAGGTCCAAATCACGAAAGGTTTGCATTTTTGGATTTTCCATGATGAAATACACTTGCTCAGCCACTGCCAAGGCATTTCATCAAGGTTTGGGTCCCCAAAAGGTCAAAAAACATGCAAAAAATGACCTCACTGCCCCTTTTTGGACACACAGGTAGCAGCCTTAGGAGAATGCACTTTTGGAGGGGCAAATGGACATCAAATTGGAAAATTCCACTTGGGTTGGAAAGTAGACATCTAGGGCTTTCCAACAAGACAACCTGAGCTCAATTTGGATGCTGCAAAGTGACCCAAAAGCAGGTGGAAAGGCGCGCTACGCGTAGGGCTCAGGCACGCTACGCATCAGGATTTTTTGTACATTTTTCACCTTCCAGCTCAGGAATTCGCCCAGTTTTGACCAGTTTTGACTTGTGATGGATTTTTCACCCTCCTTGATGTAATTAATGTAATTTTATGTTGACCTGACACTTATTTACCTATTCTGGATGATTCATTCATAAAATAGCAAAAATTTAATGAATGAATTGGTTTCCTAGCTTATAGAGGCAAGTTGTTTTGACAGCCTAGATTGTAGTGCTTTGTTTAGAATTGGTTGAAACAGCTCCTAGGATGATGAGCTCGACCCCTAGAGGCAAGGGAATGTGTTAGCTTGCCTATATTATGTATTTTCTTAGTCATTTTCATGGTTGGACTCTTTGGGAAGAGGCTTTGAGACTTTATTGTACATTTTACTTCAACATTTTGGCAAAGGGAAGACCAGGGATTTGCAGCACTATTTGGAATTATTGTGGCTTTATGTCTTGATGGTGTGCTTCTTGCAGTACTTGTAAGTTTGTTATGTGTATCATTTTTCCATCTCTCATCTTCTACAATTGAACAAATGAAGTGTTAAGGTAGAATCCATAAATTTGCTATGCTCTGCCTTTAAATTTGTTTAATTTTCCATGTTTTCATTAGTTTAAGGAGAACTATTGTGCTTGATTGCTCTCCTTATCTCCTCACCTATCTGATCTATTCACCCCATCACTTTAAAAGCATCAAAACAATCGCCTACCTTGCTCCAATCAGACCTCTGCAGAAACCGTGTTTTATCCCCGCACCCAAAATTGCATTTTCCTTTGATTCAACAAAAACCCCAAAAAATCACCTTTAAACCTCTGCACTTAATACCTAGCCTAAAATTAGTCATCAATTCATTCATCTCGAGCTTCTTTGATTACCTTTTTCCGAGATAGACCCGGAGAGAGCCCTCTCCTGTCCTCGTAGGGCTAGCTACGAGGCTGAGCGTGGTTTGATGTGGCCTCGAGTTTTGCCTTCCTCAGCCTGAGGCAGATTTGAGTGCTAACATAGTGGCGACCATACTGGGGAAGAAATCTCAATGGTTTGCTTGCTGATGAGTTTGTTTCACAAGTCTTAGACGGAGTCTGAAGTTATGCCAGGTAGCCTTCGAAACGCTTTTGCTTTGCATTAGCGGAAGTAGATAAACGCTGCTTCAGTCAATCTCCGGTTAGCTTGTGAAACCTGTTTTGCAAATCACCCCAGTACTTTTGTTCGTTCTAGACCTTTGGATGATTGAGTCTAGAGAACGATTGGCTGAATTATTTTAATTATTTTGATCTTCTGATAAACACACTGGCTTCAAAAAGACATACGAGAGCTAATCCAGATCCGAATCCACCTCCTATTTACGAAAATCCAAACTTGATTCGAAAAATCCTCCGTCAAGAAAGCTTGGTGACTCCCCTGGTTAAATCTCATTCATGTCCTGCAATTTTTGAGTATCTTGAAGAACTTGACTTTGACGAGAAATTTGAATTGTCGTTGTTTAAAACTCAATCTGAAAGTGCACTTGATTCTCTCGTTCCAAATCCTGACTTTGCTGCAGCTCTTGAAGTTGAAAAACATAATAAATTAATTGAAAATTTTATCTTGAGGCACCTTCAGAGTGACATTCAGGCTGCAAATATTGCTGATTTATTAGAAGCTGCATCTTCGAATATTGGATCTGCTATCACAGCTTCCGCTTCGAAAAATCCCACCAAACCGCCTTTCATTCCCACCATTCCTGTGCAACCTATAATTAGTTATTCAGAATCTGTAGCTAATTCCCCTCCTTCATCCCACATTTCTTCTCCTCCGCATACACCTCCTCATTCTTCGGTTACATCTTCTCCACCAACTACTCCTAGACCAAATCCGCCTAGAGCAATGGCTGCTCGGTTTGCTCCTCTCGCTCTTCCTCAAGATTTGCATGATATGCCCGCGGATTATCAAAGAAAGATTCCTTTATTTGATGGCACTCCTCAAAGTGTGTCCGCTCAGCAGCACATAGACAAAATGGCAAATTTTTGTGATTTATATGAGATTGATGAGGAGGATGTAACTATGCGGTTGTTTGTGCAAACATTTGGAGGAGAGGTAAGAAAATGGTTCAGAGGCTTGGGAGCCAGAAGTATACCTATGTTGGCTGAACTTCAGAGACAGTTTCTAGATCGTTGGGAACTCAGAAAGGATCCGCTTCAGATCAATGCCGAGTACAGTAATATCAAACGCAATCATGGTGAGTCTGTCCAAGACTATATTATCAGGTTCAATAAAGTTTATAATGCTATTCCGGATGATTTAAGACCATCTAGAAAATCAGCTCTTCTCAAATTCCCGGATGGTTTTGATCCAGAGATGGCTTATTCATTATGGGATAGAGATCTGCCTACTTTAGAAGATATGCAAAAGATTGCTGTTAATGTTGAGGAAAATTTGAATGACAAGAGAGCATGGTTGAAGGCAGAGAAAAGAGTGACTATAAAGGAAGAATCTACATCAGAATCGCCTTGGCTTCGTGAGATGGAAAAAATGCTCAAAAGAATCAACCTTGACAAATCAGAACCGCAAATTCGTAATCCAAATTACCGTGGCCAGCAACAACCTCAGTTCAGAATTAAGCAGCGTGAACCAAGAATACAAGAGCCGGTAGCCCAGCAACCGATCAAGACTCCTCTTTTGCAGAATTTTGTGAGTCAAGATTTAGATGAAGATGTTGATGTAGTAGGGGACCAAAATCACTTCTTTACTCCTGATGATCTACCAATTTACATCACTGAAGAAGACGAGTATGGAGAAAGTTCAGGCGCCCAACAAGATGAAGATTTTATCTTAGCTAATGATGCAGATTTAGATGATTACCAAAGAGGATATTTGAATGCCTTGTCCACTCAACAGAAGCAGTATTCATTGAGGAACCGAGATGTGCCTATCAATCCGATTCAGAAAAGAAAAGAAGCTACAACACCAAAGACGAATTCACCGATACCACAGAAGAAAGGAAAGGAGACAATTGATCCCACAACTAGCAAGATATCAGCAGCAGAAAAGACAAATCAGCCAAGTATAATCAAAGATAGGAGGGAAGTTCCGGTCAAAGATTTCGACAAAGTTTCAGCATTTAGTTTGGAAAATGAAATTTCCAAATTAAAAGTATCTATTCCTTTGACTGAAATCATGAAAAACAGCAGCTACCGAGGTCAAGTCTCTAAAATTATGAATTTTGATCCCATGTTTGACACGGTGAACGTTGAAGATGATCAGCCAGAATTGATATTTGGGCCAGCATTGGATGGTGAGTCCCCTGATAGTGATGTTCCTCCCTT
The DNA here is from genome assembly GCA_031772625.1 of Pinus tabuliformis. Taxonomy (NCBI): domain Eukaryota; kingdom Viridiplantae; phylum Streptophyta; class Pinopsida; order Pinales; family Pinaceae; genus Pinus; species Pinus tabuliformis. The sequence goes on along the minus strand of CM062818.1, from coordinate 261,137,398 downwards.
TTATATCAGTTTGAGATTGCATGAATATGTTTTGCACAATGCTATGTTCGATTCGGGTGCTTCACACAATTTGATGCCAATGGCGATCATGGAGAAGTTGGGGTTAGACATTACAAGGAAATATCATGATTTGTATTCATTTGATTCCAGCCATGTAAGATGTATCAGGCTCATGAAAGATTTGGTTGTTAGCTTAGACCAAATCCCAGTGAAGAATGTCTTGATGGATGTGGTTGTGGTGGACATTCCTCCACGTTTTGGTATGCTACTTTCAAGATCTTGGGGGGCTAAGTTGAAGGGTACTCTACAGTTAGACTTTTCTTATGCTACAATTCCAGTCTTCGGTCAAATGGGAAAGCTATATCGAGAGCAAAAGATGAAATACATGATAACCCGCAAAGAGAAGCCAATCAATCATCCTGTAAATTATGTACATACAGATTTGGAGTCATTTGTTTTATTTGCTGATAGTTTTAATGATTTAGATAATCAGTTAGTTCAGGAGGAAGATATACCAGAGATCACTGAAAATTTCAGAGAAGTTCTGCAAAATGAAAGAGGAGAAAAGCAAGCTACTATGGAGCAATCAGCTGAGGATAAGGGGCAGCAAACAGAAAAAACAGAGCTAACACAATTTCAACACTTGGAAGAAGATGAAGATGGTATTTGGACCATGGATTTTGATGGCGCAGTAGGTAGTGATGGTGCTGGTATTGGTGTGCGGATTTGAAGTCCCTTTTCCGCTCAAGACAAAGTTCCAAGCAAGGTGAGAGTGTGTTCCTATAAACTAGCATTTGACTGTTCAAATAATGAGGTGGAATATGAGGCTCTCATTGCTGGCCTTAAGATTCTTATAAAGCTGAAAGCGAAGAAGATTGCAGTCTATGGTGATTCTGAGTTGGTGATAAAGAAAGTTAAGGGTGAGTTTCAGGCCAAGAATCCTCGTATGAGGGCATATCGAAATGCAGTCTTAGATATTTTGAAGTTATTTTCTGATCATACCTTGACATGTGTGCCTCGCATACAAAATGGTGTTGCTGATGGACTTGCTAAAGTAGCAAGAAATTTAAAAATTCCGATGAATTCTAGCAACAAGTTTGAGATTCATGTGAAACATCGTCCCACCGTCCCAGACAATCAGCGGTGTTGGCAGGTCTTTCAAGATGATGAAGAGATCAATCAGTTTCTGCAAAATAAGGGTAAGTTCAAAGATACCTCAATAGATACTGAACATGATGATGGTAGTGATAATATACAAGTAAATCAAATGGACGTGCTGCAACTTAAAGATAACATTATTCCTAAGGGATTGATTCCTTTAGAGGAGCTGTTTGACCAAGATGATGTGGCCCGCAAACCGACATTAAGACCGACTGAAAAAGGTGTTGAAGAGGTAAACATTGGGACAGTTGAGAATCCCAAGATGGTAAAGCTATCAAAGTCATTGTCACCAAAGGTAAAGGAAGAGTATATCATATTGTTGTCTTCATTTTCTAATGTTTTTGCATGGGATTACTCAGATCTGAAAACATATGACACTAATATCATTCAGCATACTATTCCTATCAAGCCAAATCAGAAGCCTTTTCGTCAAAAGTTGAGAAGAATCAATCCGAAGCTGCTGCCATCAATTGAAAAAGAGGTAAACATATTGTATAAGTCAGGAATCATTGTGCCTATCCGATTTTCAGATTAGATATCAAACTTGGTACTCGTAAGGAAGAAAACAGGTGAGATCCATTTATGTATTGACTTCAGAAATTTGAATAAGGTATCCTTAAAAGACAATTATCCGCTGCCCAAAATGGACCATATATTGCAGTGAGTAGTTGGAGCATCAAGGATGTCACTACTCGACGGCTATTCAGGATACAATCAGATTTTAGTACATGAAGATGACCGTGACAAGACAACATTCACCACTCCATGGGGAACGTTTCATTATGCAAAGATGCCGTTTGGTTTGAAAAATGCGGGCGCCACCTTTCAGCGCGCAATGGACGTGGCTTTCGCCAATGAGAAAGATGTGTTTTTGGTTGTTTATCTTGATGACTTAACCGTGTTTTCAAATTCTGATGAGGAACATTTGTATCATTTGAAAATTGTTTTCCAAAAGTGCAGAAAATATGGCATTTCGCTGAATCCGAAAAAGAGTCTTTTCGCCATGGAGGAGGGCAAACTTCTTGGCCACATCATATCTAAAGATGGCATCCGTATTGACCCTGCACGTGTTGAAGCCATTCAGCAAATTGAACAGCCCCGGAACAAGAAAGAAATACAGTCCTTCAATGGTAAACTGAATTTTCTGCATCGCTTCATTCCAAATCTAGCAGAGCATCTTAGAGAAATCACGAGCATGCTGAAAAAGGACAGTCAGGTAAAGTGGACCGAAGAGGTGGTGAAATCATTTAATTTAGTGAAGTTAGCTCTTTCTTCAGCTCCTATTTTGATCAGCCCAGACTATACTCAGGTTTTTATTTTGTTCTCATTTGCTTCTGAGCACACTTTGGCAGCTGTATTAATGCAGAAGAGGGAAGGTGTCGAAAAGCCCATTGCTTTTTTCAGTCGGATTATAAAAGATGGAGCCTTAAAATATAACATCATTGAGAAGCAAGCACTTGCGCTTGTAAAGGCCTTGAAATATTTTCGTGTGTATTTATTGCATTCCCATGTTCTAGCTTATGTTCCTAATGCAGCAATTAAATATATTTTAGTACAGGCAGATCCAGAAGGCAGGCGAGGTAAGTGGATTGCTGCGTTGCTAGAGTATGATGTGGAGATTAAACCAACCAAGCTGATCAAAGGTAAAGGACTTGCCAAGTTAATGGCTGAAACGAATTTGCAAGTTATAGACATAAATTTGATTGCTGCCATGTCTGATGAAGATGAGGAGAATTCATCCGTTCAGGTATCTGAAATGTTTCTTTGTTCTCCTTGGTATGCTGACATTTTATACGTACTTCAGCATTTGTCTTCACCTCCCGGAATGCCTAGAAACAAAAGTAGAACATTGAAATTGAAAGCTGCAAAACTCTGCATACTAAATTATGCATTGTATTGGAAAGACCCTGGTGGAATGTTATTGAATTGTCTGGTAGAGGAGGAAGCCAAAAGAGTTGTGGAAGACATTCATAGAGGTGACTGTGGAGGCCATCTGTTTTGGAAAACCACAGAGAACAAGATTCTAAGGGTAGGTTATTATTGGCCTTCATTATTTTCAGATGTATATAAGGTTGTTAAGAATTGTCATGAATCCCAAATTTTTGAAGGGAAGCAGAAACTACAGCCATTGCCTCTCAAACCAATTGAGCTCAGCGCACCATTTCAGCAGTGGGGATTGGATTTCATCGGGGAAATTCATCCGGCATCATCAGGACAACATCGATGGATATTGACAGCCACAGACTACTTCACAAAATGGATTGATGCAATTCATACTCGACAAGCCATGGATGGGGTAATTATCTCTTTTCTTGAAACCAATATTTTGTCACGTTTTGGATGCCCAAGTAAGTTAATCACAGATAATGCAGCATCATTTAAGTCAAAAAGGATGGTTGAGTTTTGTTATAAGTACAACATCGGCTTGGGACATTCAACCACATATTATCCTCAAGGAAATGGATTGGCGGAGTCATCTAATAAATCTTTGGTCAATATCATTAAGAAATTGTTGGAAATCAGTAAAAAGGGCTGGCACAAGAAGTTGATAAATGCACTGTGGGCTGATAGGGTGAGTCAGAAAAAGTCTATTGGCATGTCTCCTTTTGAGTTGGTGTACAGAATAGACACGGTTTTTCCAACTTCACTTGCTGTCCTGGTAGTCAAATTGCTTCAAGAAGCAGGTAGTGAGGAAGATCCTATGCAGAGAAGGATTAATCAAATGATTCATTTACAGCAGACACGAGAGGAGGTATTTTAAAACACTTGCAAGTTACGGGAGTGCATCAAAAAGATTTATGACCGGAAAACAAAGGCGAACACATTTCAGCTAGATGAGGTAGTTTTGAGATGGGATGCTCGACATGAAGATAAGGGAAAGCACGAAAAATTTGACAATTTATGGAAGGGTCCTTATAAGATTGCAGCATATCGTGGTCAGAACGCTTTTCTTCTCAAAGAAATGAATGGAGATGAATGTCCTGGAGGGCCGATTAATGGTCGGCTGTTAAAGAGATATTACTTCTGAGTATTTTCTGCTCATTTCATCATCATTGTACATATCATTTTACTTTTATTCTATTGTACATGTAAACTAACTTATCATCTTCAGTCTGGGGCCCGAGGTGAAGGCTATAATTCTGAAAATGAAGGTTAGTTAGTCTAAGTTTGTCAAGTCAGTTGTCTAAATCTTTTAGTTTTGAGTCTAGTTTGGTCAAAGCAGTTTTTGGTTTTTCTCAAGTTTTTGTGTCGAAAATAATGACTCCATCGCCCAATGGATGAAGGCACTGTCTAGCTCTTACAGAGATCTGCGGTTCTTGGCATCTCCAAGGAGCTACCATCCCCATTGGAGCCAATGTTAGAGTCGGTCTAGTTATCCCTCCATTAGAGATCAAAGATCTTCTGCATTTCAGGATTAGGTGTCCCATCAGTTTTGATCAGTTGCATTTCGTTAGGCATGCCATAACTCTGATGGAGTGGGTTGTGTCGTTCATTCCCATCATGCTTGGCCCTACTGGTTCAGGCCTGTTTATTAAAAATAAGTCTTCAAAGGTCATTTACAATCATCTTTTAAATTTTTAGGTCTTAGGTCTAGGGTTGAGTCAATTTTGTCTTGAAAAAGTCTTAGAAGACCAGCAAGCCAGAGGGATGTCTTTGATATATCTTCACTTCAATAATTTTCATCATTGTACAGCTGAATTAGGACTTCTCTTCAAAACTCTGTTTTGAAGATAAGTCACCATCTCATTTTTGTAAAAAATTGTCAAAATTTTTAGTTCTTCAAACGTTCAAGTGCAGCCTTGGTCTCCTTTGCCAAAGTATATGAGAGCTATCCTTGCAAAAATTATCAGAGAAAATCATTACTTCAACCAATTTTAAAGGGGAAACCAGAAAGGTCAAAGCCTATTAATTTTCAAAAAGTGTCAACAACCAAACATAAGAAAAGGGGTTTTGGATCAAGCAAAAATCAACAAGGAGTCTATATGAAGATATTTTTCCTCATTTGCAACCCATTCCACATTCCAAGAGTGAAGAGCATCGTTTAAAGGCGATTTTGTGAATTTGTGGGCAAAACGGGCTGTTTCCAAGGCGCGCTACGCATCAGGTTGGGAGCGCTACGCATCGGTGGCACGCTACGCATCAGGCCGCAATTTTCAAAATTTTGCACGGGCGCTACGCATCAGGAGCACGCGGCGCGTTGGGTGAGGCGCGCTACGCATTGAAGTTTATGCCCAGAACTTTTCCAGAAATCACTAAAACGCCTCTTCTCAAGCATGAAATCACAGGTAGGCTTACATTCACGGCTTGTTCTTGGTTTTTGGATGGTTTATGTAAGAGATTATGATATATTTGCCATGGAAAACCAAGTGTAAAAACCCTCCTTGTCCATTAATTTGCTGTAAGGATTTAAATGCCAAGATTGCTGTAGGGTTTCAAAAATAAATGTTGACCAAGGTTCTCATTTTCCTATTTCCTTTCGATTCCCCATCCCCTATATTCACCAATATTTTCCCCAATAATTCCTCATAAAACCCTACACTATTCTCCCTCAAATCCTAACCCCTCCCTTTTACTACAAACATATTTTCCTACCCTACCTCATCCCAAACCCTAAAACTTCAAGATTTTCATGACCCTTCCCTTCCCTAAATTCCTTGTTTTATTTCCATTGTCCCCATTTCCCTAATGTTTCCCCTTTCCTAACATTTCCCTTGTATATTTGTGTCCCCTTGGTCATAGAATTTTGAGAAAAAGAAAAAGTCTACAGTCAAATTTTGCACGCAGTTGTATATCAGCATATATAACATGTCAGAGACAGAGTCAGCTTATGAGCAGGATTATGATAGTGATTCTACACCAGAGGTAAGTGTGCCAAGGAGGTATCACAAAGGTGGCAAAGGTGGTCGGCATGTCAGGGAGGAGCCTACCTCTTTGGCTCAATTGCAAGCTTGTCCACTTGCAATGGACTGTTTTTGGTATCTATCATGTTTTGAATACTATGAGCGGATCTCACAAATCCAGAATCATCGGGAACTAGTCCGTTTATTTGTTCTACATTTGCAGGATGGTCATGTAAACCTTGCCGGAGTGAATTTCACCTTGTCACCCGAGACTATTGCTCAGGCCACTGGGATACCAAATGTAGGGGAGGAATGGAGTAAACGTCAGCAGTTAGACAGATTTCACTATGAGCCATATATTAAGCCCGGATGTGTAAGACACTTGACTGCAGTTTTTCCTTTCAGATTCCTAAGGGATGAGTATGCACCATTGATGAAACTCATCATTCGATATTTCAGTTGCGAGGGCAGATTCTCACGTCTCTACGTGTACCATGTCCATTTGTTGATGCATTTTACAAGGGTACATATGATGAACATTCCATTTTTCATGTGTCGCAACATAGAGAGGATGGTGCCTTTAGTACAAAGGAAGAGCCCAGCACATCAGCATAAAAGAATCTATCATTATGCATTCATCAAAATCATAGTGATGCATCAGTTGGCACAGCAGGGCATTACTTGGGAGGATTTTATTTCTCGTGACCTTTTCACAGCGCCATAGCCACCTCCTGAGATTGTTCATGACGAGGGAGGGCCTTCACATCAGTTTGATATTCCTGAGATAGAGCATGTCAGCGCTCCAGCATGTGTGACATATCAGTGAGGACACAGGGCCTTATTTGCATCTACATGACGAGTACTATCTCCACCCGGGGTGGAAGGGGTCTCGTTGACTTCATCAGCACAGCGAGTGTTATCTCCACCTCGTGTGGAAGGGGCCTCGCTTTCGACAGCAGCACCGCAGGTACAGGATAAGGGCAAGAAGCCCAAGCATGAGGAGAGGTCTTCAGGTGAGCCATCAGGTTTTTTTACTAGTCATGATGAGGCAGCTTCATATATCAGGTATCTAGAGCAGCGCAATAAATCGTTAGAGGACGAGCACACACTTATAGAGCTGCAACGAATCTGTGAAGACCGTAGTTTGGCCCGTAAAAGACCGGGTGACTTGACACCTGTTGCACGGCAATTTGTGCTTGAGAAGGTCAACCGACACATGGAGCGGTTGTTGGCGAAAGCCAATAGAGACAAATACTTGCTTCGTCACATGAAGAATCATTACTGGGCCCGCATGCATGTTTGCAAAGCGAAAATTAAGATCCTTAAGAGGCGATTGAGCAAGGCACTAAAATGGCAGAAAAGGCCCGATCCACTCCAAATTTTGGCCGAAGCCTCTTTGACTGAGCATAGTACTTGATTTGGGACCCCCAGCCCAAATTTCAAGAAATTTGGGGAAAATTTTGTCAATTTTGAAATTTTTATGTAAAAAACAAGTTTTTGGGCTCAACACATAGCGCGCCGCGCGCTACCCTTAAGATTGGAAGGTCCAAATCATGAAAGGTTTGCATTTTTGGATTTTTCATGATGAAATACACTTGCTCAGCCATTGCCAAGGAATTTCATCAAGGTTTGGGTCCCCATAAGGTCAAAAAACATGCAAAAAATGACCTCACTGCCCCTTTTTGGACACACAGGTAGAAACCTTAGAAGAATGCACTTTTGGAGGGGAAAATTGACATCAAATTGGAAAATTCCACTTGTTGGAAAGTAGACATCCGGGACTTTCCAACAAGCCAACCTGAGCTCAATTTGGATGCCAGGAAGTGCCCCAAAAGTAGGTGGAAAGGCGTGCTACGTGTAGGGCTCAGGCGCTCTACGCATGAGGATTTTTTGTACATTTTTCACCTTCCAGCTCAGGAATTCGCCCAGTTTTGACCAGTTTTAACTTGTGATGGGATTTTTCACCCTCCTTGATGTAATTAATGTAATTTTATGTTCACTTGACAATTATTTACCTATTCTAGATGATTCATTCATAAAATAGCAAAAATTTAATGAATGAATTGGTTTCCTAGCTTATAGAGGAAAGTTGTTTTGACTGCCTAGATTGTAGTGCTTTGTTTAGAATTGGTTGAAACAGCTCCTAGGATGATGAGCTCGACCCCTAGAGGCAAGGGAATGTGTTAGCTTGCCTATATTATGTATTTTCTTAGTCATTTTCATGGTTGGACTCTTTGGGAAGAGGCTTTGAGACTTTATTGTACATTTTACTTCAGCATTTTGGCAAAGGGAAGACCAAGGATTTGCAGCACTATTTGGAATTCTTGTGGCTTTATGTCTTGATGGTGTGCTTCTTTCAGTACTTTTAATTTTGTTATGTGTATCATTTTTCCATCTCTCATCTTTTGCAATTGAACAAATGAAGTGTTAAGGTAGAATCCATAAATTTGCTATGCTCTGCCTTTAAATTTGTTTAATTTTCCATGTTTTCATCAGTTTAAGGAGAACCCTTGTGCTTGCTTGCTCTCCTTAGCTCCTCACCTGTCTGATCTATTCACCCCATCACTTTAAAATCATCAAAACAATCGCCTACCTTGCTCCAATCAGACCTTTGCAAAAACTGTGTCTTATCCTCGCACCCAAAATTTCCTTTTCCTTTGATTCAACAAAAACCCCAAAAAATCACCTTTAAACCTCTACACTTAATACCTAGCCTAAAATTAGTCATCAATTCAGTCATCTCGAGCTTCTTTGATTACCTTTTGCCGAGATAGACCCGAAGAGAGCCCTCTCCTGTCCTCATAGGGCTAGCTACGAGGTTGAGCGTGGTTTGATGTGGCCTCGAGTTTTGCCTTCCTCAGGCTGAGGTAGATTTGAGCGCTAACACTTGGGAGCACAAGTCCATACTGGCACTTATTGTCTCAAAGTGGAGGAATCACCCAACCAACAGTGAGAACAACAGTTACCAGGTTTTACGACGCCGGAATACGTCTCTAGCCTAGACTTCTAAATGTTGTCCGTTAGGTTCCAAAGCGTTGTTAGATTGGTTAAATTTATTTTATAGTTGATCTTGCTTAATAAATTTTCCTTTCAGGTCCACCGCGTGATGTATATGTACAATTCCTAAAATGAAATCTAATATGATAAACAATCTTTTATCTTCTTTGTGCAATGAAAATCCTAGCTACTAAGGAAAGAAAGACAGTATTCTTTCACAAAGAGCAAAGACCACACACTATATGCACTGTCCTAAATCAAACAGTCTAAATGCAAATGCACATGCATGTATTTGTTTTTGGCTTTCTTAATATGTTTGGAGATAAATGACACAAGAGTATGGAGGAAAACTTGAATAGCTTTTATTGATAATCAAGAAAGAGCCAAGGGAGTTACAACCAGTTTTTTTGACCCAGCATCATCCTCTCAGCATGTAAGCCCTTCTTCACCTCATAAAAAGCTCAGATCACCCAACACTATGATGTTGTCTCAAGAAACCAATAGCAATTCCTTACAAGATGCAAAATTCCAGTCTACGAAACCAGAGATTCTGGGTTCGATCCCCAGTGGAGTCGCCATTTTGTTACAGGGAAAGGTGTCTATATAGAACTACTTATCCCACTAAGGTGTGGTAGCTACCTTAGAAACAAACAATGTAAATATACTTTCGTTTTTCCCTTAGCAAATATAGATGAGAGAAGAACAAGGGAGACCAACCTCTTTCTTGCGCTTGGCTCCTAGTTCGATTCCTCTCTCTTCTGATAGTCCTTTGCTACTTGCTTCCTTGTCCACCCAGCTTCACAGAGTACCTGTAGAATAACAGTAGCATAAAACTATACAAGAACATGGATCTATAATCTTAAACAATCTAGGATCAGATGTAAATTTACCATACAAATGCATGAAACATAAATGACACAAGAGTATGGAGGAAAACTTGAATAGCTTTTATTGATAATCAAGAAAGAGCCAAGGGAGTTACAACCAGTTGTTCTGACCCAGCATCATCCTCTCAGCAAGTAAGCCCTTCTTAACCTCATACAAAGCTTAGATCACCCAACACTATGATGTTGTCTCAAGAAACTAACAACATTTCCTTACAAGATGCAAAATTCCAGCCTCTGGATCTCCGGGATGAGGGATCCATATATAGATATCTGTAAGGGAGATGATTCAGCTTGTGATTTGATTAGTGTCATCCCTCTGATAGTTCTTGCTTCCACTTGGAGATTGATGATCTTTTACTCATCCTTGGTCGAATTCAGAGAGGCAAGTGTCACAGGAGAAGTTTCTGGAAGATTCCATGCCTCTCCACCTCGCGGATTGACACTGCCATTTGTCACTTCTCGCGCATCGTACTCCATAGAAGGGATTTTTGAAATGAAACGCAACCATAGAGCATACTTTGGTGAGATGCAACGCACTTTGCCTATGGAGCAGGTGAAATGATCATGTTTTGACCAGTTCTGAGCCGTTTTTCATGGAGAACTTCTGGGAGAAGCTGTAATCAGTTGACCTTGTTCCTTTAGGGGTTAGAACAACACTTTTAGGGACTTAGGAGCCCTTGGTTTATGGAAATTTGATGCTTGGGGTTGCAGTGCCCAAAAATGTCTATAGTAGTAATGCAATAGCCTCTTGTCCCTACGACTCAACCACAATCGCCAACTAGTGGAATGACACAAGCACAAACGGGTACAATTACCCCTCATCTTGTTCAAACAGTCAGTATTGGACAACAACACATGGCTTCACAACCATGGCTGGTGCAATACCAATAACCAAGGATCTGAGCAACAAATCTTTGTAAATAGTGGGCAGCCGTATATTCAAAATGGTCAAAATCAACCGTTCTACAATGGTTATGCCCATCAACCTTACCAAAGTTACTAGCATCAAATGCATTATGTTGGTATGCAAATACCAACTGCTCAGGAAATTCCGTCATATCCTGGGTATGCTTCGCCAAACCTAAATCAACAGTTACCCTTCGTGGCAACTTTGGAGTTACTGGATCTAAGTAGATTAACAGACGATCTAATTGCTTACACCCCTTGGTGGCCAGTGATTCCGCATAAACTTCCGTCAGATATTCCTATATTTAATGGAAATACGGGTGAAGACCGGTCGAATCATGTGATGACATTTCATCTATGGTGTTCATCAAATGCCCTAAACGATGATTCGATTAGGCTTCACCTTTTTCAGAGGACGTTAACTGGTATGGTAGAAAAATGGTATATCGTGTTACCCAGAGCTTCATTTGACAACTTCAGTACACTAGCCACAACATTTTTAACCCATTTTCAGTTACCGATAAGGTATGAAATGGGAACAAAACTTCTTACCAATTTCAAGCAAACAACGGCCACTCACATATCTGATCATATTCATGAGTGGCAACGTGGTCACAGAATGGTAAAAACATATTTTCCTGATCAGCTGCTAGCTGAATAGTTTATTAAGTCATTATTACCTTCTGTCACAAAAGATGTGGCAAAGGGAGGAGTCATCACTGAAGAGCAAGTTATTGCTCATGCACAATATCTAGACTTGATCTATACTCAGTCTGGCATGCTCTATGATAAAATACCTGATGCTCCTAGACCAGAATTTTTTGTTCCTCCCCCTCCTAAATCAAACAAAGACTCTCATGCCAGCGATGGCGTGATAGGTACGACAAGCGCGAAATTGACAAATGCTACATCTAAGAAAGCCCGTAAGATTTCTGATCAAAATGCAAATGAAGAACTTCTCGCCTCGGAGCTAAATGTCATGTCGACCGACAAGGGCAAACAACTGAAGCAACCAGGGGGCAAGAAGAAAAATAAAGGGAGGAAAACGAAGCAGGATGAGTGATCTCCTGAAAAACCTTCTGCAAACCCTTCTGGGAAAAGGAAACCCCCTTCGAGGTGTCAGATATGCAATGAGGATCATCGGATGAGAGATTGTCCACATAAAGCTGAAGTTAAGAAACTCTTTAAGAGTTCAAAAACCTCAGCAGTATTGACTGATCCGTTTCCAAACCCGGGAACCAAACTGGTTGCTAACCAAAATGATTCCCGATCCCAAGTGCTTATGTTGTCTATCTCAAAGCAACAAAATGATTCTTTGACAAGGAATAAAGATTATGGGAATCCATAGCTGTCGAATAACAAGGCTAATGAACAACCTAGTAGTGCGACAACAACTTTGACCGAAGTTGTGCCACCCATCATTCCTGAACCAATGATAAAGTCGCCAAAGGGAGTAGTACACAAATCGACATTTAATCCTCGTGCAAAAGTAGCACAGCATTATAATATAGTGGAAGATCTGGCCCAATCGCCATCTGCTATGTCGACACTTGAGGTACTGCAAAATTGTCCATCCCAAAAGCAGGCTTTATTATCAGCTATAGGTGGGATAGACCCAAAGAATTCTAATCTTGTATCCTTTAATCATAAAGGATACGATCCTCAGTTACCAGCTCAACTAGATTTCCTCATTCAAGTGAAAGCCCTCAACAAAACTGTTCATCGAACAATTATTGATGAGGGGGCATCTACCTGTATTATGTCGATGAGTTGCTGGAAAACTTTAGGATCACCAACCTTGTCGCGATCTTCGACAACATTAAAAGCATTTGACAGAAGAACGTATACCCCATATGGCATTCTAAGTAACTTGCAAGTTGAACTAGGAGGGAAAACAATAGAAATAGATGTCGAAGTAATCGAGGAAAACCTCGATTACAACGTCCTACTGGGAAGACCATGGATATATGCTATGGCTGTAGTTGTGTCGACCTAGTTTAGGAAGATTGCATTTCCTTTTCAAGGAGGAATTACAAACGTTGACGAACAAACATTTCTCCCGAATAGTTCCCAAGTTACGGGAAGCATTCCGATGATCCATGGAAGCCCCCATACGCTTCAAAATATCGGAGTAGGCCTACTAAAAGACCCTATATTAATGGGGACTTTTGCCCTTCCACCTCCAATCAATCTGGCGATGGTAGGAACCTGCAATATGATATATTCGATTCAAAAGATCTCATAAAATGATATAAACATGGATCATACGTAGGTATTGCCTCCAAGCCCAATAGAAATATTGTAGCTATCAATGTTTTCGGTATGGGAGGCAGACCCGAATCAACGCTCATCGAGTGTTTAGATAGATAGGTCTAAGGAATATGGCACCTCTTCAGATCTTTGGTCGCATGTACATTACACAAATGAAGGAATTGTTCAGTCAATGATGATTGATGGGGCACTATGGGAAGATTATCACCATTGTTCCCATCTTCCAAATTACCGCGAAGATTATTCCGGCAACCTTCATCCTTCATTTTTTGATTTTCTATCAAATACTATAAATATGGTGGATTATGAGGATAGTTCTTTTCCAGTGTCAACCTCATTAAAAAATGAAACAACTCCCTTTCCAAATCGAGTCTTTGACTATGATCTCGTAAAATCCAAGTCGAGTATTTCAAAGATCTCGAAGGTAAACCTTCATTCCAACCACTGTGTTGAATGCAATGAAGCTTGGGGAGCATTCACCTCGATTTGCGTTATTGTGCTGGGGGCATGCAAAATTATCACGAGCAGTGTTACTGTAGGGTTCAAGCTCATTAAAAAATAAACCCGCCGCGAGCAATGTTTCCGCAAAGTTCAAGCTCATTAAAAAATAAACCTAGCCATGAGCAATGTTACCGCAGGGTTAAAGCTTGTTAAAAAATAAACCTGCCTCGAGCAGTTTTAATGTGGAATTCAAGCTCGTTAAAAAATAAACATAAGCAATGAGCAAGTGTTCACCCCAGCATTTAAGCTCATTAAAAAATGAACCAATTTCCGATAAATAACCATCGTGAATGTATTAACATCAGCCTTTGAAGCCTTGGTCGTGTTCTCATCATCACCTCCACTCTGTATTGGCCGATCATTCACCCCCACTTGATTGTTTACCCCTTCTGAGGAACAGCTGCGAAGAGTGATCCTGTTAGCCATCCTTGTGACACTGCCGTGATTGGAAAATTCCAAACCTTACCTGGAATCAGCTGCTACCCGAATCTATCACTCGTTCCTCAAAAAACAAGTCTCCTTTAAGCTCTTTTCAACTGACTCATAAAATATGAAACGATTACCGAGCCATTGGCCTCTCCAGCTCGTTAAAGTGACCGGAAGTGCTATCCCTCCTTTAGATTTTAATCTTTTTGGACCTGAGGGATTATTACACAAAAATATCGAGCACTTGTTTTGTTCGGCTCGTTAAAATTACCAAAAATTCATCCGTTTTGTATTATTTTATACTTTTGCGGACTTAAGGGATTAGATGATGAAAAAAGATTTTTGGAGTTTCCTTTACATCCCTTTTTAGACTCGCTAAAATTGAAAAGGACCGGGTTATCTTTGTCGTTAAACTTGTTAAAACCAAATAGCGACAAACTTGTCCATAACAGACAAGAACGAGTTTCACTATCGCTAGGCACGTTAAAACATAACGTTGGGTTTGCCCGAAGGGAAAATTATAGAACAAGCATATGTTATCCTCCTCAAGCTTGACAAGAATAAAGAGGTACTGGTCAGCAATTATTGGGGAAAACTTGGGAAGAAAACTTGAAGATACTTTGTTGGTAGCAAGTCGCTTTTGAACATGACACTTTCACTCCGCGTCCGAGTCAGGTTGGGTTGTTCCATTCACTGGTCACATCACCATGGTTCCGTCACACCATCCACATTTGGGGTTAATGCTACCGATCCATCGTCTCATTGTCGCTGATATGTTCAAGAGAAGTCGCTTAGAGAATTCACCTGTGTCTCATCTGCTGCAATACATTTACTCTCCATTCTTTCATGATTGCCATCCTGAACCTTATATCACCAGATCGTTTTCACCTCCATTAAAATCATTTGCTCTGTTCTGTGTCATTGATGTGGGATTCACTAAGGCCCTCCTATGACAGATCGCTTCTTGTCGACATCAGGTCATTATCCAAGAAGTTGGTCTAGGAACAACCCTTTCAGTACTTTGAAGCTTGCATGCCTCAATGGAAAGTTTCTCACTTTCGGCGATAGGTTTACATCAATGGCCTTCGACCAAAAGATTTTTCATGGTGTTCGATGCCAATTTCCTTATTCACACCACGTGAATTGTACTATAGTACCTTGAGGGTCATCATCATTATTGGTGATTCCTCTCGCCCCTGTTAACAACTTACATCATTGGCTAGTAATCAGGTGATGTCTTTCCATGTTCGACTCTAGAACATCTCTCACATGGATCGACTTGTACTTTGAGTGAAGATCGAATGAGATTGAAGACCCCGGATCTAGTTTCATCCATCCGGGCTGTGATATATATTCAGGAAAATAAAGACATCAAATGTACATCGTTGCTGCACAGGTAGTCATCTAATCTAAGGGATGATGGCTCTACCAGAATCATCAGTCTACACTCAGACGATTGTCTGTCTCATGTACATGAAAATGAATTTATGAAGTTGAGCATGGGAATGACTGCCTCAGCTAGATCATGAAAATATTATGAAGATAATGTATTGTATTGTATCTTATTACAGGTCACCTTCCAACTTGAAAAAACTTCGGATCCTCATGATAAAGCATTTCACCCGACATCAAATGATTAACGACCTCATGCTTTAGGGGTCAACTGTTATAGACTTTTTTGCGCACTGCAACCCCAATCATAAATGTCCATAAACTAAGAGCTCCTAATTCCCTAAAGCTGTTGTTCCAACCCCTAAAAGAACAAGGTCAACTGATTACAGCATCTCCCAGAAGTTCTCCATGAAAGACTACTCAGAACTCGTCAAAACTGGACCATTTCACCTGCTCCATGGTCAAAGTGTGATGCATCCCATCTAATACACACGCGAAGTGCGATGCATGTTGAAAATAAATTCTATGGGGTGCGATGGAAAAGAAAAGACAAGTGGCGGAGACAGTTTGTGAGGTGGATGATCATGGAATCTTCCAAAAACTTCTCCTGTGACACTTGCCTCTCAGAATTGCCCAAGGATGAGTAAGAGATCAATGAAATATCCAAGTGGAATCAAGAACTATCAGAGAGAAGACACTAATCAAAAACCCAGAGCTGACTCACACCTCTGAAAATATCTATATATAGATCTCTCATCCTAGAGATCCAGGGGGTTTGGGGCTGGAATTTTGTATCTTGTAAGGAAGTGTTGTTCGTTTCTTGGTGCAATATCATAGTGTTGGGTGATCTAAGCTTTTCATGAGGTGAAGAAGGGCTTTTTTGCTAAGAGGATGATGCTGGGTCAGAACAATTGGTTGTAATCCTCTTTGCTCTTTCTTGATTATCAATAAAGCTATTCAAGTTTTCCTCCACATTCTTGTATGATTGATGATTTATGCATTTGTGTGGTCAGTGTACATTTGATCCTATATTGTTTATGATAATAGATCTATGTTCTTGGATAGTGTTATGCTGCTTTGTTTCTACAGGTACTCCTTGAAGCTGGGTAGACAAGGAAGCAAGTGGCAAAGACCTACCAGAAGAGAGAGGAATCAAGCAAGGAACCAAGCACAAGACAGAGGTTGGTCTCCTTATTCTTCTCTTATATTTTGCTCATAAAGGAAAACGAAAGTAGTTTTTAGTGTGTTTGTTTCTAAGGTAGCTACCAGCCTTAGTGGGACTAGAAGCTCTGTATAGACACTAGTTTTCCCAATAACACTGACCATCCCAAGGGGCTTTCCTTTCAATTATTTCCACCCTATCTCCTAGCCTATCCATCCCTTTAATTATGGAATCTAATTTCTGTTCAAAGGATGAGGACTCTTCTTTCAATGATATTCTCCTTTCACTTCTAACCTTGGCTCTTTTAGATATCAGGTTGGCTTCAACACTGACAGCTATGCTTTGCATATCTTATAAAGTGAGAGGAGCTCTTTCTCAAAGCTGATAGGCCATGCCAGAATCAAATCTATCAGCGAATTTGATTAAAGATAGATCAGGAGGAGGTCTGAGGTGATTCTATTTATTTTCTATATTTTCTGTATTTTTCTCCTTCTTAGGAGTGCGGTTATGAGTTGAAGTCTCTCCTAAATCAACTTCTGGAGGTTCTTCCACATTTCCTTTGGGAGGGGAGGTGTGAAGGGCTATCTATTATTAGGTTGATTTTCGGATACATCTTCAATTATTGGATTAGAAAGATTAGGGTCTGATCTAGAAAGAATATGTACAGGTGTAGTGTTTATCTTACCTTTGATGGGTTGTTTTGCAGTTTTTTGTTTGTTGGCTTTAGGAACATCAATTCTTCTACTCCTTAGGTTATACTATTTATGCACTTCATAGATGGTTGTGTCATATCCCTCCTTGAAGTCAAATGATTCACTTGACTGAATTTGAAATTGTTTGAGAATATGATCCTCTTGTTCCTCCTGGGTCAAGAAAACATGTTGTTCATTATTGAGTCCCATTAAATTTATTTGAGTTTTTTATACTAGTTCATCAGAGTTTGAGGCTTTAGCATAATTCTCCTGGAAAGGGGGCCTTATGTTTTGATCTGGACCAGTCTTCCCAGTCTTCCAAGGGGATTTTCATTCAATTTTTCCACCCTACCCCTAGCCTATCCATCCCTTTAATTATGGCATATAATTTCTGTTCAAAGGATGAGGACTCTTCTTTCAATGGTATTCTCCTTTCACTTCTAACCTTGGTTCTTTTAGATATCAGGTTGGCTTGAACACTAACAACTATGCTTTGCATATCTTCTAAAGTGAGAGGATCTCTTTCTCGAAGGTGGCCGGCCATGTGAGAATCAAATCCATTAGGGAATTTGATTAAATCTAGATCAGGAGGAGGTTTGAGGTGATTCTCTTTATTTTCTATATTTTCTGTATTTTTCTCCTTCTTAGGAGTGGGGTTATGAGTTGAAGTCTCTCCTAAATCAACTTCTGGAGGTTCTTCCACATTTCGTTTGGGAGGGGGAGGTGTGAATGGCTATCTATTATTAGGTTGATTGTCGGATACATCTTCAATTATTGGATTAGAAAGATGAGGGTCTGATCTAGAAAGAATATGTACAGATGTAGTGTTTATCTTACCTTTGATCAGCTGTTTTGCAGTTTTTTGTTTGTTGGCTTCAAGAACATCAATTCTTCTACTCCTTAGGTTATACTATTTATGCACTTCATAGATGGTTGTGTCATATCCCTCCCTGAAGTCAAATGATTCACTTGACTGAGTTTGAAATTGTTTGAGAATATGAACCTCTTGATCCCCTTGGGTCAAGAAAACATGTTGTTCATTATTGAGTCCCATTAAACTTATTTGAGTGTTTTCTACTAGTTCATCAGAGTTTGAGGCTTCAGCATAATTCTCCTAGAAAGGGGGCCTTATGTTTTGATCTAGACCAGTCTTCCCAGTATTGTGATTTTTATTTTTTCTGGAATTGGGATTTCTCCCTCTATTTGTTGGCTGACCATCCCAATGGGCTTTCCTTTCAATTTTTTCCACCCTATCCCCTAGCCTATCCATCCATTTAATTATGGCATCTAATTTCTGTTCAAAGGATGAGGACTCTTCTTTCAATGGTATTCTCCTTTCACTTCTAACCTTGGCTCTTTTAGATATCAGGTTGGCTTCAACACTGACAGCTATGCTTTACATATCTTCTAAAGTGCGAGGAGCTCTTTCTCTAAGCTGGTAGGCCATGTAGAAATCAAATCCATCAGGGAATTTGATTAAAGCTTGTTCAGGAGGAGGTCTGAGATTTTGAGGAATGGCATTATAGACATTGTTGAACCTAGTGCAGTAATCTTGAACAGTTTCTTGTGTTCCTACTTTAGGTTTTCATACTCTGATAAGATTTGAAGAGGATATTTCTTTTTTCCCATTTGTTTAAGAATTGTTTATAGAGAGTTCCTAAGCTGTCTATACTGTTTGCAGCTAGGGCTCTAAATTAGGTTCTGACTTCCCCTGTTAGATTCTGAACAAATATTCTCATTCGTACATCATCATCATCTATTTCATATATTTCAAAGTAATCAGTCATCCTTTTGGTATGTTGTTGGGCAGTGTAGGTACCAGAACCATCAAATAGAGTGATTTTACTTTGGCAGTCTTGGGGCATGGCACCTAAATTGGCTAGTAATACCAAGGGAGCATATATGTTTGCCATTGTAGCAGGTAGTGATGAAACAACAACGGGGGTTGGAATAACGATGGGTGTTTGAGTGGTAGATGGAGGGGTAGAAGGGGTGGTTTGAGTTTGGGATATATGAGAAAATGGTGATGAACTTACAAAGGCAGTAGTGATTACAGAAATATTGGGTGTTCCTTCAGAGGTGAGATCAGATTATATTGAGTTCTACAAATGTCTATCAATAGATGAATTGATAACTTCAAGCTGTAAGTCTTCAATGAACAATGGGTCTGGGATTAGGTCAATTAATTCAGAATCAGAGGATGTCCTAAATAGAGAGGTTTCAAAATGATCATCAAAGCGTTCGCCTTGAAGATAAATCCACCTAACAGGACAAGATGTGGATCTGAAGGTGGGCCTATAACTAGCAGAACTTTCTTGAGTTTCCTGTCTCCTAAGAATTTTGGGGATCAGGTTAGGATTTTCAAACACTTGTGGTGGATTGGGATCAGGATTAGCTCTAGTGTAACGAGTCCTTTCTAAAGCCATATTTTTAGGTGTATTTTTGGTTTTTCTTAATTGGTACTAACAAAACAACCTCTATGGTTTCTTTAAGAGGCTTTAGACATGGGATTTAGATTTTCTTAAATATTTATTTGACATGAGGAACTGGTCAAATGTTTGGAAACCAAATGTTCAGTTCATAAACTAGATCGAATATTGATTGAAGCAACATTCATCTAATATGCACTTTCAAAGCAAGAGCAGTTCAAAGACTACCTAGCTAACTTCAGGCTCCATCTGTAGTTTATAAAGAAAACAATAATAGGAAAAAAACAAACTATTCATTCCCCAGCGGAGTCACCACTCTGTTATGACTCATATTTTCCAAGAAGTTGTAAGAAGAGGGAAGGGGGTCTGAGGTAACCAAAAACCAACTTTTAGGTACAAAATCTAGCCAATCTGTATCCAGAGAGGGCTCTCTCTTCAAGGTTTAGCTTTGTTTTGAAAGATATTAGGCTAGTTATGAAAGCTTAGGGTTTTGATTATGTTTGGTGGTGAAATTCAGTAGCAGAGGGGTAGAACTAAATAGTTTAGGCCATTGGGGTAATGGAGTCAAAGAAGATGGCTCACTGGATTTGGTTTTTCAACAAAGGATGGGTTCACAGGGCAAGATAGCTAAACAGGGAGCAAATAGAGACTTGAAAAGATGGAATGGACTTAAAAGGGATGAAGGGAAATTAAGAATCCTTCAACATGTTTTAAGAGGAGGGAACTTGGATGATCACCAATAAAGAGAAATTAAGAATTCTTTACTAAATGATCAAAATGAGTAAACTAGGAAAGAAGAGCAATTAAGAATTCACTACTTATGCTAGTTTAGAAGAAAACATTTAGAATAAAAATGATTCAAGATAGATTGCACTTAAACAATTTCTGAATTATTCTTTTTCATTTTAATATTCAGATATGAAACATAATTGATATAATAAACAAGAAAGCAATAACACATGAGATATAAAATACTTATTTGTCCGATGTTTGACACATGAATCCTGTTAAAAGTCCTTTGTATTAATTCTTCATCCAGCCATCCATGCAAGATTTGTCCAACAACACTTGATTCGAAAGTAATCAGCTTTACGACAATGTCCAAGAATAGACCCTCAATACTCCGAATGAGGGAGTATTTATACAAAAATTTACAATAAAAATATCTCATAACAAAGTGAGATATATTCTAGGATGATTAACTATATGGTACATGAAAATAGAGATAGATGGTCTCGTAAATAGAACAAAGAGGCAAACTGATGGCTTTCTATCCCTATTCTTGTGAATGTGCTAGAGGCAAGCCCTATGATTCGGCATCTTGTTGTCTTCTTTGTAATTTTGTGCTGGCTGCCTTGTTTTTGATCTACTTACTAATACTCTTTACCTATTCTGATACTTTTTACCTGCTTGCTCCTTATTTATCTTCTATTACCATCAGCGCCTATGGTAAAAAATGGAAATTTACATTTTTACCAAATGTAAATCACAAAATTTCTATCATATCTACCCACAATTTTTCCTATGGTATTCTAGTCCTTTGAAGTTTCTAAGGATCTCATTAGCCTCAGTTTATTTGAAAATTTTATGCTAAACTTGGAATAGATGTTTTACTTCGTGCCCCACATACAATAGGTTCTCTAGATTGTCAAAAAGAACTCTGCCTGTAGGTATTGCTTTAGCTGCACTAGAAGGTGAGATGGTCTAGTTGTCTACATATTTGACCAACTTGTCAACATATTCTATCTTTGTCGTCGGCTTGTCATTAATAACTAAAGGACTGGGAAGTCCTCTACTCTGTAATATGCCAAATTTATGCATAAAATCATCAATTTCCTTTTGCATGTTTAGGAATCTCCTTTCCAGATTCTACATTAAATACCTTTAATTTAAAACCTTCTTGAATTCCAGAATAGTCCTTATTCTGTCTCCAATGCCTAGTTCTTCAAGCTGGTATTTATTCTTGGTATTCAAAAAATTAATTAGTCTGGTAGCCTCATCAGGCACCCTTCCTAATTCTACCTTAGTTCTCTGGACTTAATCAAGAGCTAGCTTTACCAAATCCATCTGCTCAAAAATTATCTGTATGGATGGCCAAACATCATTTATTGACTGAGTGATGTTGGTCCAAAGACTTTTCCTAATATCTGCTAAGGGTTTATCAAATGTGAAGTTTTTTCTATTGATTTCACCTTTTGTTCTAACCCTTTGTTCTCCCTCACCTTCTCTGCAAAATTTATCTTTGAAAGATCATATATTTGTTATAAGGTAACAAATTGTTCGTTTACCTTTTGTAACTCTGAAACTTGGAGCTTCAATTCCTCCATTGATTTTATTAATTCTTATGTGCTTAGACTTGAAATCCTCGCCTGTGTTGTTCCCGCTGTTGCTTCTGTTGTGACCACTAGAACGTTTGGTGCCAGAGCTATTCCAAGGGTTGAATGGACTGCAGTGGAAACTACTGGAATTACATTGGTAGGTTGAGAGGTCGACTCTCCCTGCTTGTCCTTCAATTATTTTTCTATTTCTTGTTCAGTCTCCTTGAGCTGTTCATTAAGCTTCAGGACTAAGTCCATTAAATCTTCTTCAGACCTCTATTGTATGGCCTCATGAGTTTATGGATGCCTTGAAGGAGGCAAATTTAACTACTTTCTTAAGGTAGCCATGTCTTCATCTTACCTTCAATTAAGGCTTCTGCAACCTTCACATCTTTTGGATCATGACCGAATCCAATGATCAATACTTCTAAGGATTTAATTCTATTGTCTTTAGCCTGTGAGGAGGCTTTCTCCAGCTGTAAGTTGTATTATTCAAAGAATTTTCTAGTCTTTGGGCCATCATGGCCTTACTAGTCAATATAGAGTAGACCATCTCCCTGTCAGTTTGTGCAACTGAATCTGGTCCAAGGGATGAATGTCTTTTCCATGACTTCAAAATCGGTTTTGAGGTAATCTGCAGCGGATTGAGGCTATTGCACCTTGGGTTTTAAAAATATCATTATCATTTTATCTTCTTTGATGTCATAGGTTGACATCAACCTATTCTGATCTGTGGGATCCATTTTCAAATACTGATTATAGACCTAGATCCTCAATGGCTCATTTATGGCTTTTATTTCTTTAAACTTCTTTTTGATACCTAGATTGTCCTTTCATGGGGGCCTGAAAGATGATACTTATGCACTTTGTTGTCTCTCCAATTCCTATCTCTGTGACCTGGAAGGTGTCCCACCTACTGGGAAATTTTGATGACTACCTACACCTTCTTTTCTTTGACTATTAGTAGTCTCTTCATAAAATTATTATTCTGAAAGAGGATTCAGCCTATGCCTCTTGGCACTGGGCTATTCTGAAGGTCCACTGCTAGGGGTAGCTACTTCCCTGTCTCTCATTTTGTTCTTTTCCTCATTCAGAGGAGTCTGCAAGATTAGTGGTTCTCCCATATTGACTTGAGTTGGAGAAGTGTGTATGTGGGCCTGCTCTTTGGAAATTTCAAGTTGTTTAGACATTATGGCCTATTATGTAGCCTAAGTGCTAGTTTCTATTTCTTTACCTTTGGAAGTCCTTGTGAGTGGTGTATCGACCTACTGTGAGGGCCTTTTAGAGGTCCCAGCTATTGAGGCACTTATCCCTGATGTTGACTTCTGAGAAATCTCAAAATATACCTGTCCAAAATAATATAAATCAAGCGTCTTTTCAAGATCTTTCATTACATTTTCTATGTTGACCTGCTCACTATCAGTTGCTACTAAGATCCCTTCCCTCCATTCATCCATGTTGGAAAATTGTTCAATCTCTAGGATTCTATGGTACAAATATGGTGACAGCCCATTCTTTCATTCTTCTGTCACGGATAAAGCTATGAGGGTCATATGGAACCCAACCAAAACTTTTGTGTAATTTAAGGTAATCTTCTAGAATTCTCTCTGATTCTTTCCCTTCTTCTTTGGTGTTATAGATGAAAGGGCCTAATTGATGTTTGATCCTGAGTTGTGCTTTCTTTTTGGCCTCAGTAAAATGAACCACGTCTGAGTTTATCATCTGCCTATAGTATTCCAATGCGAACAGTGTCATTGGAACATATTTTGATAACTTGAAAGGGGGAAGTTCACACCCATACATTCTGAATTCTGTATAGTTCTGGTATAAATAACAGTCACCCAATCTGTACTGCTTGGCAAGTTGAAGGATCCTTTTATTGTCACCACTGATCCTAGGAGGGGAAATCCCTGTCAATAAGGTGGTTTCTGGATGAACAAACTGATCAATGAACTCATTATAGGAGTAAGGGGTATCAAAGGATTCATGGAAGATGGAAGACCAGAAGATAACAGATCTTGGATTGCCCTTAGTATCAAGTTTCATGACATGTAATGGGAAATTATCTGATTGATAATAAAGCATGAGATGATATATGAAGGTGGTATACTTGAAAAGCCTTTCATTCTCCAGTCTCATGAACTGGTCATGAATTTTATCAACAGTAAAGGAGGCATAGTCATATTTGATAGCAAGGGGCTATCCAGGAGTAAAGATTCACAACAACACTAGGGTTAACTCATCAACATACTCACTAGTGTTGAATCCCATAATCAAAGATATCATATCAACTATGAGTCTACCCATATATGTGAAGAAAGTTTTCATATAAGGAGGTGGGCACTTAGGCTGGTGTTTCTGTAGTATGAAGTTTTGACAAAGGCGATTAAGTTCATTTTGGGACAATTTAGTTGATTTATCAAGTAAATCCCCAATGGAAAGGGGAATGAGAGTTTGACTGGGGTGAAATTGTAAAATCTCATTAATTGATTGAGCAGTTATTGGGAAAAGGACTGTTTGGCTTGGAGACATGACTACTCTATGGTTAGGGTCATAATTGGCATGGCATTGATGAAAACATGGACTGAGGGGAGAAAGTATATGGGAAGATTGGATTCCCACAGTCCTAGGATATAAGAGCCATTCAGGCAGTCATGTCTACTTTGGAAAAAGGCTTTAACGTGATTTTTATCAGTGGTAAGGTCTTTTATTTGGAAGTCCCTATCTGCCAAAGGTAGATAGTCTAAATCTCGATGAGGGGCATTAATGGGTGCAACATTCAAAGCCACTGGGGTTTCCATTTCTGGTTCTTGTGGATTCAGAAGGAAACTCTAGTTTTCTTTGTGAAATGGGCAACACAGAGGCTATGGGTGACTTAAATGATGAAAATAATAACTGAATTATTATGAATTTGGGCCTTTTTTCATCAATTTACAGTGGAAAATAGGCTTTTACAGGGTTTTTAGCAGGAATTCGATAAATACACCTTTTTGGGGGATGAGCAATGAAATGCAGGTACTGGGCATGGCTGGAGGGTTCTGGTCGGTGTCGGCTGCAAGGTTTTGGAGCAGGTTGGTGACTGAAAGCTCGACTGGTTGGCCTGGATGTTCTTTTTCATGGGCACATAGGTTTGCAGAATAAAGTACTGAAAATGACTATTTTGTTTTATTTACAAATTGAAGGGTTAGCGGGGTTTTGGATTTTAGGCAGGTGATGTCAGCGGCAAATGATATTATGTTTTGTCATATGTGTTAAGGAGATAAGTTTCATATCGCACTGCTTATGGGGAAGGGCGGTAATAGTCCTCGAGCCAGCGATTCCATAGAACTTTCGACACGTGGCGAGGTTGTTTAGGAAACCGCTTTGTGATCGCATGCTAACGCGTGGTCATAAAGGGTCGCACAATATTCATAATGGCCATCAGATGTGAGAGGTACGATCTAACAGTTGAAGGGAGATATGATGTGAGGGGTTTTAATAAAGGCGGGTCCGATATGTTTAACTATTAATTAATCACATCGGGGGCGCTGGGATAGGTCAGGGAGGTTACTAATTAACCATGAGGGTTAATTAATCCCGTTTAATGTGCAGCAGGTCGGGGTTATTAATTAGTTACTAAATAACTAATTAATCTCATTTTAAAACAAATTATGGCTATATTTAACCAAGAGTGGGATATATAACATTTCAAGGATTTATATAGTTTAAATAATACAGGATTGGGTTAAGTTTTTACGAGGGATTTATATAATAACATGTTAATAGTTAGTATGATAAATGAAATGAAAAGAACTAAGTATGAACATTTTATGTATATATTTGAACTTAGGCTTAAAGTGAAAAAGGGTTTTTATGAGAAAAATTTCAATTTTCCTAAGTAAAATAGGAGTTTACTTAACAAAAGATTTATGAAGGTGAATTAATGATTTATGAATGATTTTAAGTACTTAGGCTTTGTAAATTATTGGTCTGAGGGTCCAGTCCCTCCAGAAGTCAGAGAAATGCTCTGAGCCCCTCTAATTTAGCAAATTCCTTAGCACTTAGGGGAAATTAATGAAAATTTAGGGAAAATGAGTAGGGGAGTTCATTTTTTGACTTTGTTTTCCTTGATATGTTTTCAATATAATACATGCCTTGGCCTTCTAATGAAAATAAGAGATTAACACATTTAGAGTCATCATTCATCACATATAATTTTGCAACCATCATCTACCTACCATACCTACTTTAACCTAGCATTTTCACTTCTTTATTTGGGTACACTTAGACTGGCAAAACCTTATCATACTTTTCTTTACTTGTACATGGAAATGCCTATCTAAGTCTACACTTATTACATCCAAGGGCTCAGATTAAACTATTGAGCTCCTTTTTCACTCTACCTACCTACTTATCTGCCAAGATTACACTGTTTGGTCAGATCTTTATTCTCCATTTCTACAACATGAAATTGAAATATGAACTAGCCAAGATTAAACTATTTGACTATTCATAAATTATGGCATGAGTGACAAAATGAACACAATTTTTTATCATACAAAAGTAAAAAAGTAGTGGCATTTAGGCTTGCACACTTTCCTGGTCTTTCTTTTTGGTGGGGTTCATTTTCTTTCATTTTTTGACCATCTTTATTCTTTTTACCCTTTGATTTTTTACAAATATGGAAAACCTTTGCAACAAGTAAAGGTATGAACATATTACATAGCTCATCAAGTCAATCATGATATATGACACCTATTGGTATAGGGGCATAACCGTAAAAAAAAGGTTATAGCAAAAATCCACGAAGACGTCTTTGGAGCAGCGAAACCCTAGAGTCGAAATCTCTAATACCAAATGTTATGAAACTAGCTCACAAAAAGATAGAAAAGACATATCAACGCCTTAGAAATCAGCCTCCTTGAGGGGGAAATCTCCTTTACATTACACAAATGAATAATTCTTGGATGATACAAATGACAAGACCTCCTTTCTATATATAGGAGTCTATGGGGTCATAATATAATCAAAGTCAAAGTCGAAATAACAATAATAATGTAAGGGCACAACAATAACAATAGTGGGCTTCTATGGGGCACACTAATAACCATATGGGGACTACATGGGCACAACAATATAATAAGGGGGTTTCACTAATAACAATAAGGGGTTACGCTAGTAGTATAGGGACCTAACACACAACCCTTTAGAGGGTGGACATAAAGAAAAAACCATATCTCTTACAAAGATTAAGTATCGGATACATCTCTTATCAAAAGAAGTAGTAGCGAAGACTGGCCTGGAATTTCTATTCATCATGCAATTAGTGTCATTAGTGTCATATCATGTTATGAGTCATCATGTGCCACTTCATTTTGTGTATTATGTAAATTCTATAATGGATTAATATAATGTAAAGTGGAAGTCTAAGATTCATTCATGTAATGTGAAAAGTAACATAGGAAGTCAAAAGGTGATAGAGAAGTCGACCAATCATGAGGGTAGTCCAAGAGTCACACGAGAGGGGAAGGATCACACCATTTGTTATATATACACCATCATTGTACAAGAAAAATACTTTTCATGTTGGCTTCTCCCATTAGGCATTACATAGGAAAAGTTAGTACTTTTGGCGAGCAAGTGATGGCTCAAATTTTCCACTCTTGGAGCTAGTGATGTTTGTTGTATTCATGTATCTTGGGATTTTTACTTAATACTTGAATCCAGATGGCCAACATGTTCTCATGGATGGATTGTGAATATTTGTAAGACTATTTTGTGAATGTTTATTATTCATGATTTATTTCACCTGTGGTAAAGTAGTTGAAATATTTTGGTTATTTTAGTAGTTATCTAATTCAAAATTTGTTGTAATGGTTGTAACAATCATCGCATCTATGTGGATTATTTTTCTTGATGTTAGGAGATTCTCTTTCTCTTGCATGCGCCCCTACTAGTGTGTTACTATTACCTCTCTCTTAGAGGATCACCTTTCCTCCCACTCCAATAGAAGAACCTGGAACACCAGTAACCGAACATTCACCGGAAACACTTACATTCTTTTCACAAAGAAACACACACACACTTCTCTCTCTTCCTGATAGCTAAAACCAAGGAAAATATATAATAATATATGGAAATTGGGTTGATACTCTCGATGGGTATCTTTTTCTAAATGGTGTGATTTCTAATTGGGACTTTACATCAGGGAGACCCCCTTAGCTAGTGAATTTTTTGCACCATCAATAAACGGCACTAGAAGGAGGGCCAAATGACAAAAATTGTTCATTGAGTCTATTTTGAGTCTATTATCTTAAATGGCTCATCCTGAAATCATACTCCCGAGGTGTTTTTCTAACCTACCTCCATGTAAAATTTTAATCCCTAACGATTCTATTTTTTACTTCTCTCAATTCAAGTTTGATGGTGAGGATGAAACATCCATAACTGAACACGTTTCTAATTTTCTTAAATTTTGTGAATATTACGAAATCAAAGATTAATATTTTTCTTATGTGGCTTTCTTCCTCACCCTTGAAGGTTGTGTTAATTGATGGTGTCATACCTTACCATCTTCTTCCACCCATTCTTTTGATCATTTCTTCAAGGAGATTTATTAAGCCTTCGGTAGGTATGATTACTGATATGTTTATAAAATAATAAATCAACTAGCAATGAAGCCTAATGAATTAGATGAGGATTTATCTGATCAATTCCTTCACCTTTGTTATAAATTTTTCAAAGGAGACACTGATTGGGATTTATTTAAGTACAATTTTGAGCATTTGGTTCACATCGCTTTGCACGATGAACGTAAACCACCCGATGTTTCTACTTCACCAACTCTTGTAAATCATGAGATACCTCTAATTTGAGAGGAAGAACCAGATATCCCTTTGTGTCCTTATCCTCCTCCTTTTTTAATTCCAATGCAGGTGCCTCCTTGTGATCATAATAAATTTGTAAAATATTCTAGTCAAATTCCTAATCCATCTTCTCATTCCCCTTCTTATTTTCATGATTCAAATCCCATGGAGGAAGTCACAAAATGGTTCATGAATCCTACCATGAAGACTAATTTCTCCATTTTGCAAGATGATATTACCACTCATAATTTAAGTCTTCAATCTGATTTGAATACTTGTCATCATCTACCATCTCTTTCTCATGAGCCCTTGCCCCTTCATCTTCCCAATAAGTCTCTTCCAAATGTAAGGAATTAACAGGTTCAAGGTAGTCACATTTCGCAGGTAGAGGAGCAAGAAGGAGAGGGTTCTTTCGATCATTATTCTATTTTTCAGAGTCCTATAGTTCACTCTTGGTGGATAATTAATCTAAGAATATAGGTGATCGAATAGAATTGATTTTCTTGATCAATACAAAGTCTTTGACAACCAACATCCTGATGATTGATGCTCCACTTTTGTGAATGTTTATTATTCATGTTTTATTTTACCTGTGGTAAAGTAGTTGAAATATTTTGGTTATTTTAGTACTTATCTAATTCTAAATTTGTTGTAATGGTTGTAACAATCATCGCATCTATGTGGATTATTTTTCTTGATGTTAGGAGATTCTCTTTCTCTTGCATGCGCCCCTACTAGTGTGTTACTATTACCTCTCTCTTAGAGGCTCACCTTTCCTCCCTCTCCAATAGAAGAACCTGGAACACCAGTAACCGAACATTCACCGTACACACTTACATTCTTTTCACAAAGAAACACACACACACTTCTCTCTCTTCCTGATAGCTAAAGCCAAGGAAAATATATAATAATATATGGAAATTGGGTTGATACTCTCGATGGGTATCTTTTTCTAAATGGTGTGATTTCTAATTGGGACTTTACATCAGGGAGACCCCCTTAGCTAGTGAATTTTTTGCACCATCAATAAACGGCACTAGAAGGAGGGCCAAATGACAAAAATTGTTCATTGAGTCTATTTTGAATCTATTATCTTAAATGGCTCATCCTGAAATCATACTCCCGAGGTGTTTTTCTAACCTATCTCCATGTAAAATTTTAATCCCTAACGATTCTATTTTTTACTTGTCTCAATTCAAGTTTGATGGTGAGGATGAAACGTCCATAACTGAACACGTTTCTAATTTTCTTAAATTTTGTGAATATTACGAAATCAAAGATTAATATTTTTCTTATGTGGCTTTCTTCCTCACCCTTGAAGGTTGTGTTAATTGATGGTGTCATACCTTACCATCTTCTTCCACCCATTCTTTTGATCATTTCTTCAAGGAGATTTATTAAGCCTTCGGTAGGTATGATTACTGATATGTTTATAAAATAATAAATCAACTAGCAATGAAGCCTAATGAATTAGATGAGGATTTATCTGATCAATTCCTTCACCTTTGTTATAAATTTTTCAAAGGAGACACTGATTGGGATTTATTTAAGTACAATTTTGAGCATTTGGTTCACATCGCTTTGCACGATGAACGTAAACCACCCGATGTTTCTACTTCACCAACTCTTGTAAATCATGAGATACCTCTAATTTGAGAGGAAGAACCAGATATCCCTTTGTGTCCTTATCCTCCTCCTTTTTTAATTCCAATGCAGGTGCCTCCTTGTGATCATAATAAATTTGTAAAATATTCTAGTCAAATTCGTAATCCATCTTCTCATTCCCCTTCTTATTTTCATGATTCAAATCCCATGGAGGAAGTCACAAAATGGTTCATGAATCCTACCATGAAGACTAATTTCTCAATTTTGCAAGATGATATTACCACTCATAATTTAAGTCTTCAATCTGATTTGAATACTTGTCATCATCTACCATCTCTTTCTCATGAGCCCTTGCCGCTTCATCTTCCCAATAAGTCTCTTCCAAATGTAAGGAATTAACAGGTTCAAGGTAGTCACATTTCGCAGGTAGAGGAGCAAGAAGGAGAGGGTTCTTTTGATCATTATTCTATTTTTCAGAGTCCTATAGTTCACTCTTGGTGGATAATTAATCTAAGAATATAGGTGATCGAATAGAATTGATTTTATTGATCAATACAAAGTCTTTGACAACCAACATCCTGATGATTGATGCTCCACTTTTCTATGGGATGATGTATGCCCAAGCACACCAACTGATATTTTGGTTCCTCCAAAATATGATGATTTGAAAAAATTAGATCTGGAATCTGATGGAACTGAGGAAAATGTTCTTAGCAAAAATTCCTCTTCATCCCACTATCCCTTATGCTCTGTTAATTATGAGTCATCTACATGCGATGAAGACACTCCATGATCTTCAAGTTATTCATATGATCAGTTAACTTCTAAATTAGCACAAGGTTGTGAGGATATCCATGATGAAAGAGAAAAAAATGAAATAATCGAGTATACTTTCCATCCATCATCATATCTTGTTTTTCATAAAGACAATTCTTCAAATCAACATTCTCAGAAAATTTCCGTGATTCATTCATCTTTGGATTTGCAATCAAAATAATATTTTGATTTGAGTAATATGGTTTCATAAAGTTGTAAAATATAATAAGATGTGTGACAAAGTTGACTACCATACGATTAGTAGTGGTCTAATTGAAATCAATGGAAATAGTTATCACCACAATATGCACGATCTCGTTCAATATTCAAAATGTGATTTTAAAATCCTTGAACGTTCTAGGAATTGGCAGAGAGTTGAGGCACTTAAACTTCCATTGATGGTTATGTCAGGATCTCATCACTCTGGTAAGATCCACTAACTAAGTCATGTTTGGTTTATCTCGCGAAATATTTATCTTTGCATGATTTCAGTAGATGTAAATTCCTTATGGAAATATGTTTAGTATTTCTAATGTAGTATTTTGATATTTTAAGATTTCATTTCTAATCTAATTCATCAATCTTCTTTAGTTGATTCATATTCATGTAAATATCTTGTACCAAAATTAGGTTTAGGATATATATATCTCTCATAGAATCGTGGAAAGTTAATCAATTCAAAAATCATCTTTGGTAAAAGAAAACATGTCTATCAAATTCATTTTAGAACACTGATTTTTTGGTTCTTCTTATGAATGTTATACAATTAATATGTTTCTTCATCACACCTGAAACCCTCTTGAGTGCTAGTTAATACATGAGTTGTTGCACGAATCGAACTCTTCTTCATTCACTATGTCATGACTAGTCTCAAGTGTTTGTTATGTTGCCATTCCTTTTAAATTATTTTCATTATTATGATGCTTGTACAATTTATCACCAGTTACAGGAAAGATGTTTGTCACATTTCACATGCGAGGAAGTTGGTTTTATGGTTTAGAGAATTCGTAGAGATTTTCAAATTCATTTATCTTTACTAACTACTAACTGGAAATTTGATGATTTAATCATCGCATCTGATCATGATGAATGTCATTCAATTTACCATTTTACCATTAGCAAATCTGATGATAGTTGTCCTACATTCTTTGATCCTTATGGTTTAACATCTAACTCTTCGGGTACTTGTCAAGCAATTGATGCACTTCATCCTTCACTGATGGTTATATTAGGTCCTCACTATTTTGAAAAGCCCTATGGATATGATGAGATTAATTTCCCCTCACAATATTCTAATCTTGATAGTTTTACTTTAATTGAAAATTCACCTCTTCAAAGTTTTCAAGAGGACTATTCAAATTTTACGATCCAATTGTTGAATGGTTTGAGGAATGCTACTTGGAAAGAGTTTTTGTAAATAACAAGTTTTGATCTTTCTTTGTGCTTGCTAAGAAGTGCATTATGGATGAAGATACATTCACAAGAAGTTTTCGAGGTTTGTGTAATTATGGTTTTCACCAAAAAGGTATGAACAAAAATTGGTTAGAAGTAGTGGCTATGACATATATTTATAATCATGGGAAAGGTCTTCAATTTTTTGTCCAAATTATTCAAGATCTTATATTTTCTGTTGCACATAGCTTTATATCAGTTTTAATCGATCCTATCTTTGTGACTGTAGGTCGAAAACAACTACAATGTCCTTAATGGAAATTTAGTTATACTTGACCCCGATCGTCTAGTTGCTTGGGTTAGGAGTAGCTTTAATTACATGTTAGTTTCCATTACATATTCATGTTTCACTCATTTTTTGTAGTTTCTATTGTTTTTTCTAACTTTTGTCTTGCATCCTCCTTTTGTTTAGCCTCCTTTTATTTTTTTCCTCCTAGTTTTGTTTCCTTGTTGTGTTTTATCTTTTGTGTTTTCAGACTTTGCATGAAGGGTGACCTATTTGGGCTCGAAAGAAAATGTGGAAAAGTAGAAAAAGACTTTGTGACACAAAAACATTTAGCTAGATCTTTGTCCTTCTTACTTTTCTTGGTTACACCGATGATGTTTTGGCAAAATATATGATCCTTGTGTAAGGAAGGTCATGTATTGAACCATGATCTTCATGTCTATTATGAAAACCTTATTCCTACACTTGAGTCTTTATGTTTCAGTGTTTTTAGACTGATCCATTCAAGTACAGAAGGATAAGGGGAAAATCTAAATGAGAAAAACAATACCAGTGGTCTTATATATGCCTCTATGAAGGGAAAACCTCTTCTACACTCAATAAGTAGGGATCCCTCTTCTTTCAATGAAGTAAATACGTGTCAATGCATAGTCCTATATAAAATAAATAAAGGTGAGAGAAGAGAAACGCTTCCTGATTAGAGATATGAAACAATCAACTCTGGTGGGGTACTGTCCTAGTATACTGATAGGAGAGCAACACCAGATATGAAAAATTGTATTTTGAAAATCTAAAGCTCACAAACTTCATTACCCTTTTGTTATTCAAAAAGTTGTGTGATTGTTGACCTTATTTTTGTGTTTAATTGAGTAAAGGAATGAAGGGGACTATGTTTATGTATGGGGTAAGTGAGGAATCCATGGTCATCTGAATAATGAATCGATACTCCCTAAAAAACTAGACCCTACATGAAATAATGGAGCAAGACAAAGAAGTTGAAGTTCTAACAGTGTGTTTCCAAGTGTCGTTGTTGCAACAAAAACCCTCCAAATTTTACCTACACTTGAATTTTAGAGCCTACTTTGGATCTTGCCAACGGTTGTTCCATGGTCATATCTTTATAGGTTGAAGTTGTAGAGCTATAAAAAGGGTCTCTTTCACCTCTAGTTACCTCACATTAGAATGTCAATCCGGGAACGTCTTTCTGTTTCAAAAGAGTGTCTCAGTCTTAGGCTTAACACTTGTCAGAGTAATGCTCGTAGTACAGCTACTTAAAGGCTACAAAAGTAAATGGTTGCATGTCTACAACTTAACTACTTCAAAAGGCTAAATCACACCAAGCATTGCATCAGTCAAAGGTTCAGTAGCAATAACCCATCCTTTTCATAACTGATGAGAACAAATCCGAGATCTGGGAGCTAGGTAGTAGATGCTGGGGCTCACTACAGCCTGAGATCGTCCTTGATGAATATAAATGAAACGATAAGTAAAGGAAATAATGATGAAATAGAACAGCACATCAGCTAAGGGTTTGGTGGCAATAACCTATCCCTTTCATAACTGATGGGAGCAGATCAGAGGTCTGGGAGCCAAATAGCAGAAGCTGACACTCAC
Organism: Pinus tabuliformis; assembly: GCA_031772625.1. Taxonomy (NCBI): domain Eukaryota; kingdom Viridiplantae; phylum Streptophyta; class Pinopsida; order Pinales; family Pinaceae; genus Pinus; species Pinus tabuliformis. The sequence goes on along the minus strand of CM062818.1, from coordinate 261,102,857 downwards.
TACAGCCTGAGTCTGTCCTTAAGAAATGGAAAGTAAATGAAACAACAAATCGGCAATCTTGAAATAGACCAGCAATTGAAATGGAACAGCAATTCAGAAATGGAACAACAACTAAATGGAACAGCAATTCAGAAATGGAACAACAACTAAATGGAACAACAACTGGAATAAGCAATAACCAAGTTCATCAAGCTGCGATTCTATCTAACCACTCCAATCAAAACATCAATCCTGCAGTCTTAAAAGAATTACCACCCTAGAAACACAACGTGCTCAATCTGCTTCCGTTATTGATCTAAATAAACGTATGCGATTGCATTTCAAGATATAAACAGTAACATTCAATAATCATCTGAAATCAGACTTCTCAAGATAACTGTCATAATTCTAAAACACAATCACCATGAACTCTGTACTGGAGTGATAATATCCTGTAGAGATTAATCAACACTTTAATGAATTGGTAACATAATGCAGTGTCAATATAAGACTTCAATTTGCAGGAACATTAAGCAAGTTAAACATAACAGAGCATGTAATATAATGTTCATAAAACATAAAAATTACCAGATTACGCCTATGAACAAACCACACAAAAACCACACGTAATGGTACAAGAGCAAGTGTCCTCCAGGGCCGGGCCCTTAGCCTCCAGGGGTACACCGCTTAAAATTGATCCAGTATCAAAGATAAAAGAGTAACCAAGTCTGTATTAATGCATGAAATAAACTTACAGCAAAGTGAGTCTTAACAGGACATAAAGATCATAGTCTAGATCTAGTAAAAAGGAATTACAACAGAACCTCTCCTATAGCCAACATTGCTATCTCTTATATAAGGATGATGATGAAGATATCTAGATACAAAAAATAGATAAAATAGTGATCCCTAAGGATCTAAGATCCTGAGGGATTCGCAGAATCATTAACCCTAAGTCACTTCTTCCCTTTTCTGCTCCAAACTGGTATCTATGCTTCCTTTTCTGGGTTGGTCCATTTTGATCTGGTCTGTTTGCGGTTCCCCGTCAAAGGGACAGCAGTTAGCTCCTCTTTGTATTTCCCTTTAAGATGGCTAATTTCTGCTTTTCCTCCTTCCTGCACGTAAGAACGACAATTATCAGTTTTGCCTATTAACCTCACGTGTTTCGTTATTATCTAAGTTTAGAATGCAGAAAGGTTTATATATCCTAATGAAAAAGATACTGAAATAACCATCAAAACATACCTTCTTTGAGACTCTACACACCCCCCAGCTTACCCTTTTTCATGACCTCATGAAAACATTGTAGTTGATATGCAATGCAGTGAGTGAGTAAGCTGGAGATGGAATCTCATGTGAGGGTCTACAGCCGTGATGCGAAACTAAATAATCAAAGAAGTGGCCTGTCTGACCCTCAGGCATCTCATATAGGGCTTGGTATCCGGGTGCTGGATGCCAAATGATTGGACTTCGGAACCTATATCCTAACCAGGATGGCCCTGCCCTCAAAACAATTTCACCATAGAGGGAAAAACGGCTAGCAGCAAGTCTAAAGTTCTCGTATTTAAATGGTTCTCTGAACTGAATATTGAGATTAGATACTTGATATCGAAATTTAGTTGCATTCATGGCAGGGTCCTTAATAGAGGAAAAGTATTCAAGTCCCTGCCGAATGATTGCCTCATGCATGGGTCCTAGCGTTTCAATCACTCCTGGAGCCCTCATAAGGTTTCTATGACTCCTCCATAACTGCGATGGATCCCTAGGTTCGGCTCTTACCCAAAGATCTAATCCGTTCTCTTGTTTTAGAAAAGTGTTATAAGCTTTGAGCCATTTAATTTGATTAACTGCAAATGAGATAAATGCTTGCAATTGAATGTCCCCAACAAAAGGGGCTGGGTTCAATTCAGTCTCTTGTTCTAGTATAAGGTTATGCAAGTAAAATTCACATAATAATCTCTACACTTTCACCCCGTAATGTTTACAGCAGTTTATGAAATCATCCATAGTGTTAATCTGTATAGGACCGCCTGCTTTGACAGCCTTTATTTTCAATTGTAAATACCTCTCCATTAAAAATAGGGCATAATTTTTGGCAGGGGCTCTACATGTTAGAACATCGTTATATAAAGAACACAAGGTATCCATTTGTTTAATAACTACATCTAATCTACGGGTTACCTTGGCAACTTTCTCCTGTTCCCTTTGACATCCTTCGAAAGCTTGGCTTTCAGATAAGTTGACGTTCCTTAGCTGCTGCTGTAATTATTCATATTTTTCTCGGGGGACCATTTGCTCCCTGAGCTTTTCTGCTTCTTGCTGGACCTGCTTCAAATGTTGGTGGAGGGTTCTTGTTTTTGGTCTTTCTTCCATGCATCCGTGGAGTCCGGGAGCTTTACTTGAACTTTCTTATTACGTTGTTTCGAGTTCAAAGCCCTTATTACTCCCAATGATGGTGCCTCCATCTGAACCATCTTATCATCCTTTTCAATTTTAACACGAACTCCAGCCCACTGCTATTCCTTTTCAAATGGAACAACAATTTGTTTTTCAGCTTCATTTGGAACAGCAGTTTGTTTTTCAGCTTCATTTGGAACAGCAGTTTGGCTTCTGTCAGGGTTTTGAGCAGTGGGATGGCTTCTGGTCCTCCGCCTCCTGCCCTTAAGGGGCCTTACTGGTGTGGTCAAACCTTTTCTCCTTGAAGTCCCCTTCACCCTTTGCCTTGCTTTTAGAATCCTAATCTGCTAGTGAAGTTGGGCTATTATGTTCAACAATGTCCGCTTTTCCCTTCGTAATTCCCTTATTTCCATCATCTCTTCCGAAGGAACAGTACGCTGTTCGCTGCGGTTTGGATTGTGGCTAGCTTCCTGATTTTCTCCCTGAGGTAACTGTTCCAGGGTAAGAACCTTACTTGGCTCCGTTATTTCTTGGGCTGATTCCTCTTCTGCCCTTATTTCCTCCGGACTTCCATCTGGTGGCTTCTGACTAGGAACGGGTTGTTCATGCTCAACATTTTCTAATATCTTCTCATTGTGAACGGGCAAGTTTTCTATTTCTGCCTCTTCTTCATGCAATTCCTCGAGTTCATCTTTCTCCTGGGTTTTCTCTTCGACATGGAGGTTTGATGGACTCAAGGGTTGGCCATATTCACCCATATTGGCCAAAATGTCGGCCAATTCATCTTCCCTTAACGGGACTTGTAATTGGCTCCCTTCCTGCTGTTCCATTCCTTCCTCCTGCTCGAACTGCTCAACTTCTTCCTTTTCGTCTCCTTTTTCTTTTGTCTGCTCATCTTCTTCTTCTTCTCTCCCTGCAGATTGCTCTGGATCCTTCTTTCCTTCTTCTGTTTCTGCCTCTGTAGACTGCTCTTCTCCCTCGACATCTTCTTCTTCCGTTTATGTTTCTTCAGACTGCTCTGTTTCCTCGCTGCCTTCTTCTTCTGCTTCTGTTTCTGCAGACTGTTCTTCTTCCTCGGCGTCTTCTTCTTCCGTTTCTGTTTTTGCATACTGCTCATCTTCGATTTCTATTGCTTGGCTCGTGCTTGCCTTGGGCTTCTCCAGCCCTCCTTGTAACCCTGCGAGCCTTGCTGACTTTCTACGTTTTTCTGGTTGTTCGGGTGTAATGGCGTCATGTTTCCGCTTTTCGGGTCGTTTTTCAGATTGTTTTTCAGGTTGCACTTCTGTGAAAGTGTCTTGTTTTCATTTCTCTGGACGTTGGGGTGTGTTATCAACTCGTTTTCATTTTTTCGGGTGTCCAGATGTGGCCGTCCCTTTATTGATAACAGCAATTAGTTCTTCCCAGCTGCTCTGCTGCTGGGTGAGACTGTAATTTACTAGCAAGCGAATTAATCCGTGGTGGCTAATAACTGATTCTACGTGATGTTCCTTCTTCATACTTCGTGCGACATCATGCAATAGTGAATTCAACAATGCAGGCAAATTCACAGAACATTTTTGTTTTAAGACAGCTAGGAGTTTAAGATGTCGGGGTCTTACCACGTCTTTTCTTCCTTCGCAAGTGATGTAGCTTTGGATGATTTTTGCCAATTCCGCCCATGGCTCTCCTAGCGTTGCTGGTAACACCCCCTTTCCTCGGATTGTCAACTTCTGACCCTCGTCCTGAAAGATTTCCAAAATCTTCTACAGCCTTTCCTTCTTTATTGTCCATACTGGTCCCGTGGCCGGTAGTCCCGTGACTCTTGCTATTATGTCATTGGTGACTTCAATTCACCTTCCTCTTACTGTGGAGTATTCTTCCTGTAAGTTCTGTAAAAATTCTCTTGCTACTGTTTCATTAGACTCCTTCAGGCGGTTGAAATAGGTCAACCATCCTGCTCTTTTCAGGATTCTTCGCGCTGCAGCCGAAACAGTTAATGTTTGCAGTTCTCGGCGGATTGACCTTCCTCCCATAGTTTCACTGCCAATTTTCAAAGGAACAACAGCTGTTTGTTGAAGCGCAGAGAAGCTGGTAGCATATTCCTCGTTCAAATTTAAATGCAAAAGTGTATGCCATGGAAATAACTTCGAACGTCAGCTCATGCAGAAGAAAACAAAAATAGCAAAAGATCATACCGTTGAACCATGTCGTGCTTGAGTACAAAATTTTCTCAAATAACGGACTGACACATACTCTGGGGAATGATGAGGTTACCTCCCCCCCCACAATGTGATAGGCTATCCCAGCCGTCAAATAAAGGAGCAGCGTCTGTTCTGCCGCGAGGTCTTTATGGAACAGCTTATGGATATATGACATGTTCGCCAAAAACAGCGTAATACTGAAATCGAGGTAAAATGTTAGATCGCTTTTAATATTATGGGGCTGCGGTGATTTGATGGAAGTTCGGGGATAAGACATTTGCCATAAATAGAAGGTCTCATGCGGTCACTGTCAGTAGCTTCGTAATGATTGGCGATGATATATAGTCATGCGCTATATGGTTGGGTAATATTATATATTTTAATTATCACGGCATAAGAAGCAAAAGGATGTAATCTTCTTACCTATTGGTGTAAACATACGACTTCAATACCATTAACAGTGCTCTGCTGCCATCAGGTGTCCATAACCTTGGCAGAGTTGTTTGTTTCACCCCTGGAACCATAGTCCTTTGTGTATGCGAGGAAGCGTTTGAGCAATGTCAAAATGTAGGCCACTATGCTGGCTTGGTGACCAATTATTCATAATGCCATTCACGAGGAAGGAGCGAATAGTGGGCAGGCTGGCTCGTGGTGAGACCTCCTGTTCCAAGGATTATTTGTTTGATATACCTTTTGGACCATTTCCCAGGTGTGGTGGCCCTAATGGGAATGCCACTTCGCTTCCATCCTGATTATCATGGTAGGCCAGCTCGTAATGAGACTTCCTATCCTGCAATTTGACAATCTTTAGAAATTCTGTTTTGCTTCTTTTTAATAGAGAGCCTTTCCTGTTTATGCACAAAGGGTGGTTCAACACTCCTTAAGAGTAGGAATGGTGGAAGAAGTCTTAATATCCCAATAGAAAAGTATAGATCTTTTGATCCTATTGCCATATGATAATTAAAGAAAAAGAACCATCATAATACAGATAACCAATCAGAACAAAGTTAGTAGAACAATGGCAGCAAAAGATGATAAGTAAGCATGTCTTTCTCCACATCCTTTCACCAAGTCAAGGTAGTTCCTTATAAAGATAGTGATTTATGATTTAGTGATTTCGGTATGCTGCGTTTTCGATTTAATCTCATAAATGTATAGCCGTATTCCAAAAGACTTGAAAGAACATCAGCAATAAACATCCTTAATTTGGGGTAGAGGGAGCAAGCTGTTTCGAAATCGTATGAGTAATGTTCCTTTCAAGGAAGGTCATAATAACAGTTCACAGATGCTATTCGTTTGGAGAAAGGAACAGTAGTTTCAAGGAAATGTCGTTCCCCTTTAAAAAAAAGATCAGCAAAAATCAAAAGTGTTGTTCCTTTTGGAAACAGAGAAAACACACAAGTGCTATTCCTTTTGAAAAAGGAACCGCAAAAAGTCAAAAGTGTTGTTCCTTTTGGAAAAGGAACAACAGAAATAAAAAGTGTTGTTCCTTTCGGAAAAGGAACAACAGAAATAAAAAGTGTTGTTCCTTTCGGAAAAGGAATAGCAGAAATCAAAAGTGTTGTTCCTTTTGGAAAAGGAACAACAGAAATAACAAAACATACTGCAAAAAATATGTACAAAAATAATTCGATAAGTTATATACAAATTATAAAGAAAAGTAGATTTTTTAGTGAGTTACAGGTGGGAAAGACTTGTCTTCTTCCCCTAAGATCTCCATATCTGAATCTTGGGGTAGTTGTTGGCAGAAGGACTCCCGAGTAAGTGGTTTGCGATAGAGATGGACTCGATGGCCATTTTCCTTGAAGGTATATCTAGAACCATCGATAGTAGTCAAGGTAAGGGTCCCATTTTCATGCACTTTCTGAATTCCATATGGTCCCAACCAACAAGTCTGGAGTTTCCCAGGGAAGTCCTGAAATCTAGAGTCATACAAAAGAGCCCAGTCTCCTTCATGGAAGACTCTGTTTTTAATGAGAGCATCATGCCATTTAGCTCTCTGCTGCTGTATCAGAGCAGTGTGTTGAAGTGCAGAGAGCCTAATTTCATCCAGCTCATTAATCTGTTGTAGTCGATTAGTCTGTGCCTCAGTTAAATCTAAACCAACTTGTTGTGTTGTTCGTAATGTCTGGATTTCAAATTCTATAGGAAAGATAGGTTGTTTTCCAAACATTAGCTGATAAGGTGAGTGACCAGTAGTGCTTCTCCATGTTGTTCTATAAGCCCACAGTGCTTCTGGTAGTTTGGCTGCCCAGTCGCGTCTATGTGATGCAATTGTTTTTCTTAGAATCGTCTCTATTATTCTGTTACTGCTTTCTACTTGCCCATTTGCCTGCGGGTGATATGGGGTGGTAACTTTATGTTGAACATGATAATTATTGAGTGTTGCTGCTATTCTGTTCCCAGCAAACTGTGGCCCTCCATCTGTAATTATCTCTCTAGGGAGGCCATAACGCACAAATAGATGGAGCAGGAACTGTATAACAAATTCTTCTGTAGCTCTGGGTAAGGCCTCTGCTTCAACCCACTTGGTGACGTACTCTGTTGCCACCAAAATGTATGTTTTTTGGTTTGATGGCGGGTTGATTGGTCCTACGAAATCAAGAGCCCAACGCTCAAATGGTTCGATGACTACTGTGGTTTCAAAGGAATCTCATCTAAGTGACTAGGGCGTCCCGCTCTCTGGCAATTGTCACATGCTTGGACGAATTTCTTTGCATCTTTAAAAATTGTGGGCCAATAATACCCTGTTTGTAATACTTTATGTGCAGTCCTACGATCAGCGAAATTTCCACCACATGGTTGGTCATGGCATGCTTTCAATATATCAAAAATTTCATCTTGTCTAACGCATCTTCTGATTTGCATGTCTGCCCCTGTATGAAACAAATAACCCACAATCCAGGAAAATCTGGTACTTCGTTGAACAATCTATTTTCGATCATTAGGGGTTAGATGCTTTGGTAACTTACCTACTGCTAGGTAATTCGCGACATCCGCATACCAGGGCGTTTGAAGAGCAATAGCAAAGAGATGCTCATCTGGAAACTGATCTTCAACTGGTACTGCATCGACTGGTTTTGGCACTCTTGAGAGGAAATCAGCTACCGGGTTTTCTTTCCCAGGTCGATCCTTGATTGTAATATCGAATTCCTGCAATAAAATCAGCCATCTAGTTATTCTGCCATTTGTGACAGGTTTATTTGCTAAATATTTTATAGCAGAATGATCTGTGTACAGGATAACAGGATATCCAGTAATGTAATGTCTGAATTTATTGATAGCATGTATAACAGCTAGAAATTCTTTTTCAGTGACAGTATAATTCAATTCAGCAGGGGACAGATTTTTGCTAATGTAATAAATCGCATATGGTTTTGTGTCCTCCTCCTGTCCAAGGACCGCTCCAATGGCTATATCTAAGGCATCAGATGATATCTGGAATGGAAAATCTGCGGCTGTAGATAAAGCTTCTTCAGATCATTGAAGGGACGTTCGCATTTTTCTGTCCAATAGAAATCAATATTACCAGTTAATGCATACAATGGTGCAGCAATACGTGAATAATGTTCTATAAATCTTCTGTAATAACTAGAGAATCCAAGAAAGCTAAGTACCTCTGTTTGAGTAGTAGGAGTAGGAATAAGCAAAAGTATTTGGATTTTGGCTGGGTCTACCTGAATGCCAACTGCTGAAATTTAATGTCCTAAAATAAGTCCTTCTGTCATCATCATGTAACATTTTTCATGGCTTAAACAAAGCCTGGTAGCTATGCAACATTGTAGGACTTTTTCTAGTGTCTCCAATGCTGGATCAAACTCATCTCCGTATGGAGTAAATTCGTCCATATATACTTCCAGTCCTTCATTTATTAGATCTGCAAAAATGCTAAGGATAGCCCTTTGGAATGTGGCAGGGGCATTACATAAACCAAAAGGTAAAACTCGGTAGGCGAATGTTCCCCAAGGACAAATAAAAGTGGTTTTGTCCTGATCTTCAGGGGCAATCTGTATTTGGTTATACCCACTGAAGCCGTCGAGAAAAGAAAAGAATTTATTCCCTGCCAAAGTTTCCAATACTTGATCAATGAACGGGAGAGGAAAGTGATCTTTTTGTGTTGCCTTATTTAGCTCCCTGTAGTCTACGCAGATCCTCCACTTCCCATTCTTTTTTGGTACCACCACAAGCGGGGAGACCCATTTACTATCAGAGATAGGGTAGATGAAGTTAACATCTAAACGTTTTTGAAGCTCAGCTTTTACTACTTCTTTTAGGTGAGGATTTAGTCTTCTCCGAGGTTGCCTAACAGGTCTTGCATCATTTTCTATGTAGATGTGATGTGTACATAACTGCGGGTCAATTCCTTTCATATCAGGGTAATCCCATGCAAATGCTTCTTTATATTTTCTTAAAGTATAGATGAGTTTTGTTTCTTGTTCGGGTGTAAGGTCAGCGTTAATGTTTAAGGTCTTTCCAGGTTTGATTTCCACAATTTTACTATGTGAAACTGAAGTGATAGGGATTGTGTGATCATGTGCATCTTTCAGAGGTTCCTCTTCTACTTTGTTATCAAATGCTACTTTTATCATATGACATTGGGTACGAGATGTGAGTTCAGTTTGACTAATGAAATTACTGATGACATCATCTTCTGTTTGGTCTTTGAACTCTAGTGCTTCTTGTATAGTCAATGGAGATCTGATGTTGTCAGTCAGATATGATACAGGGTGCCTATTAGTTTTAACTATAGTGGTACTTGGCTGCGCTGGGGGATATAGTACTAAATTCTTGATATCCGCCCCCTTGGTTATAATCATGTTCCCTTGCTGACAGCCGATATAGGGATCAGCGGTAGCTAGCCAAGGTCTTCCTAAGATCAGTGGATGTCCATCAAGTTGGGTTTTAGGGTTTATTATCAGAAAATCAGTTGGGTATTCCCAGGAGTCAACCGAGACCATGACATCATGCAGTATGCCTTCCGGTCTAATCACAGACCGATCGGCCAATTCTAGCAGAGTTGAGGTAGGTTCTACAGATGTAATGCCTAGCTTTTGGCAAGTAGCAGTTGTCAATATATTGATTGCAGCTCCAAGATCAACTAAGGCATTGGTTAGGGTTTGACCATAAATTTGAACAGTTACTATTGGGTTTCCTGGGTCCTCATACTTAATAGGTGTTTCCTTTCCTGACAATAAGTTAGATAAAGTACCGACTACTTGAACTCTTGGGTTATCTATTATATTCCTCCTTGGCCTTTTTATGCACAATTCTTTAATAGTTTTTACGTATATCGAGATGTATTGAATGGCCTGAAGGAATGGAATTTTTATGTACAAATTTTGTAATTCTCCCAGAATGTCAAAATTAGGTTGTTGTATCTGTCGAGGTATGACTAAACGTTCTGGGAACGGGGGAGAGGATGTGGTTGCTTGATTATGAGTTTGTTGTCTATTCACATCCTCTTCTTGTGACAAATGTTCTCTAGGTAACTGATATTCAATCTGAACTGTTTTATTTCCCTCTATTTGGATAATACGCCCAGATCTTAGCTGAAGATCATTGCACTCCCTCAGATCGGGTCCTTCTTCTGGTGTTTCTAAAATTTGGAGTGCTTGGACCGATCTATTATTTGGATTGGGATTGGGTTGGGCTGGGAGTTGCGGTCTCAGATTAGCCTGGGGATTTTGCTGTAAAGCTGGCAGTGTAGGTTGAGGGAGAGGGACATTTCCTGCTAGATAATTTGTTGGTCTCTGCCAGTTATTCTGCCAGGCTGAACTTTGTGAAGTAGGGGGAGTCCATTGTGGAGGATATGGGCTGTTTTGCCAATATGGTGGGGGATAAGGAGGATTCGACCAACCGGATTAGCTAGTCTTATTTAGCCATGGATTAATAGAAGGATATGACTGTGGTGACCAGTTTGGGAATGGGGGATGAAATTGTCTTTGCTATGTATTATACTGTTGAGCGTTATACTGGGGATACTGAAAAGAAGAAGCTGGATCTGAAAACATACCAGTTTGTCGCGGCTGCCACTGACGACGTTGGTTAAGTATGTACACCGTTTCTGGTTCTTCTTATGCCTCCTTATATACTGCTTTTAGTCCAGGTAGTGAGGGACAACTTTCTGTCGAATGATCCTTTGTACAAATGGCGTATTTTTGGACTGCATCTAGTGGGCATTCCTTATGGCTATGCTTCTTCCTACATCTGGGGCAGAATATAGCTAAATTCTGTTCTGCCTCCATTTGCTTTTGCTTGGCCTGCAAAATGTCCAATTGTGTAGTCAGTGTTCCTAGTATATCAGTTTTAAAGTTTTCCAATAAATTTCTGATTTCAGCCCGCGTTACTCCTTTTGATGAGATTTTGTTTTCTCTTGCAAACTGATCATGTTCTGCTAGTTTGATCCGTGTATTGCCTCTCGAACTCCTGATGCATAGATCAATTATGTCAGCAAAATTTTCCTGATAAATATCCCCTTTTGCCATAATGTTTAATTTCTCAATCCATTGTTCTTTCATGCCTCTTATTAATGCTGTTTTCAACACATTATCAGGTAAGGGTGATGATGCATAGGGAGATCTTTGCAAATTATACTGAAAATGCTCCACATATTCTTCTAATGTTTCGCTTGGTCTAGCCACCATCTGGAATATTTAATCTTTTAGTTCTCTAGACCTGCAGTAATCTTGATATTTTTTTAGAAAAGATTCCTTCATTTGATCCCAATTATTTATAACCCCACCACCTAATCCCATAAACCATCTTAAAGCAGCCCCTTTCAGGGTCGAGGGAAATAGTTTTAGTTTCTGGGGGTCAGTGGTGTAGTCATATCCCCTGCATAGTACATCAAACTCAAATAAAAATGCATCCGGGTCTTCCGATGTAAGTCCGTGAAATGTAGGGATATGTTGAAGGGGAATTGCTTTCATGGGGGCATTTGCTGCAGAATCCACTATGGGGTATTGTAATGTAGAGGTTTGGGTGTTTGGTGGATTTTGAGCCATTGGGTCAAATATATGCCAATAACCTTCCAGAATATCTAGAAGAGTGTTCCTTGGTTGAGTGGGAATGGTTTTGACAGGATTAGTTTTAATAGAACTTCCTCTATCTGGAATTCCTATCTGAGGGGATTGGATCTTTTCAATAATAATTTTTACCGCACTTCCTTTGTCTGGGCTATTCAATGGCTGAGTTATCCTAGGAGGAGATCTTGGCTCTTCCCCTGTTTCCCCTTCTCCTTCACAAAGATTACTAAAATTCCCTTCTTGCAATCGCTCTAGAATAGAATCTTCAATTTCTTGAAAGTCTTGTTCGTCAGTTTGACTATGCACCTCAGCAAAGGCTATATATGGTGAACCTGTGGCCTGAAGGGAGCTAGTAGGCTGTCTGGAAATAACTTTCCTAGGTCCTACTAAAGGCTGAGATTCGGGTTTCTTATAGATTTCGTCTATGAATGTTGTTCGACCAAGGGTCACCGGCCCCTTAGCTTTTTCTGGCTTCGGCAAAGGTTTGGGATTTTTCTCTGGCTTTTTCTACTTAGTCATGCACTCAATTTAACTAGTAAATCTTTCTTAAGCATATAGCAGCAAATCTGCAGGAAAGCGGGCAAAGGAGCAGGGCTTTTACATGCTCCATACGTAGGTTCTTACCTTCCGTTTTCAAAACCCAATTCTTCCCTAGCAGGTTCGTACACTACCCTGAAAAAGACAGATGGCTACACTCTTTCCCCGGCAACGGCGCCAAAATGTAGAGCTATAAAAAGGGTCTCTTTCACCTCTAGTTACCTCACATTAGAATGTCAATCCGGGAACGTCTTTCTGTTTCAAAAGAGTGTCTCAATCTGAGGCTTAGCACTTGTCAGAGTAATGCTTGTAGTACAGCTACTTAAAGGCTACAAAAGTAAATGGCTGCATGTCTACAACTTAACTACTTCAAAAGGCTAAATCACACGAAGCATTGCATCAGTCGAAGTTTCGGTAGCAATAACCCATCCTTTTCATAACTAATGAGAACAAATCCGAGGTCTGGGAGCCAAATAGTAGAAGCTGACACTCACTACAGCCTGAGTCTGTCCTTAAGAAATGGCAAGTAAATGAAACAACAAATCGGTAGTCTTGAAATAGACCAGCAATTGAAATGGAACAGCAATTCAGAAATGGAACAACAACTAAATGGAACAACAATTCAGAAATGGAACAACAACTAAATGGAACAACAACTGGAATAAGCAATAACCAAGTTCATCAAGCTGCGATTCTATCTAACCACTCCAATCAAAACATCAATCCTGTAGTCTTAAAAGAATTACAACCCTAGAAACACAACGTGCTCAATCTGCTTCCATTATTGATCTAAATAAACGTATGCGATTGCATTTAAAGATATAAATAGTAACATTCAATAATCATTTGAAATCAGACTTCTCAAGATAACTGTCATAATGCTAAAACACAATCACCATGAACTCTGTACTTGAGTTATAATATCCTGTAGAGATTAATCAACACTTCAATGAATTGGTAACATAATGCAGTGTCAATATAAGACTTCAATTTGCAGGAACATTAAGCAAGTTAAACATAACAGAACATGTAATATAATGTTCATAAAACACAACAGGTTACCAGATTACGCCTATGAACAAACCACACAGAAACCACGTGTAATGGTACAAGAGCAAATGTCCTCCAGGTCCGGGACCTTAGCCTCCAGGGTTACACCGATTAAAATTGATCCAGGATCAAAGATAAAAGAGTAACCAAGTCTATATTAATGCATGAAATAAACTTACAGCAAAGTGAGTCTTAACAGGACATAAAGATCATAGTCTAGATCTGGTAAAAAGGAATTACAACAGAACCTCTCCTATAGCCAACATTGCTATCTCTTATATAAGGATGATGACGGAGATATCTAGATACAAAAAATAGATAAAATAGCGATCCCTCAGGATCTAAGATCCTGAGGGATTCGCAGAATCATTAACCCTGAGTCACTTGTTTCCTTTTCTACTCCGAACTGGTACTTCTGCTTCCTTTTCTGGGTTGGTCCGTTTTGATCTGGTCTGTTTGCGGTTCCCCGTCAAAGGGACAGCAGTTAGCTCCTCTTTGTCTTTCCCTTTGAGATGGCTAATTTCTGCTTTTCCTCCTTCCTGCACGTAAGAACGACAATTATCAGTTTTGCCTATTAACCTCACGTGTTTCATTATTATCTAGGTTTAGAATGCAGAAAGATTTATATATCCTAATGAAAAAGATATTGAAATAACCATCAAAACATACCTTCTTTGAGACTCTACAGAAGTCACTTGCTCACACACACTTAATTCAAAACATGTTCATGAGTGTTATAGACATTTTTGTGCCTTACAGCATTGAGCATGAAATGTCCATAATCTAAGGGATCCAAAGTCCCTAAACATGTTGTTCCTACCCCTAGAGGAACAAGGCTAACAAACCACAGCAATTCACAGAAGTTCTCCACCAGAAACTGCTCAAAAACAAGTCAATTCAGGATCATTTCAGTGGCTACACTAGTTGTTTGCGCTGAATGTCAAAGCCAACATTGGCTACCTGCGTTGAATGTCAACTGGAACACTAGCTACCTGCGCTGAACGAGAATGGACAAGTGGCAGGCTCATTTCTCAAGGTGTCAAAACCCAGGAAGCTTCCAAAATGACACTTGCCTCAGGAAATTCGACTGGTGATGAGTAAGAGGTTCCAAATCTCCAAGTGGAAGCAAGAACCTCCAAGTGGACTCAAGAACTGACAGAGGGAGAGGACACTAGTTAGATCTCAAGCTGACTCATCCTCTCTCCAAACATCTATATATGGATCTCTCCTCCATGAGATCTAGAGGCTGGAATTTTGTTATTGAAAAGAATTGTTGTTGGTTTGAGACTAGAATCATTGGGTGCTTAATGCTTTGAAGGGGCTGAAGATAGGAATTCCATTTGTTGGGAAGGAGATGCTGGATTGGAGCCCTCTGGGTTGTATCTCTTCCTGAACCTTATTCATCAATAAAGCTATCTTGGTTTCTCCTATATGCTGATGTATTTTGATGTATGAATGTATTAGTGTATTTGGTTTATTTCTAATCCTAAACTAGTTATGAATGTGAACATCTGTCTTTGTGTAGTGTTCTTCTCTTGTCTCAAGTAGCTGTTCTCTTGTCGCAAGTAGCTGTTCTCTTGTGATCTTGCAGGAAGTTGAAGCTGGATAAGCAAGAAGGCAAGTAGCTGTGAACAACAAAAGAGAAGAGAGACCAGATTGAGGGACAAACGGAAGACACCGGTAAGTCTATTGATCTCTCTTCTTTCACATTTCATAGAGGAAGAAACTAGTGTAGCTGTACTCGTTTGTTGCTAAGGCACTGTCACACCTTAGGTGGATAGGATTGTCCTGCATAGGCATTTTTCCCCACAACAAATTGGCGACTCCGCTGGGGACATTTGTTTAGTCATTTTATTTGTGTTTCTATCATTTGTTTGTTTCATAGACTTGACAGCAACAATCGAACTGCATCTTTCCCGGATGCAAAGTAGACAGTTGCTGCTTTGATCCAATTGCTGGACTTGTCTATGATCTGAACAATGGACTCACAAATGATTTGATGATCCTTTGTGATAGATCTTAGTAGCCCCTCAAAGCATCCCTTTGATTGTACCTTGCTTGTTGCTTTTATTTGGCCTAAAATAGTGAATTAAATAGCAATCTGTGACCTAGAACCTGAGGGAAACGAGAGTTTCTCCTTCAGCGCAGACCCAGTGAAGGGATTCTGCATTTCAACGTAGGTCCTGTGAAAGCTACCTGCGCTGAATGTCAAAACCCCTGTGTTGAGGTTGCGCTGAACCATTTTGCCCTTGTGCAGCTGGGGTTCTCTGCTATGTTTTGCCTTGTTTTGATCTCTGGTTTTTGCAGCCTGTAACCAGCATAGGTACCAGTCTGATAACTCCTTTTCTCTGCTTAGATTCCGCCTCCTTTTGTACAAAAAGACTGTGAGTGTTTTTATGTGTTTGTGGCGTCACTTACAGTTTTCCTTTGCATAAGTGAAATAGTCATCCTGAAGCCCTTGATTCAGATCTGTTGATTGTGATCTTAGAAGAGAGTTCATTGGCTGTTTGTAGATTGATTATACATTTACTCTTGCTTTATTGGTTTGAGTTTGTCTCTTTTAAGTGTCGAAACAAGTATTCATTTCGAAAATCGTTAAGTGTTGTAATCTCTTCTATCTTCTCTGATTTCCAAAAAGTAAACTTGTTTGTATTTGGTCATTTAAAAGCAAATTCAAAGTTGTACAAAAAGCTTTCTTTGTAGGCATCAATACTAAGAAAGCGGAAAACAAACACCTGCATTGTGCATTTGCATTTGATAGTTTGCATGCTGGATTTAGGAAAAGTGCATTAGAGTGTGCTGATTGCTCTTTGAGAAAAGATGGTGTCTTTCTTTTCCCTTAGTAGCTAGGATTTTCAAAGTTGAAAAGATATAAAGCTTGCTTATCATCTTTAGACTGCATTTAGGAATTTGTATCATACATCTCGTGGGGAACCTTGAAAGGCAAACTTTAAAAAGATCAACCTAAAATAAATTGAATGAACTTAACAACGCTTTGCAACATAACGCACAACATAGAGGTCTAGGCTAGAGACGTGTTCCGGCGTCGTTAAGCCTGGTGACTGTCGATCTCGTGGATGGTGGGTGATTCCTCCTGAGGGACGATAGCGCCAGTACGGATTGTGCTCCCACGTACCGTCGCGTATATATTGGGAGACCCCTATAGGCATAAAACCTTTATCCTTAGGAAGCCATGTCGGCCGCCCTACTGATCGCAATGCACTGAACACAGCATTCAGGAAGATCGACCGCCCGTACCCTAAAAAGTACTCTGCGGTTTTGCGAAAAGTTTGGCACACCCTCTGCCTAGAACTCCAGAGCAGTTCCTTTTGGCCTTTTTCAGACTCTATAACGGAAAAAGTCCATCCGAGCATTTGTCACTTTGGGCTCGTTAAAACATCGAAGGAGACTAGAGTCATCTTTAGCTTTTTCTCGACTCTTTAAAATTGAAAAAGCAAGTTGTGTCTAAAGCGTCGTTAAAATTTATTTTAAACAGAACAATCACCCCTATTCCTGCGTTGATCTTTAGGTTGAGAAAATGGAGCACACCAACCAAGGAATTCCCCTTGGTGGAAATCCTAGTCCCTTCTCCTCTTGGGGAGATGTTGGTGCGCCCCATATGGCCACATTGTCGCTTCCAGGACTGACAATTGGCCTGCCAGTCTGGCTCTTTTCAGCCAATGTCGTTCAGAATACCACCATCCCTGAACAGTCGAGTCAACAGTTAGACCAGACCAGAGCTGCCAACCAGCCTTCTACTTCATCTAACTCTTCCTCTCCTCCTTCCTCTTCGCTTGACGGAACTGGTAAAACCAAAAACCAGGCTCCTAAGGAGAAGAAGGAGAAGAAGAAGAAAGAGAAGAAGAAGAAGGAGCCAAAGGTGACTGGGGGCAAACGAGAGTCGTCTGACAAAAATCCACACACAACACTGACCAAGCCTAAATCGCCATGTGTCATATGCAAGGGAGACCACTTCCACAGAGATTGTCCCTGTATCCCTCGAATACTAAGGGACTGGTCTCCCCGTTTGCACGATTCGGTAGCATCAACCTCTGATAGCCATGTTGAATGCTCACCGTCGACTAGTGAAAGTGAAGTCCCAGGACAGAGAGGGAAATCTATATTTCCCTGCAAACTGTGTGAAGGCGATCACGCCATCCACCGTTGTCCCTTCTTAGACGAGGCTAAAAGAGTTCTGGAAGATCGCCCGATTTTACGAGCGCAACTTCCTCCTGGATATCAAAAACTCCTGCCAAGTCCTTCGCTAGTTGAGAACCCGGCTGGCCCGCCCAGGTGGTCAGCCGAAGCACCTATCATTGAAGATGAACCGTCTGGATCCATGCCTGACGAAAGTCGAAAGGTTGATACGGCAGTTGACCCGGTTTTGCCTTCAGAGGCTCTATCTTCGAATGATACCATCACAGAGGAGAATAAAGACGACACTGTCCAAATTCTCTTCATCAACACTGACTCTGATGAACAAGGGGGCAATGCCCCCATTCCTTTATTGCAGGAAGGAAGTTCGTCAGAGCGATATCCGGCCGTTTATTTGGTCCCACCACCAAGCAACCTGGTTGTATCCTTTGACTGGAACCAACTAGGCAGACCCCGGTTGCCAGCAAGCATACCATTCAGAATTATTGTTCAAATATATAGAATGGTAATGTCTGGCACTATCATTGATGAGGGGGCATCTGTGAGTATCCTTTCCTCTATTGCTTGGAAAGCACTTGGTTCGCCAACGCTTTTACCTGAAATGAGAAATCTATTAGGTTTTGATAAAGGAACCAGTCGACCTTTAGGGATCCTGCCCAATGTGACCATAACATTGAAAGGGAAGACCGTTCAAATGAACGTGATGGTCATTCAAGGACCCTTGGATTATAACCTACTCCTTGGACGAGACTATATATATTGCATGGGAGCTATAGTCTCCTCACTCTTTAGAGTAATGTGTTTTCCGCATGAAGGAAGAGTGGTCAAGCTCGTGGACCAACTTTCATTTCCCAGATCACGCATCGCAAATAGTCATATACCATCCCTAAATGGTCTCTTCACGCAAGAAATGTCTCAACCCACGGTCCGTCCTCCTGATGAGCGCGAGTAATCTGGGAGGATATGACT
This sequence comes from Pinus tabuliformis, assembly GCA_031772625.1. Lineage (NCBI taxonomy): Eukaryota > Viridiplantae > Streptophyta > Pinopsida > Pinales > Pinaceae > Pinus > Pinus tabuliformis. The sequence continues at coordinate 261,084,565 of CM062818.1, read as the reverse complement.
GGAACCCAGGGGGCATGCGTCCTGGTCTGCTTCGGCAGGGAAACTTTGGGTATAGAGTAGGTTTCCGCGGGAAAATATGACTAGTCTGTACCCCATCCGTAGAGGAAGAGGGGTTATTCTAGAATAAGATTCTTTCGTCAAAGTTATGTAAGTTGGCGGGCATTGTCACTCACCTCTGTCTATTTCGGTAGACATTGCCGAGGAAGTGTCTTGTTTGAAAGATTAACGAGACAATATTTGGGTAACCTGAAAGAGGTAAGCCTCTCTCTTTAAAACAATTTGTTTTGAAGGAAAAGAAGTAGAGGTAACCTTGAAATCATACTTTATACCTGGGGGCATGCAAACCTTTTGGAGTGCAAGCAAAGAGCGGTTATTTATCTGTTTTTTGGGTTAGCCGTTTCCTAACTTGCATAAAGAAAGGATGCGGGGCATAGCTTTGGTAAGGCGCAAGCTCCATAAAAAATGGAATCTTACATGAGACATTCTTATCATATGACTGGGTAATCAAGAAGTTTTAGCATAAAGTTCATGCTCGTTAAAAAATAAATGCAAGATCCGAGCAGTTTTAGCACATAGTTCATGCTCGTTAAAAAATAAACATAAGATCGAGCAAATGTTTCCACCCGCGTTTAAGCTCGTTAAAAAATGAACTATCCCGGTAAATAACCACTGTGAATGTAATATCATCAGCCGCTAAAGCCTTGGTCGTGTTTGCACCGTCACCTCCACTTTTCCATTTGGTCGATCGTTCACCCCCATCTGATTGTTTACCCATTTTGAGGAACAGCTGCGAAGAGTGATTTCACCTAGCCATCCTTGTGACACTGCCGTGATTGGAAAATTCCAACCTGTACCTGGAATCAGCTGCTAACCCTGTTTATCACTCGTTCCTCAAAAGACGAGTCTTCTTTAAGCTCTTTTCAACTGACTCGTAAAATATGAAAAGATTGCCGAGTCCTTGGCCTTCCAGCTCGTTAAAGGGACAGGAAGAGCTATCCCTCCTCTAGATTTTAATCTTTTTGGACCTAAGGGATTATTGCACAAAAAGATCGAGCGCTTCTTTTATTCGGCTCGTTAAAACTATCGAAAACTCATCCCTTCTGTATTGTTTTATACTTTTTCGGACTTAAGGGATTAGATGACGAAAAAGGACTTTTGGAGTTAACTTTATGTACCTTTTCAGACTCTCTAAAAATGAAAAGGACCGAGTTATCCTTGTCGTTAGACTCGTTAAAATCATTAAATAGCGACAAACTTGTCTTTAGACGAGAACGAGTTTCCCTATCGCTAGGCTCGTTAAAACATAGCGATGGGCTTGCCCAAAGGGCAGGTTATAGAACAAGCATATGTTATCCTCCTCAAGCTTGACAAAAATAAAGGAGTACTGGTCAGTAATGACTGGGGAAAAATTGGGAGAAACTAAAGAAAACTTTGATGGTAGCAAGTCGCTCTTGAACATGACACTTTTCCTCCGTACCACAATCGGGTTGGGTTGTTTCATTCACCGGTCACATCCATGGTCTCGCCATACCATCCATATTTGGGGTAATGCTACCAATCCATCGCATCAGTGTCGCCATATGTTAAGAGAAGTCGTTCAGAAAAGTCAACCGTGTCCCATCCACTGCCATACATTATTCTTCATCCTTTCATGACCGTCACCCTGAATCATATGTCACAGATCGTTTTCACCTCCAACTCCGTTCCATGTCACTGATGTCGGATTCATCAAGGCCCTCCTTTGACGGATCGCTTCTTGTCGACATCAGCTCCTTATCCAAGAAGTTGATCTAGGAACAACCCCTTCAGTACTTTGAAGCTTGCATGCCACAATGGCAAGTTTCTCACTTCCAGCGACAGGTATACATCAATGACCTTCGACCGAAAGATTTTGCGTGGTGTTCGACGCCAAGTCCTTTATTCACACCACGTGAATTGTACTGCAGTACCTTGAGGGTCATTATAATTATCGGTGATTCCTCTCGCGCTTGTTAACGGTTTACATCATTGACCGGTAATCAAGCGATGTCCTTCCATGTTCGACTTCAGAACATTTCTCACATGGATTGACTTGTACTTAGAGTGAAGATCGAACAAGTTTGAAGACCCCGAATCTAGTTTCATCCATCCGGGCTGCGATATATATTCAGGAAAGATAAAGACATTGACATGTACATCATTGCAGCAGATAATCATCCTACTCAAAGGATGATAATTTCATCAAAATTATTAGTCTACCATCAGACGATTGTCTGTTCTATGTACAGAAAAATGAATTTATAAAGCTGAGCATGGGAATGCCCGCCTCAGCTAGATCATGAAAGTAGTATGAAAAATAATGTATTGTATTGTATCTTATTACAGGTCTCCTCCCAACATTAGATGAACTTCGGATCCCCCTGATAAAGCATTTCGCCTGATAAACAGCCTCATACTTTAGGGGCCAACTGTTATAGACGTTTTTTTGCCTTACAGCATTGAGCATGAAATGTCCATAATCTAAGGGATCCAAAGTCCCTAAACATGTTGTTCCTACCCCTAGAGGAACAAGGCTAACAAACCACAGCAATTCACAGAAGTTCTCCACCAGAAACTGCTCAAAAACAAGTCAATTCAGGATCATTTCAGTGGCTACACTAGCTGTTTGCGCTGAATTTCAAAGCCAACACTGGCTACCTGCGTTGCATGTCAACTGGAACACTAGCTACCTGCGCTGAACGAGAATGGACAAGTGGCAGGCTCATTTCTCAAGGTGTCAAAACCCAGGAAGCTTCCAAAATGACACTTGCCTCAGGGAATTCGACTGGTGATGAGTAAGAGGTTCCAAATATCCAAGTGGAAGCAAGAACCTCCAAGTGGACTCAAGAACTGACAGAGGGAGAGGACACTAGTCAGATCTCAAGCTGACTCATCCTCTCTCCAAACATCTATATATGGATCTCTCCTCCATGAGATCTAGAGGCTGGAATTTTGTTATTGCAAAGAATTGCTGTTGGTTTGAGACTGGAATCATTGGGTGCTTAATGCTTTGAAGGGGCTGAAGATAGGAATTCCATTTGTTGGAAAGGAGATGCTGGATTGGAGCCCTCTGGGTTGTATCTCTTCCTGAACCTTGTTATTCATCAATAAAGCTATCTTGGTTTCTCCTATATGCTGATGTATTTTGATGTATGAATGTATTTGGTTTATTTCTAATCCTAAACTAGTTATGAATGTGAACATCTGTCTTTGTGTAGTGTTCTTCTCTTGTCTCAAGTAGCTGTTCTCTTGTCGCAAGTAGCTGTTCTCTTGTGATCTTGCAGGAAGTTGAAACTGGATAAGCAAGAAGGCAAGTAGCTGTGAACACCCAAAAAGAAGAGAGACCGGATCGAGGGACAAACGGAAGACACCGATAAGTCTATTGATCTCTCTTCTTTCACATTTCATAGAGGAAGAAACCAGTGTAGCTGTACTCGTTTGTTGCTAAGGCACTGTCACACCTTAGGTGGATAGGATCGTCCTGCATAGGCATTTTTCCCCACAACAATGAGCACATTATTTTACACGGGTTTGAAAAAGCATAGCACAGTCCATCAAGACAGTGCATGTGAAATGTTCAACCCATGTCAATAGTCAGTGTGCACCATCGTTTAAAGTCCCTCATTTTTTATTGTGTTTGTACTTCTATTTCAGTGAGTTTTTCAAATTGTCGCTTTTGCGCACCTTCACTTTTGCAAGTGTCATTTTCATGTTTTTGACTATCGATTATGATTTATTTAACTTTAATTATTATCACTATCATGTTATATTCACTCTGTCATGTGTTTCTTTCACTGTCATTCGCATATTGCAAGTTTTGTTCACACTTTTCCTACTCATATAGAAAATATTATCTTTTAGCATGTTAAGTGTCACACATTGTAGAAAATCTAGCTCTAGTGTGTTTCAAGGGGTAGCATTTGGGATCATGAGTTTTTCTTATCATGTAAACATGTATCGTAATCATTTCAAAAGTTTCAAGCACTATCACACAAGTGTCGTCACTATTGTCACAAAGTTTATTTTTAGTGTCGCACTTCGAGTGAGTTGTTGCAACGTTGTCACATCGAGGAAAGTATGTTGTTCATATCTTATCAGTGTAATGTATTATGTTTTGAAGTGGTCTAACTGTGTGGTCATGTTATATCTATATAATGCTAGTGATTCCCCCATTACTATTGTCAGTGTAGCCCTTATTGTTATTATTGTGCCCCATAGAAGCCCACTATTGCTATTGTTGTGCCCCTATATTATTATTGTTATGCCAACTTTGGTTATATTGTGACCCCTTAAACTCCTATATATAGAAAAGAGGTGTAGCCATTTGTATCATCCAAGAGTTGTTCATTTGTGTAATGTAAAGGAGGTTTCCCACTCGAAGAGGCTAATTTTGAAGTCATTGATCTATCTTTTCTATCTTTTTGTGAACCCGTTTCATAACAATTCATATCAGAGCTTTGGATTCTAGGGCTTCACTGCTCCAAAACAGGTCATCGTAGCAATTTTGCTATAACATTTTTCTACGACATTTCAAAATATAAAAAACACACATTTTAGCCGCAATCTCAATGATCCTCGGGTCCGAATTTCAGATCTTGTCTTTCTATATTTGCATAGATATGATCCAAGGAAGTTAGGGTTTTGAAAGCATCATGAATTACATCCAAAACAGGTGACCTTGGGAACATCATCATAACTTTTTCTCTGAGTATCAAATTTCAATTCTCTAGGAATTTACATATATAGAATAGACTATAGTTTTCTTTGTAGAATTTGCAAGTCTGAAGGTTGAAATAGTGACACATGACACTTCGTACAACTTCACTCTACTGAAAAAGTGTATAATCAGGTCATCTTGATAGATTAGGCATAACTCTTTCTTGGAGAATCCAATTTTGATCAGGCTGGTGGCATTGGAAAGACAACTCAGAGGGCTACCACGTTTAACAATTTGAGACCTTTGAAGTAAAAATTTTTAGAGATACATAAGATTCAATATCAAGCTCTTACAAAGTGAAAAAAGGTGTGTGGTTCTTTTTTTTTTTAATTTTGCATATGTTTGGTTTGAAAAATTAGTTTGAAGGAATTCAAAGGGCATAGTGAAGAATACTTATCATTAATTGATGTCGCGAAGAAATAAAATGGAAACACCTAGTAAACAACCTAAAATATCTAGCATGACTCATCAAGAATAGGAAGAAATGCAACATGATATATCAAAATTACGAGACCAATTGCAACAAATTTCACTCTCACAAAAAGTAACAGAAGCTAAGATGGATGGTTTAAATAAAGGCGTGGAAGATAATATGGATGGTATGAAAGACAACATTGAAAATTTGAAGAAGGACATGGAAGGTTTGAATGAAGGTTTGACAAAGTTTCTACAAGAAAGGCTTCCTAATGAAGAAAAGGTAATAGAGAAAACTCATGAGGAGAAGAAAATCAATGTTAATCATTATTTAATAGAACCTAACAGTGGATTGAATACCCACCATGTTCCAAGGATTGATTTGAGGAATTTTGATTGCAAGGATAACGTAACATGGATACTATAGATGGAGCAATATTTTGATCTCCATAATGTGCAAAAAACACAAAAGGTATGTATCGCAACTTTATATTTGCAACCAAATCAGTTTGTATGGTATCGATGGATTTTATCTCATAAACAAATCTTCACTTGGGAAATTTTTTGGAAGAAGTGATAGCACATTATGAGGATACAAAAAGAAGCACGTGTTTTAGCCAATTGATAAATCTCAAACAAAAGGGTTTAATGATGGAGCACATTGAGGACTTCCAAAATTGAATATAAGGGTAAAAGATATTCCAGAGGAGCATAGGATTGATGTATTCATTGGGAATTTAAAGGATAACATCCAAAATGAGGTTCTCCTTTGTGAACTTGATTCATTAGAGAAGGCATTCAGGTTGGCAAGAAAAATGGAAAGCAAAATTATGACAACAAGGAAGCCTACCACGAACAACTATAAAGGTGGAAGTGCTTTTTCCCCTAGCCTTCTACAACCTACAAGGTTGACACCAAAATAATTGGAAGAAAAAAGAGAATAAGGGCTTTGTTACAATTGTGATAGAAAATACACTAAAGGTCATAAGTGCACTGAGAAGAAATTATTTTACATAGATTGTGAAGAAGAGGAAGAAAAGGAACAAGAAGCATCAAAAGAAGAGGATATACACCTGGAACAAACCCTCTATAAAGAAGAAATGAATCTGACCATATCTTGTAATGCATTGGCCAGAATTACCACTACTCAAACTATCAAGATAGAAGGGCATATCAAGAATAAAAAGGTAATAGTTTTGATTGATTTGGGAAGTACCCATAATTTTATTCATTATAAGATAGCCAAGGAATTGAATTTTTTCCTATATCCAGCACTAGAGTGTCAAGTAATGGTGGAAAGTGGAGGAGGCATAAATTTCTCTAGAAAGAGCCATAATATCAAGCTATCAATGGGAGAATATGTATTGAATATCCCAATGCTTTCCATTCCAATGGGTGGTGCTGATGTTGTACCAGGAGTCCAATGGCTACAATCCTTGGGTATAATAGCTTTTAACTTTCAAGAACTTTTCATGAAATTTTCTTCAGAAGGAAAGGAATTTGAATTAAGGGGTATAACATGGAAACCATGAAAGATAAGCAAATATAACCAAATTACAAATCTTCTAGAGAAAGAAAAGCGAGGTGTAATTGCACAATTATGTTCGCTAGAGGTTCCCACATCGAAATATTTCTCAAGATCTGAAAAAAGTCTTGGAAAACCATTCCAAGGTATTCGAGACTCCCAAAGTCCTCCCATGTATTCATGATCCTGATCATGATATTCATTTGATTCCAAGAAGTGTTCCTCCAAAAATCAGGCCTTATAGATATCCCTATGCCCAAAAGAGTGAAATTAAACCTATGGTTGCAAAAATGCTAGAGGCTGGTATAATTCAACCTAGTTAAAGTTCTTTATTTGCTCCAGTAGTATTGGTGCATAAGAAGGATGGGTCATGGTGCATGTGTCCAGATTATAGACAGCTCAACAAGGTCACCATTAAAGATAAATTTTCCATTCCTGTCATTGATGAATTATTGGATGAATTTCATAAATCAATTTACTTCACCAAGTTGGATCTTCGTTGAGGATATCATCAAATCAAAACAAATACTGTAGACATTCTGAAAACATCATTTATAAATCATGAGGGTCATTATGAATTTTTGGTCATGCCTTTTGGCCTTACAATGCACCTTCTACATTTCAAGGTTTGATGAATGTCATTTTCAAACCCTTCCTTAGAATTTTTTTTAGTATTTTTTGATGACATAATAATCTATAGCAGGTCTTGGGAGGATCATGTCCAACATGTTGACAGGGTGCTCAAACTGTTGGAGGACAAACAATTATATGAAAAAAGCTCCAAAGTTTTCTTTGGAGTACAAGAGGTGGAATATCTCGGTCATATTGTATCTCATGAAGGTGTTAAGGTAGACCCTAGCAAAATTAAAGCCATTAAGGAATGGAAAATCCCCACATCCATAAAGCATCTGTGAAGATTTCTCAGGTTGATAGTATATTGTCACAAGTTTGTTAAGAATTATAGTAGAATAGTAGCACCTCTAACAACATTACTGAAGGAAGATGTATTTTGATGGATTCCAGAAGCAACGAAGGCATTTGAACATCTTAAAGAGGCAATGTGCCAAGCACCGACCTTAGCTATATAGAACTTCATAAAAACCTTTATTGTGGAACGTGATGCCTCAGGAAATGGAATTGGTGTTGTTTCAATGCAAGAAGAAAGACCCACTTCTTTCGAAAGTCATCCAATCAAAGGAAATTATTTACAGAAAGGTATTTATGAGAAGAAAATCTTGGCAATATTACATGCACTTAAGAAATGTCGACCCTACCTAATGGGAAGACACTTCAAGGTAAAAATGGATCATGATAGTCTTAAATACTTTGTAGAGAAAATATTATCTTTAGAAGAGTAGCAAAAATGGGCCACAAAGATATTGGGTTATGACTTTGAAATCAACTATAAAAAAGGGAAGCAAGATTTTGTGGCATATGCACTTTCAAGGAAGGATGAGGATGTGGAAGCATTGCTTTGCGCCATTTCTCTTATCCAACTAGATTGGATAAAAGAAATAATAGATGAATAGAAGAATGATGAAGAAGTGTGGGCACTCATTCAAAAGCTACAACAAGATCCTAGTACATCTCATACATTTAGCTAGAAAAATGATTCGTTATGGTACAAAGATCACTTATACATGGGTAATAATTCCCAACTTAGAAAAAATATTCTTATGGAATTTCATACTTCTCCCTTACGAGGGCACTAAAGATTTTTAAAAACTTACCAAAGGTTTAAGAAGGAATTTTTTTTGGATGGCCTTAAATAAGATATTCAAAATTTTGTACTGGAATGTCTGGTTTTCCAACAATATAAAGTTGAAACAATTAACACCCCAAGTCTATCGCAACCTTTATCCATTGCAATCTAACATTGTGAGGTAGTTTCAATGGATTTTATCACAGGTTTACCCAAGTTCGAAGGAAAGACTGTCATCATGGTGGTAGTTGACAGAATTACCAAGTATGCACACTTTTGTGCATTATCTCATCCATTTAAAGCCAGTACAATTTCTAATGCATTTATGGAAACAATTCAAAAGCTACATGGAAACCCAAAGATTATTATAGGTGACACAGATCCCATTTTCACTCTAAATTTTTGGACAAAATTATTTTCTTTTCATGGTACTCAGTTAGCTCATAGCTCATCTTATCTCCCTCAATCTAATGGGAAAATTGAGATAGCAAACAAATGTTTGGAAGGATACATGTGTTGCTTTTCCTCAAATGAACAGACACAATGGGTGAAATGGTTGCCTATGGTTGAATGGTGCTATAACACTTCCTTCCATACTACAACAAAAATTACCCCATTTATGGCACTTTATGGATATAATCCACCATCCATCTCATCATATTTAAGAGAAAATTATAAGGTTCAACCAGTGGAAGATCACATCGAGCATCAACAGCAAGTTCTATAATTATTAAATGATAACCTCACTTTGGTGCATAATAGAATGAAACAACAGGAAGATCACCATCGTAGAGAAAGAAGTTCTGATGTAGGTGACTGGGTATTCCTACTGCTACAACCATATATAAAAATGTCCCTCAAGAAAGATAAGGAGGATAACAAATTATCACCAAAGTATTATGGTCCATACAAGGTGTTGCAAAAGATTGGTACTATGGCATACAAATTGGAGCTTCATGCAGCTTCCCTAGTGCACCTAGTTTTCCATGTTTCATGTTTAAAGAAGGTTATAGGTGACAAGCACCTGGTTGAAACAATATCTCCAAGACTTGATGAGGATGGAAATATCATTTTTGAACATGAAGCAGTCACAGAGAGAAGAAGTTGACAACTATGAAATTGACCAATTTCGAAGCATCTCATTAAGTGGAAGAACTTACCCACTGACGATTCAACATAGGAGGATGATAATTTTATACAGAAGCATTGAGAGCTACTCAGGCATTGAATAAAACACTTTTTTGAAGGAGAGGGGCATGTTAGATCACTATAATACTAGTGGTTCCCACATTACTATTGTCAGTGTAGCCCTTATTGTTATTATTGTGCTCCTATTGTCCCCATATTATTATTAGTGTGCCCCATAGAAGCCCACTATTTTTATTGTTGTTCCCTTATATTATTATTGTTATGTTGAGTTTGATTATATTGTGACCCCTTAGAGTGCTATAAATAGAAAGGATGTTTAGTCATTTGTATCATCCAAGAATTGCTCATTTTTGCAATGTAAAGGAAGTTTCCCCCTCGAAGAGGTTGATTTTGAAGTTTGATCTATCTTTTCTATCTTTTTGTGAGTTGGTTTTATAAGAGGTCATGCTCAAGTCTTGTCCTTTTTCAACTTCATCTCACTAATCCCACACCTAGTCAAAAATGGGAAAACACCCAGACCAGGCCTCTCAGCCTCATTCAACCCTCCTGGACTGCGCACTACATAGTATCAGTCCTCATGCAATAGCCTTTCCTCTTGGCACTTCGTAATGCATAGTTATACCGCACATAGCTTCATACAATGCAATCTCAATGCTCAAGCCCAACCCCTAAGCTCGCGAACTATGCAATCCTTGCCTCCAACAAGCCTTCTTTGTGCATTACATAGTATCTATGATAAAGCCTCAACCTTGAGCTCTTGAAATACGCAACTGCAAAATCTCTTGGCATCTCTCCCTCCAAAACTGTGCATTGGGAAAATTCAAGCCTTAAGGCTCAAGCTTGAGGCCTTGAACCCATCAACTGCACAATCTCCCACCTCGTTCTCCTATATGAACTGCACATTAGCCAAGTTGAAGACTAAATCTTGACCTCTTAAGTTCCTCAACCACATAATCAATTACCCCAGGCCTTCATAGCTACACAATGTGCAATATAAAGCTTCAAGCCTCCATATTGAGCCCTTCAGTCCCTCAGTTGTACAGTCCCTATGCCTAGGCCTTCATAGCTATGTACTACAAAGTCTCAAGGCTCAAGCCTCTAACATTATCTCTTAATTCTCTCAATTGTGCAATCCTTTTACCTTGACAATTTGATCTTCGCATTATGTAGTATGAATCCTAAATCACAGACCTTAGCCCTCATTGTACAAGAAAAGTAATTTTTACCTTGGCTTCTCCCACAAGGCCTCATAGAGACAAAGTTAGTATTTTTGGGGAGTATGTCATGGCTCTAATGTTCCACTATTGGATCTAGTGATGTTAATTGTATTCATGTACCTTGGGACTTTTACTTAATACTTGAAGCTTGATGGCCAACATGTTTTCATGCATGGATTGTGAATATTTGTAAGATTGTTCTATGAATTTTTATGATTCACGTTTTCTTTCACCTGTGTTAAATTAGTTGAACTATTTCAATTATTTTAGTGCTTATCTTATAGAAAATAGGTTGTAATGGTTGTAACAATCATCACATCTATGTGGACTATTCTATTTGATGTTAGGTGATTCTATTTTTCTTGTGTGTGGTACTATTACCTCTCTCTTAGAGGCTCAACTTTCGTCCCTCTATAGGAAAATAATATTGATACACCTGTAACCGAACATTCACCAAACACACTTTCTTTTTTCAAAGGCACATAGACACTTATCCCTATTGCTCATAGCTAAAGCTAATGCAAATATATATTAATATATGGAAACCAGGCCGATACTCAGGATGGGGATCTTATTCCAAATAGTGTGAGGTCTAATTGGGACTTCACATCAAGGAGATCCCCTTCATTGACGAATTTACAACATTGTCCAGACAAGCCTACCCCTCACTAGCTTTTCTCATGAACTTCCTACTAAAATATCAAAGATTACAATAGACAAGATGGAGCATTTTTCCAGTAGATGGCTAATTTAAATACACTTTCTCTCATCTTGAGAGACTAAATGAAAATGTTTCAATATTTACAATATTCCAGTTTGACCAGAGTGCTATCTCATCAAAATTCCCTTAACAACGTAGATTCCTTCTAGAACTAGGACACATGTATTGACATAAGAAATTCAATGTTTCTAATTTTATACAAATTTTACTTGAGAGAATCACTCCAAATTGGAAAATTCTATGACCACCTTAAGAGAAGGTTAATTTTAGGGACAATATGCTCCTACATTAAATTCCCATGTATTTATGAATAAAAGTTAATTGAAGAAGAAGTTATAATAAGATTTCTAGCACTATATTGAATAGTTATAATATTTTGTTGTGTAACTAATGGTATAGAGATCATGTAAGTAAAATTACTATGATGCATAGCCTAGCTGAAGTAGAATTGTGTTGAATGAGGCAGAGGTGAAACACATCAATTTCACACACTCAATGGACTGTGATGTGCTCAAAAAGTGTCTTTTGAGCATAAGAGGCCCTAGGGTTGTGACATGTGGTATCAAGGAAAATTCCAAGGCTCAATGAATCTCTTCACCACATGAAGGAGGTATTGAAACTGATACCTAGAAGTGATAGAACATATGTAAGGATTATTCTCCTATTTATTGATAGTGTCAAGCTACCACAGAGTAAAATAATATAGTGTTGTGAACAATTTGTTCAAGGTAGGTTGAACTGAAGGAAGTAAGGTGAAAGGAAGATTGCAGAGACACTTTCCTTTTTGTTTGCAATTTATGGGGGAATGGAATTTTTTAAATAATTTCTATCGAGGAAAATGGACTTTCGTTATTATATTTTCGTACAAGTTGTTGCAAAGGTTGAAGTGATCCTGACAATATCACATCTAAAAGGAAGTTGGTCATAATGTGAACACTAGGTCTAATCATTAGACTATGATGATATGGTACTATTTGAGAAGGTCAAATATCTTAACTTAATGATGATATGGATGGTTGAGAATATGGATGGGAATATAAATTAGTTTTAAGATCTCCAAGTAAATATTTAAGAGATTAAGGGGGCCATTATGACATGGTCCTACTCCATTGAATTTGTAGTGATACAAGCCCAAGATCAGGAATATTACATGGACTTGGAGGATCAGGTGAAGTCACTTGTGGCACTAAAAAGAGGATGATCTTATACCATTGTAGTATTGAAGCAAGTCATACGGTGGAGTCCTCGTAGTTCATATATGAAGGTGAAGCTAACAAAATCAGATATGTATGATGGGACAAGAAACATTGAGGTATTGGGAAACTTTTGTTGGCACCTGGGGAAAATGATGGAACAAATGAAGGGTTGTTCTGAAGGGAAGAAATTCAATGCACTAGCCACATTTCTCATAGTAAAAATGGAACGTTAATGGAGTAGCAGGTTTGAGGACATAAGACCAGGTTACATCCCAGACATAATTGAGACATGGACAAAGCTGAAATAAGTTTGAATGAATAGTTTTTACCACGGGATAACCTAAGCCAGTTAAAGCATATTGGTAATATCTAGATCGATATTAACAAATTACCAAATCTTATACTGGAGCTTAGAGAAAGGGATGAAAAGGAATGACTATACCTCTCTAACAACATTCTCCATGGATGGGAAAAGAAGGAAGTAATGAAGCAGGGAATCTAGTCTCTTACAAAAAAACATCACAGTAGTAGAGAAACCTCTTGACTACCAGATAAATGGTAAATATGAGGAGATGTTGAGTGATGAGATCAAGAAGAAAAAGAAGGATCAAGAGAGTGGGAGTACTTCCAATGATGTATAAACTGTAGGTAAAACTGATGAAAAAAATCCCATATCTTGTTGGATATAAAGAGAGGATCACTTAACAAGGAATTTTCTATTTAAGTAGAAGGTGCCTGCCTTAGACTAGTAATACAAAGCTAAAATTGGGATGTTGTAGGTAATACCTTCCTAAGGAAATCATAGACGAGTCTCAACTATAACAATGAGGATAGTCACCATTTCTTAGAATGAACAACATCATTGTGGTCCTATATGAAGATACTTGAGAAAAAGCTATGTGGAGTCTCTTTCCTCAAGATATGTGGACAATATTTCTATTTTTCAAGACATAGTAGAGAAGTTAGATAGGAAGAAAAGAATATTAGAGTAAGCAAAGGAGACTGGGATGGCAATATTGGTTCAAAGATATGACCAAGGAGAGGTTCCTTAGTATGTTGAGTCCAAAGAGGTTGGTACATCAACATTAATCTTGGGAGGTTAGCTATGAGATCCAAAGCTCAAGATACATGTTGAGGAAGTATAAGGAAGGATAGGATCCTATTGTCCTCTGGTGACTTACATGACGAGGAACTATGGAGCAGTGCTTCTAGGATATCAAATGGAATATGAGGGTGGAGGTCATCACAAAAAAAATTCTTATTCATCTCACTAAGTCATGATGACATGGATCATTGTTATATTTATATAGTGAGCCATGATCATGGAGTTGCCTAGGGTGGTGCCTCTACAATAGTAGATCAGTCAAGTTGTGATGGTCTAATGTAAATGATATTGAACTGAGACATGAGTTGTTATCGAGTTTGGTGTGACGAATAGTGTAGCTACTTGATTAGTTTCTCCTGATGAGAAGATCTAACACATGTCAATATGTAGGAGCGATTTCCAAGGATGAAATCAAAGATATCATCTAGAGATACTTCATCATGATGGCAATATCTAGTGGGATGTGACTATAGGGTTGTAGCTCGATTGTTATTGGGATGATCATAACATTTATTGGGGGAGGATGTCAGGCCCTAGAGTCAATAGCACCTTTAATGAAGGTGTGTTTCATGGGAAATACTTCCATCACGCAATTTGTGAAAAAGATATCACAAGAATGGCGATGAAAGAGGATGCTAGGAAAAGGCATGCAAACACGAGGTGTCAAAAAATTGACACCTCGGATTTCCATTGGGCGCATGTGGACACCTTGGGGAAAGAATATGTTTGGATGACCAAGTGATCAAATTTGACTAATGATGGGTGAGGAGGTCGAATATTACACAATAATGAGAAGCATGGGAAACCCGAGAGATGGGAATAAATGCACCTAGACGAGTGACCAAGTCTTAGAAACGGTTGGCCCATGATGAGTTGGAATGAAAATGGTTTGTGAATGAGCCCCAAGGATTAGAGGAGACGAGAAGAATTTTTTCATCAAATACGTTAGTGTTGTAGTGGATATAACCAACATCCAAAATTTTTCCATAGCTTTGTTTTGGAGCCTCCCTACCAACTATCCTCAGCAACATGTATTGCCTTGTCAAGTACACAAGATTTAGTGGTTTTCCAATAGGTTGCAAGCATATGTATGATAGCTTGTTGCTTTCACCTCACATGATGTTTCTCCAGACTTGGTCCAACTACAAGTTGAGTAGCTCCGTCAAAAAATTGTGCAATTATGGAGAGGCACCAACCTTCCCTCCAAAAGTTGCACAATCCTTTCTAGTAGCTTGCTAGGCTCCTGAATTGTGCAAACTTGCTTGTCAACCTTCACAAGAAAAACTATGCAATCTAGCCCAATAGGACTGCTCAGCCCAAAAATTGTGGAATTCTAGGCAGTAGTCAACTACTTAGCCTAGAAATTGTGCAATCCTTCTAGGCATCCAGCCCAGCTCCGTGCCAGAAATGCACAAATTTTCTGCTCAACTGAGCAGGTTGTTGCATGTGCCATTGGGTTCACTGGTTCCACCTAGGACTAGGAAAAAGTGACTTGCATGCATGGGATGCTTTTTCCTGAAATAGAAAAAAGTGACATGCAAAAAGAATCCCTAGATTTTAAGGATCTATATTTAGCAGCTAGAGGTTACATGCAAAGATTGTTCTAGAATATTTCCTCAAAGTTTGGCTTTTTCCAAGATTTGTGGCATACGTGTCATGAGGTTCAAACTTATTTATTCGATGCTTTAGATATTACTTATACACATCGATCTTGGAGCTCTGACATACCACAACACATCCAAGAGTCTTCGACACATCCAACTCAACTATTCGCAGGTAAGTCCTCTTAACTTGTCTTTTGCAACATTTCTGCCAATTTTGTATTTTTCCTTCTGTGAGTGTTGTTTTCTTGATATATATGAAAGTTTACTGTCGTTTGCATGCATATTAGCTTGTACTATCATTATTTCAGTTTTCATTAGCATCTCACTCTTCTCGCATGCATGAAAATATTTTGCACAAACATTTGTCAATTTGGCGACTCGCTTCACACACATGCATGTTGTTCTGTTTTTTGAATATTTCATTCATTGTTTTCATACATGATCATTCACTCCAGCTTACACTCAGTATCTCCATGCATTCACTTTCACATTAGCTTTCAGTTGCCCGTTGACGAGTCTGGCCAGCCTTGGCCTGGACTCTGCCATCAAGATAACATTGTACAATCATGAGAAGGAAGGCTCTACCTTCCTCTTAGAAAATGAAAATTTCTTCCCAGTGACTATCCTCCAGTCTTGCATTATGAAATTTTGAGGGGTTGTGACTGCTTACCCACAAAATTGCGCAATGCAGTCATTGAGCTTGCAACCATTTCCCACTAGAATTGCGTATTGTGAAATCCTAGTAGCTAGTAGGCCAGTCTGGGTTGCACATGCATAGTTCTAGTAGCCAGCCAAGCTCCAGACAACCCACACTAGCTTTTGCACAAATTTGGTAGCCAGTCTCGCAGCCTCCTAGGAAAAATTATGCAAACCTTGCTAGTCAATCCCTAAATATGTTGCATGTTGTTCCTCAAGTTTGATTTGATTTTAGCTGACATATTTCTTGCCATGCATTTCCCTATATCTCCATATCTTGAATTTGTTCGTCTCCCTCTCAGCAGTTTAGGATCAATGGCCTCCAAGAGAGCAGGACCAAAGGACACTCACAAAAGTGCAAGTGGAGCAATAGTGGAGCAAGTGTCTATAAGTTTGTTGATCTATGAAGATACCATGTTGATTGTAGACAAGGACGTCAAGCTCAAATGGGAAGACGTCAATGATGCATTTGCAGGCACATTTGGGGAAGAACTCAAAGACTGCCAAGTCAATGTGAACATCCACAAGTGGGCTTGTACTAGATTGCATGCATGTATCCCATGGTCCCATGTGTAGATGTGATACATTGGATCATCTCGCACACTAATCTTGAGATGATGACATTAAGCAGTGTCAGTAGGATGAAGATTTCCACCTTCAAGGCACAGGATTATGAGACTATGTAATAGATGTCGAAGCCTGTGATCACCATGGAGACACCGTTAAGCTTAACCAGTAGCTGTTCCAACTCTAGAGATATCTTGAAGAACTAGGTGAAGGAGCCGGCTAAATTCTGCATGACACCCAACTAGGTCTGCAAGATGAAGATATTGTAGAAGGCGTATCAGTACATGCTAATTTTTTCATGTCATCTGTATGGCCAAGAAAGCACAGAAACCTTCCCACAAAGTTAGGTGATAACATTGGATCAACTGGCTAGAGAAGGCAAAGAATGCAACTGGTTTGACATGATGGCTCACAAGCTAAAGGAATAGGTAGCAAGGGCTCGAAAGCCACCCAAAGGTCAGCTAGTAGAAATCTACATGTTTACTTACATCTTGGATGAGATTTTTGCCCGTCAGGAATTCCCGGGCTTGAAGTGGGAATGGACATCGGAAGAGACCTTTGTGAACACTTATTGTAAGATGTTGTTGGAATGTAGCTTCACAGGAATTATCACACAGTTTTCTGATCATTTTGTCACCTCGATGTACAAGATGATATTTGAACAGGATCCACCCTACATGTCGAAGGAAGAAATAGAGGCACTGATTGATATAGCAGATTGGTATGCCTCAACATCCAACACCTTCGTACGAATGTATAGTGTGGAGATGCCTTCGCATGTTCTCCCGAAGTTTTCCTTGGAAAAACTCATCATGCAAGAAGTACCATATCACATCTTCGCAAGATTGTTAACTAGGCTATAGTGAAAGAATAAAGTACCTTAGCCTGCTCTTCCATTGCAGATTGGGATATACAAGATATAAAATTTCAAGCATGTGGATGTTGAAGCAGAGGAGACAAAGAAATATCCATTCGACACCTGAAGTTACAATCCGTATGACCCGCATTGTCTTGTGAAATACCACTACACGAGAGCACAGTTTGCTTGGATCCATGGGCCATGTCATTGGGCAAGGGAAGACCCATGGAGATATTGTTATAGCTTCTCCAGGCCCAATGAACCGGTCGGCATTGATGTGGAATTATTAACAAAGAAGCCTAAAGCAACATCCAGAGAGCACCAACAGCAGAGGTAAACATACCAGTGCATGACAGGGGAAACAGGAAGATTATCGACAACATGGAGGGGGAACAAAGCTACAATTTCTTTGCAAATCCACTTGTACAAAAGCAGCTCTGCCAATAGAGCCAAACAGGAAACAATACAACAAGAACACACAAAAGGAGAGAGAAAAATAGATAATGGAGGAAAGAGAGGAGTTGGATGAGTTGAAGGAGCAACTCTAGAAGGACAAGGAGCTGTGCAGAAAGGAGAAGGAAGCGTAGTAGGAAAAGCTACACCTAGGGGCACAACATGTATAGACAGACTAAACTACGTCTATATAGGTAGTAGGCTCATCAAAATAGCTAGCACCAAGCAGAGAGTGTGAACAATCATAGGAGCACGACTTTGCTTAGGAGATAGAGAAAGAACTTGAACAGATGGATATGATATGGAGCAACAAGAGTTATAGAAATATATCGACATCATGCCTCGTCACCAAGAGATTGAGCTACCAAATTAATCACATTTAGAAGAGGAGATAGTCCCAAGTGACCACGGAGACACTGAAATCCTTAGAGATAATCCAGAAGGAGACATGCATAACATCTCATTCGATGAGTCCCAACATAGAGTTGTGCAATCTCGCATAGTGTCAACGATATATGATCATACATCTCCTACACTATTTGGGTAACGAGTGATCGTTTCTGACATGCGCAAGAATCCAACAACATTAGGCAATGCCACTAGAGAATATGTTGAAGCCAATAGCTTGAGTATTCACTTCCTGATAGCTGAGAATGAGAGAATGGCTAAGTAGCTACAGATGGACAAGCAGGGAGGAGAATTGGTTACACCATCCGCCTGAGCAGAGTTGAACAAGAAAATACTAGATGAAGTATTGTCCCTTGACACAGTGATGCGGGCATTATATTCTAGGGTTGGTACGTGCATAAGGAAGTTTTCCATCTTAACAGTTGGAAGCAGTGATGTGCTAGGAGAGCACGAATCTTGTCAAACATGCATGCAACCATTCACTACATGCAAACATGGACAATGAGATATAAGGGAGCCCCGTTACACCTGGCTAAGGTGATGAAGCCCAGAGAGGTCGAGCTAAAGGCACGCATCTAGAGTTAGATCTGGAACTATGAAGATATCCTGCAGATCATAACTATTCTACAAGCTTCCGATGCACATGTATTCAGGAGTATGGATGTTTTTGTGTGTACACATGCGATCCCATGTATTGGTAAGCTCACCTAGGTGAAGATAAAGGCACAGGTGCAACTGGAGATTTACTCGTACTTTGACGAGTTGATGCACATAGACACCAGCCCAGACTTGGTGATCAATGCAGACACCATGCACAAGTATGTTGTTGGTTTAGCCGCACTCGACAATGATGTGCATGCTATCAGATGAGTTGAATAGATGATCCCAAGCAGTGTAGTTGGATGCTATGGAGGCAAGATTTTGTTTCCAGAAAGATGTCACCTTAGAGTACATGTACACCATCGTTGATTACCAAGCTTGGAATCAGTTCACTATTGTCGACCACCATGACGATCTTGAAGCACTCATCTTCCAACAATTGTTCAAGTCATAGGGATGTATTGCATGGATTGCTCAAGTGCATTTTGTCTCACATGGGCACACGTGTAGATTTTATGTAACATCTTGTCAAGCGTATGTTCAAGTGTTGATAGTTGGGTGTAACAGTCATAGAGTAGATGAAGAGTCATGAGGGTAGATGAACTATCAAAAATGGGAATGTCAAGGGGCACCCCACCCTTTTATATCTATAGTTGCTCATAACTCATTGTAGAGGCTTTTGGTCATCCAAGCTTCCAATAAGAGTATCTTAGAGAAATATTGGACAATATTGTAACAATCCTTAGGTTCTCCACTATGCAAAGCTAGTATATCTCTTTGGAGGAGTAGGCAGTTGTGGCTGTAACATTCCGCTATCAGGCCTAGCAAGTCGACATGGATGTATTGTATGAATGGAACTTACATTTCTTAATATAATAGATCTGTCATGTTTCATGCGTATGTCATATTGTATTCTGGCTATCCGGTTTACTCTAAATGATATATGTATCTGTTTTCTTACGCATGCATGTATGAACTATTCTGTATAAGTATGTATGAATCTTACTGAAATTTGTTGATTGGTTTAACCAACACATTGGATTTCTCGCTATCTTGCTTTCCCACTAGTGATGCATCTTTTCTCGTGTGTTCTCTTCCAAGTGTTCTCTTCCAAGTCGAGTAGTATTATGGGTTCCAAGGGGCACACTCACCCCACTTTCCATGTGTTATAACTGATCATGCACCTTCCTTAACTCGCTGTAGCTGTCACACCCTTGCTACAAACAATGACATCATACTTTCCTCTACGCAAAAACATGGTAAAGGTGATATTGTACGACCCACTACTAGGACTCTTACACCAAATGGTCTGAAGTCCAATTGGGACTTATTACCAGGGAGATCCTCTGACATGTTGGCTAGTCCATCATCATCCACATTTATGGCACTAGATGGATCACAGATGACAAGTTGTGTCCTCTCATCTTGTTTTGAACCTTTGCACATCTATCATGGATCCTTACAAACTCAACACTCCATGATGTTTTCCGCATGCCAGACCTCTTCACATCAACGGGGGAATTTTTTGATCTCTTGTCTTGATACATGTATGATGATGAAGGTGAAATGGCCTGGCCTATGTTCTTACATGAATTCCTTACCATTCTTGACAAGGAAGATCGATGTTCCAAGGAACAGGCCAGTCTACTACTTGCATACATGCTTTGTGAATCTCCACTACAGTCGCTGTGCAGCCTACTGGATGATACGTACACTCACTTGAGTATTTCTATGATCTCATTGAAGATGCTTTCCATCAGTTTGATCCAGAACATATTGACCAAAAATTATTACAACAACATAAGGCCCTTCATGAATCACCTATGGATTTTTGACAATGCTTCCATGTTTCGTAGTTTAAAGCTCCTAAAACCCAGATCAAATTTCCTTATCTTTGGGACATATTTGAGTACTGTCTTAACAAATCATTCCATCGCAAAGAGAAATATGAGACCAAGCCTACCTCAACATACTTTAGTGATGGAGTTGCGCAATCATTGACAGATATGGTCACTGTCCCAAGTAATTTTTCATTGTCCCTTCATCAAACAACTCCACCACTGTAGAGTGATGCGGGAGAATATGTACACACATATGTTCAACTGTCACATCTTCCCAACATCACTTCACTTAATTTTCGTGCAGATTTGGTTGTGAGTACATCGAGTTGTCATATGCATTTTGTACCACAACCTTCATCTTCATACTCAGATGATCCTTCAGATGATATTGTCTTGTGTTCTTCCATTCTGGACTCTACACTTTTTGTGAATGATGGTCATGCCTTCGACAGAGTTGGTGTTGCACAACCAACGTGTGTTGTCATTCATGAATAACATGACTAGGAGATTGAGCATCAAAACTCGAAAAAGGATAACTTGCTTTTGTTCAAGCCTCCTCTATTCTTCCATAACCTCTTTGGTGAACCTTCCATCCATGATTTCGTATTTGTATCTCCATATACGGATGCACCCATTGTTTATCACTCGCAAGATAAATCAGATGTTAGTCCATCATCCAACAACAGAGAGGATAAATTATTCATTGAAACTCCACTTGACTTTTCATCTACTTTTTTCAGAAACATAGAGGGTGAATTTGTCTACTTCTCATATAGCCCTCTATTGAATTCATCACATCATGAGGATGTCGATGAAATCATTGATTTTGTTGATTATAGCTATCGTGACCTATTTTCTTCCATATTTGATCACGATGATGATTCTGTTGCAGTTGATTTTTTCAAGCCAACTGTTTATGTTGATCTATTTGATGATGAAGTCGAAATCCCCCAGACTATCAAGGAACTTTAGCCCTAGTTGATGGTTATGTCAGGCCCTCCCTGTCCTAAGGTTGGTTTCACTTCTGATCATAAAATTTTTGAAATGCCTAAGGCTTGTCATCACTCATTTATATGAATTGAAGATCAATCTCACTCACAAATCATACTTCCTCCACTCGAACTGCAAGATCCCATCGCTCATGCATTGGAGGAATATTACATTGCAAGCACACGTGAGCGGCACAAGTTGTATTTTTTTTCTTTTGTTTGCTTTCATGTCATAGTTAAGCATATGTCTATGCTTCATAGTTGCACACAGTGTTGCATAACACCGTGATAAGTCCAGGGACTGCATGTCATGTACTTGCACTCACATATATCCTGTGGACACATTTAAGCTTGAAGTGTGTTTGTCTTCATTGTTATATCTTTCATGTTTGCTGGTTTGCACAACTGAGTTTCTCGCAGACCATGCCTTCACCAACATGGGTCAACCAATGCCCCGGTGGATGCATTGGAAGTATCACTTCACGTGATCAAGCCCATGCAGTGTTAGCTTAAGAGTAGGAGTAGTGTTTGCTTTTGGTTGTTTTCTTGCATGCTTGTTTTCTTACTTAATTCACGTGTTTATTTGTCTGCTTGCTTGTTTTTTTTGCTTTTCTTTCACACTTAGTTATTATTCTACTTTGTTTTCTATTTGTCTTCTTGTTTTTTGCTCATACGTTAGTTTCGCATGAAACCGTGGGTGACTCCTGAAACAAGCTGGGTAAAGCATAAGAGGACTTGTACATCTATCAAAATTTGGTTATCTGTTGTCCGCTCTCTTATGTAAGAACTTGTTATCTTCAGTCTGAGATATGTCTATGGAAAATGCATACTATCCGAAGTGAACCTTGGTGAAGAAAAAAACTTGCATGCTAACAAGTGTAACCTACTCTAGTTGGTTGTTCTTGTGGTTAACCCTTGAAAACTTAGTCAAGTAGAGTAAGGTGAGGGGGAAAAGCTTAACAAGCATGTCAGAGGTATAAATATAAAAAACTCTGAAGAACCAACCTATTATACTCTCAATAAGTCGGGATCCCTATTCCGCCTTCGAAATGAATAAGTGTTATGCACAATTATGAGAAATGAAAAAAATAAAAAGTGAAAAATTAAAAAAAAAACATGAAAAATGAAAAAGGAGAAAGAAGAGAAAGGCTTCCTGTGCATAATGGTGATGCAAGTAACTCTGCTGATGCACTGACCAGGCTCACTGGTAGTAGTGTGATGCTTGTGTTCCTCTGTGACTCCGTCGAGGTACTATCCATGCCTGTTGGCAATAGAGCAACACTAGAGGTGAAACTAAGACTTTGATGACTATACTACTTTTTCACCAATATACCCCTCAACCCCAATTGAAACAACTATGTTGACTTGTCTTGGAATTTTTTCCAATCGACCAAGAGCTCTGTAGATGCTACATCTTATAATCAAGCAAGTGTGGAAACCAAGACGAACTGAAAAGTGAACAATATTTCTGGAGGCATTAGAATTTCTTTTCATGAACAACATCCATTCAGAGAGTTGGAGTTCTACGAGTGTGTTTCCAAGTGTTGTAGCGAATAGAAACAACCTCTAAAATTTTTCCTTAGCTTCGTTTTGGAGCCTCTCTACCAACCACCCTCAGCATCATGTCTTGCCTTGTCATGTACACAATATTCAGTGTCTTTCCACCAGATTACCAGCGTATGCATGATAACGTGTTTCATCCCCCTCACAGGTTGTTTCTCTGGACTTGGTCCAGCTGCAGGATAAGAAGCTCCCTCAAGAAATTGTGCAATCTTAGAGGGGAACCACCCTTCCCTCTAGAAATTGTGTAATCCTATTTGGCAGCCTGCTGAGATCCAAAATTGTGAAAATATACCTGTCCACCTTCACTGGAAAAACTATACAATCCCACCGAGCAAGACTACTTAGCCCAGAAATTCCACAAATCTAGGCAACAGCCAATTTCTCAACCCATAAATTGCATAATCCTTCTGGGCAGCTAGCTCAGCTCCCTCTCCGAAATGTGAAAATTTTCCCCTCAGCTGAGCATGTTGTTACATGCGCCATTGGATTCACTGGTTCCACTTGGGACCCAAAAAACTTGACTTGCATGCATGGGTTAGTTTTCCCCAAAATAGATAAAAGAAACATGAAAAAAAAATCCGTAGATTTAAGGGAGCTATTTTTAGCAGCTGGAGTTTACATGCAAAGATCGTTTTAGAATCTTTACTCCAAGTGTCGCCTTTTCCTAGATTTGTGGCATGCCCATCATGAGCCTCAAAATTATTTATTTGACACTTCAGAGCTCACTTATTCACATCAATCTTGGAGATCTAACATCTCGCAGCACATCCAGGATTCTTCGACACATCTAGCTTAGTTATTCATGAGTAA
This sequence comes from Pinus tabuliformis, assembly GCA_031772625.1. Lineage (NCBI taxonomy): Eukaryota > Viridiplantae > Streptophyta > Pinopsida > Pinales > Pinaceae > Pinus > Pinus tabuliformis. The sequence continues at coordinate 261,060,411 of CM062818.1, read as the reverse complement.
TTCCTCTTAACTTGTCTTTTGCAGCATTTATGTCGCTTTTTGTGTTTTGCCTCGTGTAAGTGCTATTTTCATGATTTCTATGAATGATTGTTGTCATTTTCATGCACATTATCTTGTACTAGCACCATTTTAGTTTTCCTTAACATCTCACTATTGTTGCATGCATGAAACATCTTTCCATGAATGGTCACCGATTTGGTGACTCACTTCACCCACATGCATGTTGTTCCATTTTATGAATCTTTCATTCACTATTTGCATACATGATCATTCACTCAAACTTACACTCAGTATGACCATGCATTCACTTTCACATTTTCTTTTAGTGCCCCATTGACAAGTCTGGCAGCCTTGGCCGGGACTTTGCCTCACCAAGACAACATTACGCAATCCTGAGAGGAAAGGCTCCGCCTTCCTCTCAGAAAGTGTGCATTTCTACCTAGTGAGTGTCCTCCAGTCTTGGATTGTGCAATTCTGAGGGGTAGTGACTGCTAGGCCTAAAAATTCTGCAATGCAGTCAATGAGCCCGCAACCATTGCCAACTGGAATTGTGTATTGCACAATCCTAGCAGCTAGCAGGCTAGTCCAAATTGCACATTGAGAAATTCTTGTAGCCATCCAGCCTCTAGACAACCCATATTTCCTTTCTTACAGTTCTGGTAGCCAGGCTCTGATCCTCCTAGGAAAAATTGCACAATCCTTACGAGTCAATACCCATGTATGTTGCATGTCATTCCTCAAGTTTCCTTTGGTTTTAGTTGACAGATTTCTTTCCGTGCATGTCACTATGTCTCTAGATCTTGCAGACAGTCATCCACCTCTTAGTAGTTCAAGGTTAATGTCCTCCAAGAGAGCAGGATCAAAGGACACTGACGGAAGTGCAGCTGAAGCAACAATTAAGGAAGTGTCTACAAGTTTTCCAATCTATGAAGCCTATGATCGCCATGGAGACACCCTTCAACTTACCCTGCAACAATGCCAACTCCACAGATATCTTGAAGAACTGGGTGAAAGAGCCGTCTAAATTCAGGATGACACCCAACTAGGTCTACAAGATGAAGATATTGCAGAAGGTGTATCAATAATTGGTCATTTTCGTATGTCATATGTATGGAAAAGAAACCATGGAAACCTTCCAACAGAGTTGGGTGATCCCGTTGGACCAACTAGCTAGAGAAGGAAAATCATGCAACTAGTTTGACATGTTGGCTCACCGGCTGAAGGAACAGGTAACAAGGGATCAATTTTCACACAAAGGTAAGCAAGGAGAGATCTGCATGTCCACTTACTTCTTGGATGTAATCTGTGCCCGTTAGGAGTTCCTGGGCTTGAAGTGGGCATGGACATCGACAGAAACCCCTATGAAGGCTTATTGTAAGATGTTGTCAAAATGAAGCTTCAGCGGAGTTATCACACAATTGTCTGATCATTTTTTTACCCCGATGTACAAGACAATATTTGAATAGGATCCATCCTGCATGTCAAAGGAAGCAATGGGGGAACTGATTAATATAGAAGATTGGTATGGCTTACCGTCTGGAACCTTCATATAGATGTGCAACCCGGAGAAGCCTTCGCATGTTCTACCAAAGTTTCCCTTGGACAAAATCATCATGTAGGAAGTATCATATCACATCTCAGTATGATTGTCAGTGAGGCTGCACCGAAAGAGGAAGGTACCTTGGTCCGTTCTTCTATAGTAGATAGGGTTGTATGAGATAGGGACTTTCAAGCATGTGGTTGCCCAAGTGGAGGAGATGAAATAATATCCATTTTACACCCAAAGTTACAGTTCATATGACCCACATTTTCTTGTGAAAGAGAATTCAATGAGAGAACGGTTTACCTGGATCCACAAGGCATGTCATTGGGTAGAGGAAGACAGATGGAGATATTGTTATAGCTTCTCTAGGCCCAATGAGTGGGTCGACATCATTTTTGAATGGTTAACAAAGCAATGTGAAGCAGCATCCCGGAAAGCGGAGCTAGCAAAAACAACATAGGTAAACATAGCACTACGCAACAAGGACTAGAGGAAGATTGTCGACAACATGGAGGAGGAACAAATCTGTAAGTTCTAAGCAGAGCCACTTGTGCAAAAAGAAACTTTGGCAATAGAGGTGAAGAGGCAACAACATGTCAAGAGGAATGTGCCAAGGTAGAGAGAGAAATGGAGAATGGAGGAAACAAAGAAGGAGTTGCTTGAGTTGAAGGAGAAACTTCGAAAGGAACAGGAGCTACGCAGATCGGAGAAGGAAGCACAATAGGCATAGGTACAACAAGGAGTGAAACATGTAAAAATAGATGAAGCTACGTCCGTACATGTAATAGAATCATCAGAACAATTGACACCATGCAGAGAGGGTGAGCAATCATAGGAGCATAGCTTTGCTTAGGAGATAGAGCAAGCACTTGAACAGATGGATACAAGAATAGATGGATAAAAATATGGAGCAGCAGGAGTTAGAGAGAGATATTGACCTCATGCCTCATCACCAAGAGGTCGACCCACTAGCTTCACTGCATCTAGAAGAGGAGAAGCTCCCAAGTGACCAAGGAGACACTGTAATCCTTAGAGATAGTCCAAAAGGAGAGATGCACAACATCTCATTCGATGAGTCTGAACATAGAGTTGGGAAATCTCGTAGAGTGTTCACTCTTGATGATCATACTTCTCCTACATAGTTTTAGGAATGAGTGATCATTTCTGACTTACGCAAACATCCAACAACATTGTCTGATGACAACAGAGCATATGCTAAAGCAACTAGCTTGAGTGTTCGCATCCTGATTACTGAGAACAAGCGAATGGCTAAGGAGATACAAATGGAGAAGTAGGGAGGAGAATTGATTACAACATCTGTCGGAGTAGAGTTGAAGAAGGAAATATTAGATGAAGTATTGTCTCTTGACATAGTCATGTGGGTGTTGTATTTGAAGTTTGGTACCATGCATAAGGTTGTTAACCATCTCAATGGTTGGCATAATCGATGTGCTAGGAGAGCATGTATCTTGTCTAAACTGCATGCTGTCATTGATTACATGCACAAAAGGACAATGGGATTCAAGGGAGACCCGTTACACCTTCCTAAGATGATCAAGCCCAGAGCAGTCAAGATGAAGGCACACATTTGGAGTCAGATCTAGAACTATGAGGATCTCCCATACCTCATCACTATTCTACAGGCTTCCCATGCACATGAATTCAGGAGTATGGATGGTGATGTGAATGCACATACGATCCCATATATTGGGACACTCACCGAGGTGAAGACAAAGGCACAGGTCTAACTGGAGTTTGACTCATACTTTGACGAGTCTATGTGCATAGCCACCATCCCAGACTTGGTGATCAGTGCAGACACCATGCACAAATATGTTGTTGGTATGGCCGCACTCAACACAATGATGTGCATGCTGTCAGACAAGGTGGATAGAGGAGCTTGAACAATGTACCCAGATGTTATGGTGGTAAGAGTTCGTTTCCAGAAATATGTCACCTTAGAGTACACAGACACCATCACGGAGTACCGAGATCAGCATCAGTTCGCTACTATCAACCACCATGAGGATGTCAAGGAGTTGGTCTTCCAGCAGTTGTCCAAGTCATAGGGTTGTCTTGCATGTCTTTGTCAAGCCTATTTTGTCTCACATGGGTACATGTGCAGATTGTATGTAATGTCTTGTCAATTGTAAATTCAAGTATCCATAGTTAGATGTAACAGTCATAGAGTAGATGAAAATTCATGATGGTAGATGAACTTTCTCAAAGGGGAATGTTAAGGGCCACCCAACCCTTTGTTATATATAGTCCCTTATAACTCATTCTATAGGCTTTTGGTTAGCCAAGCTAATAGGAGTATGTTAGAAAAATCTTGGATAGTATTGTAACGAGCCTTGGCTTCTCCATTGCACAGAGATTGTATATCTCTTTGGAGGAGTAGGTGGTTGTGGCTGTAACATTCCGCTATCGGGGCTAGTGGGTGGACATGGATGTATTATATGACTGAAACTTACAATTCTTAATATGACAGAGCCAACATGTTTCATGCATATGTCATATTGTATTCCAGCTATCTGTTTGGTTACGCATGCATGTATGGACTATTTTATATAAGTATGTATGAATCTTACTAAAATGTGTTGATTGGTTTAACTATCACTTTGGATTTCTCACTATATTTCTTTCCAGTTGGTCATGCATCTTTGCTTGTGTGTTCCCTTCTGTTGTGGCCACCAACAACCCCCCTCCTTCTTTAGTATTAGAAATAACACTAAAGAAGTGGGGACCCTTAGTAAAAAATTCAAAAAATTTTATAATTTTTTTTTGTATTATACTCCTTAAAATTCATCGCATCGCATACATTAAGAAGCGCCCATAAATGAAAGAAATCTCCGATGGCCGATATGCGACATCGCATATCGCAACATCGCATATCACAACATCGCATAAACAACACACAATAACTTAACAAATTGCAACGATCGGCAATCTGCGATCTTGCGATAAGCGTGATGCTGCGATCTTGCGATAAACGCGATGCTGCGATCTTGCGACAACGCGATAACGCGATTCTGTGATAAACTGATCAGGAAACTCTGCGATGACAGATCTTGATAATGTGATCCGCGATGCTGTGATGCGAGTCGTAGAAGTCACCCATCGCAAATTTTCCTCGGCTCAACATTCAAGAAAAGTTGTCCCTAAACCAAAAATTGGGCGCGCGCCTTAAAGGAAATTAATGAATGTACGCCAAAGTATTCATGAAGGACAGTTTTGTGTTTTTCGAAGAGTCAGTTCACTATGGGTGTCATGATTTTATACATTCGTAGAGCTTAGAGCTTTCGTGTCAAAATTTATTATCATTACTCTCTTCCTTTGCGTGAACTGCAGGAATGAAAAACAGGAAACAAAATGAAGCAATGTGCAGGAAACATCTAAGGAAAAAGGGAAAGCGTCAATTCTCAGAGAATAGAGAAGGGATGTCCTCATAAACGGATACCGCATGCAACAGAAACGCAGATTTTAGAGTATTACTGAGCAGATGCTGATATCAATAGACGATTCGACACTCAAGGTCAAAAGCTCACAAAAGCAGCATGTTTACAAAATTCTGAAGCTTATGCCCGATAAAGGAAAAAGCGCTAAAGATGTAAAGCGCACCAGAAAGGCCCGGATCAAAGAACGGAGGCAGTTTTCAATGCGCGATTAGCGCTAGGCGCTAATCGCGAATCACTAAGAAAATTGTTCAGAAAGCAAAGTCCCTAATTTGCTTAGTCATCCACGAGTCCGGAAACCGAGATAGCAAAAGCAGAAGCAATTTGAGAGAAATTTGGGTTGTCACCAAGTATATACGCAGTAAATTCGCCCAACCAGAGGATGATTCCCAAAAATATGTTCTAGTTTACTAAAAAGTGGTGCTAGCGCTTGCCATTTCTATTTGCGTAGCCCAAGCAAAAGCAGAAAACAACCAGCCGACTCTTCCAAGGCAAATGTTGCATGCTCGCAACATTAAGTAGCAAATGCAGAAATAGTTAGGAATTAGATTCAATTTTTAGAAATAAATTTTCTTAGATAAAGGGCAGTCATTTAAACCGTATCCTAAATTTATGTAATTAAGTTATTTAGTTAGCAGTATTTAAACCCTTCTCATGCATTTAGAGAAGGGTCCAGAAATTTGTCAAAAACGTGTCCTCAGAACATGCAGTTTTGCACCCTTAGAGGAGGTTTTGATGAATGAATGGATCAAGGTTTATTAATGTTTGCATTTGATATCTGCTACTGATGTTGCACTTCTGTACTCTTGGTAGATATTAGAACAAGGAGAGATAAATCATTGTTGCTTGAAGCTTATGAGTACGACCAGTCATAAATGGTACTTTTATCTCTTGGCCATTTCTGCTTATATTCTTAAAGTGATATACAATTTTTAGTTGTTTATATGTTATTGCATGAATGCTTGAGTTACCATTTGGCACTTTTGTATGGTGGAGCCATTTATTTATGTTTGATATATGAATAACTTATTATGCGATATGCTGTTCACAACTGTTTTGCCTAACTTTTTATGCAAAGTGGTTCATCTTAATTGATTTCCATTCTTATGATAGCTGAATGATCTTTATTACCATTTATTATTTGAAATCTCTTTAGATTGCGTAATAGAAGAAATACATCCCGAGTTAGCATAAATTAGATGTGTTGTTTTCATTATATTACAATAGCATAGAATTAGATTAAATTTGCTTAGAGTAGAACTCTTAGATCAGCATCATCCAACTCTGCACACACACACACCCTTAGATTGGGAAACTGGTCCCATTATCCCCAATCGGACCCGCTATACCAAATGGATAAGGAGCTGCCAACCAAGGTCCAGACCAGGCGGGTATCCCCCTTGTTGTCGACCCGATTTTCAGGGCTTCAACACCTTCCGAGCCGAGTACCATTACAAGTTTCCAAGGGGCACACTCACCCCACTTTCCATGTGTTAGAACCTCTCATGCACATTCCTTGACTTTCCGCAGCTGTCACACCCTTGCTACCAATAGGGACATCTTACTTTCGTCTGTGCAAAACTCTGGTCCAGTCGATACTGTACGATGCACTACTGCGACTCCTACAACAAACGGTCAGAGGTCTAATTCAGACTTCTTACCATTGAGATCCCTTGACATGTTGGCAGGTCCAACACCGTCGACAATAATACAAGATGATAATCTCCAAAGTTTGGGATTAGCAAGGAAAGACGAGATGAATAAAGTCAAAATTTGGTGTTGGTTAGGGAAGGCGAAGGCATCAGTTAGGCGAGATGAGATGAGAGAGCTAGAATTTGGCATTGTATACAATGAAATTTGATATCTAGTGGAGTATAATTTAGTGTCAATAGGAAAAAATTGAGAGTGAAGTATCAAATTACATGTTAGCCAAACCTAAGGTTGCTAACACTTGGTCGAGTCAACCCACTCATGAAAAGAAATGACATGGCATTCAATTGAATGAACTGATTATGTGTGTACCACACAAGGGGAAAAATGGATGGAATGAGTTATATGTATGTAGGAATTACACGATGGAAAAAGAAAAAAAACATGACAAGACACAAGGGAAAACATAATTGAATGAAGAAGGGATGGATGAGGAATCATAGGGGAAGGAAATCATGTCTTGAATGAGGAAGAGGAGTTGGAACAGGCTCAGGTGTATAATCTTGTTAGTCCTATGGTCCTCTTGGATGACAAAAATGAAGCTGACTTATATTTCATAAGAAAACCCATGGTAGGGTGGAAAGGTTACCCGATGGGGTACAAAGGATGTAAATAGAGGTTCTTTGTAATTTATTATTGTTTCTTACTTCTAAGGATTTGTGGCAAAGCCATTTTCTTAGAAAATTGTTGTAAAGTATGCACTAAATAAAAGTAAAATTTCAAAGGGATATTTCGGTTATAAATATGTGCATGTGTATGATGATAATGATTATGGATTATTGTCTTGCATATAATTCTCATTTATTTATGAAAGAAAGTTAATTGAAACATAAGAGGATGTAACACTTCTTTCACTACAATGAAGAGTTATAATGTTTTGTTGTGTAACTAATGGTATAGAAATTATATAAGTAAACTTATTGTGAGGCATAGTTCAGGTTAAATAGCTTTGTGTTGCACAACACAGAGCTGAAACATGTCAGTAGCACAAACTCAAGATATCATGGTGTGCCAAAGGGACACCTTCTAACCATATGATGCCCTAGGGTTAGGACTGAATCTCCATTTTAGTATCCAAGGTACTCACTACCTCCAAAATTCATACCCTAGCAGGCTCTTATCTTTCGAAGGTAGCTACTTCCTACATTATATATAAATTCCTTGTGAAAGGATCCTCTCCACAAAGCCAACGTGCGATGGGATTCTTCTCCCTTGAAATAATTTATTGTGATTTGTTACCCTCCTTAAAGGAATTTCTCTTCTCTTGGTCTTTTTTCTTCTTGATTCTATCACCATGAACATCCTCTTTGTCCTTCTCATATTTTTCATAGTCCAAAATATTTTTCTACTATTTTAATAGCCTCTAAAAGTGTTTGGACACCTTACTTCTTGACCTCCCTGATGGACCTCAGTATTGCAACAACTATATCCAAGAGTATCAACATTAATTATCAACCCAATGTTGATACAAAAATAAGAGGGGTTGGGAATGTATGTGTATTAGTCATTATATTGTTTGTATTCTAATTCCTATATAGGTGAGACGTGTTGGAATGTAGGTTAGATGACCAAAAAGTTATTTATTTTGTCAGGCTAGCAATGCTACACGAATGTAAAATTGTAGAAGTAATGTACAAAAATGAAGTGGCACACACCTATTTTTCCTGCAAGAAAAAAATTAACAGTTCAATTATTAATAAAGAACTTAGGGGGTAAACCAAAAGTTGATTCTGTAGAAGATAAAAAGAACACTCAGTAATCATATGATATAAGAACTTAAGGGAAACTCCATGAAATTTATATTCTTCTAAATGCTACCATTAACATCCTCAATATTTTCAAATACATTAAGGAGAATAAAGAAAGATTTTATTGCTAAAATGGGTTAGTAAAATGAACTATGTGTTGATTGTTATAGGATCGCCAGTTTTTCTATACGAAGAGACTAGCGAGCCAACATAACAATTGAAATTCAAACCTAAGGTGCGAAAGATGGGTAGGGATGATAGGTAATGATGTTATTTAGTTGGTAAAGTCATGAGACAACCTAATTACAACTTCATTATTACAAAATCAAGCTACGAATATCCTCTGTAACCACAATATCACCTGCATAGTAAAACAACAAATTGCAGAATTTGTAATAGGAAATGAAATGAAATGGAAAAAATCTTAAATATGAACTGATAAGTGATATAAATTATCAAGAAGGATGAAACATTGTATAAATTACTTATAAAGGATATTATCTCAAGAAACTACTTACTTAATCATGCACAATGTTATTTCTAGAAATGCTAATTTATAAGCTAGACAAGGAAAATGTAAAGCATTAAAATAATATCAACAGAAGTAAAAGAGGGATCGAATGCTCGTAGTATATACCTAACCCAAGTATGATCAAATTCCTTGAAGAAGAACCAAGCCAAGGATTGAAGTGAGGAACTTCTTTCATTAACTGAAAATATGTCTTACATTAGAAATTACAATGCTACAAAAATAGTTTAGAAATACTTAAAAGATCAATTTTCTCTTTCTCTATTGCCCCTTAATTGTAGGGAAACATTTTTCTCCAAAAATCATAAAAGTAGGGGATATTGTCATAGATCTATCTTCCCGCAATGGGAGGAGGCATTAGGTAACCTAATCTAGCCAAGTTTGACTCTTACTACTATAGATATCAAGTCACTAGAATCTGTCCAGTGATGGATCACTTAGAATATTCTTAATATATTTTTAAATTATGCACAATAAACATACTAGGGCACATAAAGCATTAAAACCACATTAAGTCTTCTAAGAACTCATTAAGATAGGAAAATATACCATTAAGTGCAAAATGTGGGATCAAACATCATTCTTTATGCCTAGGAGTGGAATAATGGGCATTGTAATTTACCTATTTAATAGACCATCATATACCCCTACTACTATTATTTCTCATCCTTGAGAAACTTCATATTTTTCTCTTCTATTCTCTTATTTATTCAACTTCCTTATAGTTTACTTTATATCCCATGCGAAGTTAGTTGTGGCTACCACTGCTATATAGAATCCTGGATTTTCCTCTATGTCATTCTACAATGAGGATTCATCATCTTGGCTATGGTGATCCTATAGCCATTGTATCATAGGTGGACTAAACTCAAGTCCTATCCATTGAATCTAAATACTCTGAATGATCCTCTTATATAGAGGAGTTCTTGCTAGTGCTATTTATAGTCTATTAGGAGACTCATACTCTCTAATGTTCACATTTTGAGACAAGCCTTTCCATATTCTCTGGTAGGATTATGAAATTTCTTCTCTTAATAATATGAAGCTCTCCTCAAATTGTGGGATAGATTCTAATTATTGTTGCTTCAAAATACTTTTTACCTCAGGGTACTATGTAAGAATGAGATGGGATTGACCAAGCACTAAAGGAGATGGGTGTTTCAGTTGGATCCATAATGGCTCCTTCAACTCCCATTCCCAGTTAGCTTTTACTTGTTATTATCTAATCTCGTCATGTCTTAACCAAGAAGCTAATGACAACAAACATTCTTACCGAAAATAAGGACAAGGTTATGCATATAGAATCTAGGTAGTTCGGCTTTATCTACCATGCTACAATCTAGAAAGAGTTATATGAAGTGGTTGGTATCCTTCAATTGTATGGTGCCTCTCTGAGCTATCTTGTTAATTTGGAATTTACACTATTTCTCTAAATTTAGGATCAATTAATATTCCTTCGTAGGTTTCTTACAATTGGTAGCCTCTAAGTAAAGATGCACTGTGGTCCCTAAGGATGTCTCCATCGTTGCAATCTGATCATATTTTTATGCTAATAATTATTTCCCTTGATACTACAGATTGGTAATGTATTCGCTCGTTTTTGAGGTGTTATCTTGTATTGAATTCTTCTATTGTGAAGAATGACATTTCCTCCCTCACCATGTTGACTTCACACACCATGCTAACAATATCGGCAACCCCTTTATATTTGGAAATCCTTTTCCACCTATGGGTTTCTAATTTCGCCTTCTCCACCTCAAACATCAAATGGGGCACTAGATGTGTAGGCACACTATTCCAAATTTCCCTTTAGAAAGATGATCACCCCTTAATGGCTAGGAAAAGAAGGAAGGTGGCTTCCTTGGTGCAAAATATTTTGTATCTTTTTCCTCCTCTTATAGCTTTATATGTTGTTCCAATAGCTAGATAGACTTCTCCTGTAGCTTATCCATTTTCTCAAGTAGTACTATCATGTTTCCCTAATGCACCTACGCTTCTAGCTCTTGTAGCTCTCCTAGTCCCTACATTTTTCCTCCCTACCTCTCTTTCTCCTTGGGGCTAGTTTCCCTCTCTATTAAAATGGGAGTGTGAGAAGGAGATTGACATTTTACACTGAATATGATTCTATTCTTTATTTTTCTTGAATAGAAAAATCGTTTGATAGGATTACTCACCTTGGTATTGGTAGGGGTACTTAAACCTACAATGGTAGTTTCTATATCCTCTTCCTCTTCCTCCATGGTGTCTCTCCTATTATGTTTTGAGGGGCTAGGGTTTGCCTATCCCTTCCTATTTTTAGCTATAACTTTCTTAGGCATTTGAGTTCTACTAGAGCTTCTAGAAATGTATTTCATCCATATCCAAAATGTTGAGCCAAGTAATCATATTTGTAATTCTTTTATTTCATTAGTGAAAACCAATTTTATCAAGATATCATGGGCCAAGTATTAATATATAAATCCTTTACTTTAGCACTCATATCCTACATATATTATCATGGAAATAATGGGATGCTCATTAATTCATATTTTGGGAGGTGGGATTTGAATCTTACCTAATATACCAACCTTAATTAGTAAGCATGAACTCTTCTTAACCTATCCTCATAAGAGATGTATTTAAGGATATCATAGGCTACCTCATCCCAAATATTATGCAATCTCTCCTTCCTCACTCCATTTTATCCTCATCGAGTTTTTTATCTTCCAGAAAAATCCCTTTTTGGTATTGATGCCCTCTTGCATCTCTTTCTACACTAAATTCCCTTGGGGAGAGTTGTCATTGTACTTATTGAGTCCTCATTTATGAAAATTACTAGTAATGTGAATGTAGTAACGAATTCTCATTCTTGAATTTTCCACAAGTTCATGGACAATTCCATTTCCAACTCATCACCAAAACCCATGATTCTCTCAAAGAGCCCTATCGTTTGAGAATTTTCATATATGTTGAAAAATTTCTGGTGTTGGTAAAGTATGCTAATGTCAATTGGTTTTATCTGATGGAAATTCACCCCCATTCTATCCTCATAGAGTTCCCGCAATCAAGATTTACAAATTAATTTTAGACCACATTCATAGGTTTCCTTCTTAAAAAAAAAAAAAAAAACTTAGTAGAACGAGACAGTTTTCTTTATGGATATGAAAATTTTGAGATAAGATGGTGTGGTTGTGCTACTATAGAAAAAAAGGCTTCCTGTTGTAGAATCTATACAATTTTTTTGAATGGACAAAATATCAAAGTGTCAACACAGTCTTAGCCCTATGCTTTAAAGCATCAAATATGAAATAAAATGTTGAACCTCCTTTGCTTCTACTTAGAAACTGACACAAAAATAGAGATTTTTTCTATTCAAACTATTTGGAAATTTTATTACAAAACATGTTATGTAGGCTAAATAGTTCATTGACTAGTGGACTTGGTAAGAAATTCAGGAATTATTTTGAGGAAAAAACCTTTTTAAAACATGCAAGGAGTTCAATGAGAGAAATCCAACAATATTTCTACAATTCTTTAGAAAACCCCTGTAGGAGTTTAGGTGTCTATAGCAGTTCCTATAGTAGCTTTTGATAACTCCTATGAAAACCTATGGTTTCTATATATTGTTTGCACTCTTTCGATAGGGGATAATTTTCTTGCTTTTATTTCACAATGATGGGGAGAATAGAGTGTAAAGTAATGATAGGATTGTAGGGATGGGACATAGTGTGCAAGGCTTAGATACTCCATATGCCACTCCACTCCTAATTTAGTACTTCTTTGTACTTCTGACTTGACTGTGATATCATAAAGGTACAATGGCCAGCTTTTGAAATAAGTCCGAGAGAATATCCCATTTTTCATATTTTCATCTAACACATGGGAAGTCATATTTTAGAAAAGTCGGTGTTGGATGCTAGTTATATTTTAGTTTCTATTTGTTTATATTTTAGTGGTTATTATATTTGAACGTTGATTTACTCAAAAGGAAAAATTCATCATGCTTTGAAGGAATTAAGAGATATTTCGGGGGTTCCATACCTCATGTTTTCCTTTTAGACACTAGGTGTTGATGGGTACCATCATTGTAGGTTATTGTCACGTGTTTGTTAGAGTGTACAATTAATCCTATAACAATATGTAAGGGATATTGTTTTTTATTATGACCTATTTATCATTCTTGAAGGGTATTTATAGAACTGTTTTATTTTTTGGAGAATGTAATCCCCTTAGAGGGATCCTTGTGTGATAAGAAAGGTGGGTATGTAGGCTCATTGTGGCTCACTACCAGAATGTGTAGTTACATGTAGATAGCACAACAACCCTTTCAGATCAGTGGAAAAATCTCTTCAAATGATTTATGTGATTCGATAATTCATAAGGATGGAGGAAATGTGGATGGAGAAGGTTTTTAGTCTAATTATGATGAAAAAGTGAAAATAATGGCCTTCTGTAGTGTGGCAAAGGATGAATAGAATGATTTGAAAACATTTGTGAAGCTTGTTCATGGAAATGAAAATTAATATGACCCTACTAGTGCTATTCCTTAGATCATATACTCAAAATAACTTGGATATGTAGCTTTTTTTAGGGACTGGCCCATCCTGTAATAGTTCTAGAGTTTTTTGTAACATTTCTGGAAAGTTGTAAAAAACCTGTGAAAAATGGGTGTTATGATATGGATGATGTTGGGAAGATGTAAGGGAGTGAAAAATGTTAAAAGGATGATAATTGGACTAACCTTAGGGAAATATGTGGTTATGAATTAAATGGGTGTGGGAATGTCCTTTTTTCTAGATGTAATTATTTTTTCATCTTCTATTGCACGAAAATTATTCATCTGTAAAAACTAAAGTGATAAATCAATATGTTTTTTTCTCTTTTTTCCATTTTTGTTTTTTGTTTTTTTTGGATCAATAGCTTTCTCGTCAATTCTTTCAACTAGGGAACTTGCTTTAGGCACCTTAGAAGGGGCTTTTAGATATATGTTTATTCTATTTATATTTTTCTGAAACTCACTTACTACCTAAGGGAGGTTTTCCACTAATGAGCCTACCTCAAGTGCCTCAAATTAGGTTTTTAATTGATATCATTTATTATTATTTTTTTACTTATTATTTTCCTGATTCGGAGCTAGATGAATTGGGATATTTAGTTATCTCGATCATTTTTAGTTTTTGTCTCATTGAAACTACAAATTTAACCATTGAAAAGGGCTTCCTATAAACCTTCAACTTGCAACCCTTTACCAATAGTGGTATCTACTCATCACCTATGACTTTGATTCTGATAGAACTATTATCGTAACATGTTTTATCTATACAAGGTCCCAACCATTTGTTCATTATTTTTCTTTTGATGTTCTTGAAGCTGAATCCATATAGGAGATCCCAATCACACTCTTGGACGACTCTAATTTTAATGTATCTATCATTCCAAAATATTCTTTGTAGATATAGTTTCTCAATATGAAAAAATACATAAATTTTGTACTCATCCAATGAATTTAGCTACCGTATCCTATTGAACCATGCCTTGGCCAAATCCATGTCTAGCTGAAATGTCATCCTCAAAGTGTTGTATTCATAAGGGTTGAAACTAGTGGTGGTTTTTCAAATACTATTGTAGGCCCAAGTGGCCTAAACAAGCCCATTTTTCTAGTATTTCTTGATACCACAAATGACCATAGTAAGAGTTTTTTCTAATTCTCTGTTAGTGAACTCTACCTACCCATTTTCATGGGGGTGCTAGGGAGTGGAATTTCGATGGAGAATCTGATGCTAATTCATTATCCCCTCAATTAGGTTCGAAGAAAACTAGTTTCTGTGATTTGTTAATAATTCTCTCATGAAACCAAACTTGTAGAAAATATTCTCTCTTAATAACATATCTACCTTTTTCTTTGTGGTTGCCTTTACTACTTTCACTCTAACCTACTTAGTTAGGTCACCATTGCAGATAATGATGTAACGATTATGTCTAGATGGGGGGTTGATAGCACCAGTGAAGTCCACGCCCCATTTCTCAAATAGCTCAAAAGAAACATTAGGTTGAAGGGGAATTTGATCCTCCTTTGTAGGCTTCCTCGTTCTTTGGTGTTCATCACGTTATCTAGTGTATATTTATGAAAAGTTGGCCAAATATGTCCGTCTTGTAGGATATTTTAGGGTGACCTTCTTGTAAAAAAATTATCTCCACAAGTTTCATCATGAAAACCTAAAAGGATATCATAGAATTCATCTTTCCTGACACATTTTCTTAAAGCCTAATATGGTCCCAACTTGACTAGGCTTCCACCAATCCAAGTATGGGAGAAATTTGTCTAATGATATTGCACTTCTCTATTGATTACACATAGGGAGGCAGTTGGCCAGTGACTAGACATTTGGAAATTTTATCAAACCATGTAGAAAGAAGTGAAATGGAAAAAATATGCTCATCTTGGAGTTGGTCATTAAACTACCCTTCATTTATACAAAAGGTTAATCCTGGAAAGAAATATGCAACAACATTTTGTTTCCCTAGTTTGTCAAAAATTGATCCATATTGGATCATTATATTCTTGGTCATCCATCTAGATGCTTTGACAGTGGAAAGAGTGGAGGAATTATCTCACATGACCATTTTTACCGGTGGGACGCAATTTGGGAAAATATGGTTTGAAACCTTTCGAGAGTGTTTTGAGGCATAAAACAAGTTTTTTTAGGTGTGAAAATTTTATTCATTAGAAAAGCACCTTTCTTTGTCTATTATACACATAAAGGCATTTCCAATTGCACAACAATCACATCAATCAAAGTCCCTATGTGAATTTTATTCCACTTAGAAGTTGACCTCCTTGTTCTCACCACCAAAATTTGAAAGGATGCCAAGCCAACCCCCATTTTTCATGAGAAACTGGATAGCCATGTTATTGTGATGATAGAAACTATAGAAGAGACTATATTGTAACTATGGTTAAGGGTTGAGATAATCAAACCTAAGACTAGTAGGTTATTGTGCTATGTTGTAATCGAGCCACTATGGGGAAAAGGGATTCCATTATTTTGAGTGCATTTGTTTGGCATAGATGAGAAAAAATAGCCAAGAGAGATATAGACAGAGGGCACGTACAAGATTTATTTACTATAGTAGCCCACAGAACATGGACCATACTTCTTTATACTCACAAACATTTTCTATTTGGAGAAATAAAGTAGAGTGGTGTAACCATCCAACTAGTTTTTCCTTTCAAAAAGGTTTCCTAGGTCATTTCTTATGTGAAATGTGTGTGTGAGAGATTTGATTTCATTTTTCTCTTTTCTTTTCATAATATTAATTCACATGAATATACTACTGGAAATAATATATATATCTATAAATATAAAGAGAAATAAAATTGTTATAGCATGTATGGAAAAGATAAGGGTTCAATTAGGACCTCTAAAGACATGTGATGTCATTAAATTTTCCTTTATGGTCTCATATTCTTCTTCGCATGGATCAGTCCAAAACAACTCAGTTTCTTCGATTATCAAGGGAAAAAAAGGAGAGGCACTTTAACTATAATCATTTATAAACATTTGATAGTATCCTAGAAGGCCTAAGAAGCTTCTGACATCTCCTTTTGTTAGGCACGTGAAGGTGTTTGATAGTGACCACCTTAATAGGATCTACACAAATCCATTTTGAGGAGAGAAAAACTCCCTCTTTCATTAGTAACAAGTTTTTTTCATAGATTAAGGAGAGGTTCATCTCCCCACATATTTCCAAGACCTTGCTAATATTGGGGATAACTTTGTGGAATTCATTCCTATAGGGTTTTAAGTTACCCATACGAATTTCTACTGAACCATGTACAACATCAGAGAAGGTGCTAAGAATACCCCTTTTGAAAGTTATAAGGACATTACATAAGCCAAATGGGAGAACATTATAAGAAACTTCCCCCAACTACAAGTGGAAGCTGTCCTATATTTATTGTTAGGACTGATTTGGATCTAACTATACCCACTAAACCCATCCAAGAAGGAAAATACTTTTTTCACAATAAGCACATCAGGGACTTTGTCAATGAAGCCAAAGGGAAAATGATATTTCCTTGTGGCTTTACTAATTTCCCTGTAACAAAAGAAAATATCATTTTTCCATTCTTCTTGGGAACAATAGCCAAAGGAGATACTAATTTCCTATCCAAAATTGGATACATGAACCTTGCATCAAGTAATTTTTGAAACTCTTTTTACACAACCTCCTTTAAAGAGGGGTCTATTTTATCTTGAGGTTGGTGAAAAATATCATGTTGTTATTTTATGTATATGTGATGAATGTATATGAGAAGATGTATATCTATCATACCATCATAATCCCATGAAAATGTATTAATGTTTTACCTCAAGATAGTGAGTAATTGATCCTATTAATCAACTGAAAGTGAGGAGCTGATTTTCAATAGTTTGGAGTGAAAAAATTCTACCATTTTGATGCTATTTCGATTAGAATCAATAATAAATAATTCTATTGGTTTACTGTATTTGGAAGAATTAGGTTATCCTAAGGATAACTCCTTTTTCATCCCATAAATGTTCACAATAGTAGGATATTGATTTGCATCTTCATTAGCCTACTTGTTGTTGATGGTGCTTTTGATGGTACACACAGGATAGTGTGATGAGAGGACACAATATTATTCTTTTTCTTCTTCCCATTTTTGAAAATTATATTCAACAAGGGGTTGATATGTGGGATACAATATACGATGTTTTAGGGACTACCCATGAGAAATTGTCATGTTCCCAAACCTATCGCTAATATATGCATCAATGATAGCTAATCAAGGTATCCCTATAATGAGAAGATAACCCGTAAACTTAATTTTAGGTTATAGTACAAGGAATTATAAGGGATATTACCATATTCCTTGGCTACCATTACATCTTTGATTATGGCTTCTAGCACTATTGTGGATCTCTCAACACATTGTATAATAGTAATGGTCTTTCTCAAATCCACTTGGAGCTTAAGCTTAAACATAATATACTTAGTCATGAAATTGATTGCAACTCCCAAATCAATGAGTGTTTGGAACTACAATATTTTTTATATGCACATCTACTGCTAGGCTTCTAGGATCCAAACACTTAGGGATGATTAGTCACCCAAGCATTAGGTTAGATAGTTTCCCACTAACAATGATGATAGGGGAATCCATTTTAATCCTTCTATTCCTTCTATACATTGTTATTTGATGAATTTATTAAAAATGTGAATGTCCTTGGAGGATAGGTGTTTTTACAAATATATTTTTAAATTCTCCCTTAAGTTTAAATACTTTTAAGATGTGTGTTTTTAGGGTTTGCAACCTTTCATGATAAGGAGATTTTTGGTGAATGGTTTGAAGCACATGAACCTCCTTCTCTTTCCCAGGATATTCATTAGGATAAGGTATATGGACAATTGGGAGAACCTTCCCTAACCTATGGTTTATTTTTTGGACCTCCACATAATAGGTTTGGTAAGAAGTCTCTCGACTTTAAACAAGTTGTGTCCACTTATTATTAGTATTGGGATTTGGTTGAGAATGCATCTATGGTTATTCTGTTGGAACATTTTGAGGTAATTTTTGCCGAGGAAGAGACATTAGAGCAAGTGGTTGGGCCACATAAGGCCTCCATCCTCTTGATGAATTTCCCCATTTAGGAGGGTGCTTATAATATGGCTGGAACGGAGGAACAACAAGTTGAGGAGAATATGGACAAGGAGTGGGAATGGGAAAATTTCAAGGATTAGGTGGCCACCAATATTTATATTGACAAATTTAATTATGATTTAAATTAGAAGGGAAGTTTATACCTTGTTGAAATTGTCTTGGAGGTTGTGGTCTCTTCTGATTTATGAAGCACAACTACTCCATTTTTCCTTTTGTTGTTTGAAATATATCCTTAAAACTAAGTAGAGATGGACACTTGTGAATGGAGTTATTATCTTCATTTATATAAAAAAAAAATTACAATATTCAAAGGACATTCATTCATAGGATCTCTCTTAGCGCACTTGGGGAAAAACAAAATCACTACTTTTTTTGGTTCTTCTTGACTTCTTATAACCTGCAAAGTATCCATATAAATGGAAGCTATGTGTAATATTTTAGTTTTCAGGGATTATAACATTCCTGCTCTTTTATTTTTAGTAAGAACAATGGAAGAAGAAATAATTATGAAACTATGTCTCACTGTACCTCTTTTTCTAGTGGCTCTTGAATGATTTTCAAAAACCTCCTTAACCTCATCATATGTGAGCTAGTTGATATCACCATTATCCAATAAATTTATAGTTTCCGTGAGATACTATATTTATCCCATCATTATTACGAGCATTGAGTAATCTATTTCGAGAGTGCAAATGTCATCCCTTCTGTAACTTAGCTAGAATCTTTCCTCATAATACCCTAAATACTCGTTCCCACCTTAATTCATTGTGAAAATATAATTTCTAGTGTCAATTTCTCTACAATAATATCAATACTTATTGTTAAGATCTTACTGCATTTGATCCCATGTGGTTACACTATTACCTTCAAAGCTCATGAACAACTAGAGCTCAACATACTTAAGGGTGGAAGTAAAACACTTGATAATCTACTCATATATGGTGTAGTCACAAGTTATGCACACAAAAATAGACTCAAACATAAATGTGTCAAGAAATTATGTGATTATGACATATAAGTGAGAAGTAAAGATGGGTTAATATTTCTCATTCTTTCATTTACACCTATTCTCTAATGGGGAATACGAACACTTTAGATTTCCTTTCCTCAACCATAGTAGTGGTGGTGGTTGAAGGATTTTCTCCTCCTACAAGCTCCTCAAATATCCTTTTTTTTTCACTAAAGAGGGCCTCAAAGGTCCCTATAGATAGAACATGAGGCTCATATTCAGATAAAAAGGGTTGGCTTCTATTAGAAGTTGTTTTTTTCGATAAAAAAATTTCTCTCTTGCCCCTAATTGTGAGAGGCATAAAAGAAGAAAATTCTGGAATGAAGAAAATATGTGTGATTATATTTTTCGAAATGATTCTAATATCTATTTTGTTTCTCTTTTTTCAAAAAATAAATTAAGGAAAAAACATAGAATTAGTTCAAGAAAAAGGTAATGCATACCTTTACACCTCTCAGGCAACAATGCGAAAAAGTGATGGAGCTCACTATTGCAGCAACAACATTGTAACTCCAAGAGTCTCATATTTAATTATCTACCTATGGTTCAAAAAAACTTTAGAAGGGTTGGAATTATATTAGAAGAAATAACTATCTTCTTCCTATTCTAAGTCCTATACAGGTGAGATGTGTTGGATTGTTGGTTAGATGAATAGAACCATAGTTTAATTTCCAGACTATCTATGGTACATGAAAGTAAATTTGTAGAAGTAACTTGAAGAAATGAAATGGAGCACACCTATGCTACTTTAAATAATTGAAAATAACATTATTCGTGGAAATAAAGAACTTAAAAGGTAATATTGAAACCTATGTTGCAAAAGATAAAAACAACACTCTGAAAGTGTACTAAATAAGAATATAAGAGAAATTCAATGAGATTTATATTCTTATAAAATATACCACAAACATCTTAGAGATGTTTGAATATATTAAGTAGACTAAACCAAGGGTTTATTTTTGAAATGGATGAGAAAAATAGAATATCTGTAGTCCGCTAGAAGTTTCATTGTTTTATAACAAGAAGAGACCAATGGACTGGAAAAACAATTGAAATGCAAACCTAAGGTGAAAAAGATGGACATGGATGATATATAATTATGTGATTCAACTCGTAAAATCATGGGAAACCAAACAGAAGATTTATAATTATAAAATCAAGCTCTATCTATCCTTTGTAAGCAAAATATCAACTTCATAGTAAAACAAAAAATTGTATAATTTGTAACAAGAAAGGAAATAAAATGGAAAAGTACTCAAAAGTGCATTAATAAGTTATATGAATGATTAAGAATGATGAAATATTATATAAATGAACTGTAAAGTGGATTAGCTCAAGAAAATTCATACTTAGTTGTGAAAAAATCTATTAAACTATACTTTTAAGAATTTATAATTTAAAAGCTAAATAGGGCATATGCGAAGCACTAAAATAATATGAAAATATTCTTAAGAGGCATATGAAACTCCTTGGTGGTACCAAACCAAGGATGCTTAGAGTCTTTAAATTGCTCAAAAATAATAAAAACTTGAATCTATTCTTTCTCTATTTTCGTTCTCTTGCCCTTGGGGCCAATTCAAGCCTCTTATTTATACATCAAGTGGGGGAGAGTCATCATTAAGGTAAGGGATATATTTCCCTTAAAAAATACAAAATGGAGGGTATATTGTGCTAGCTCCAACATGCAACAACATGAGGAGGCATTAAATGCCTTGATCCAGTTGAGTTTGAGTGTTCCTGATATAGGGAACAAGTCCCTAGAATCTGTCCAAAACTAGATCCCTCAGAATCCACTCAATATCTTTCTAAACCATACATAATAAAAATATTAAGGAACATAAATCATGAAAACCATATCAAATTCTCTTTGAACTCATTAACTTGGGAAACTATACCCTCAAGTGTAAAATATGGGGTCAAGCATCATTTTATGTGCCTAGGAGTGGATTGACCAGCCTTATAATCTACCTATTTGGGCGGCCCACCACACACTCTTAGCCCACGACTTTAAATTGATAATTAAGTGATACATGTGGTCCTCATCATGCATGTCTATGATATCTAGTAGAAGACTAGAAATTATTTGACATATATTTTGATCTTCCCCATATACTTCAAAACCATAAAGAGATCCCTTGATACCCATACATGATTTCCTAGTCTAAAAAATGCATTTATTGTTTATTTTAGTTTTTCTTGATTCAAAATATTCTTTGTGATACATCTAACTACTATATCTTCTACTTGCATTATCCACAACACTTTTTAGTACTTGTGAGATACATTACAACTACATTGAATTTCATCTCCTTGGAACATCCTTTCAACTCTTCCAACATTTGTTCTACATCCCAAAAATGTTTCCCAGGAATCTTGGCACTTATCATCTCATCATATTTATTTGGTTCCTTCACCTTCAACCTCATAGATGAACTATTCAAACCTTATTGGATGGGCTTATTCAACACTATGATCATTTCACCTTGATTTCATGTTAATTCTACAAGTGATCTTAGTTTATCTTCTAAATATTGTATTCAATCCCATTGACCTTACAATTTATGTGTTGTATCATAGATTATGTAGGATCATACATCAATAACTTCCATGATTTCTCTAACATCACTCTTGGATGCTTCAAACTCAATTTTGTGTCCATGGTAACATGATCATTTTCAAGCTCTACTAAATAACTTAGATCATATTTTCCGATTTAGCTTCATCTTGTTTCCCTAAGTAACCTCTCATGTTCACCATTATGATCTGTTACTATATGCTCTAAATGTGGCCTTGCTAAATCTGACATAATTTCTGCCCAATATCCCCTATACCAAAAACAAATAGTTTATTCCCTCTTTCCCTATGAGAAAATGATTACAGAATGTCCCTTCCCAAAATTTCAAGATAGAAAGGTAAATTCACCTACAATTTCATTCACTAACTTCGAGTTCTACCTATGTGTCAAAATTACAGACGAAATTCTTCTTATCTGTTCTAGTCCGTACTTGGAGCTTTTTCTATGATCTACTTTTCTATGGACTCTAATATTACCTACTTGTGGTGAAGAGTTTCACTACTAATTTTCTATTGATATTATACTTTGCAACCACCTAACTTGACCCCATAGGTTACACATAATTACAAGGAACCTTTTGGTTCACTATGAGCCCTTTGAGCATATGGCACTAGCGTGTTTCACAACTTCCTAGTATAGAAAAGTGTCAATGCACTTGGAGTATGCCTCATGATAAGTTTACTTTATTTATGCTCTCTTTCAATTAATTAGCAAAATATCATAACTCTTTACTATAGTGCAAGAAATATTTCATAGTACTTCAATAGTAGTATCCATAAAATACTTCATCGAAAAATATATACCATCAAAGACATGTACATAAATTTTTTATGGAATGGTCCATTGACCTTCACTTCTTTTATAACAATGTAAAATGTACAATAGGAAACATGAGTCAATGGATTAGTTCCTTGATCACAACATGCAAATTTCACATATAAATTAGAAAGTGAAAACATGTCCCACTAAATTTTTAACCACCCGAGCTATTTCCGAAAACCACATCTCAGTTCATGATCGGCTATCATCACGTTGGATCACTTGGGTTTCTCGATTTTCTACCTTTCCATAGACCTATTTTAGCTCTACTCCATGCATTGTTACTTAGTTTTGTTCCTTATTTCTATGTTTTTTGAACTCTACTTGCTCCTTTGTCACATTAGGTTTGGTATTTCTCCATATATATACGACGTGTGATGATGGTTCAACACACTATATCCCTTCACTTGTTATGCATGTTTGGTTGGTTGCCTCACATGTCATGTGGTAAACTCACCCTCTTGTGTGTTGACTCACCATCATTATTGCCATGCAATACAACCAAACCTATTCATCCAACATGTGAATTGTGTTTTTTATTTCATATGTTCCATTATTCTACTACATGCTACCTTCATGTCATTCTGGTTGAATCATCTCCTTGTGCACTTGGGTGTGTCACTTGGCGATTTTTCACCTTTATGGCATCAATTCCATCCAATCCAACATATCGTTGTGGATTCTTGTGCCTATGTGGAAATCCCAATGTTTGATTTTCTTGACTCTCGATTGGCCACATCACCACCCAAGAGGTCACCCCTCTCAGTTTTTCACTACCTCAATTTCATTTCATTGAAGTCCTTATTCCCATGCTCATGTCATCAACTTAACTCCATATTATCACATTGCTTGTGATATGAAAATCACAAATACTTCAATAGAAATGCTTCCCTTCATGCATAATTTGTTAAAGGTGTGCCCAATTACAAGGCTTAATAATAAGGTACTATGAAAACATGTTTTCCCATTTGTATTCCCTTATATATACCAATTTTTTTTTCCTTAAACTTATTAACAATAATGAATTCGTCCTAGACACTAAATTGACCCATTAGTTGATGAAGATAATTGGAACATCACTTCCAAAAAAAATAATTTAAATACTTATTGAACAACCATGGACTATACAATCAAGTCCACTATCCATCGACTAAATAAATGGTTCACCATCCTACATACACATGATTTTCTACAAATTTATTATGTAGTTGGTTTTACTACCTACCAATGAAATTTGCAAGGTTGTTATCCATCAATAATGCATGATAATTATGCCCACTCACAATCAGTGCCACACTTTAGCAGATGAATCTTATGAATCTTATGATACTAACTTCATTGATCACTATCACCACCTTAATAGATTTAACTTGGAAACCTAGGTATCTTTTGTATATTAGTACCCTTTTTTCATGCATGTAACATGAATTCTATGATATGCAACAATGGTTATAGATAAAATAGAAATGTAACCATATATAGCCTCTATATCCACATAAATACATGAATAATCTATATGCGTGAGATAAGACGACATCCAATTCATATAAATAGGAACATAAAAATTATATATGTAAATATTGACCAACTATTACAAAACCTCAAACGTTCCATGTAGCATAGACCATACTAATCTAAATATTTTAGTAGGAGGTCACGGTTAAGCTAAAGCTATGTAATCCAATAGGTAGAAAACTCACCTAGAACCAAATATGGTCATACAATCAATATTTATAAAGCAATAGGCTAGATACATAATTCAATAACCTCCCTAACAATAATCCTATATACCTCAACCTACACAACCTAAGATTATCATGCTATGTATTTGTATGTTTTCAATAACCTCCCTAACTATAATCCTATATCCCTCAACCTACACAACCTCATATTATCTTCCTATGTATTTGTACGTTTGTGCATTTATGTATTTGTACGTTTGTATGTTTGTAAAATATGCTAGGGTAACAAATAATTTGGGCTATAGCTTGAGCCTATGCCGTTTGTGCATTTATGTATTTGTACGTTTGTATGTTTGTAAAATATGCTAGGGTAACAAATAATTTGGGCTATAGCTTGAGCCTATGCCCTGTTTAATTGAATACACTTTGTTTATGTGAATACTCCTACATTTTTCTTGAATCATTATGGCCTCACATTACTATAGTTTCGAAGGCAAGAGATAGCATGGGGCATTTGAAATGATATACAGATTAAAGAGTGTGGAAGAGAAGTTCATGAAAGAAGTATTGGAAGACCTATAAATACATGATATTTATTTTATTTATTATTTATAAATGCTTTCATAGTATAAAAGTACACCTTGAGTTGATGTTATCTAGTGTTAGAACATTTACAATATTTTGGCATAAAAACGAAAGCTCTTTTCCATATAGTGTGGATTGTGAGAACAAAATTATATTTTAATTTTTTGGTCCTTCATCATACAATAGAGAATGAGGGACGTGTTTCTAATATTGTCATTAAAATGTAATTGAACCAATTTCAATATGCTCTAAGTTCTCTTGAAGATAATCGAAAGTACCTTTAATGCCCATTGATCTCCATTTAAGAAATTGGAAGTCAAAAAATGAATTTCAAGTTTCCAAGGAATTATTACTACCCATTATTTACCCTTGTGGAGATCAAACCAAAGGAAAATTCACATTTAAAGGAATCAAACCTGTACTTTATGTTTAGGGATGAATAATCTGTAATTTCCTTTTTCTTTAATTTAAATCAATTGTTAAATATGCTAAATTGTAGCTATACTAGGGTTATCGTTGTGGATCATGTATGGTTATGTAATAAAAATGGAAGCCTATGACACAAAGGAAATGAAAATGGTATATATTTAATGTGGCTTCGAAGAAGGGTTAATCTTATCCTCGATTGAATTGAATATAGATTTTGATTGCATGTTATAGGAACACAAGGTGTAAAAACAATCCTTCAATCTATTAGAGAAGCATAATCTCTCTCTCAAATGGTCCATCAAGTAAACATTGATGTGCATAGATATGGAACTATTACTAAAGAAATTATATTTATTATAATTGAAGGCATAATAAAAGTAGTAATAGGTTATAATAGAATGTATGCTTGTAAGTATTAATGGTTCCTTCCAAATATTATGATTGTAAATGAAGACTTGTCATTTGCTGATTTTTTTCTCATTGCTGGTGGCATCAAACACCTTTGAGCTTCGAGGAGAAACCTATATGACTTAGTATGCTAAGATATCTCACTTTTTACTTTGGAAAGACAGATTTAGGTGTTCCATCACTCCCCATGACGTAGCATAGGATGATTCTCCACTAAATTTTAGCTTGCAATGAGTGATAGACATGTCACCATCTCTCTAGATGAACTGGGATAAACTAATGGAGGTTCCTTCTTTTTAGGATTTCTCAATTCCAAGGATTTTTATTCAAGAAGGATGAGATCCCTTTTCATATACTATGATAAGTTGTGGAAAATACTAACTTTTCTAGGACTTAAGTGTCTACATTCATCATCTCATATCCTTCGCAAAGCCTGTGTAAGGAAGCCATTACAAAGGGAAGAGGTTGAGAGCAAGATAAGAAATGAAATGACATTAAAATTGTTAAGGATATTTCTTACATGCGATTGGAGTCCTTGCTATTATAAAAGGGGGAGCTGAGAGCAAGGTATTGGAAGTGATTTCTTGCATTAAAATTATAATCATAAGTTCATGTACTCTTCCTAGTGTGCATTCAATTATTTTCCCTCAATTCATGTCATTTATTGCATGTATTTAATAGTATTTAGATTAACATGGATAATTAGATTTGAATATAATTCCTCTCATGTAGATATTTGGTAAGATGACAAAATTAGTTGTCTATTTATCTTGTGTGTAGGATATAGGTGTGAGGAGTGATGGAAATATATCTACGAGCCAAAGAATTAATTTTCAATTGTTACACTAAACATTATCACCATAAAATTATAGAAGTGAATGATATGCAAAGGTATTCCCATCCCCCTCAATCTATCAAATAATGTTAGAGGTCATATTTAGGTAAATTAGTGAATGATAAACCCCTTAATTGTTGGGTGTGGAGCCTGATTATCTTCCCGATTGTTCAGATGTTTTTATTTCAGTCATGTTGGATCCTTGTTGCTAAAGGGGTGGAGACAACACCCATTTAATCACCACCAGGGGGGTCCATGGGGGGCGATGGTGACTTTTATGAGCTCCCATTGGCGGGTGTTCAGTGTTAGTGCCCTGAAAGCTAAAAATAGATGAAAAGTTTCTTTGTAAAATATTTTAATTTCATATTCAATCTGGGCTATTCATTAGGTGGATGATTTGATGGTAAAATTTATGTTAATTTACATATTTTCTCAGAGAATGGAAGCTTTGGCTTATATGAGGAAATCTTTTTGTGACTATGTATCATTATAATTGTTCTGAGAGAGAGAGAGAGAGAGAGAGAGAGAGAGAGAGAGAGAGAGAGGATGTTATGTGAGAGCGAAGAGGGAATTATAGCAGCTATGTTGTATGTTGTATCTCTTCATTTTGTTGGATAATATAGAGGGAACAAATGGTTTTTTCTTTGTGGACATAGCCCAAATTGGGTGAACCATGTATATCTATGTCCCTCTTGTTTTATGCATTTTTGTATTTATGTTTCTGCAATATTTTGTGTATTTCATTTCTCCATTAATTAATAACAATTGGTATAAGAGTCAAAGGTCAATTTGGTTGATAAACTCACGGGAAAGAAGGGTTCCTAGTTTGAGTGGGAGCAATGGTGGAAGATGGTAGGCTTAGGGTCAATAAATTTAATGGCCAAAACTACTAGCAGTGGAAAATGAAAACGGAATATTGTCTATATCAGAAAGATAAGTACCTACCATTAAGCAAAAAAAAAGAAGGTTATGAGTATGACAAATGCAAAATGGGAGATTCGTGACCGAAAGGTACTAGGAACAATATAGTTTTGTCTGGAAGCATTAGTGGCATTTAACATTCCAAAGGAAATGAAACATAAGGTTTAACGATGGCATTGACCAAACTATATGAAAAGCCCTCGACCTCAAATAAGGTATTTCTTATGAAGCGTGTATTTAATATGAAAACATTAGAAGGTGGATATGTTGCCTATCATTTAAGTGAATTTAACATGGTTACCAGTCAGTTAAGTTGTTTAGGGGTAAATTTTGATGATGAAGTTAGGGCTCTGTCATTTCTGTGCTCATTGCTAGAAAGTTTGAATGGCTTAGTTATGGATATCAGTAACTCTATCTATGGATATAGTACTTTAAAGTTTGATGATGTTCTTGGTTCAATCGTTAGTAAGGAAACACAATAGAAAATATCCATTGTGACATTAGGCAATGCTTTGACTGCAGAGACCAAGGGAAGAAAAATGGAAGGAGGAAAGAGCCTAGGAAATCATAGTAAGTCAATAAAAGGAAGATACACATCTAGATCAAGGATAATATGGTAGAAACGCAGGAAGAAAAGATGCCTAAAGAAAGACTGTAACTCACGAAAGGGAAAAGAAGGGGATGTACAACAAGAGAACAATCATGAAGCGAATGTCACAGGTGATGTGTTGCAAGATGATTTTATTATGTCCTTAGAAATATTATTAATGTCTTGGTGGTGGATTCAGGGGCCTCATTCCATGCCGCACCTGATAGGAAACATTTTCATGACTATGTTTAAAGAGATTTTGGACATGTTTATCTAGGCGATGATAAACCTTGTAAAATCATTCGAATGGGTATATTTTTTATAAAACAACACAATGGAAACCAAGGGCTATTAAAGGACATAAGGTATATTCAAGATCTAAAGAAAAATCTAATTTACACTAGACTCCTGGTAGGTGATGGTTGTTTAACTACATTTACAAAAAAAACTTGGAAGGTCACTAAAGGATCCATCATGTAATAGAAAAAGTTGAAAATTTTGGTACATTGTATTTATGCAATGGTATTTATAATTGTATTAGTGATTAATCCTCCACAAGAGAAGATATGACATTGTGTCATCGTAGGCTTGGGAACATGAGTGAGAAAGGGATGTAGTTTCTTCACTTAATAAATTTGATGCTAGGTTTGAAGAATGTTGATTTGGATTTTTGTGAAAATTGTATTTATGGAAAACATAAGAGAGTCAGATTTATTAGAGTTGCGAAGGAAAATAAGACCAAAAAATTAGAGCTTGTGCATACAGATGTATGGTAACATGCTCAGGTTTCATCTCTCGATGGCTCTCACTATTATGTTACTTTTATTGATGAAGCAACTAGAAAAACCTAGAATTATTATATTTAAAACAAATATGATGTATTTCATGCTTTCAAGAAATGGAAAAATTTGTTTGAGAATGAGACAGGAAAGAAGTTGAAGTGTCTCAGGTTAGAAAATGGTGGTGAATAATGAAACAAAGACTTTGATAACTACTTCTCATAGCATGGGATTCATATAAAGAAGATAGTTCCAGGAACACCATAGGAAAATGGTGTGTCAGAAAGGATGAACAAGACAATCGTGGAGTGTGCAAGGTGCATGAGATTGCATGTAGGATTTCCCTTACAATTTCGGGCATATGTTGTAGATATTGTTCTTTATCTAATAAACATTGGGCCTTTAAGTTCTTGGGATGGTGGTATTCCATAGGAGGCATGGATGGGTAAAAAGGTAAACTACTCATTTTTAAAGGATTTCAGTTGGGAAGCCTTTGTTCACATTAGTAAATAAAATAAAACAAATCTTGAGGAAAAATGAAATAAATGTACATTTATTGGATATGGTGTTAATGATTTTGGTTATTGCTTATATGATTATGAAAATCCCAAAATCGTTAGAGAAGAGATGCCGTATTCAATGGAAAGTCCTTATATGAGGATAAGAAATAGGGAAAGAAACATGAAAGAGGGAACAAATAATACATATCTCTTAATGAGGTCAGAAAAAATGTAAAGGTTCGAGAAAATCATAATGATCAATAGCCACAACAACAATGGTAACCAGAACACAATAGGAACCTCAAACACCTAAAAGTGGTGTTAGAATATCTACTAGGATAAGTAGACCCCATGAATGATACTCTCCTTCATTATATTGTGTATTTTTGAATAGTTCTTGTGAACCAGAAAGATATGAAGAAGAAATGTAGGTGGAAACCAGGAAGAAGTGACAGCAAGCCATGTCAGAAGAGATAGAATCCTTTATGGATAACTAGACATGGGACTTAATCAAGACACCTATAGATAAAACAACGTTGTAGAATAAATTGGTTTACAAGTTAAAGCAATAAGATGGAGGTAAACAAAGGTATAAGGCTAGACGTGGTGAAGGGGCTTGTACAAAAAAAGGTATATACTTTGATGAAATTCTTTCTCTTTTTGTTAAAATTAATTCAATCAAAAACTATTTTAAGTCTAGTGGTAGCAGAAGATTTTCATGTTGAGCAGTTAGACGTAAAGGAAACCTTTCTCCATGGGAATTTGGTGGAAGAAATGTATATGTAGTATACATAAGGTTATGTGTTCAAAGGGAAGGAGAAGTTAGTGTGCAATTTGAGGAAGAGATTGTATTGATTAAAACATTCTCTAGGGAAGTGGTATCTAAAATTTCATAAGTTTATATCTGAACATCGTTATACTAGATGTCACTCTAACCATTGTTTTTATCTTAAACACCAAAACTATGGAAACTATATTATATTGTTATTTTATGTCAATGAAATTCTTGGTGCAGGGTCTAACATTTATGAAATAAATGTGCTCAATGGGAAATTAGTAAATTCATTTGTAATGAAGGATTTGGGTGCTACAAAACAAATCCTTGGTATGAGAATAACTAGAGACAACAAAACTCACAATTTAACATTGTCTTAGAGTGAGTACATATAAAATATATTGAAAATATTTAATATAGAGAGTGAAAAACCAGTTAGCACAAATTTATCTAGCCCTTCCAAACTAAGTAAGGAGATGTGTCCCAAGACTCTGAAAGAAATGGAAAACATGTTTAAAGTTCCATATGAATAAGCAATTGGAAGCTTAATGTACACAGTGGTCTGCACAAGGCCTAATATTCCACATGTAGTGGGAGTTGTAAGTGGGTTTATGAACAATCTAGGAAAAGAGCATTTGTTGGCAGTAAAATGGATTCTCAGGTATTTGAGAGGTACCAAAAATCAAGCATTATGATTTGGTGGTCAAACATTGATCTATAGGGATATGTTGATCGATATATGGAAAGTGATAGAGATTATAACATTAGGAGTGCCAAAGGATATGTGTTTACTATATGCGGAACAAATATTAGTTGGGTTTCAAAATTTCAAAACATTGTTGCAATTTGAACAATGGAAGTAGAATATGTTTTTGCTATACAGGTCAGTAAAGAAATTATTTGGTTACAAAGATTTATGAATGAATTGTGCAAGAAGTAGGAGATGGGAAGGTTATACAGTGACAACCAATGTGCCATTCACCTTATAAATAACTAAACATTCCATTCCAAGACTAAACATATAGAGCTCAAGTACCATTTCATATGGCTAGTGTTGGAAGATGGACAGTTAAAGATGTAAAAGATACACACTATCCAGAATCCTATAGATATGTTAACAAAATTTGTAACTAGGGAGAAACTAAGATCCTTAGTTTCATCTAGTCTTCGAGTATGATAATGAATATAAGAGACAACGAGGTCCAAAGTGGAAGCATAGTCTAGCAAGTGAAGCAACCGTGGAGTTTTTATAATCAGTCTCCAAATTGGGGACTGCTGGGTGTGGATCTTGCTTATCTTCCTAATTGTTCAAAGGATTTTATTTTAGTTGCATTGGATCCTTGTTCCTAATGGGGCGACAACATCACCCATTTAATCGTCGTCAGGGGGTCCAGCGAGGGTGGGGAGAGATGATGACTTTTATAATCCCTCCTGGTGGGGGTTCAGGGGAAACAACCCCGAAGCTAAAAATAGATGAAAAAATAAAATATTGTAATTTGATAGTCAATCTAGGTCATTAATTAGGCAGATGATCTGATGATAGAAGTCATGTTAATTTAGTTTTTTCCCCTAAAAGGAAACCATTAGTTTATAAGAGGAAATTTTATTGTGGTTGTGTATAATTATGATTATTCTAAGAGAGAGAGAGAGAGAGAGAGAGAGAGAGAGAGAGAGAGAGAGAGAGAGGTTGTGAGAGTGAAGTGGAAATTATAATAGATCTACTGTAGGTTGTATCTCTTCATTTTGCTCAATAATATAAAAGGAAGGATTGGTTGTT
The DNA here is from genome assembly GCA_031772625.1 of Pinus tabuliformis. Taxonomy (NCBI): domain Eukaryota; kingdom Viridiplantae; phylum Streptophyta; class Pinopsida; order Pinales; family Pinaceae; genus Pinus; species Pinus tabuliformis. Next base: position 261,028,076 of record CM062818.1, on the reverse strand, counting down.
TCTTCATGGAGGTAGACCAAATTGGGTGAACCACATATACCTGTGTCTCTCTTGTTTTATGTGTTTCTGTATTTGTGTTTCTGCAATATTTTGTGTATCTCATTGCTCCATTAATTCATTTCTAACATTACTTTATGAAAATGTTAGGAATATCTGTGGAGGTGAAATCTTATCCATAGTAATAAATTCTAGCTAAAGACATGAAGGAAAAAAACTCTAAGGGTAGTGCTGTCAATATTATTGTTATTGTAGGAAATTCAAGGAAAATGTCCCACAAATTTTTAAAAATTCCCTAAATGAAAAAAAAAAACATAAAGTTTAAGATAGTGAAGGCCTACCTTCCATATTCGCGTGTGATAGGTTGGTGCTTGATGAGCATTTGATCCAATTATGTTGTGCTAGTTTCATGTGTGGTTAACAATAAATAAATTGGGTGCTAATACCATTGCAGTCCACTCTCAAATCAATATGGTAAAATGTTTCCTAAAAGGGCATAGAATTAAATATTTCATAATCATTTTGGTAGGAACTTCAAGGATCATATGTCATACATTTATGGCAAGAGGAAGGTTGGGGATGTTGATGTATTTCTAGAATATTGAAATATTTGAATCATGTAAAGAACATATGTTTTAAGTGATGTATTGTTGAATAAACATATATTGTAGTGGCATGAGATATTTCCCATTGATTTACTGTTGAAAGGAAAAGATATTCCAAGAACAAATCAATAAAAATGTGATATTTTATTAGTGCCATATCACCAAAAATAACATTTTCTTCCACATGATGCCTCAATAAGGAAAGGAAATATGTTGGAAATCATTTCATCGGAAGAAGAGAATCTTCCACTCTTTCCTTCACTCAGAAAAGTGTTCCTAAGGGTAACATTTCATTTGAATATCAAGATATTCCACTATGTATCACATAGGATAAAAAATGTTTCAAAGAAGACTTAGAATATTCACATATCATTGAAGATTAAAGCTTTTTAGTGATACATAATGTATCAGGAAAGACTTAGAATCTTATTGGAAGAAAGAAAGCCAACAAATAACCAACAAAATTTCTACGAGGATTTCCTTTGTCATCCAAGGACTAGAATTTTTGTATTATATGGAATTAGGGCATCAAAATAATTTCAGGAATGAACAATGACATGATGAAATAATAAATTACCATCTATGAGAACTATAAAAAGGAGGGACCCTTTACACTTTTACATTAAGAGAGAAAGTAAATTTATAAAGATGATATAATGAAAAGGAGGGGTGTTGTCGTTGGCACAACAAGATCATCATAAGGCAACAACTAGTTAGGTAGTTGAACCTATTTGATGTAAGCCATGTAGGTATGAATTTGATATGATTATTTTGCAAAATTGATAATAAAGGGAATTAAAACTATTTCCAACATAATGAAAACTTTATCAACTTCTCGTTTTTTGGATGCTACATCAAATCATGATTTTCATTTTGATTTTGAAATATGGTGATGCAACGTTACCCTATTTTCATTTCATGTTTAAATTTATAATATTTTTTATCCATGAAATTATCAACCAAATATCGTGACTATGAAAGGCATGAAAACTAGGTTGAAATGAAAAATGGTGTTGTGACATCACCTCTTCTTTTCCTTTGTTTCTTTTTGCTCCTTTTTTTTCAGGTTAAAATTTGGACCTTCTTCAAGCATGGCATTAAAGAACAAATGTCATGAATACAAAAGGGACAAAAAGACATGTTGAAATGAAAAAGTCGTGATGGAACATCACCTCCTTTTCTGGGGTTAAAATCCAAGCATGATTTAACCACAACATTAAAAGCCAAAAATCATGACTACAAAAAATCCTAAAACTCAAAAGTTAAAGTTTATCTACCCTCTAAATTTTCTTTATTTTTCGAACACTTATTTTTGAAGTGTTTTTTAGGTTTTCCTAGCATTTGGGGTTAAAATAACCTTTTTTTGACAATTCACTATTGACCACTAATACCATTGAAAATAAAAAATTGTAAAGTTGATTGTGAATCTAAGAGTGGCATTACATAATTTTTTTTTAATTATTAATTATTTATTTTTTAATAATTTATGTTAAAAGGAGAAAAAAATTATATATATATATATATATATATATATATATAGAGAGAGAGAGAGAGAGAGAGAGAGAGAGAGAGAGAGAGAGAGAGAGAGAGAGAGATTTCAATTTACAATATATATATATATATATATAATTAAAGGGAATATTTTTTTCTTTTGAAACACGAGAAAAGAAACATGAAAATACAAAAAGAAAAAAAAAAAAAAATCCTTTGAAATTATATATATATATATATATATATATATATATATATATATATATATATTTTCAAAATATTTTTTTAGTAAGAAATTAAAGATTTTAGTTTTAAAATCTATAAAATCTAAAAAAAAAAAAAATTAAGATAAATAAAAATAAAAAATAAATGAAAAAAAGATTTATTGTAAATTTGTTGAGGTCTATTCTCTATGTGGGGGATGCAATTCCACCAATAGGTGAGTGAGATCTGTGTATGGATTGGTGATGTTGGGCATTGCCCACCTCCACATATAGAGTAAACCCCCACATGTTTTTTTGTTTTTATTGTTATTTTTTTAATATGTGTTTTAATTACCTCTATATATATATATATATATATATATATATATATATATATATATATATATTTCTTGAAAAAAATAACATACTTATTCATTTTTATTTTATTTTATTTTTGTAGATAATTTTAATTTTCTTTAAATTTTTAACCTTTTTACATTAATTTAATTATTATTATTATGTATCCCGAAGGAACCTAGTAGCCCGCCTCCCACATAACTACTAGTAAACCTATGGGGGTGTATGTTCTTTCCTCCTCTATGTAGACTTAATCACAAATGGGGTGACTTGAACCTTTGATCTCTCCATTTTTGGAGATTTCACATTACCTTAATCACCAATTGAGTTGTCACCTTATGATTTGTTTTTTTGATATTATTTTAATATATTTATTTTTCCATAATTTGTTATTCTTTTAATTTTTTTTTAAATAGATATTTTTTGTTTCAAAAAAATAGTATATATGTAATTGGTTTTAATATTGTATTTGATATACACATTTTTTTTTTGGTAGCCCAGAGGACCTAACAGTGCACCTGACATGTAACAACTAGTAAACCTTTGGGGAGCTTACAATATGTCCATATTCCCATAGGTTGGGCTTTCTCCTAGGGTATTACACAAGATTTGAACCCAAGACTCATAGCTTAGTGAGACTTCGTTTTCACAGCCATTTCCAATTGTGCTACTGACAACGAAATATATGTACACCTTTTAATTACATAATTGAAAATTGTGAAAATTTTAATCTTTTTTTGAGTTATCATATTTCATTTTTAATTACATGATTTAAATTATTAGAATTTTAAGATTTTCCATAATCATGATTTCAGTTTTTAAGGCCATGGTTGAAGAATATTGAAATAACCCTAAGAAAAAGGTGATGTAGTATCACCACTTTTCGATTTTGGTGCATTTTTCATATTTTTTTTTGTAAAAAAAGTGTTTTTTTTTTTTCGGGCTGGATTTCTTACTTTGTGGTTGTAGTTCTTGTTAAGTTGGAAACATTATTAATTTAGATAAGAATTCCGTAAGTTTGAATTTAACAATGAATTTAAATAGTTGTATAAATTTTTAAGTGAATAGTATCCTACCCGGGGTGGCATTGGTAGATGGACATAAATACGTAAATGATTTATTAGTTTGAATTAATTCATATGAAATAAAATAATGATGACATGATTAGTTGGTTAAGTGTTAATATACAAGGTGGTTTACTACATATGATCCTAAATTAGGAAATAATGCTAGCAATGTTATCCATGTGTTAGGCCTTATATGTTTTTATATGGAAATGCTATAGCATTGTGCAAATATCCAATGGCCTCCCTACTTGTATTGGTTTCCTAAACAACATTGAAAACATGCTAAGACTGTGTATCCATAGTGTTGTGCTAGGCTAATATGTAGCGAGTCTAGATAAATGATCAAGTGTTGGGAATATGGTTGGATGATGTGTCAAAGCATCGGTTAGACATTCCAATTCATTATTATGGAATATATGATAGAAGAGTATGGTATTTTGGAGTCAATGCAAGAATGCATTTATTAAGTACGTGTGAGTACCTATGAAAGTGTGCAGATGTAGATACACTCACATGCATGCTAGTGTATATGTTGGTTTCATTCGTTAAATGCACCTTATGTCATTTCTCATTGACATAAATATTCTAACAACTAAAATGATGGAGTTGGTACTAACTCATGAGTTTGAGATCATATTAGGAGATTTTGTGGATGAAATGAAATAATTGCATGCCATATTAGTTCCTTATGGATAGACTACATGGAAGCTCTGTTACGAGAATAAAGTGATGAAAATTGTTCACAGATGAAATAAAGAAACTCAAAATGAAGGTTGTTGGGACTTTGTGGTTACCAAATTATTGGATTAAATTTTGCTAGTGAATTCCTTGTAGTAAGTTATTGATTTTTTTCATGTGAAAGCCTTGATAGCATGGATATTTTGAGGGGTTGTTTAGGAATGAAACGGATGTCCAAGATTAAAATGGTGAGACAACTTACATAAATGGAATTGTTACAAAAATACATGTGATATTTTGGATCAAATCAAAAGGGCATATAATCCACAGGGACTTGAATTAATGATGAATGAGTACTCTATTAAGGAAATTCATGTGAAAATGGTCACTGATTCAAATTCCCCCATGGTGTTTATCCAAAAAAAACCCCTGAGGGGTGGTTCAATTGGTGATGGAGATGAAAATGAAGTCTTATTTGTGATGAGGTTTGAGGTTCCAATTCCCTCGATTCACCTATGCTTGAAAAAAGGGAATACGTAAGCACCTTCAGTTTATATTGGTAGCGATTGAAATTGACCTCATGTCACATGAGTATGAGACCAACCTAATGGCGAATTCATCTACAGAAAAAAAAAATCAATAAGCAACATATAGAACAACAAATAGAAGAATTTTTTCCCATGGAAAGCTCATGAAGAAAAAAATAATTCATATAGATAAGTCTTGAATTAAGATTGCATATTTATTTTAAAATATATAATTATAATGTGGATTGAGTTCTCCTACGAATGATATAATTACGATGGAGTTTATAACTATTGAGTTTATTGCAATTGTTACATAAAATGGTCATAACATGTCTACTTCATGACGATTTCTATAGGATCTGTGGAAAATGAATATATGAAATGGGTAAATTGGAATCAAGAACACCAAGGATGGGCATATTACAAAGCAAAAAGAATGAAATATTAGTATAATGAATGAACAAATTGAATAGAAAAATGTATAGAATGTTTGGGAGTAAACGCATAGGACTGGGAAAGGCTCAGAGGGGTTAAAGAATGTAATGTGGAAAGGATACCCAAATTTAGTTAATAATTTGATCTAAATACAATTATGATGTCAAAATTGTATATATCTATAGTTCTCTAGTAATGTGCAGTTAGGATAGTGTAAAAATAATGGAGAGGGGAATGTAAAACTTTTGTTTCGATCTCCAAAATGTAATAACATAAATATGTGATTTAATTTTTGAGCCAAAAAGTATTACCAATGTCTAGAAAACGAAATGATGTACATCAAAGATTTAATAAAAAATAAATCACTATTTATTAGATAAGGGACAAAAATGATTGGCCGAGGAGGGGATTGGCCTATGACTCCATAATAGAAGAACAAGAGGGGGATCAATGCAAATAAAAGGGGCCAAAGCTAAGGAATACTAATATTTTATTAAAATCCAAAGCATGTTACCTAGCTTATGCTAAAGGCATGCTAACCTTGGAATGTGTTCTAAGGTAGTTGGGAACACATCAGAGAGTGTTATGTGGTGGTATATTAGATCCATGCATAATATTTATATTAGGAGATGAGAGTCAATATAATGTTAAATATGAACATCATTCTATCCAACATTCTAGAGATGATACGAGTTTTAGAAATGGATAACTAAACCTATATTCTATGGTTAAAATTTCCTGCATATAAACTTTTTATGAATTCTCCCATGGAGAGTCCATAGAAATCATTATCATTGATATCTCCTATATGGTCTATGCTAGAACTGAGAAAAGTGGTAGGACATCCTAAGGATTTGCATTCAATAAGGTGATCCATTCTTTCGGTCATGTAGACTAGAAGGAAAACAAAGTTAGTGATTTGGTTTTGTTTGGTGAGTTGGAAGGCTATGTGGTAGTAGGAAATTGGGATGAGTGGGAGAAATTATTAGTTATTGTGGACTCATAGACCCAGCAAAGGGGTGGATTGATGTATAAATACCTAATTTAATAATTCCTATGGCTACGAAAAATGTCCATCATCGACATTTAGTTGTAGTACATCTTTGTAAAATATATGTGTATCAGTTACTATTTTTATAACGTTTTTTTTGCGTAATTATTGCTAGAAATTAATGGATGTTAATTATTGAGAAACTATTAGAAATTAGAAATATTTTTCTATGAATTGAATGAAATTTCTTATCTATAGTATGTAGAATTTATTTTTTATTGGGAAGAAAAGTTAAAGTTGTAGAAAATTTGTGTAGTATAGTGCAATGAAGAAAATTTGCAAAAAATATTCGACTGCCCTTTATCTTAGTGAGCACAAAGTAGGATGGGTCCATTACACCTAATCTTTTCTATTATTTTTTTTTTACCATAAGTCGATAATAATATATTAAATAAATTGTATGCTTGCAAATTATATTTCAATATTCAGAATACCTATATCCTATTAGAAATTAGGAAAATACTTGGGGCGGGGGGTTTGGGGTGTGAATTAGTATTGTGATAATTTTAGACATTATTTCACAAAGTAAATAATACTAGGAACACCAAAAATATACTTAATATGAAATCAAGTAATCATGGACACAAGAAGCATATATGCAACATATACAAGCTTCAATCTATTCTTCAATTATTTCCAAAAAGGAAAGTTTTGACTTTCTTTCACAATTTTCCCTAGCATTGAATATAACGGAGATACTCATCTGTAATTTATCAACTATCAACGAAAGGAGATACTATGCTAGTTTATAAACTACCACTGAAATATGCTACTACCCCTAGAATACTAGTTGCTCCTGAAAGGTTCTTTGACCCCTAATTATCTATCAACCACTACTGGAAAGGGAAACAACCCTTGATTTGAAAACTACCACTTTCTTGATCTCCTTGATTAATCGTTCATCACAATTTTTGAACTCAAATCAAGAAGGAAACTGTTTTTCATAAAAAAAAAATTACGTGTGTTATACAATTTGTGGCGAATAGAGTCCTCCGAAGGAAAAGGGGTGTACCTAGAAGGACAATAAATAATGAAGCATATTATGTTGAACTTATAGAAGGATTAGGAACAACTATGGATTATTAATCCAATGGAATGTAGTCTTCACCTATTCTAAGCTTTTGTTCAACTAGATGAAAGGCATGTACCAAGCAAAAAAGGAGAAGTTAAAAAAATTGCATAGAGAAGCAAAAATTATTGCTAGTCATTTTCAATCATTTAGCATAATTCATTGTGGAAATGTTAATAGGATGTATAGTGATTTATTCTATGAGGAAACTCTAGTTAAATATTTTTGTGTGAAAGATGAATTGGTGTCAAGAAGCACTCTATAAAAATTTGTTGATGGACATTAAGATATCTCTGATATGTGCGTTTTTTTAGTTATAAATCTTGTGTCTTTAATGGCCACGTGTTTCTTTAATAACTATCGTAAGTGTGCCTCCACTATGTAATCACAACTTGGGGAATTATTCCTATGAATTATCGCAACAGAAATTTTGTACCATTCCCAAGATGTGAACATTACTATTTGTGTTTTTAGTCTTGAGTATATTTGAAATGAAGAATTTAGACTGAATAATTTTGAAGAAAAATTTAGATAGTTACATTATTTGCATGAATTTTTTGAAATCTTGATCTTTTTAAATAGTAATTTTAAATATTTTTAAATGCATGAGGTAACTTGGGTTTTTTAGAGATGATATATATATATATATATATATATATATATATATATATATATATATATATATGTGGATTTAGGGTTTGCATCATCACATGAGCAGTCACCTCCTGATTTTTTGAGGCATAAATGGGATAGAGAATCAATTGAGTCTCAAGCATCAAGTAGAGGGAGACTTTCTATGCATGGTGATGACTTTGGTTGTGGATTGAGGAGAATATCAGATGAATCAGGGGAGGGCCATTGTTCACTACATCATCATCGCAGTATATATATGTTTATTTGAAAACATAAATGATATTTTTAGAGTCATATATATATAAATATTAAATTGATTTTTGTCAATTTAGTTTAATTAATTTATAGTAAATTCCATCTTTCTTAGGAGCATCTCTCACAAGGTGGATGAGAGGATCAAATCAATTAATGGAGGATTAAAGTTCACATCATTGTGATATATATATATATGTGTGTGTGTGTGTGTGTGTGTGTGTGTGTGTGTATCAATTTACTTAAATGATAAATTGGTAGAATCATATGTATATGTACATATTAAATACATTTTTATCAAATTAACTTAATTAATTTATAATTTCTCTTTTTTTTAGAAGCATCTCTCACTAGGTCATCACGTTAGGTAGTCCAATAGTCTCCTTTTGGTCAACAAGGTGAATTAACTCATGTACTCAGGCATGATGGTTCTCAATCGTCTTTAGGTGGTTGTGAATCTCAATCGGATCATAATCCTTAATTTGGTAAATTATATATTTAATTTCATTTTTCTTTTTATGTTAAAACGAAGTTGTATGTAAATAAATTGTACATACATATAAGTGTATGTCTATTTTTCATGTATATAAATACATTGAAATGATTTAATATTTATGTAATTATATTGAGGCAAGGGGTGAAAACGTTGACTAGAGTCAACATAGGTGAAGGGGAGTGATTCAATAACAATACCATATGCCAATTACTGCCTATCCATCTGATGATATTCCTAGGGAAACAAATATTCAATATTTAATGTTACAGAGGTGCAAAACTCATTATTCAAAGTTGAAAAACAATCTTGGGAGGTTGGAGCTATCTATAGAGAGTTGACAAAGCTTGGAAATATTCTTACACTCTAAGTATGTTTCTTGATATTTATAGGAACCTTGTGCTAAAAAATGATGGATTTATAGATATGATGAGGTGTAGAAAGGAAGCAGTGATGGGTCCCGATAAATGGGTCGAGATAACTAGGAGGGTTACGAAAGCACATGCCAAATCTATGTTTAATTTCAAAGAAGGGCCGAAAAGAAAGATGTTGAAGGTGTAATATTTCAAGCACCATGAAATAGCCCATATTTGTATGATAGGTTCTTTCTAGAGTATGGAAATCTACCATGTAATGACGATGTTCCACATTATGTTTCTCAGTTATTTTATGTAAAGTTTTTTGGGTATGAAACATGATTATATTGATTTTCCAAATGAATTTTATGGTACTAGGAAATTTCAAACATATGATGTAAGGGTGCATTAAGGGATGATGTATTTCCTCATCCTCCTCCTCCTTTGCTACCTCAACCTCCAAATCTAGTAACTTGGTAGTCAGTCATGGGTGCCACTTCTCATATTAGTCGAGAAGAAAGGGATGCCATTATAAACAACATACAAATTAGATTGACTAGAATTGGTGTCGGTCTAAATTGACAAAGAGCACGAGCCAATGCACTTGCTAGTTTGTATTTAAATCACCAATGGAAATAGATGATATGAATATTGAGTAGGTTAGAGTGTATGCAAAGACTTGCCATGATGGTTAGAAAGACCTAATTAGCAATTAGGAACATGGCATCAGATCAGTATGTGTTAATTTTTGGCTATGATATTTTAATGTAATGTAATGTATGCGTTAATGTTGATTCATATATATTTGCAATTTTTTTCAGATATAATCTAACATGAATGTATCATATGTTCACCATTTGCAATTAAGTGTTTTTTTGAACAAAAAATTGGATAATATAATTTTGCCATGTTTGGATTCAAATGAAGATATGTTGAGAGATGTTAGTTTTTTTTAAGAATATGTTCATACTATTAATATACTATTATTATATTGGCATTGTGAAGACATTTTTGTAAAATAAATAATTACATAATTAAATGATAACAAATTTCCATTCCATTAGGAATTTTGGACACACGACAACTCTCTTCCTCCCTATTAGGAGATGTTCTAGATATTGACTTGTCACAAGTATTGAATATTTCAATTTTATTTTGTTATAAATTGAAGCAAGTTTCATTTAAAAATGATATCTATTATACAACTTTAAAATTTTAAAATTTTAGGTTTGTGCATAGAGTTGTTTTCCAGGGATGTTGTCAATGGAGTCAACTATGGGGATGGATCGTCTAGATAATTTTAAAAAGTTGTTATTGTTTTTTTTAATATTATGAGTTTATCCATTTCCATGTGCAATTTTAAACTTTTAATATATACATGTACATGTGTTGTATAGAGCATCCATTAGGGTGCAATGCAAGGGGACACAACAAGGTATTGCATGAAATTTGAAACCTGAGTCAGCTTTGGGGATTAGATCATCTAGACAATTTGAAAAAGTTGTTATAATTTTTTTTATATTAGAAGTTCATGAATTTTTGTGTTGAATTTTAATTTATTAATATGTACATGTTGTACAGGGCTTCCAGGAATGCACGATGGAGGGGGAACACCATGAGGTATTACATGGAATCTTAAACCTTTTATAAATTTATTTTGATGATAAAATTCTCATTAATTTTAATATATTAACTTTTAATTTAAAAGTATGAAATATTATGTATATATGCATATTACACATCTTGTGCAAGGAGCCAATGAGGACATGGATGATGATAGATTGTAGGTTGTAGCGACATTCTCTTTGATGCATATTTTTATTTGACAATATTTTTATTGTATTTACTTTTATCATGATATATATCTGGGACATATTTAACTCTTTATTATGAATTCATATCTTTGACGCATATTTTTATTTTACATTTTTTTATTATATTTACTTTTATCATGATATAAATTTTGGATATATATTAAATAGAACTCTTTATTATGAGTTGATCTTTAATATGGAATTTTTTGAGTTTGTACATTTTCCATGATGATTAATATATGTTACTAGAATATAATATGGATTTGAGTTGATTCTTGTGTTTTGTGAAGTTGTTTTGTCAAGGTGTTTAGTGAACAGTAAAATTTCAAATTATAAAACATGGTACATTTTGCATTCATGAATAGATCATCATCTTGTATAGAAGAGCTACTATAGATGCAGGTTGATATATAACTTTTAATATAAAGTAGTTCAAAGAAAGCATACTATAAAATTGAGTTATACAACATGGCACATTTTGCATGACACATGTTTTGATGCTTAAAGGTTTTACATTTAAGTCCATGAATACGAAACGATGAAATTAATTTTCCATTTAGCTGGTACTTTGTACCGATCACATATGTAGAGTTTTAGAACCCAACTTTTGATACCCTTTGTAATAGTTAAGGTTTCCCCATACCAACATTTCAAGTGATGTATGTTTCAGGTTAAATGATAATTAGAACTCATCAAGTTAAAATATGGATAAGTAGAATGCATCAAAATTGTGAAAAAATGTAGTCACATATAAATTAGATTTTGGATGCCATTATTACCCACCAAAGCAATAATTTACCAAACTTTTCTTGGTTGTTCTAGTTAACTTCGAACTCTTTGTTTGTAAGGTTTCAAGTTATAGTTTATGAGTTTAATCAACAACCAACATTATAAAACATGGTATATTTTGCATGGTGTGTGGTTTGATGCTTAAAGGTTTTACATTTAGGTTCATGAATATGAAGCAATGAAAGTAAATTTCATTTTTAAAGTGATGTATGTTTTAGGTTAAATGATAAGTAGAATGCATCAAGTGATAAGTAGAATTGAGATAAATATAATGCATGATTTATGGTACATATATATGATATATGTGTTTTGTACAAAAAGAAATCACATTAATTTTGTTAAATACATACATTGTAACTTTAAAGTGCCTTGTTTGTCTTAACATCTCTTACTATTGTATTTTTTATGAAATATGAGAAAATATAGAGATTGAGAATTAAAAATTGAAATGTTGAATCAACTGAAGTTGCATTAATGTCAAAATTTGCACATTAATTTTAATGTGGGCCTAACGTTTTTCTTTGTAAATAAAATTTTCAAATATTAAATACTTTGTGTGGAGAATGCAATGTTAGTTTTAATAGGTTCAAATAATGGAGACTATGCAATGCATATATATGGTGTATGAACTGCATGTGTAGGATAACCACACAGCAAAATGCATTTTTTTAAGCAATGAAAATATACAAGAGATACAAAACATTCGAAATTGATGGTAATGAGATATTAGTAAAGGAAATAATGTTACTAAGATAACACTAAAAATATTTGAAAAGATACAATGATGAAACAAAAGAAAATGCATTGCAAACATAATAGGTGTATAATCAACAACAAACAAGAAGATTGTGATGTTACATCCTTACATTATAGTAGTATTTGAGAACTTTGAATTTCCGTTTAACTTAGAAACAAAGCCACCAAATTAATTAAAAAATTATGTAATACCTAGTAGTAGCTAGAATGGAAAACTTGAGAGTGCACAAAAAGAAAGGCTAACAAACTACTTGAACTCTCCCTCAAAGATGAATACAATGAAAAGATATTGTTCACGAGTTTGATTAAAAAAATTCTAATCGAATGCCATCCTCAATGATCTGTTCATGGTCAACTTTTGACATTCTCCTTCTTTTAAATTTGGATTTTTTTTCTTGATTGAATTCCGGCCAATTTTATGCACGCTACACATACTGAGTATCTATATTGACAACTTATGGAATTGGTTGATAGTCATGAAAGTAAACATGACTCTTAGTTTGATGAGTTTCTTGGAAGAAATATCGTTTCAGTATAATAAACCCTCTTTCATATATAAAACCGATATGATCATAGTCCTATGCTGACTTCATCTTTCGTTCAGTACATCACATCGAATAATACTTGACATTTTATATGTTGTTAATGGGTGCAACTACAACAAAAACATCTCACGCACAATATAAAAGAAAGTGTAAATTCATATAATAATTTACAAAAAATTAGTTATCAACATGTACTTGATTTTATTATATTTAGATCTATATTTTAGCTATTATCTATACTTATACACATTGATTTTAGAAACATAAAACACACGCATACACATATCATTCTAAATAAATTGGAATGTTAACTTCTATAACAAGTTCATAAAATCTATCACCTTCAAATGACACTATAGTCTCCTTTGATTCCATCTCTTCAAAGCTTGAAAGCGACATTTTCCCCTTTATATTAAGTTCTGTATATTTCCAAACTTTCACATGTAAACAAAATAGGAAAAGAACAAAATTGTTTTCTTTTTTCAAATGTAAATGCATTGTAGTACTCTTTTGTTTTAACTGAATGCAATTTTTGAGTCCCTTTTACTGTTTCGGTTTCATATGGAATCTATCTATCTACATCTTGCACTCCAAAATGCCAAAAGAATTTGTAGTAAATTAAGATATGTTATTTAAAATACAATTTATATATCAAATATAATCATTAGCCAATTATTTAAACTCTAATTTTAAAATTTTAAAAGTTGAAATTAATAAAAATCATCATATATTAAAAATATATACAAGTTAATATATATGTACATACATGCAAACCTCCCTTGACGAGTTACTCTCGTGGCTTAGTGAGTCAATGCACCATTGAACAACTTGATCAACTAAGACAAGTCGGTTTGTATAGTGGTTCCTTTGATATCTTCAAAGTGCTCATTTTATACATGCCCATGTGCCATCATGTTCTCCTTTTCCATGACTAGTCTCAAAGAAATTCCAAATGTTTAATGTTGGCTTTCATATGAAGACAACACAACAAAAAAAATGATCATGAAGATTTGAATTTACTTGCCCATCCATCTAACCATATTGAATTCTCATTGATTTTTATTCCATGAACTTTCACTGAATCATAAATCTTATCAAAGCAATCTTGTACAAACTGTGTATCATGTGTATGATCATCACTAGTATAAAAATGATATTCTTTAATAACAAGTCAATTCTCACCGGTGATTTCTATATGTTAAATATTATATTCAACATGTCAATATAGAACATCGACAAGCATAAATACTTCGTCATAATGATAATATTCACTGAGTATTTCATTTTGTGCAAAAAATGTCTAATTTTCTGCAAACTAAACTATCAACAAAATAGTCCCTCGTGAAAAAATTTCATAGGATTTTTGAATTCTAGTTCATACCATCGAGATCTATGAGAATGTTTGGTGTATTTATAAATTTTTGTCTAAAAAATATTCAAAAAATCTATCACAAGAATTTCTTCTTCTTGTAAATCAATCCTTCCAGCACATATACTACCACTTGCACCAATCGATGTATGGATATATTGATATTTGTTCCATTAGACTTTTATGTTGGACAATGATTGATCATTCATATCAATAGGATATTTGTTGTGAAAAAAAGTAAAATTTCCACAATGATCACATTTTCTTACCACCAACACATTTATTTTGGTAAAATATTTCACGATTTTCTCTTCCACATGGAATTTGGGATATGAAATCATGGATAGTGGAAGGAGGAGGTGATTTTTTCCAAAACGTTTTACCAAAATTATGGAAGGTGTCATAATATAATTGAAATTACACATGCTAATGAAAACAACAAGTGTCACATTGAGTGATAGGATTAACATACCATGTTTTTTGTTGCACAAAAGTACTGATTAAGACATTAATTCGACATTTCTCTTATTTGAGCTTACTAAAAAACTCTATCTAAGTGGTGTCCAAGATACGTTTTGCATGTTCTGCATACTTACTTCATGTTATTCTTCATTGCATCACATCCCTTTCTTTTTGTGAAACATGTGAAATTTTCACCCAATATTCATATATCATTTTTTAGTATTTTCTCCAAGTCTAGCCTTCTACGGTTGCCTACAAATAACTGTTTAACAAGCAAGCTCATCATTTGCATCTGTTTTCAATTGAAATTTCCTGTACTTGTGCAATGTTTTCTATGAGGTCCCTAATGTTTTCGCCGTATATTTGATCAAACGATTTTCTTTAGTAGTTGGTGAAACCACTGTTGTTTATATTTCTCTACGTGCATCTAGATCACTTTTATTTCTGAATATTCCAATTTATTATAGGGCACTACTTATTCTCAATCACCTTTTTATCGTTTGGTTTAGTTTCGAATGCCTAATAGCTTTGTATTTTCTTTAAATTTCATCGACATTAAGAGACCTCGCAAAATTTGAGCTTGAAATGTCATATTTTCATCTTTGAATAACTTATCAATAATGATCTTAACACGATATCATATAACATGCTCAGATTTTTTATCGACATATGTGTCAGTGTTGACATTTTCTAACATCTCATCATCAATATTGATTTCATTTGTACATACAAAAATTTAATGTAAATGATTATTACTATACACTAAATAATTAAATTAAAAATAGAGTTCATGAAATTAAAACTAATAAATAAGTATAATTTCAATAATACATGACATATTGTTATAGAAGCTACGACCACCCTCCAAATTTTTCCTTAGCCCATTTTGGAGCCTCCCTACCAACCTTTAACAACTTGTCTTGTTTCATCAAGTACACAAGCTTAAGTGTTTTCTTGGACAAAGGTAGCCTGTTGATCACAATTTGATCCATTCCCATCACAGGCTTTCCACCTGGACTTAGTCCAGAAGTAGGTTGAGAAGCTTCCCCAAGAAAATTCTACATTTCCTGAGGGCAACCAGCCTTCCCTGGAGAAATCACACAATCCTCTCTGGTAGCCTGCTAGGCTCCAGAATTATGCAATTTTTCCAGCCAACACTCCTAGCAGAAATTGCGCAAATTTCCCTAGTAGGGCTACTCAGCCCACAATTTGTGAAAATATGGGCAGCAGTGAGCTGCTTTGCCCAAAAATTGTGCAAACCTCCTGGGCAGCCAACCCAGCTCCTAGACATAAATGCACATTTTTCTCAATAATTTGAGAAGCTTCATGTATGAGCAGTCTGGTTGACTAGTTCCACCCAGGACTAAGGAAAGTTGACTTCTATGCATGCATGACTTGATTTTTCCTGGAATAGAAAAGGGAAACATGCAAAAGGAATCTCGTGATTCAGGGAGATATTTTTGGAGCCATAGGTTACATGAAAAGTTGTTTTAGAAACTTCCCTCCAAGTGTCACTTTTTCCTAGATTTGTGGTATGCCCGTCATGAGCTCACAATTATTTATTCAATGCATCAAAGATCATTATTTCACATCGATATTGGATATATGAAATCCCACAACACATCCAAGACTATTCAACACATTCAGGTCAACTATTCATGGGTAAGTGGCCTTAACTTGCCCTTTTCAAAATTTCTGTTGCTTTTTGTGTATTTTCTTGTGTTAGTGTTGTTTGCTTGATTTCTTTGAATGAATTCTATCATTTACATGTATACTATATTTTCCTAGCTTTGTTTTAGTTTTCGTTGCTCTCTCACTACTGTCACATGCATGAAAATTTTTTGCATGAACGTTTGCTAAACTAGTGAACCGCTTCACCCACACACATGTTCACCTGTTTGTTGAATCTTTCATTCATGTTTTTCATGCATTGTCAATCACTTCTACTTTCACTTAGTGTTGCCATGCATTCACTATCTTACCTGCTTTCAGTTCTGCGTCGGTTTGTTGGGAGAATCTTCGCCCAGACTCTGCCTTCACTGAGACTACATTGCGCAATATGGGGAAAGAAGGCTTTGCCTTCCTCTCTAGAAATGTGCATTTCTGCCCAACACTACCCTCGACGACTGTTCTATGCATTTCTGAGGGGAAATGATTGCTGTCCCAAAAAATTGCACAATGAGGTCCCTGAGCATGCAGTCACTCCTAGCTGGAATTGTGCATTTGCGCAATCCAAGCAGCCAACAACCAATATAGATTATGCATTGCGTAGATCTAGTGGCTAGTCCTACCTCCTAGAAAACCCAAAAGAAATTGCACAATCTTTCCATTAGTTTCCCAGGTATGTGTTGTGTCATTTCATGAATTTTCTTTATTTCCACTCACAGATTTCTTGCCATGCATGTTCCTTTTCTTCAAATATTTCATGTGTTCATCTGTCTCAATGGCTTCGAAGAGAACATGATCACAGGACACTGATGGAAATGCCCCTGGAGCAGCAGTTGAGCAAGTTTCCTCTAGTCTGTCGATCTATGAAGATACAAAGTTGTATCTAGACAAGGACATCAAACTGAAGTGGCAAGAGGTCATTGAAACATTTATAGTCACTCTTCGAGAACACCTCAAATATCATCATGTGTATGTGAACATTCACAAGGTTGGCTTGTGCCAGATTTCATGGAGATATCCCACGTTCACATGCATGGACATGATACACTGGATCATCTCTCACACAGATTCTGAGATTATGAGCTTGAGAAGTGTCAGTGGGACGAATCTTGCGACCTTGTGGGAACGAGACTATGATGAGATGTATCAAATGTTGGAGCCCATGACTGTCATGGACACTCCATTCAGCTTGACTAATAGTAGTGCTAACTCCAGAGAGACTATGAAGAATTAGGTAAAAGAGCCGGCTCAATTCTTGTTGACACCCAACTAGATCTACAAGACAAAGATATTGAGGAAGGCATACCAATACTTATCATATTTTCTTGTCAACTGTATTTCCAAGCAAGCATGGAAACCCTCCCATAGAGTTGGGTGGTCACACTATACCAATTGGCCGGAGAAGGAAATCCATTTAACTGGTTTGGCATATTTTCTCATGAGCTGAAGGCACAAGTAGAGAAAGCTCGACAATCACCCGGAGGTATGCATGTAGAGATTTACATGTCTGCCTACATCCTAGATGCAGTTGATGCCTGACACAAGTTCTCAGGCTTGGAGTGGGCGTGGTCACCAATGCAGACTATTGTGAATACATATTTGAAGTTGTTGTCTGAATGCAGGTTTAGAGGAGTAATCACATGGTTGTCCGATCATTTTTTCACCCCTGTCTACAAGATGTTATTCGAACAAGATCCACCCTCCATGTGAAAGGAAGAAATGGAGGCATTGATAGGCATTGCAGATTGGTATGCCTCACTGTCAGAAACTTTCATCCGAATGTTCAGTGCGGAGAAGCCTCTGCATGTTCTACCAAAGATTTCCTTGGACGTACTTTTCATGCAGGAAGTAGCATATCACATCTGGGCAAGATTAACAGCTAGACTACATCAGAAGAGGAAGGCAACTTGGTGTGCTCTTCCATTGTGGATTCAGTTATATGAGATCCGAAGTATCAAAAACGCTGATGTTAAAGCAGAACTCATGAAGAAGTACCCATTCGACCTCCAAAGCTACAATCTATGTGACCCACATTGCATTGTGAAGGATCAATGCATGAGAGTTCAGTTCAACTGGATGCATGGGGCATGTCATTGGGCCGAGGAGGAACCATGGAGATGTTGCTACATTTTCTCCAGACCCAATGAATGGGTTTGCTTCATTATGCAGTGGTTAGTGAAGAAACATGAAGCAACATCATGGAGAGCACCAGTAGTAGCAGCAGTAGCAATAGTGGCAGCAGAGGCAAGCATACCAATGTGCGACAAAGGTAAGAGGAGAATTGTCGATCGCATGGCAGAGGATCAAAGCAACAAGTTTTTAGCAAATCAACTTGTAGAGAAAGCAACGATGTCTATAGAGGAAAAGAGGAAGTAGCATGATAAGAGAATCACATGAAGGAAGAAGGATAAGAAGAGAATGGAAGTAGCAAAGAAGGAGTCTCATGAAATGAGGGAGCAACTCGAAAAGGAACAAGAGCTCCACAAAACAGAGAGAGAATCGCAACAATAGTGGATACAGCAGGGGATGCAATAGGTGCAAACAAATGAAGCGGTGCCCGTACAAGTAGTTGATTCATACGAACAACTAGCATCAAGCGAACAAGCTGAACCATCGTAGGGGCAAGACTTCGCTCATGAGATAGAATAAGCACTTCAACAACTGGATGCAAACATGGAGCAACGGGAGTTGGAATAAGAAATGGACCTCATGCCTTACCACAAATAGGTCAAATCATCCACTTCAACTCATTTAGATGATGAGAAAGTATTGAATGAGAAAGGAGCCATTGAGATCCTTGGTGATCAGCTGGAAGAGGAGATGCACAACATCTCATTTGATGAATCCCCACATAGAGTTGTGCAGTCTCACAGAGTGTCAACTCTAGAGGATCGTACATCTCTTGTGAAAGTTCAAGAATGAATGATCATGAATTATGTGCACAAACATCTAGCTACCTTGGTTGATGCAACCAAACTATATGCCAAAACCACTAGCTCAAGTGTTCACTTCCTAATAGCTGAGAATGAACGAATGGAAAAGGAACTACAAACGACCAAGCAAGGAGGAGACTTGGTGACAATGACCACCTAAGCTAAACAGAAGAAGGAAATACTAGATGAGGTATTTTCCCTTGACACAGTTATGCAAGCATTGTAATCCAAGTTTGGTACCATGCACAAGGAAATGGTCTATCTCAATAGATTGCAGTAGCGATGTGGTAGAAGAACACATATCTTTATGAACTTGCATGCTACTGATGATGACATGCAAACATGGATGATGAGGTACAAGGGAACCCCACTTCACTTTCCTAAGACGATGAGGGTCAATGCGGTCAAGGTGAAAGCACATATCCAAAGTTATATCTGAAATTACGAATAATTCCCATAGTTCATCACTCGCATACAAGCTTCCCATGCACGAGTATTCAAAAGTATGGATCTTGTGGTGCACACACATGCAATCCCATCACCTCAAACTCTCACCCAGGCGAAGAAAAATAAACAGGTCTGACTCGAGCTTGAGTCATACTTCTACGAGTTGATGTGCATAGCCACTAGCCCAAACTTGCCCATCAATGTAGACATAATACACAAGGATGTTGTTGGTTCGGCCACCTTGAATAAAATGATGCACATGCTTTCAGATTTGTTGGATAGAGGAGCCCGAGCAGTGTACCCGAATGCTATGGAGGCAAGGGTCAAATTTCAAACAGATGTCACCGCGGAACACACAGTCACCATCAAGGACTATAGATCTTGGCATCAGTATGTTATTGTCGATCAGCATGAAGATGTTGAGGAGTTGGACTTCGATGATTGTCTAAGTTAGAGTGATGTCTACATTGGCTGCTCAAGTCGGTTGTGTTTACATGGGTTCATGTGCATTGTAATGTTAAGTCATGTCAAGTGTAAGTAAAGTGTTAATTTTGGATTTAACAATCATAGAGTAGGTGAAGTGTCATGAGGGTAGTTGAATATTCACAAAGAGGAATGTCAAGGGCCACCCCACCCTTTGCTATAAATAGTCTCTCATAACTCATTTTATAGGCTTTTGGTCAGCCAAGCTTCTAATAAGGCTACCTTGGAGAGAGCTTGGACAGTATCATAATGCACCATGGCTTCTCCACTGTACGAAGCTAGTACATCTCTTTGGAGGGGTAGATGGATGTGGCTGTAATGTTCCACTGTTGGGGCCAGTGATTTTGCATGGATGTATTATATGATTGGAATTTACACTTCTTTATATAATAATAACCAACACATTTTCATGCACATGTTGTTATTATAGTGAAATTGTTTCGATTCTTTTAGCAATGTATGTTGTTTAACTTATGTAGTTGTGTATGAACTGTTTTGTATGAAATTATATGAGATGTGTTGTTGGTTTAACCATCACTTTGGATTGCCAGCTGACTCACTTTCTAGCTCGTGATGTATCTTCACTCATGTCTTCCCTTCCCAGCTGAGTATTATTATAGGTTACTAGGGGGCGCAGTCATCTCAACCCACCTCTGTTAGTACCTCTCATGCACCTTCCTTGACTCACTACAGTAGTCACACCTTTTCTACTAGAAAAGTTATCTTACTTGCCTTTGTGTGAAATCATGGTCAAGGCATTACCATATGACCCACCACTGGGACTCCTACACCAAACAGTCTGAGGTCTAATTAGGACTTCTTACCGAGGAGAACCCCGTGATATGTTGGCAGATCCAGCACCGTCAACATTTTTGGCACTAGAAGGAGGGCCAAATGACAAGTTTTATCCTCTCATCTAGTTTTGATCCTTTGAATACATTTCATGGATTTTTGCACACTTCTCCCTCCGTAATGTTTTTTGAATCGTGAAGATATCTGCATCACGGGGGAGTTTTTCTATCTCTTGTCCACTTACATGTATGATGGTGAAGGTGAAGTGGCCTGGACTGAGTACTTACATGAATTTCTTTCCATGATTCATGAGGAAGATGGGTTTTTTGACGAATAGGCCAGCTTGTTGCTTGCACATATAGTTTGCGAATCTCCATGTTGATGGCTGCTCAGCCTATCGACTGACAACGTGCACTCACTTGAGCACTTCTGTGATCTTATTAAAGACACCTTCAATTATTTTGATGCAGACTGTCTTGACTAAAAACTATTACAGCAACAGAAGGCTCCCCATTAATCCATTGCTAATTTCTGGCAGTGCTTCCATGACTTGCAGTTTCAAGCTCCCGGGAGCGAGATGAAATTTGCCTATCTTTGGTACCAGTTCAAGTATTTCCTTAAGAAATATGCCTGTCCCAAGAAGAAGCTTGAGATCAAGCCTCACTCAACATTCTTCATTAATGGATCTACGCAATCTCATGTGGACATGGGCACTATCTCGACTGATTGTCCCCCTTCTGCTCATTCAATAGCTCCACCACTACCTAGTGATGTTGAAGATCATGATCACACACATGTTCATCTTTCACATTCTCCCAACATCACTTCACTCAATTTTGGCACAGATTTGGTTGTGAGTCTTTCCAGTTCTCATATGCATTCTATTCTACGACCTTCATCTTTACACTCGGGTGTTCCTCTAGATGAAACTATCTTTTGTTCATCCACTACAGACTCTTTAATTGTTGTGAATGAGGAACAACCCATTGACGTAGTCGGTGTTGCACAACCAACATGCATTGTTATTCACGAAGAGTATGAGTGGGATTTTGAGCATCAACACTCAGCAAAGGATGACTTCCTTTCGTTCAAGCCCCCTCAATTCTTTCCTAACATCTTCGGTGAACCTGTCACCCATGATTTCACATGTGTGTCTTCTTCCATGGATGCACCCATTTTTTATCACTCGCAGGACTCGTGGAATGGTGTTCCATCATTCAACAATAGAGAGGATAAGTTATTCATTGTAAATCCACTTGATCTTTCATCTATATTTTCTAGAAACACAGGGGACGAGTTTGTTCACCTTTCATCTACCCCTTTGTTTGATTCATATGATCATGAGGATGCTGATGAAATCATTGATATTTCTGATCATGGCAGTCATTATCCATTTGTTTCAATCTTTGATCATGATCATGACTTTGTCACAGTTGATATTTCGAATCCATTGCTTTATGATGATCTATCTTATGATGAAGTCAAAACACCCAAGACTGTCGAGGCACTTCAGCCTGAGTTGATGGTTATGTCAGGTCCTCGCTCTCTTGGGGTTAGTCTCACTTTTGATCATGAAATTGTTCAATCACACAAGGCTCCTCATCAGTCATATGTATGCATCAAATATCAATATCGCACACAGATCATAGTTCCTCCACTTGAACTGCATGATCCCATCACTCATGCATTGGAGGAATGTTACATTGCAAGCACTCATTTGCTATGTAAGTGATCTTTGCTTCTTTCATTTGCTTGGATGTCATAGTAAAGAGTGTTCTTATTCTTCAAAGTTTCATGCAGTGTCACACAACACCATGATAAGTCCGCAAACTACTCATCATGCACTTGTACTCACTTATGTCCTATGGGCACTACCAAACACGAATTGTGGTTGTCTTCATTGTTATATCTTTCTTGCTGGTTTGCACAACCGGGTTGCTCAAGGACCAAGCCTTCACCAACATGGGTAATCCAATGAGCTGGTGGCTACATTGGAAATATCACTTCACATGATCAGGCCCATGAACCGTTAGTGTAGGAGTAGGAGTCGTGTTTTCTATCAGTCAGTTTAATTGCATTCTTGTTCACTTATTCGCCTTGTTTTCTTGTTTCTTTTCTTGCTTGTTTTACTTTCTTTGATTTCACTTTTTCTTCTACTCTTGCTTTTCTTTGTTGTTTGCTAGTTTTCTTGTTTCATTCGTAGGTTAGTTTTGTGTGAAACCATGTATGACTCTTGAAATGAGCTGGGTGAAGTACAACAGGGCATGCACAACTATCACAACTTGGTTATATGTCATCTTACCTCTGTATGAAGATCTTATTACTTTTAGTACATGATACGTCGAAGGAAAATATGTATTGTTCAAAGTGAACCTTGGGGATAACACAACACTTGCATGATAACTAGTGTCACCTTCTCTAGCAGATTGCTTTTTAGTTAACCATCGTTAGCTCTGCAAGTAGTGTAAGGTGAGGGGAGGAGACCTACACAGGCACGTCAGAGATATAATAAACTACTTCTCTGCTAGAATAAACTCTTCTTCTCTCAATAAGTTTGGATCCCTCTTCCGCCTCTGAAATGAATAAGTGCTATGCACAAATGAAAAACTGAAAAATTGAAAAGTTAAAAAATTCAAAAATGAAGTGAATAAGCCGAAAGAAGAAAAGGCTTCTTACGCAAGGAGGTGATACAAGTAAATCCATCGAGGCACTAACTAGGCTTGCTGGCAGTGGAGCTATGCTTAAGTTCCTATGTGACTCCGGAGGGGTACTATCCATGCCTGCTAGTAGCGAAGCAACACCAGAGATGAAACTAAGACTCTGACAACTATACTACTTGTGTACCAATATACCCCTCAAACCCAATCGAAACAACTATGTTTCATTTGATTGGAATGTGTGTCAATTGACTAATATCTTTGCAGATGCTATGTCTTACAATCAAGCTAGTGTGAAACCAAGATGAGTTGAGAATTGAACAATACCTCCCGAGGTGTTAGACTTTCTTTTCACGAACAAGGTCCATTCAAAGAGCTAGAGTTCTACCAGTGTGCTGCCAAGTTTTGTAGCAGCTATAGCCACCCTCCCAAATTTTTCCTTAGCCCATATTGGAGCCTCTCTATACACCCTTTACAACACTGTGTGTTGTTTCATCAAGTACACAAGCTTCAGTGTTTTCTTTCACAAAGGAAACCTATTGATCATAGTTTGATCCATTCCCCTCACAGGTTGTCCACCTGGACTTAGTCCAACAATAGGCTGAGAAAACTTCCCAAGAAAATTGCACATTTCTAGAGGGAAACTAGACTTCCCTCCAGAAATTACGCAATCCTATCTGGCAGCCTGCTAGGGTCTAGAATTGCACAATTATTCCTGCCAACACTCCCAATATAAATTGCACAAATTTCCCCAACAGGGCTACTCAGCCCAGAATTTGTGCAAGTTTGGGAAATAGTCAGCTTCTCTGCCAAGAAATTGAGAAAACTCCATGGGCAGCCAACCAACTCCTAGCCAGAAATGCGTATTTTTCTCAAGCAGCTGAGAAGCTTCATGCATGAGTAGTCCGGCTAACTAATTTCGCCCGAGACCAAGGAAACTTGACTTGCATGCATGCATGACTAGATATTTCCTAGAATAGAAAAATGAAACATGAAAAAGGAATCCCATGATTCAAGGAGCTATTTTTAACAGTCGAAGGTTACATTCAAAGTTGTTTTAGAAACTTCCCTTCAAGTGTCACTTTTTCCTAGATTTATGGCATGTGCGTCATGAGATCAAACTTATTTATTCGACACATCAGAGCACATTCTTTCACATTGATCTTGAAGCTCTGACATCCCACAGTACATATAGGAATCTTCGACACATCTCGCTCAGCCATTCACGGGTAAGTGGCCTCAACTTATCTTTTTTCATCATTTTTGTTGTTTCTTATGTATTCTCTTATGTGAGTCTCATTTTCTTGACTTCTTTGAATGCTTGTTGTCATTTACATGTATACTAGATTGTCATAGCTCTGTTTTAGTTTTCGTTGCTATCTCACTATTGTCAAATGCATGAAACTCTTTTGCATGAACATTCGTTGAGCCGGCGAATCACTTCACCCACATGCATGTTGATCTATTTGTTGAGTCTTTCATTCATGTTTTTCATGCATTGTCAATTGCTTCTACTTTAACATAGTGTCACCATGCATTCACTATCTTATTTTCTCTCAGTTTCTTGTCAATGATTCGGGCCAACCATGGCCCGAACTATGCCTTCACTAGGATAGAATTACACAATATGATGAAGGAAGGATATTCCTTCCTCTCCAACAATGCACATTTCTATCTAGCACTACCCTCCAGACTATTTTGCACATTTTTGAGAGGCAGTGACTGCTGGCCCAGAAAATTACGCAATGCAGTCCCTAAGCCTACAGTCACTTCCAACTAGAATTGCACATTACGAAGTCTGAGCAGCCAGAAATCAGTCTCAATTGCGCATTGTGTAGATCCAATGGTCAGTGCTGCCTCCCAGATAGCCATGATTTCCTTTCGCCCAATTTTGGTAGCCATTCGCCCAACCTCCCAAAAGAAATTGGACAATATTACCATCAGTTTCCTAGGTATGTGATGTGTCATTCACTGAATTTGCCTTGTTTCCACTGACATATTTCTTTCCAATCATGTTTCTTGTCTCTAGATTTTTCAGGTGTTCATCTATCTCAATGGCTTCCAAGAGAACGAGATCACAGGAAACTGATGGAAATGTAGCTGAAGTAACAGCTGAGCAAGTGTCCTCTAGTGTCCCGATCTATGAAGATACAAAGTTGTATCTAGACAAGGACATCAAACGGAAGTGGAAGGAAGTCAATGAAACATTTGCAGGAACTTTTGGGGAACACCTCGAAGACTGTTAGGTGTACTTGAACATTCACAAGTCTGGCTTGTATCGGATTGCATGCATATATCCCACATTCAAATGCGTGGATATGATACACTGGATCGTCTCTCACACTGATCCCGAGATTATGTTGAGATGTATTAAATGTCAGAGCTCATGACTGTCATGGAGACTCCATTCATCTTACCCAACAGGAATTCTAACTCTGGAGACATCCTCAAGAATTGGGTAAAGGAGCTAGCTCGATTCAGGTTGACACCCAACCATATCTACAAGACAAAGATATTGAGGAAGGCATAAAAATACTTGATCATATTTTCTTGTCGAATATATGGCCAAGTAAGGATGGAAACCTTCCCACATAGTTGGGTGGTTTCACTGGACCAATTGGATTGAGAAGGAAATCAATGTAACTAGTCTCGCATACTAGCTCATCAGCTGAAGCAACAAGTAAGAAAAGATACAAAGTCATAAGGAGGTATGTGTTGGCTTGTTGGGGCCTGACCCAAGTTCAGAGTTAATTAGCCAAGCAAATGTTGGTACTGTTTTTGGGAAAAGTATCTATTCAGAATGCCCCTATCCCACTCTAAGGTGTGACAGTGCCTTAGCAACAAACAAGGAAAACTACTTGAGTATTCTTCTTTATGAAATGTAAATGAAGAGGAAGGATGTAACTAACCTGTGTCTTGCGCTAGTTTGTTGATCCAATAGCTCCCAGCTCCCTGCTCCCTTACAGGCCCAGCTTCACTAAGTTCCTGCAAGATCACAGAAGAGAGAAACTACACGAAATTATAGATATACATTCATAAAAACCTCAGTTTCAGATTAAGCTAAACATGCAAATATAACAAAACATCATTGATACACAGCATGTAGGAGAAACTCAAATAATTTGATTGATATGATAAGAAAGTCCAAGAGGAGATACAACCAAGTGAGTCCCGATCCAGCATCTACCTCCCAACAAAGGAATCCCTTCCTCTCCTCCAACCAAGCATAAATCACCCAATATACTAATCTCAATCTCAAATCAACAACAATTCTCTGCAAAGTACAAAATTCCAGCCTCTAGATCTCTGGGATGAGGGATCCATATATAGATGTAAGAAGAGAGGATGAGTCAGCTTATGTTTTGACTTGTGGCTTCTCTCTGTCAGTTCTTGCTTCCACTTGGAGACTGAGAGCCTCTTACTCATCACTGGTCGAATTCAGTGAGGCAAGTGTCATCGGAGAAGATTCTGGAAGCTTCCATTGTCTCTCCACCTCGTTGAATGACTTTGCCACTTGTCATTTCACGCTCAACGCACCTGGGTAGTGCATTCAAGTGCGTTGCAATGCACCTAGACAGTGTATTTGGGTGCTTTGCAACGCAGGCAGCTAGTGGAGCTTCTGAATTGATCCTGATTTGACTAGTTTTGAGCAGTTTCTGGTGGAGAACTCCTGGGAGAAGCTGTCATTGGTTGACCTTGTTCCTTTAGGGGCAGGAACAACACTTTTAGGGACTTTGGATCCCTTAGATTATGGACATTTCATGCTCAAAGTTGTAAGGCACAAAAATGTCTATAACAGTTGCCCCCTAAAGTATGAGGTCGTTTATCGGGTGAAATGCTTTATTAGGAGGATCTGAAGTTCTTTCAATGCTGGGAGGAGACCTGTAATAAGATACAATACAATACATTATTTTTCATACTGTTTTCATGATCTAGCTGAGGCAGGCATTCCCATGCTCAGCTTTATAAATTCATTTTTATGTACATAGGACAGACAATCGTCTGATGGTAGACTGATGATTCTGATGCAATCATCATCCTTTTGGTAGGATGATTATCTGTTCTGCAATGTTGTACATGTCAATTTCTTTATTTTTCGTGAATATATATCGCAGCCCGGATGGATGAAACTAGATCCGGGGTCTTCAATCTCGTCCGATCTTCACTCTAAGTACAAGTCGATCCATGTGAGAAATGTTTTGAAGTCGAACATGGAAGGACATCGCTTGATTACCAGTCAATGATGTAAACTGTTAACAAGCGCGAGAGGAGTCACCGATAATGATAATGACCCTCAAGGTACTGTAGTACAATTCATGTGGTGTGAATAAAGGACTTGGCGTCGAACACCACGCAAAATCTTTCGGTCGAAGGTCATTGATGTATACCTGTCGCCAGAAGTGAGAAACATGCCATTGAGGCATGCAAGCTTCAAAGTACTGAAGGGCGTGTTCCTAGATCAACTTCTTGGATAATGAGCTGATGTTGACAAGAAGCGATCCGTCAAAGGAGGGCCTTGATGTATCCCACATCAATGACAGGGAACGGAGCAAATGATTTTGATCGAGGTGAAAACGATCTGATGATATATGGTTCAGGGTGGCGGTCATGAAAGAATGAAGTATAATGTATGGTAGTGGATGGGACACGAGTGACTTCTCTGGATGACTTCTCTTGAACATATCGGCGACACTTATATGATGGATTGGTAGCATTTACCCCAAAGGTGGATGGTATGGCGAGACCATGGTGATGTGACCGGTGAATGAAACAACCCAACCCAACTCAGGCACGGAGTGGAAGTGTCATGTTCAAGAGCGACTTGCTACCAATAAAGGTTCTTTGAGTTTCTTCCCAATTTTTCCCCAGTCATTGCTGACCAGTACCTCTTTATTTTTGTCAAGCTTGAGGAGGATAACATATGCTTGTTCTATAATTTTCCCTTCGGGCAAACCCATCGCTATGTTTTAACAAGCCTAGCGATAGTGAAACTCGTTCTCGTCTAAAGACAAGTTTGTCGCTATTAATGTTTTTAACGAGTTTAACGACAAAGATAACTCGGTCCTTTTCCTTTTTAGGGAGTCTGAAAAGGAACGTAAAGTTAACTCCGAAATTCCTTTTTCGTCATCTAATCCCATACGTCCGAAAAAGTATAAAATAATACAGAAGGGATGAATTTTCGATAGTTTTAACGAGCCAAACAAAACAAGCGCTCGATCTTTTTGTGCAATAATCCCTCAGGTCCAAAAAGATTAAAATCTAGAGGAGGGATAGCTCTTCCTGTAGCTTTAACGAGCTGGAAGGCCAAAACTCGGCAATCTTTTCATATTTTACGAGTCAGATGAAAAGAGCTTAAAGAAGACTCGTCTTTTGAGGAACGAGTGATAAAATGGGTAGCAGCTGATTCCAGGTAAGGGTTGGAATTTTCCAATCACGGCAGTGTCACAAGGATGGCTAGTGAAATCACTCTTCACAGCTGTTCCTCAAAATGGGTAAACAATCAAATGGAGGTGAATGATCGGCCAATGGAAAAGTGGAGGTGACGGTGCAAACACGACCAAGGCTTTAGTGGCTGATAATGTTACATTCACAGTGGTTATTTACCGGAGGATAGTTCATTTTTTAACGAGCTTAAACGCGGGTTGAAACACTTGCTCGATCTTATGTTTATTTTTAACGAGCATGAGCTATGTGCTAAAACTGCTCGATAATCTAGTCATATGATAAGAATGTCTCATATAAAACGACAACATTTAGATTTTTGCCCCACTTCCTTTCTTTATGCAAGTTAGGAAACGACTAATCCAAAAAACAAATAAATAATCGCTCTTTGCTTGCACTCCAACAAGGTTTGCATGCCCCCAGGTATAAAACAGAGTTTCAACGTTACCTCTACTTCACTTCCGCCAAAAAAATTGTTTTACCGAGAGAGGCCTACCTCTTACAGGTCACCCAAAGATTGTTCCATTAATCTTTCAAACAAAACACTTCTTCGGTGATGTCTACCGAGATAAACAAAGGTGAGCGACGATGCCCGCCAACTCACATAACTTTGACAAAAGAATCTTATTCTAGAATAACCCCTATCTCAATCACGGACGGGGTACAGACTAGTCATATTCTCCCGCGGAAACCTACCCTATACCCGAAGTTTTCCTGCCGAAGCATACCAGGACGCATGCCCCCTGGGTTCCAGTCATATCCCTCCGAATTACTCGCGCTCATCGGGAGGACGGACCGTAGGTTGAGACATTTCTTGCGTAAAGAGACCATTTAGGGATGGTATATGACTATTTGCGATGCATGATACGGGAAATGAAAGCTGGTCCACGAGCTTGACCACTCTTCCTTCGTGCGGAAAACACATTACTCTAAAGAGTGAGGAGACGATGGCTCCCATGCAATAAATATAGTCTCGTCCAAGGAGTAGGTTATAATCCAAGGGTCCTTGAACAACCATCACGTTCATTTGAACGGTCTTCCCTTTCAATGTTATGGGCACATTGGGGAGGATCCCTAAAGGTCGACTGGTTCCTTTATCAAAGCCTGTCAGATTTCTCATCTCAGGCAAAAGCGATGGCGAACCAAGCGCTTTCCAAGCAGTAGAGGAAAGGATACTCACAGAAGCCCCCTCATCTATGATGGTACCAACCATGACCATTCTATATATTTGGACGATAATTTTGAATGGTATGCTTGCTGGTAAACGGGGTCTGCCTAGTTGGTTCCAGTCGAAGGATACAACTAGGTATGCCTTCTACTTCCTTCCTGTGATAAAGGAATGGGTAGGCTGCCCCCGTGTTCGTCGGAGTCTGTGTTGATGAAGAGAATTTGGATGGTGTCATCCTTATTCTCCTCAGTGACTGTACCATTCGAAGATAAAACCTCTGAAGGCAAGACCGGGTCAACTGCCGCCTCGACCTTTTGACTTTCGTTGGATATGGATTCAGCTGGTTCATCTTCAATGACCGGCGCTTCAGCTGACCACTTGAGCGGGCCAGCTGGATTCTCAACTAACGAAGGACTCGACAAGAGTTTTTTATATCCAAGAGGAAGTCGTAACGGTGAAACTGGATGATCATCCAAAGCTCTTTTAGCTTCGCCTAAGAAGGGACAACGGTGGGTGGCGTGATTGCCTTCGCACAATTTACAAGGAGATCTAGCTCTCCCTTTTTGTCCTGGGACTTCACTTTTGCTAGTTGACGGTGTGCTTTCAACATGGCTATCAGAGGTTGATGCCACCGGATTGTGCAAACGGGGAGACCAGTCCCTTAATATCCGAGGGATGCAGGGACAATCTCTGTGAAAGTGGTCTCCCTTGCAAATGACACATGGCGATTTAGGCCTAGTCAGTGCTGTGTGTGGATTTTCGTTAGACGACACTCGTTTGCCCCCAGTCACTTTTGGCTCCTTCTTCTTCTTCTCTTTCTTCTTCTTTTCCTTCTTCTCCTTAGGAACTTGACTTTTGGCTTTGCCAGCCCCATCAAGCGAAGAGGAAGGAGGAGAGGAAGAATTAGAGGAAGTAGAAGGCTGGTGGGTAACTCTGGACTGGTCTAACTACTGATTCAACTGTTCAGGAATAGTGGTGTTCTGAACGACATTGGTTGAGAAGAGCCAGACCGGCAAGCAAATTGTCAGTCCTGGAAGTGACAATGTGGCCATATGGGGTGCGCCAACATCTCCCCAAGAGGAGAAAGGACTAGGATTTCCACCAAGGGGAATTCCTTGGTTGGTGGGCTCCATTTTCTCAACCTAAGGATCAACGCAGGAAAAAGGGTATGAATATTCCGTTTAAAATAAATTTTAACGACGCTTGGACACAACTTGCTTTTTCAATTTTAAAGAGTCGAGAAAAAGTGAAAGATGACTCTAGTCTCCTTCGATTTTTAATGAGCCTGAAGTGACAAGTGCTCAGATGGACCTTTTTCGTTAAGGAGTCTGAAAAGGAACGAAAGGGACTGCTCTGGAGTTCTAGGTAGAGGGTGTGCCAAACCAATCGCAAAACCGCAGAATACTTTTTAAGGTACGGGCGGTCAATCTTCCCGAATGCTGTGTTCAGTGCATTGCGATCAGTAGGGCGGCCGACACGGCTTCCTATGGATAAAGGTTTTATGCCTATAGGGGTCTCCCAATATTTACTCGACGGTACGTGGGAGCACAATCCATACTGGCGCTTATCGTCTCTCAGGAGGAATCACCCAACCATCAGTGAGGCCGACAGTCACCAGGTTTTACGACGCCGGAACACGTCTCTAGCCTAGACCTCTATGTTGTGCATTAAGTTCCAATGCGTTGTTAAGTTCATTCAATTTATTTTAGGTTGATCTTTCTTAGAAGTTTGCCTTTTTGGATCACCACGAGATGTATATACAATTCCTAAATGCAGTCTAAAGATGATAAGCAAGCTTTTATCTCTTTTCAACAATGAAAATCCTAGCTACAAGGAGAAAAGAAAGACACAACCTTTTCTCAAAGAGCAAAGAGCACACTGTAAATGCACTTTTCCTAAATCAAACCATACAAACTATCAATATGCAAATGCACATGTGCATGTATTTGTTTTCACTTTCTTAATATTGATGCCTAAAAAGAAAGTTGTTGTACAAATTTGAATTCGATTTCAAGTGAAAACACAAACAAGTTTCTTTTTGAATTCAAAAAGACGGTTACGACACTTTATGATTTTGAAGTAAACACTTGTTTCGACACTAGAAATTCACAAATTCAAACCAAAAGACAAAAGTAAAAGTGCAATCAACTGTCAACAGCAAACAAATTTACTCCTAAGATCAAAACGACACTTACGACAGGTCTAGATCTAAGGGCGACAGTATGACTAGTTTACTTTTGTAATGGGAAACTGCAAATGATGTAACAAATACACAAAAACAAATACAGTTTCTTTTATACAACTCAGGCGGAATTAAGGCAAGGAAAAGGGGTTTTCAGATAGGTACACACACTGATAACAGGCTGCAAAAATCAGAGATAAAACTGAAAAAAATGAAGCAAACAACCACAGTTGCACAGGGCAAAGGTTGATCAGCGCACCTATTGCACAGAGAAACTAAATTACAGTGCAGGTAGCCCTCTCGGGACCTGCGTTGAAATGCAGAACCTCTTCACAGAGCCTGCGCTGAAGCAGAAACGAGAATTTTCTCTAGGTTCTCGGTCGCGGTTTGCAGTTTAATCTATGGTTTTTGGCCGGATAAAAGCTATCAATTAGGTACAATTAGAAGGATGATTTAAAGGAGAACTAAGAGTTATCACAAAGGGCAGTTAGAGCATTTTTGGATCAGCTGTTCAGATCATAAACAGGCCCAATGAATGGACTACAGTAGCAGATCTCTACTTTGCATTTGTAAATGGCAAATGCAGTTCGATTCGCCACTCCTAAGTTTTTGAGAAGAACAACAATAGAAACACAAATAAACTAACTAGATACGTTCCCAGCGGAGTCGCCATTCTGTTGTTGGGAAAAGTATCTATTCAGAATGCCCCTATCCCACTCTAAGGTGTGACAGTGCCTTAGCAACAAACAAGGAAAACTACTTGAGTATTCTTCTTTATGAAATGTAAATGAAGAGGAAGGATGTAACTAACCTGTGTCTTGCGCTAGTTTGTTGATCCAATCGCTCCTCTCTTCAATAGCTCCCAGCTCCCTGCTCCCTTACCGGCCCAGCTTCACTAAGTTCCTGCAAGATCACAGAAGAGAGAAACTACACGAAGATATAGATATACATTCATAAAAAGCTCAGGATCAGATTAAGCTAAACATGCAAATATAACAAAGCATCATTGATACACAGCATGTAGGAGAAACTCAAATAATTTTATTGATATGATAAGAAAGTCCAAGAGGAGATACAACCAAGTGAGTCCCGATCCATCATCTACCTCCCAGCAAAGGAATCCCTTCCTCTCCTCCAACCAAGCATAAATCACCCAATATACTAATCTCAATCTCAAACCAACAACAATTCTCTGCAAAGTACAAAATTCCAGCCTCTGGATCTCTGGGATGAGGGATCCATATATAGATGTAAGCAGAGAGGATGAGTCAGCTTATGTTTTTACTTGTGGCTTCTCTCTGTCAGTTCTTGCTTCCACTTGGAGACTGAGAGCCTCTTACTCATCACTGGTCGAATTCAGTGAG
Organism: Pinus tabuliformis; assembly: GCA_031772625.1. Taxonomy (NCBI): domain Eukaryota; kingdom Viridiplantae; phylum Streptophyta; class Pinopsida; order Pinales; family Pinaceae; genus Pinus; species Pinus tabuliformis. The sequence goes on along the minus strand of CM062818.1, from coordinate 260,993,991 downwards.
GCAAGTGCCATTAGAGAAGATTCTGGAAGCTTCCACTGTCTCTCCACCTCGTTGAATGACTTTGCCACTTGTCATTTCCCACTCAACGCACCTGGGTGGTGCATTCAAGTGCGTTGCAACGCACCTAGACAGTGTATTTGGGTGCTTTGCAATGCAGGCAGCTAGTGGAGCTTCTGAATTGATCCTGATTTGACTAGTTTTGAGCAGTTTCTGGTGGAGAACTTCTGGGAGAAGCTGTCATTGGTTGACCTTGTTCCTTTAGGGGTAGGAACAACACTTTTAGGGACTTTGGATCACTTGGATTATGGACATTTCATGCTCAAAGTTGTAAGGCACAAAAATGTCTATAACAGGTACTACTGGCCCTTTTGACAACAGCTTGTGGAGCATGGACTGAAGTTTCACCTGAAGTGGTATCAGAGGGTGATAGAACCAGGTTTCCACACTATGGGGATGTTTGATGAGTTCGACTAGTCTGCGGTTTAACCCTGTGCGCAGGTTGCTTCAAGCACTTTCCCACACTTCGCAGCCAGATATATTGCCTTCACAACCCACTACCTCGGGGTTGAACATCGTGCTCTACGTTATTACCCAAGACCTCAATGGTATTCCAACGTTAGTTAATTACATTTTCCTTCTTGAGTGCTTTGAGTATACTTAACAATATAAACCATTCATTTAGGTGCGCAGAGTAAATAAACAATATATTTGCAAATTATATCAACCATTCATTAACCCAAGGACAAATACATAAAATTATAACAAAACTTCTCTTCATTAATTCCTTCTTTGGTTACAGACTCGACTGGCCCTGCGCACTCAGCTGCAAGGGTCTACGCACTTAGCTACGGGCTACTATGACTTTGCGCACTCAGCTGTAGAGCCTTCTGCTACTCTACAACCCAAAGACACACTTTTCACCTCAATTTAGTCACTTAGACTTCCTCCTACTTCCCCTTTTCTTCGTTATCTTATACACTTAGAGCCACGGTCTATTTATACAATCCCATGGTCCGCGGACCATGGCTAGGTCTATCCAGCTGACATTAAATTACAAAACTAGGGTAGAGAACCCTGTGACTCTATGATACTTTCGTGCCCTGCGCCTGCAATTCACAGAGCTTTACAATAAGATTCAGTCCAAACTTGGGCTTTCAGCCCCAAAACATGCCTTGGGGGGATTCCATGCCCAAAAAACCCCCAACACAAACATCGTGACTCACCCTCAAGTCACTTTTTCAGTGCAGTGATTTTATCGTGGAGTCCCTCCAATTGTTCTCCAACTATGCGGAGGTCAACAATGCACTGAGCTGCTGCTTGCTGGATCTGTTGCATATGCTATTCCGAGACCTCTGTGTCCGAAGTGCTTCTCTACATCTATACCGGTATATGCTCCATATGTTTATGGTCCTGTGCCTTTGTCTGGATTTTTAGAGTGCGAATACTGTGTTTCTGCTGGCTAGTCAGATAGGCACCCTACCCATGTAGGGCTTCAAGCGACTAGCATTCACTTTGCCTGGGAAAGGTTCTCCATTTAGTTTGACTAGCTACACCGCTCCTCTATCTGTGACCTCCTTAACCACGTATGGTCTGAACCAATGCATTTTGAACTTTCCCAAAAAAATTTCAAACTTACTCTCATACAGGATCACTAAGTCCTTTACCTTGAAGATGCACAACTTAATATGATGATCATGCCAGGCCTTTTCACACTGCTTTTGTACCTGCTAATCAAAACCAACCAAGAATCTTTTCTCCTCAAGTTCTTCCAATTGCGTGAGCCTTTATTACAGAGCTTCAGGGTCCGTCATACCTGTGAGTGCTACGATGCATAGACTAGGTACATTTTACTCCATCGGCATGACACCTTCCACACCATAAACTAGCTAGAAAGGTGTTTTTCCCATCAATTTCTTGCACATTGTCCTATAAGCCCATAGTACTGCAGGTATGTGCAGGTCCCAATCACTTCGCTGCGCGTTGCACACTTTGGTTAGCATAGTCTATAGCATTTAGTTGAAGGCTTCTACTGTCCCATTGGCTTGTGGGTGATATGGTGTGCTTTTCTAATGATACGCCTGGAACTCTTCTGTGAGCGCGCTAATGGTTTTGTTCAAGAAATGTGTACCACGATCACTCATTAAGATTTTTGGACAGCCAAATCAGGTGAACACGTGTTCAAACAAAAACTTCACAGCCGTAGTGGCCATGCAGTCTTTGACCAACTATGCTTCACATTTGCTGGCTTCTTGGGGCCTGACCTAGGTTCGAAGTTAATTAGCTAAACAGATCATGGTACTACTAGCCCTTTCGGTAACAGTCTGCAGAGCACGGACTAAGGTCTCACTCTAAGTAGTATAGGAGGGTTCTAGAACTAGGGTTTTGCACCTAAGAGATGTCTGATGAGTTTGACTGGTCCACGATTTGACCCTACGTACAGGTTGCTTTGCGTACTTTGTTGCACTCTACAGCTTCATATACTGCGTTTGTGCCACCCTACCCAGGGGCTGAATGTTGTGCTCTGTGTTATTACCCAAGACCTCAATGGTATTCCAACGTTAGATAATTATCTTTTCCATCTTAAGTGCTTTAAGTATACTTAACAATATAAACCATTCGTATAGGTGCACACAATAAATTAACAATACATTTGCAAATTATATCAATCATTCATTAACCCAAGAATAGATACACAGAATTATAACAAAACTTCTCTTTATTAATTCCTTCCTTGGTTACAGACTTGACTCACCCTACGCACTCAGCTGCAGGGGTTCGCGCACTCAGCTGTGGACTACTAGACCTCTGTGCACTCAACTGTAGAGCGTTCTCCTACACTACAACCCAAAGACACACTTTTCAGCTCAACTTAGTCAGTTAGAATTCTTCCTACTTCTCTTTTTCTTCGTTATCTTATACAGTTATAGCCTAACTCTATTTATACAATCCCATGGTCTGTGGACCATGGGTAGGTCTATCTAGCCAATATTACATTACAAAACTAGGTTGGACAACCCTATTACTCTATCATACTTTCGTGCCTCGCGCCCACAATTCGCATAGCTTTACAACAAGATTCGATCAAAACTTGGGCTTTCAGCCCCAAAACATGCCTTGGGGGGATTCCATTCCCAACAATATACATGCCAATATTTACATGTATGAATACATCCTAGATGCAGTCTGTTCCTGACAGGAGTTTCCGGGCTTGGAGTGGGCGTGGTCACCAGCAGATACTACTATGAACACATATTTCAATTTGGTTTCCAAATGTAACTTCAAAGGAGTAATCACATGGATGTCTGATCATTTTTTCACCCCTGTGTAGAAGATGATATTTGAGCAAGATACACCCTACATGTTAAAGAAAGAAATGGAGGCATTGATAGGCATTGCAAATTGGTTTGCCTCACCAGCCAACACTTTCATCTAAATGTTTAGTGTAGAGAAGCCTTCACATGTTTTGCCAAAGTTTTCCTTGGAAGTAATTGTCATGTAGGAAGTATCATATCACATCTCGACGAGATTGACAACTAGATTGCAATGGAAGAAGAAGGCACCTTGGCCCGCTCTTCCATTGTGAATTGGGTTATATGAGATCTAGAGTATCAAGCAAGTGGATGTCGAAGTAGAACTGATGAAGAAGTACCCTTTTGACCTCCGAAGCTACAATCCATAAGAGCCACATTACATAGTGAAGATCACTGCATGAGAGTTCAGTTCAACTGGATCCACGAGGCATGTCATTGGGCCAAGGAGGACCCATGGAGATATTGCTACAGTTTCACCAGACCGAATGAACTGGTGAGCTTCATTATGGAGTGGTTAGCAAAGAAACATGAGGTAGCATCACGAAGAGCACGAGCAGTAGAAGCAGTAGCAACAGTGGCAACAGAGGCAAGCATACCAGTGTGTGACAATGGTAAGAGGATGAATGTTGGTCGCATGGAGGAGGAGCAAAAAATACGTTTTGAGTAGATCCACTTGTAGATAAAGCGGCTATGGTTATACAGGGAAAGAGGCAGCAACATGACAAATGAATTGCATGAAGTCGGAAGGATAAGAAGAGAATGGAAGTAGCAGAGAAGGAGTTGCATGAGTTGAGGGAGCAACTTCAAAAAGAACAGGAGCTGCGCAAACAAGAGAGAGAAGCACAACAACAGTAGATACAATAGGGGGCACAACAGGTGCAAACATATGAAGTCGTGCCCATAGAAGTAGTTGATTCATCTGAAGAGTTGGCATCATGCGAACAGGGTGAACCATCGTAGGGGAAATACTTCGCTCATGAGATAGAACAAGCATTTCAACAACTGGATGCAGAGATGGAGCAACAAGAGTTGGAATAGGACACTAACCTCATGCCTCACCACATAGAGGTTGACTCACATGCTTCAATTCATCCAGATGATGAGAAAGTCTCAAATCCATGGAGTCACTAAGATCATTGGTGATCAACTCGAAGAAGAGATGCACAACATCTCATTTGATGAATCCCAACATAGAGTTGTGTAGTATCGTAGAGTGTCAAATCTAGAGGATCATACATTTCTAGCATAAGTTGAGGAACAAGTGATCGTGAATGAAGTCATCAAACATATAGCTTCCTTGTCCGATACAATTACAGTGTATTCTGAAGCCAGTATCTCAAGTGTTCAATTCCTAATAGTTGAGAATAAGCGAATGGCAAAGGAACTATAAATGGCCAAGCAAGGAGGAGACTTTGTGACAATGTCCTCCTGAGCTGAACTCAAGAAGGAAATACTAGATGAGGTATTGTCCCTTGACATAGTTATATGATCATTGTACTCCAAGTTTGGTACTGTGAACAAGGCAGTCATCCGTATCAATGGATAGCAACAGTGATGTGCTAGAAGAGCATGTATCTTGATGAACATGCCTGTTGTTGTTGATGACTTGAAAATATGGATGATGAAGTAGAAGGGAACCCCACTACACTCACCTAAGATGATGAGGGTCAATGCGATCAAGCTGAAAGCATGTATCTGAAGTGAGACCCAAAATTACGAAGAACTCTCATAGTTCATCACTAGTGCACAGGCTTCCCATGCATGAGTATTCAAAAGTATGGATGTTGTGGTGCGCACACATGTGATCCTATCACTTGGGACTCTCACTCAGTTAAAGACAAGGAAACAAGTATGACTCAAGCTTGACTCGTACTTCGACGAGTTGATGCACACTGCCACGAGCCCTGACTTGCCCACGAGTGCAGACATCATGCACAAGTATGTTGTTGGTCTGGCCACCTTGAAGACAATGATGTGCATTCTTTTAGATGAGTTGGAAAGCGGACCGCTAGCAGTGTACCCAGATTCTCTGGAGGCAAGGGTCAAGTTTTAGACAAATGTCACCATGGAACACACAGACACCATCAAGGACTACAGATCTTGGCATTAGTATGTTACTGCCGATCAACAGGAAGATGTTGAGGAGTTGGACTTCCATGGTTTTCTAGGTCAAAGTGATGTCTAGTATGGCTTACTCAATCTAGTTGTGTTCACATGGGTACATGTGAATTGTAATGTTAAGTCATGTAAAGAGTAAGTAAAGCATTAATAGTGTATGTAACAGTCATAGAGTAGGTGAAGAGTCATGAGGGTATTTGAACAGTCACAAAGGAAAATGTCAAGGGCTGCCCCACTCTTTGCTATAAATAGTTCCTCATAACTCATTTTATAGGCTTTTGGTCAGCCAAGCTTCTAATAAGACTATCTTAGAGAGAGCTTGGACAATATTATAATGTGCCTTGGCTTCTACACTGCATCGAGCTAATACATCTCTTTAGAGGAGCAGACAGATGTGGATGTAACATTCCACTGTTGGGGCTAGTGGGTTTACATGGATGTATTGTATGATTTGAACTTACACTTCTTTATATAATAAGAGCCAACAAGTTTTCATGCATATATTGTTATTTTAGTTGGGATGTTCCAGTTTCTTTAGTAATGTATGTTATTTAACTTATTTAGTTCCGTATGAACTATTTTGTATGCAATTATATGAATCTTGTTGCAGATGTGTTGTTGGTTTAACCATCGCTTTGCATTTCCAGTTGACTCGCTTTCCAACTTGTGATGTATCTTTGCTCGTGTGTTCCATTCCTAGTTGAGTATTGTTACAGGTTGCCAAGGGGTACACTCATCTCAACCCGCATTTGTTAGAACCTCTCATGCACCTTCCCTGAGTCACTGTAGTGGTCACACCCTTGCTAATGATAGAGTTATCTTACTCACCTCTATGCGAAATCGCGGTCAAGGAATTACCATACAACCCACTACTAGGAATCCTACACCAAACGGTCTGAGGTCTAACTAAGACTTCTTATTGGGAACATCCCCTTGACATTTTGGTGGGTCCAACACCGTCAACACATATATATACATATCTATGGGTGTTTCAACTTCTTCTTCCACTGAATATTTTTCAACATCATCAATTACTGCTTCATTTTCTTCTTCATTTTGTCCTTCAACATTTTCAATCGCATCATCAATGTTATAAGGAAAATATCTCTTTCTTTACATTACAGAATAATTTTCATATTATTTCATCAAATAAAAATTAAATTTAAAAATACACTATCAAATTTTAAATATCATTTATAATATCTACATTTACATATTAAGTTCAAATTCTTATTGAGATTGTTGACACCTAATTATCAAGATTGGGTGAATATAATGTAAATAAATAAATAAGTAATATGAACAATCATTGGGAGATGAAGTGAACAGTCTCTCCCTCATGTATATAATGAAAACCTACCTGAAGGAATTGAATATATGAATCATTTTTTCTTTGAGGTGTTACTACCTAGTCTGACATGGTATTAGAGCCAGCTCCCAAAATTAGCTTTTGTTTTGTAACTCCTTATATTAGTTTTCTGCCATACTCTATCCCTCTATTCTCTGCACTCCCCGGGCTCTCTGCCATACTATCCATGTGGTATTTTTTATAACCACTGCATAATTGTATTTCTGCATAACTATTCTAAGCAGACTGAAGGCCATCTCTACCGTGTGTCATGATGGAGTGCTGAAAATTTGCTCATTCCACGATGCTGGAGGTATGCTCATTCCACGCTGCTGCGTTGAGAGCATAGTGTAGTTGCTGAATTGCGAGCATGGTGTAGTTGCTGCGTTTAGAGCATGGTGTGGCTGCAGCTTTGGGAGCATTGTTGCTGGTATCCTGGACATCATCGGAGGCTTGGGTTTGTTCTTGGAGAAATCCGTATTACCATATTTCTCATATATGCGTGCAGTGAAGAAATTTATTTAAGAGAGATTTATATTTTGAAGATTTATTTCATGAAGATTTATTAAGAGCGTGATTATAAAGTATGATCAGCACACTTGGATGCAGTAAAAAGTGGACGCTTTGATACCATTCATTTTTGAGAAAAGCATCTGTCCATTTTTTTGACAAATTCCAATTACATCAGAATTCAAGTTATGATAGGTGTTTGAGTAGTTGACATTCTATATAGAATAGAGTTTTACTCTTTGTATATCAAATAAAATTCTTACCTAATCAAGAAGGAAGAATAAGGTTGTACTATTCTGAAGCACATTTTTGCCAGCAGAAGTATATTTTTTTTACAGTACATAGTTTTTTTATAGTACAAGCTTTTACAATACATTCAATCATATCCATTGTGGGAATAGTTCTCACTAGCAAGGAGAACTATCCTAAGTGGTCCGGACGATAAAACACACCCTTATTTTCAATGAGTTCTAGAAAGGAGTGTGTGTTGGAGACGGAGATAAAGAGCCAAAATAGCCTACCTCAGACAAAGAGCTCGTCATTTGGGAAAACAAGAACAAAAAATCTTATGTGTTAATCATAGCATCTATAAATGAAGAGGTGAGTCCCCATATTTCACCATTTTCAATTGCTTTTGAAGCCTTGATAAAGCTAAAAGAACTCTATGACTCAAAGTCTGCACTTGAAGTTGTTCAACTCATGGTTAAACTTTTCACTCTTGAACTGCAAAATAATGATCCTCTTGCTCTTGCATCTAAAGTAAAGTCTATAATGCATGATATTAAATCCACTAAGGTTGAATTGGATATTCCTCTTATCACTTTTCTTAAGGAAATTTATCCTACTTACTCCAATTATCTTGAGTCATTGCAAGAAAATGGAAATCTCAAAGATATCACCTTTGACTCTCTTGTGAAAAAGTTTGTTGAAAGAGAGAAAGCTTTTGGAAAGAAGACAGCCCATGAATCTTCTGAAGAGGCTGTGTGCCTTGCTCATAAAGAAAATCATCCTTCTCAAGATTCTTCAAGAGGAAGATGTGGTCGAAGAGGAAAAGGAATATATTTCAGAAGTGGGGGGGTAGACATTCTCAAGGAGAAAAGGCAGATTTTCACTGCATACGCTACAAAAGAAATGGATCACATGATGCCTCTACATGCAAGTTACCATGGGACAAAATTGAGCAGTAAAGAAACCAACAGAAAGGTAAAAATGATGATACAGACAAAGGTAAAGCACCTAAATCCGCTCACTATGTTGTGGCACAATGTAATATTGGTGTAAATGAAGATTTATTTAATGCTTCACTTGCTTCTTGGAAAAATGATTGGTTGCTTGATTCAGGAGCAACCTGCCACATGAATCATAGAAAATATTTTTCTGAAGAATTTACTAACAATGTTGATGGAGTAGTATACTTTGCAGACCAATCAAAAATCAAGCCATCAGGGCTTGGCATAATCAGGCTTCAATTGCCTGGTCTTCCAGACTTTCTTCTGCATCATGTTCTCTATCTCCCACAACTAAAGAGAAACTTCATTCCTTGGTCCACATCCACCAACAAGGTTACTCAATTCATATGTTTTATGGCAAGCTTGAGGTGATAAAAGCATCTGACCACTCACTTGTCATGAGGGGAATAGAAGAATAAAGGCTTCTCAAGCTGCAAGGTACCTCTGCTCCTGCACAACATTTCTCATACAATTCTCATCATGAAGAAGGTACACTTCCACCAAGTTTATTATGGCATGCTAGAATTGGACATTTGAACTATGATACCCTCTGCTTGTTGAAGAAAAATGGTGTTGCTGGTTTGCTTACAATTCCTCGGAAATTTAAGCGATCTGATGCTTGCATTCTAGGAAAGCATAGCAAACAGTCTTTTCATGATTCACATTCAAGAGCACATAGAAAACTTGAACTCATTTATTCAGATTTATATGGTCCAATGCTTGTTCCTTCTGCAAATGGAAATAAGTATATGATGACATATATTGATGACTACACCAAAATGTGTTGGGTTTATTTATTGAAGAAAAAATATGATGCTTTTCAAACATTCAAGAACTTTCATAAATGGATTGAAAATGATGCACAATCTCATATTGGGTATATTCATACTAATAATGGAAAATCATACACATCAAATGAAATTGAAAACTATCTTCACCAACATGGGATCAAACATCAAACAACTATGCCTTATAATCCCCAATAGAATGGTGTAGCTAAAAGAATGAATAGGACAATCTTAAATATGGTACAATCCATGCTCTTCTTCAAAAATGTAAAGATAATGTTTTGGTCTGATGCTATTCTATGTGCTACATATATAAAGAATAGATGTTCATCTAATGCTATTAGAAAGAAGACTCCATATGAAATGTGGTATGGACATGTTCCTTTGGTAAAGCATCTCAGGGTCTTTGGTTCCACCTATTATGCCTTGATACCAAAGGTACATAGAAGCAAACTTAGTGCTAGAAGTCGTAAATGTATCTTCTTGGGGTATTCAAAGACCTCCAAAGCATACCATCTCTATGATGAAGTAAATAAAAAGTTTGTTGTATCTAGAGACATAATTTTTCTTGAATCATCCAAAACTGACAATGTTGTTGAGCAGCAACTTGATTGCTTGGATAGATTCACAAAAGAAAAATCATTTCAAGAATTTGATAATCAGATTCCACATCTTGAAGGGGGGAATTCCTATACTAGATCAACATGTGGAATCTTCTTCTAAATAACACCCTCCCCTACATGAAACGCGAACAATGGATGATCCTTTAAGTGATGCAATTGACATAATTAGGAGACTCAATCTTGATTCAGTCCCAACTCAATCAGCGGAGCATCCTAAACCATCTAAAAAAGGTCCCCCAAAGTGGCTGACACAGACACTTGAAAGTTTTCATCGTGATGAGGTTGGAAAGACAGGAACTAGAAATTCAAACCGACAAAATGGAGGTGATGTAGATGACTCTAATTCACCTGTTGATATGGATGTTTCTTATGATTTTGAATTGAACATGTCTACAGATTTTGAACCAATTTCCTTCAAGGAGGCTGCTTCTCATGATGAATGGAAAGAAGCGATGCAAAATGAGTATGATGTCCTCATAAAGAATGGCACTTGGAAGCTAGTTGATCCTCCATTAGGAACCAAACCAATTGGCTACAAGTGGGTCTGCAATAACAAGTATAAAGCTAATGGCTCACTTGACAAGCACAAAGTTAGGCTTGTGGCAAAAGGTTTTGCATAGAAGGGAGGGGTTGATTATGAGGAGACTTTTTCCCCCACAACAAAAGCGGCTACCATCCAGACACTCTTTGCCCTAGCAGCTCAGAACGGTTGGAAAGTCCATCAAATGGATGTAAAAACTTCTTTCTTAAATGGAGATCTAAGAGAGAGCGTTTTTATGACCTAGCCTAAAGGATTTGTTGTGAAAGGACATGAACATAAAGTATGCAAAATAGTGAAGTCCTCGTATGGCCTCAAACAAGCACCACGAGCCTGGTATGAAAAACTAACTGAGCATCTTCTGAAACTCAATTTCAAACATTATGATCTTGATGATGCAACATTATTTGACAAGAAAGTTGGAAAAATAGTTGTATATCTCGTGGTATATGTAGATGATCTTTTAATGACAGGGAACAATGAAAACTACATTTCATCTGTAAAGAAGGAATTGGGAAAAAGCTTTGAAATGATTGATTTGGGCTATGTTCATTACTATCTTGGTATTGAAGTAACCCAACATCTGAAGTCCATATTTCTTTCTTAAAATAAATACATTGGAGATCAGTTGAATAGGTTTGGCATGATAGAATGCAATCCTCTTACTACTCCAACGGAACAAAACTTAAAGCTCACATCTATTAAGGGAAAATAATTTGAGGATGCCACAATGTAAAGACACCTTGTAGGAAGTCTCAACTACCTAACTACTACCAAACCAGACATTTCGTTTGTTGTTGGAATCCTCTCCAGGTTTATGCAAAAGCCTTGTGAGGGACATTGACCTGCTACAAAAAGAGTTCTAAGGTACTTGAAGGGAACTCAAGATTTTGGAATCAAGTATACATAGGTGGATGAATTCAGCTTGATTGGATACTCTGATTCAAACTTCGATGGAGACAAAGAAATTGGGGTATCTACTTCAAGATATGCTATGAGTCTTGGATCAGGAGTTGTCCCCTGGAGATCATGCAAACAATCAGTTCTAGCAGATTCCACAATAGAAGCAGAATACGTGACAGCAGCTGAAGCCACAAAATAAATTGTGTGGTTCAAGAAAATTCTTGAAGATTTGCAGGTAAAAAAAGTACAATCAACTCCACTCATGATTGACAATACCTCTGCAATAAAGTTGGCCAAGAACCCAAAGTTCCATGATCGAATGAAGCACATCAACATTAAATATCATTTGATTCGACATCATGTTGAGGCCAAAACAATCCATCTCCATCATTGTTCCACTAATGAGCAAATTGCAGACATCTTCACCAAAGCGCTTGGAAGAGAAAAGCTTGAACGATTCAGAATGATGCTTGGACTCTCCAACATCCCTTCAGATTATGGGGGGGAATGTTGACACCTAATTATCAGGATTGGGTGAATATAATGTAAATAAATAAATAATTAATATGAACAGTCATTGGGAGATGAAGTGAACAGTCTCTCCCTCATGTATATAATGAAGACCTACCTGAAGGAATTGAATATATGAATAAATTTTGCTTTGAGGAGTTACTGCCTGGTTTGACAAAGATTCATTTTACCTTTCAACATTTAAGTGTTATTGCTTATTTATTTTGTAATAGTTTCACGAGTATTCTCTATGAGACACAATGTCCCTAATTCAATCATCTTTTCTCTTGCAATGTCTTTGATTCCCCATGATAATTCACTCTATATATATTTTTGAAATCTAGGCAAAAAAAGTCACTTTCAAAATCCATCCAAAAAAGGTCACTTTCAAAATCCAACCCAAAAAATTCACTTTCAAAATCCAACCCAAAAAAGTCACTTTCAAAATTTATCCAAAAGTTATATTCAAATAATTTCATTAATCAAGAGTTACACATGAGGGATGTGAGTGAGAAAATGGCATTTCGACCGAGTTTATTTACAGCTTTTAGCTGAAATGGTTAAATCATATGATTGCATTGTTTCAGTTTTGTGGGCGTTGGAAAAAACAGAAATGGTTTTCAACCAATTTTTTTATATTTTAAGCAGAAAACCATTTTTTTGGCCGAAAAACAAAAAAAATCGGTGAAAAACCTACAACTCTACAACAACTCAGATATGTTAAGATTTCACCAATTTTAGAATGGTTAAACTCCATCAGGTATAACAAATTTACTTTTAGAACTAACACAAGGATTTGCAAAATTGAATCTACTTTCACTAGATATAAATTTAATGGAATTTCATCGATATTTACTAATTTTAACTAATTTTCTAGTAAAATTTGTGTCGATATCTTCTGAAAGTTGTAACAACCTTGCTGAAAATTCCATGTAATAAAATTTAACAAAGGAAAAAATAATAACCATAGCTGATGGGACAATTATTACGAACTAAATGTTGTGAAATACATCCTAGGGGGTGTTTAGCTAGTTTATTATGGCTAAGGAAATCAACAAAGGAAATCGCTAAGGCTTTGGAAAGGAAAGATGAAATTTTTGGCACATTTATTTATGAAAATAATGGAAATTAGGAGAAAAGGGAGGTGAAGGGTCACAAGTTGCATGTGAGGAGGAAATTGAAGGAAAATAATGGAAAATGAAGAAAATTGAGACATCATTCATAAAAAGGCTTTTGAGGATCAATTGGTAAACTTTTATCAGTTGAGTTTTGGAGCTCTCTCATTATTCTCTCTCTCTCGCTCACTCTTGGACACTTAGAGTTTTCTTTGAGAATTTTGGCATTGGAGCAAGAAAGATAGAGAAGGCAGGAGGAAGCAAAGATCAAGCATGGAAAGTCATGACAAACAACTACAACATGATTCATTGTAGGTATCGATTTGCATGTGTATTTTCCTATCTATATTTAGCATGCATGGCATTACATGTGGTTCTTTTGGTTTTGTGGCATGGGTTTTTCCAGGTGTAACAGTGTTTTCAGCCTGGCCTTGCCAATATCGGATAACCATTGTGTGATGGGGTTATCATGTTTTGGTTGAGATAGATTGAAGGATGGATTCGAAGCTGAGTGGGGTGGATCTCTGAATGCTAGAGCACATGGCCTATTGGTACCTCAACTGGACTATGGATAATGGTAAAGCCACTAGCCTAGTGACCCATGAGCTAAACTATGGGTTGTGGTAAATCTAGGATTATGTTGCCTGAGTGGGCCTAGAAATACTTTCCGGTGAATGGAAGGTTATATAGTAAACCCAATAGGTGGTTCTCTCTCTGTTGGGCCTACTAATCTTGGGTTTGCGATATGTGGTCAAGCCTTGAGAGCGGGTGTCGATTAAGGGCCAAGTGATCAGGGATTTCATTGTGGTAAAGCATGAGAGACTAGGAGACATGAAAATCTCTCACTGTGTAGGCGGAGAAATCTAGTGGCATCCATGGTTGTTTGGCTTAGTGATTGGGTGGAGATCACGGTAAATCCTATTATGATGTGTTCATTGTGTTGGGCTAGTGATCTAGGATGGATTATGGTAAAGATTGGTTTCTAATGCAGAGGGTTAGGTGGTTTAGCCTCGGTATGCCTTGGTTGGTTCTTTGGTTTGAGTCCCACATTCATGCTTGGAATATGGCATGAGGGTGAATGGCTGAAGAGAGATTTCACTAAGCCATTGTATGGTCAGGTGGAATGTGGTAGTCCCACCTCCAATTAGTCTATTGAATTCATTAATGAGAATTTCATTCCCTTGATTTTCATGTGTAAATGCATTGATTTATATGTGGATTTTATGGATCATATGCCTATGATATTTTTTTTCCTATTATGTTGGTTACTTATTTGTTTTATGACAACAACTATGTATGGCTCTCAACATGTTTTTACTTGTAAATGAATGGATAATGTATCTATGTTCTAATGGATCATAATGCAACAAATGATAATAGAGAACAATGGTTCATAGTGATTCTTAGATAAGTATGAGATCCCTAAACTTAATTTTGTTGTTTACACCTTACATGTTGATGGCACATTTGAAGAAATGCCTGGCATGGCTAGTAAGGGTCAAATTAAGGTCTTGTTCAACTTATTTCTTTTTCATCATTGTTTCCTTGTTATTTTATTGTTCCTGATTTATCATTCCATCCTAGATGGTGACCTAGGCTCTGGACCTGAAAAAGTGGCTCAAATCTTAGGGTCATTGGCATAACACTAAAATGTTTAGTCTCTCGTCACTGGAAGGCAAGCCTGTCAGAGCGACTTTGGGTTGTTAGATGCTCTCCTGCCTATAGCATGGGAGTGCCTAAGGCCTAAGATGTTCAGAACATTAGTGGGACCCAGGGACAGGATATCTGAGTGGTTGACATGTCTCTTGAGCATTCTGTTGTTGATGTGGAAAGGTTGGTCGATGTGTTCCATCGATTCCACTTCCTCAAGGTCACATAGGAGGTCCAATCCAATCATAGTAGCCTCTCATACCATGTTTACGTGGTTGACATGGTTACGTGGGTAGATGTGGAAAGAGTGTGTTAGAGAGTGGTATCCGAGAATGGTTCACCCATCAAACTGGATGGGCGGTGTGTGTTGGTCATGCATGCATGGCAGTTACATGTGTGTTTCCTATACTTCCATTCTATCTTCTTTTTTCCTTTGTTGGATGGTTGATTATGGTTGAAGTAAGGCTTTCATTGATAACTTGAGGTTGATTTTATGGAATGCATTGTCATGATTATATGACTGGTTACATATTGTTATATGTCACTTACATCCTTGTATGTTAGGTTACATTCTTGTAGGTTTGATTACATGTATCAGTATTGTAGGCTGATTACAAGAGTTCATTGCTTATGTTTGATTACATGAGTCTACGTGTATGTGCAATTGTTTTTCCATTACTTATGCATGTCGCTGGTTGCCTGTGGAAATGTGTAAAAGGGAGTAATTGTTGTTCTCATGCATGAGGTCATAACATGCATTGTTGATATGGCCTTACGTTGATGACTAGACCCTACCTAGAACGATGTTTATGCTTTGATGCAGTTACTTGTTATATGTCTATATGTCATTATGATTATGTTATACATGTATCACACTGATTTGTGGCTGATTTTTTGATCTTGCAGGTGAGGTATCCTCCCCAAATTATACTAACGTATGTTGATTTATTGTGATTTTGTTTATCTGACATATTATACATTGCAATAAAGAGATCAAATGTCTAGAAAGGTGCTAGACTACATAGAATCTCCTTATGAATTAGATGGGAAAGGTGGTGTGGGGCACTCTTATGATTAAGTAGACATACAGAGAAGCTTGAAGGGAGGGATAAGGAGTTGTAAGGAAGATAATGACCGAATCATACCGGCACAAGGGAAAAAGGAAGAGGTTAATGTTATAGTTCTTTAGAGTTTGTTAGACTTCCAGTGATAAGGACCGCTTTGGATCAACCATGGACATGAGGATATAACTAATGGGGGATAGGGCAGTAGGTTTCCTAGTAGAAAGAGGTCGAATAGATCTAATACAGTGAGAGATGGCAAGTTCTTGGATAGTCGAGATAGGAGAGGTGATGAGTATAGGTATTATTCTAGTTCTGATTCTGATAGAAATCATAATCGTCATCGCTATCATCCAAATACTTGTCAAATGAGTTTAAGAAAGTGAAGCTACCTTATTTTTATTGAGATGTGAAGAAGTTGCAAGATGCAAAGGCTTGGATACTTGGGATGAATAAAATTTTTGAGTTGTATGAGTACATAGATAACATAAGGAGCAAAGTAGTGATATTCAGCTTGAAAGGTAAAGTAGACACTTGTTGGGAAGATGTTAAGCAGGTCAAAGACATCAGGAAAAATGATTTGAATTGGTGGGAGTTCAAGAGGATTTTGAGGGAGAAGTAATTGTCAGAGAGGTACTATGACAGTAAGGTTAAGTATTTCTATGAGTTAAATATGGGATCAATGACAAATGAAGAGTACATGAACCAGTTTTTCGAGCTACTGAGGTATGTACCGTATATTATTAATTAGAAGGATAAATTTCAACAAATTTTTAGTGCCTTTCCTTAGAATTTAGAGATTAGATTGAGTATGACGAGCCTCAGTCACTTGAGGGAGTTATTGGGAAATTCAAGCATTTCTATGGACAATCAAAGCATAAGAATGAATCTCAGCAATGAGGGAAGAGAAAAGAAAAAGGTAAATGTAAATGGTAGCCTAAGAGGAAAAGGCCCTAGCTTGAAGATAAGAAAGAGAATGTGGCAACACAAAATAGATTTAATGCAGGTAGGCAGGGACATGAGTCACAACAACAACATAGAGCTATTGATACTGGTCAACTGAAGTGTTGGACATGTTGCAAGGAACACCTTAAGAGAGATTGTCCATATAATCAGGATGGTAGGCCTCATATATACTGTTCAGAGGAGGCACACACTATTGGTGATGTTGTATAGAGAATTCCTCGTACCTATGTAGCAGTGGACAATAGATACGTAAAACACCAGGAATCTATCATTGAGATGGATGGTAAGCTTTGTGATCAAGTTACTTATATTATGATTGACCCTGAATCCAATTATAGATATGTTAGTCTTGACTTGGTGGATAAGTTTTATTTGAGTAAAGAGTTGCATGCAAAGTCTTGGTTAGTTAAGTTGGCTATAGGTAAAAAGAAGCGAGTTCATCATTGGGTAAGAGCTTATGGATTTGATTTGAATATTATGCCTACCGCAACACACCTAAATGTATTATCATTTGGATCATACAATGTGTTATTGGGTATGGATTGGTTGTATCTTCATAGAAGCAATGTACACTACGATGACAAAGCTATTGAGTGTGTTAATGAAAATTTAGAACCAAGAGTCTTGTAGGGCAGAAGAAATCCATATCAATTAGGATGGTGACAACTATGGAAGAAAAGTGTAGTTGTAGGAAAGTGTTTATGTTATTTGCAGTGCACATTTCTAATGATAAGGGAAAGGAGGTTGAACATGTATCCTTTGCTAAGGATTGATGACTTGGTCGATCAACTGAAGGGGGCAGTAGTTTTCTCGAAGAATTACTTGAGATCCAAATACCATCTAGTACAAATCAAAGAGGAGGACATTTACAAGACTGCGTTCAGGACTAGGTATGGGAATTATTAGTTTTTTATTGTTCCATTTGGTTTAACTAATTTTCCAGCTACATTTATGTGTGTAATGAATAGTGTGTTATATCCATATTGGATAAGTTTGTTATTGTGCTCATTGATGATATAATGGTATATTCTAAAAATGAGAAAGAACATGCTGAGAATTTAGCAGCATTGTTGAGGTTGTTGAGAGAGCATCAGTTGTATGCTACGCTCAACAAGTGTAGTTTCATTCAAACTCAGGTACACTACTTCGGTCATGTTGTCCCCAATGAAGGCATTAAAGAAGGTCCAAATAAGATAATATCCAACATGGAGTGGGTAGATCCTAAGAGTGTGGATGTGGTGAGATCTTTCATGTGTTTGGCATACTATTATCTAAGGTTCATTAGGAACTTCTCACAGGATTATTATCCTTTTACGTCATTGTAGAGAAAAGTTAAGAAGTTCGACTGGACAGAAGAGTGTGAGGTTAGCTTTGAGCAACTTAAACAGTTGTTGACACATGACCTTGTGCTACAGATTACAAATCCAGATAAAGAGTTTGTAGTATGCATAGATTCATGTAAGAGAGGACTTGGTGGATTCCTTATGCAACATGGACAAGTGGTATGCTACGAATCGTGGAAACTAAATGAACATGAGAAGAACTACCCGAAACATGTTCTTGAGCTAGAAACAATCATACATACATTGAATATGTGGAGACATTATCTTCTTGGAAGGAGGTTTGTACTTATGAGTGATCATATTGGGTTGAGGTATTTATTTTACCGGTCAAATCCAAATTCCAAGCAAGCTAAATGGTTGGCCATGATCAATAAGTTTTATTTCGATATCAAGTACATCAAAGGTAAAGAGAACATGGTGGAAAATGCTCTCAATAGGTGGGTACATATGAATCACTTGGCAGCTATGAGCTCCTATGGGACAGATCAACAGGATAGGATCTTGTAGGAAGGTCAACAAGATGTCAGGTATATGGATATTGTGCATAGGTTGTAGCAGGGTACTAGTACAGGTATAGGTGGTAGTACAGGTACAAGTAGTGGCACACATAGAGGAGGTAGTACAGGTACATGCACAAGTACAGGTGCAAGTGCACATGGTATGGATTATTGTCTTACAACGGATGGATTGGTCCAATTTAGAGAGAGGATATATGTATCAGATAACACTGAGCTAAATAAGGTGACATTGAGGGAGTTTCATGCCGAACCTTATTCTAGTCACCCAGTTTATCATAAGACATTGGCTGTAGTGAAGAGTTATTATTATCGGTCACAGCAGAAGAAGGATGTATAAGAGTTTGTGGCTAATTGTTTTTATTGTGAGTGAGTGAAGGAAGAGCACAAACATCCAGGTGGACTACTATGGCCAATTGTGATTCCAGAGTGGAAATGGGAGGTCATTTACATGGAATTCATTACATGGTTATTCAAGAAAGTGAGACAACATGGTTCCATCATGGTTGTTATGGATAGGTTGATGAAGGTTACACAATTCATTCTAGTGAATTTTACATTCTCAGCTAGAAAGGTGGCACAGGTACTCATTCAAGATGTTGTCGTATTACATGGTGTCCCAAAGAAGATTGTGTCAAACCTGGATGTGAAGCTATCTTCCAAGTATTTGAAGGATTTATTTGTAGGTTTTGGCATAGATTTGACCTTTAGCACAGCTTATCATTTGCATACATATGGAGAGACAAAAAGGGTCAACATGATATTAGAGGACATGTTGAGGATGTATGTGATGCATCAGTAGTGAAAGTGGGAAAATCATCTCCCCTTGGTAATGTTCACATACACCAATAGTTATCATAATTCATTGAGGATGAGTCCTTTTGAGGCATTGTATGGGTGGATTTGCAATAATCCCATCAGTTGAGATGATCTGGTTAAAAGAGTGTTGATTGGACCAAAAATGTTAGCAAAAATGGAACAAGAAATGTAGGTTATAAAGAAAAATTTCAAGGCAGCATAGGATAGGCAGAAAAGCTATGCAAATCAGAATATGCTATTCAAGGAGTTCCAAGTTAGGGAATAGGTGTACTTGGGCATCAAACAGAAGAACAGATCCTTGCAAATTGAATCATGTTCCAAGGTGGCACAACAGTTTTGTCGACCCTTCAGTATCATTGATAGGATTGGGCTAGTAACCTATCCACATGCAATGCCTTTGATAGTGAAATTCCATAATGTTTTCCATGTATCATTTCTTAAGAAGTATGTTAAGGATTTTGATCATGTGATTGATTAGTCTATATTGCAGGTGGAACAATATGGAGAATTCGAGTCGGAGCCTCAACGTATATTACATAAAAAGGTGTTCGTGCTCTAGAACTGATAAATTGAGTAAGTAAGCATGAAGTGGAAGCACTTTGGGCCCGAAAAATCTACATGGGAGATGGAGGATCAGATGTGGGGTATGTTTCCTTCCTCATTTTTCTAGTTGAGGAAAAGTTGTTTTGGTATGGTGTTTTGTGTATATGTTTTGGTATATATTATGGTATATGTTTTGGTTATGTTATTATATGTACATATGTATATGGATGTAAATACTACCATGAGAAAAGTTATAAACCTTCAATAAGTAGTATGGGTGTCATGTTCTTATGTTGTCATCATGGTTTTATTTCAATAGGTTGATCATTGTAAATACTACATCAAGCTATGTTTAAAGCTCCATGGGAAGTATGTTTTCTTTTCAGCGGTTTTTTTGAGGTCTTGGTGTGGTGTAACACCAAGGATAGTGTTCCCCAAGGGAAAGAGTTTTGTAACCGACCTGGTGAAAATTCCATGTAATAAAAGTTAATAAAGGAAAAAATAATAACCATGCTTGATGGGACACTTACTCAAAGCTGAATGTTGGGAAAGACATCATAAGGGGTTTTCATTTGGTTTATTATGGCTAAGGAAATTGGAAAAGGCTATGGATAAGGATTTGGAAAGAAAAAATGACATTTATGGTACATTTATATATGAAAATAATGGAAATTAGGAGAAAAGGGAGGTGAAAGGTCACAAGTTGCATGTGAGGAGGAAATTGAAGGAAAATATTGGAAAATGAACAAAGTAGAGGCCTCATTCATAAAAGGGATTTTGAGGATCAGTTGGTAACCTTTTGTCAATTGAGTTTTGGATCTCTCTCATTATTCTATCTCTCTCTCTCACTCTTGGACACTTAGAGTTTTCTTGGAGCACTTTGGCATTGGAGCAAGAAAGGCAAAGAAGGCAAGAGGAAGTAAAGATACGGCACGTAAAGGTAGGATCAAGCAGCTACAACAGGATTCGTTGTAGGTATTGATTTGCATGTGTATTTTCCTTGGTAGATTTGGCATGCATTGTATCGCATGTGATTCTTTTACTATTATGGCATGCGGTTTTCTAGCTATAACACTATTTTCAGCATAGCGTTTGCCATTTTTGGATATTCACATGTGATGGGATTCTCATGTTTTGGTTGAGCTAGATTCACGAATGGGTTAGAAGTTGAGTGGGTTGGATATCTGAATGATATAGAACATGAAATAGTCATCCCTGAACCTAAATGTGGATCATGGTAAAGCCACTGGCCTAGTGACCGTTGAGCCAGATTGTGCACTATAGTAAAGCCAGGATTTTGTTCCCTCAGTATACCTAGGAATTCTTGTCAGTGAATGGCAGGATATACATTAAAGCTAGGAGTTAGTTTTCTCTCAGTTGGGCATAGTAATCTCGGGTTTGGGATATGTGGTAAAGCCTAGAGTGCGGGTCATAGTTTAGGGCCTAGTGATCTAAGTTTTGATTGTGTTACATGAAAATTCCTCACATTGTGGGTGGAGAAATCCAGAGAAATCCATGCTTGTCTAGCCTAGTGATCAGGTGGAGATCGTAGTAAAGCATATTATGATGTGTTAATTTTGTTGGCATAGTGATCTGGGATGGATTACGACAAATCGTAGCTTCTATTGATGAGGGTGTGGTGGTTTAGACTTGGTATGCCCTGGTTGGTTCTTTGATTTGAGTCCCACACTCATTCTTGGAATATGGCATGGGGGTGAATGGATGAAGAGAGATTTCATTCAACCATTCTATGGTTGGGTGGAATGTCATAGTCCCATCTCTATTTTGTTTATTGCATTCATTAATGAGAAATTCATTGCCTTGATTTTCATGTGTAAATGTACTAATGTATATGTCGATTTTATGGTTGACATTATTATGATATTTATGTTCCTATTATGTTGGTTATATGTCTATTTTATGAAAACAAATATGTATGGCTCTCATCATATTTTTACTTGTAAATGAGTGGATAATGTAACTATGGCCTAATAGATGATAATTCAGCAAATGACATCGGGGAACAATGGTTCACAGTGATCCTCAAATAAGTATGAGATGCGTACACTTAATTCTATTGTTTACATATGTAGGTTACAATTTGATGATATGTTTGATGAAATGTTGGGAATGGTTAGTAGGGGTCTAATTAAGGTCTTATTCAAATTATTGTTTTTGCTTCATTGTTTCCCTTTTCTTTTACTATTCTGAATTTATCATTCCATTCTAGGAAGTGACCTGGGCTCTGGGCCTAAAAAAGTGGCTCAAATCTTGGAGTCACTGGCATATCACTGACAAATTTAGTCCGCGGTTGCTGGAAAGCAAGGCTCTGAGAGCAACTTTGGGTTTTTGGCCATTCTCTTGCCTATAGCATGGGAGCAATTGAGGCCTACAATGTATAGAACATTAGTGGGACCTATGGATAGGATATATGAGTGGCTAACATGTCTCCTGAGGGTTCTGTTGCTGATGTGGATAGATTGGTTGATGTGTTTTATCGATTGCACTTCCTTAAGGTCATATAGGAGGTTGAATCTAATCATAGTATCCCCTTGTCACATGTTTACCCAGTTGGCATTGGTACATGGGTAGATGTGGGAGGAGGGTGCTACAAAAGTCGTTATGATTTAGTGATATCAAAATTTGTATCTTCCAAAATACACTATGAAAAAGTATGGAAAAATTTTGGTTCATTAAGTTTGTCTGTCCTCTTTAATGGGTATTTTTTGAATTTTTGGTTTTTAAGTAATAAAATGAGAAACATGATGCTTCGTTAAACAACTTCAAAATCTGTAGTTTTTTATATTGGTTCAATTAATTTTATTCTATTAATTGTGATATGTATATTTTGGTTCCATCAATATATCTGTATTGAAGTAGAGTATGTCTAGATTGTTTCAGCACATTTTTTGTTTAAAAAATGCAAGGTTAACAAAGAATACATTGGCACCAAAAGCCATGAGATCTTATGAATCCCTTGATTTTTAAAGAAACCACTTTCAAACAATTACTAAATTGAGATATCAAATTTGAATAAAACAATTCTAAAAAAGAAGAAATAGAAAGTTAATAAAATTTCACACAAGTTTTATTTTTACTGTAAAATGAAATTCTAAATAGAAAAATTACTTTTTCTGATTGTAAGTTGAAAAACTTCTAAAAATTATATTTTTTTTCTCAAAAACAGCCAAAAGTGTAACCCAACTTCACATTTTCACATGATCTCTCCTCAATCACACACCCTAATCACCAAAACATCACCTTCATCAATATTTGATCATTGACTAATTCACCACACAGAAGAACATGAAAAAAAATAACAATAAACATCTTATTACTGACCCAATTCTGCTTATAATGAATTAGAGTTCATATTTTTAGATTTAAAACTTTGTTTAAGTTCACCTCTTAACCATGCATTAACTCTTTTATTTACATTCATATTCCACTTTTCTAATGTCGTCTTGATGTGTTCAGTTAGTGTTCAGTCTGCCCTATTGTCATGATCTCAAACTCGAAGTTAATCTATTGATATTCACAATTATTAAATTTCCACAAGATTTAGCATAGAATTTATCTGTGCTAAAAAATGTAGTGAAGTACCAGATTTGGAAAAAAGTACCAAATATATCGTTAAGGTTGTCCATGCCTCCAAATACCTACCAACTCATTCATGCACACTGCTAGCTTTGGCTAAACTGCTAAATATCACTCAAACTAGCCAAATATTCCAACTCATTCATTATTTTGGACTTACGACCATAGGCACTTTGGTTTAGACTGAAGGGCTTAGCTACTCATTCATTAAAACTAGAAATTCTAACACATTTATGCATTGTATAAATCCAAAGGTATAAAACCTTTAACATGAGAGACCTCTATATATAACCACCTATTGGGCCCCTTTGTGCTATAACCCCAAGGGCTTGACAAGGTGTGTCAACCTTGTATGCTCTCAGTCACCAAGCCTTCACACAGAACCTATTGTTGGAGAACACCTTTAGTCACTAGCCCTATTTCCTCGCAAATAAATTTGTCGTGTGAGTTTGGAAACCACTAAGAAAAATCCCACCAGCGTTACGTGTATCATGTGCCCTTTGTTCATCCATTGCATTGCTAAAATAAAAATATTCCTTCCTAAGATTTTTCATTGGTCCACCTACATGCCTACGTGGCTAGCTTGCCACTTGTATGTTGACTCGGCTACATGCCCCATGGCCAAACAACAATATTTTGACTTTAACCTTACAACTTTGGCCAACCATATCTTCTGATCCAAGAAGCATTTTTAGACTTCAATATACCGTTGGAAAGCTATTTCTAAGCACCATCTATCTATGTCACTTGCATGAAAACCTGTGTTGACTATTTAGGGAAAACATAGGTTAGAATATAAGGTTCCATAGAAGCACTTGTTCACAAATGTGCTTACAACCACTTGAGTTATGCCACTCCTTTGACATCAATTTCAAGGTATTTTCAGCATTCTCTTCATTTTCCATTGATGGAAATTATACAAACATTGTTATCAATTGTCAGTGTAATTCAATAACAAAATAAAGAAATGGAAAGAAACTTTAACATGGTGAAACTTGTCATGTGAGTATCTATTCTTAATCTCTATCAATACTTCCCTTGATCTCCCCCTTTGCGAATAATTAAGTTTGCTTCTTATAATTAAGAAACATTTTTCTTAATTACCTCCCCATTTATTTACTTTTCCACCGTTAACATAAATGGTAAATAAAATAATATTCTCCCCTTGAAACCAATCTCCCCCTATATTACTAATCCTCTAAACTTGCTAACTTCCGTCTGATATCTTGAGTAGTTTTTTTTTTTTTTTTTTGTATTCAAGCTTCTGTGATCCATAATGAATTAAGAAAAATATTTCAGTAGAAATCACATAAGAAATAGCTTTCGCCGAAATGTTTCGAACCAATAAGTGTGGTTGATCATCAGGACCAGATGAAGAGGTAGACCATGGAAAAGGCTTAAATAGAGAGCAATTTAGAGACATAATTTCCAAGTAATTGCTATATTTCAACAATAATATTTAATTTATGATATTAATGTATTAATATATTAAAAAAAAATATTATTAAGTAACATCTATATAAAACGACTACTTTTTGAAAAATAATATTTAAATTATTATATTATTTTATTAATTTATTAAAAACAAGTATTAATAAGAAACCACAATATTAAACAACTAGTTTTTGAGAAATAATATTTAAATTAATTTAATAAAAAATAAAAAATAAAAATTAATAATAATCATAAATAAATACGTAAATAAAATAAAAGTCAAATTAGTTTGCTTTCTTCCTCTTGGAAATATTTAGTGGAAGGAGGTAATAGGTACTCCAAATATTTTCCTTGAGTGTTAAAATTGATCCCTTGGGAGAGTTTCACTGAATATATCAGCTACCTTCTATTTCGCAGATACATACTCTAACTTTACAATCTATATTGTAACTTGTTATTTTAAAAAATGATACTTGATTACAATATTCTTTGTCTTGGAGTTAAACATAATGTTCTTGGACACATTGATTACACTTGTATTATCATAGATGATGGGTATTAGATGATCATATATTGATTTCAAATATTTGAAAGTCTATTTCATCCACAAGAGTTGAGTGCAACAAAAAGTTGTTTCTATATATTCTCCTTCAGCAATAGAGAGAGAAGTTGAAGCGTCTTCTTGCTTAACTGTGAAACAAGACATTCACCAAGAAAGAAAGCACCACCACTAGTGTTTTTTTATCATCTTCATTACCTTCCTAATCAACATTGGTAAAAAATATTTAGTGCCAAATATTTACCTCTAGGCTATCAAATTCCATAGTCCGTTGTTCCTCTTACATATCTAAGAATCCTCCTAGTTACAAGTAGATGACTCTACATAGGCGTTGCTTGAAATATTCAAAAAATACTAGCTACTTGAATAATGTATAATCTAGAGGTTTTTAAGTATAAGAGTCTACCAATAATATATATATATAAAGTCTAACAAACCTTTGGTGATTCATATGTGTTGATGTGTTTGCAACCAATGACCATTGGGATTCTTACCAAAGACAATCCATCCATACTGAATTTCTTTAAAACATCCTTAAGATACTTTCTTCCTAAGATAAAAATTCCTTTTGAAGATTTTCCAATCTATAAACCAAAGAAATAAGATAGCTCTCCAAGAATAAACATCTCAAATTCATCCTTCTTATTAGTTGCAAACTCACAAGTTATAAGATTTGAATCACTAGCAAAAAGAATATCATCAACATAGACAACCAACACTAACATCTCTTGATCATTGAATTTCACATACAAATTATTGTGACTTGCACCTATTTTTAAAACCACACGTAAGAAAATAACTATCCAACTTGGAGTACCAAGCCCTTAGGGCTTTACTTAATACCATAAAATGCATTTTTCAAATTGTAAACATAACCATGCTTATCTGATGGTTGAAAACCATCAGGAAGCTCAATGTAGAGTTCATCTTATAATTCTCGACTTAAAAAGGAAGGTTTGGCATCCATCTAATATGTCTCAAATTTCCCAAAACTATAAAAAGCAAAAAACATGGGAATTGCATCGAAGCAAAAGGAGCAAAGGTCTCATCAAAATATAAATATTGAATTTGGTCATAGCCCTTGCAAACTAAACTTGACTTGTTTGTTACCACTTCACCATGTTCATTAAATTTGTTGTTGAAGACCCACTTTGTGGCTATAATGTTATTATTTACTAGTCTTAGAACAAGATCCCAAGTATGATTTTTGTCGATTTGATCAAGTTCTTCATTCATGGCCTTTATCTAATATTCATCTTGATTGTCCTAATAAAAATCCTTTGGTCCCATCATAGGTAAAAAAGTTACTCAATTAACCAAAAATTTGGTCGGCTGGGTGGTGTTTTTGCACATAGCTTGTGAGACGTTTAGATTATGGACTAGAGGGTTCTTCAATGTATTTATCTACAGGTGACTCATCAACCTTCTCTTCATTATTGACTGGATCATTGGAGCTAATATTTCCGATTGGTTAACTCCAAAATCAATGTGCTCATCAACTTTGACATCAATGAAATCAATTATTTCTCTTGTATTCTTATTGTAGCATCCATATCCCTTACTATTATGGGAGTACCCAAGAAAAATACCTTCATCATCTCTTTCATCAAACTTACAGATATTTTCATCATTTTGTATATAACACTTGCTTCCAAACACTCTAAAATGCTTGACTGTAATGGGTCTACCATACGAAAGCTCATATGGGGTTTTTTCATTGTTTTGTTTGAAGTAAGCCTTGCTCAAAATCACCACTACTACGTGAATGACGTCATCCCAAAATATCTGTTGTATACCTCTTTCTCCCATAATGGGTCTAACCAACTATTGGATAGATATGTTGTCTCCCTTTGCTACTCCATTTTATTCTAGAGTCTCGGCTATGGAAAATTATCTTTTTATGCCTCATTCTTTGAAAAAGTCATCATAATATTTAGAGGAAAAATCACCACTATTATCATACCTTTTGCACTTTATTTTACAGTTTGTCTCATTCACTTCCATTTACTTAAGATTATTAAACTTTCCTAAGGCCTTTGATTTTTCTCTTAAAAAGGACACCCATGTCAGTCTTGTAAAATCATCAATGATAAGCATGAAAAACAACTTACCTAAGTGTATTTGAGCTCTTGAAGGACCACAGAAGTCCATATGTATCAATTACAAGGGCATGTTTGATGGATTCTCCTTGGATTTTATTGGCACTAATAACTTTTTCCAATCTAAGAAGACTTGCAAATGGCATTTTCTTCCTTTAACAACTTTGGTAGATCTCTAACAACATTCTTCTTATCTAATTTGACAATCTAATCAATGTTAAGATGTCCTAGCCTTCGACGCCACAATATGATTTCATCAATATTTGTCACACAACACTTCTCTCTCTTCTCTTTTAGAACACAACCATTATTGTCTATTCTTACAATTTCAACAGTTATCTCTCTTGTGCCTACAAATTTTATTTGACAATTTTTAGATTTGAACAACACATTATATTCTAGGTCACACATCTAAGACACACTATGAAATTTGCACATCAGAACACTAATAAACAACACATCCTTTATAAGTGAGTAAAGGAGTTTTTATAAGTGGAATTAATATTATTTAAACTAAGTGTATATTGATATGGTTATATTTTAGTCTATTGAGATATTTCTTGCATCGATTCAAATAACTCTATTCATAGGGTTTTCATATTCATTTATTCAATACATCAGTAATAGAGGTGAGATATATGTTTATGTTATTGTCCATTTGTAATCGTGATCCCTCCATGATGGAGATCTTGCATTGATAAAGGAAAACTACATCATGTTTGAGATTAATAATGTTTCCCCTACATTGTGATGACCACCAAACTTTTGGATGGTCAGTTTCCAAGGAAAGATTTTTGTTACAGAGGGACAAACAAGGTAAGATAAGTTAGAATAGATAAATCTAACTCATAGATTTGTTTACACAATAAATTCATTTCCAAGTTTTCATGATGCTTTCAGGTTATAATTTCTTAAAAGAAATTTTGTTACATAGAGACAGATGAAGCAGAATTAGTGTATATTTGTTATAAGTGTTTTGTGCCTCTCTTTCCTAATCTACTTTGCATGAATAATGGTTTGGATTGGTCTTGAATTTTAATTTCTTTCAGTGTCTACTTAGTAAGATAATTTTCCTTTTTATGCTGCTCTATTTGAATTGGTAGGCATTTTCTTCTTTCAAGTTAAATAGTAGTTAAGGTTTACCTCTCTTTTTCCTTATAGTTAGGGTTGCCTTCTTGCTAGAATTTGTTTGTTGATTAATTAAGGTTGCGCCTTCCCTTTTCCAATAGTTAGGGATCCTTCTACAATTGTTAATAATGTAGGGTTATTTCCAAATGTTGAATTGAGGTTTCCTTTTAGCTATTAGGACTGGTGTCCATGTCTTATCTAAGCTTCCTTTGAGTGCAGGATTCAAATTAATAAATTTTTGCAAGATGTTGTGAAGATATTAATGCAAAAATTAGATTATAATGTTAACTTGAACATTGCTAGGAGCTCTCTTTAGCATTTCTAGTGCTACCTCAATGTTTACGAATTCCTAGATTCATAATAAAATGTTAGGTTGTTTATTATGTTCGACGGGATCATTATTTCCAAACGTTACATTATCTTTATTCACATGTTTCTATAACAAAAAATTACTTTTATCTCCTAAAATATGCTTAGAATGGTCACTATAAAGATAACATTAAATCCCACCATTCTAAGCATATAAAACCATACCACAATTCTCCTCATTCTACATTTTCTTCTATACTTTAGGTTGTTGATCTATTTACTCGATTCCTAGATAAGACCTTTTGTCTATAAGTCTAAAATCAATTGCTTTGTGGCCACAATTTCAAAGACTTATCAATTGCTTTGTGGCCACAATTTCAATATATGTAGCATTGAAACACATTAATCATTGGGAAAAATTTATTTCTATACCTAGGTTTCCTCATCCTTTGCCTGAAAATTAACTATTGGGAGGAAAACTTTTTCTTCGTAGCATGAGTTTTCCAGATGATATATTCACCTTGAAGTTTTCTTCTTTGTGGCCATAATTAGTATAAGTAAATAAATAATACAGATATACATCCCCATACCTATGAGTAAAATTAATTTTGAAGATTAGTTGAGCTACTCTTTGAGATATTTTATATTTTTTGACCTAAACCTCTCTATTAAGGAGTTTGATTTGCCTGTCCTATGTTATTATTCTTTTTCTAAGCCAAATTAACATTGATCCTTTTATCTTGGAATGGTTTATTTTCCTAAGAGTATCCTATGTTGGTTACTTAATTTTTTCACAACTTGTACAATAGTAATAACCTTCTTACCTTTCACATCAGCTACAGAGATTGACTTAGATTTAAATCAAAGACTTTTTCTACCATTAGATACTCTCTATGCTTCAAGGAGTTCATTTAAACTTTTTGTACCTTTTCAGAAAGGTTTTTGTCTTTTCAAGTTCTTTCATCAGAGAAACAATTTCGACTTCAAGTGTTTTCCATGCTTGAGTTTTCTAATTGAGTTGTTGATTTATAATTTCTTATATCTTCATACCTTCTCCAATTTGCAAGAGCAGAGGTTTAATAGCTTCATCTTTGCTTTTGGTCAAAAATTCCTTTTTCTATTTTATTATTCTTTCTCAACATTTTGATTTCCTCAAGAGAACTAATCATATCTCCCTCTACGTAAACTTTAGCCTATTCTTCATCAGAGGCAATAGCTTGTACTTCCATATTTTCTCTGGCAATGAGAATAAATTATTTTGAGCTTCCATATGCTTTTCCATAATCTGAAGATTGATTGTCTTCACTTCAGACTAGTTGTGGTCTTGGGTGTATAATATTTTCCTCTTAGATTTATTTTTGTATTTTCATGCTTTTATAAAGTCTCTTTGGGGTCATATTCATTCTTATTCTTTTCTGGAGATTTAGAAGCATAATGACCTACTTTACCAGAGTTAAAGAAATTGAAAGGTACCTTATATTTTTACTTTCCTAAGCAATTGTTGATATTTATACTGAACTTAGCTTCCTCTTCATCTAATTCACAACATTTTTTATTATGTTCTTTCTTAGGTTTTTTATCTACACTGAAATTTGGCTCCTTTGTTATATACTTGCAATTAGAAATCCGCTTCCCATAGGCATTAAGAGTTCCAAGTAGTTGATCCAAAGTGAGATATTTATGATATTGCATCTCCTCAATGGCCGAAAATTTAGGATTAAATCTAAGGGAGAGATATCAACACTTTTTGGACCAGTATTGGCTCTTTTAAATATTTATCAAGACCTATTATTGTATTCATAACTTCCTCAATTGTAATAAATTATTCAACAATATGTTCATCATCATGCATCTTAAAAGTTCAAATTTCACTATAAAATGTTGATGTTCAGCTTTCTTCACCTTGTTATTTCATTGGTAGTATCTTCTCATCTTGTCCCATATGGATTTTACAGTTGAAAATTACATGACCTTGACTAGTTCCTAAATTACGTAGGCCAACAAGTAGAGAATTTGTAGCCTTGAAATTGCATGTAAATTCCGTCTTGTGATCACTAGTAATCATGGTTAGAGGATTTTGTATTGTTCTTCCATTGTGTCTCATACATCAACAGAAAGAGATTGAATGTATGTTTTCATCCTTAGTTTCTAAAACACATAGTTTATTCAAATGCACATAGGTGACCTATTGTTGAATCCTATTTGTTGCTTTTACATAGTCCATGATTATTCTTCCAGCTATTAAAATAATCTTGAAGTAACCTTTCTTTGATACCAATTTTTAGAAACTAGGACAATACTGAGAGGGATAATTTTAAGTCTTTATTTCACAAAGTAAAGAATACTAGAAACACGAACAATCTCTTTAAAAACTATTCAAGTAATCATAAACACCATAAACATATATGAAACACATAAAGACTTCAGTCTTCTCTCAGTTACTTTCATAAAGGAAAAAATAAACTTTCTATTATAATTATCTCTGACATCCACCAAAAGGACACTTCTACTCCCTAATTTAAAAGATACCACTAAGAGGAGCTACTAACCCTGGTTTATAATCTACCAATTAAAGGAGCTACTACCCCTAATATATCAACTTATTCTGAGAGGAGCTCAAATCCCTGATTGTTTACCAACCACTACAGGAAGGAGCTATAGAAAATGGTTTGCAAGTCACCTCTCACTTGACCTCCTTGATTAATATTTCATCAAATTTTTAAACTCAAATCATGAAGTCCAATCTATTTCATAAAACAAATAAAAATCTCCTTAATCGCACATCCTAACCATGAAAAGATCACCCTAAATAATATATGATAACTGGTCAATTCATCGCAAACACCAACGTCAAGAACAACAACAACAATTGCCTTATTGGTAAATCAATTACAATTGTAAATAATTATAGATAATACTTTTAGATATAGAACTTTAGTTAATTTCAATTATTTACCGTGCATGAGTTCTTTAATTTCCAGTCATATTCTACTTCTACAATGTCTTCTTGATGTGTTATACTAGTCATTAGTGTCCTCTCTAATGTCTTTATTTCAGAATCTAATTTAGTTTGTCGATTTTCACAATTATGGAATTTTCAAATGACTTAACAAAGAATTTATCTATAGTTCTAAATCTAGTAAATTGCTAGATTTGGCCAAAACTGTCAAATATATCACTAAATCTCTCCATGATGCTTAATAGGTGCCAACTTGTTCATGTGAACCTGCTAGTTTTAGTTGAACTTACAAATATGGCACAAAATGACCGAAGATGCTAACTCGTTCATGATTTTGGGCATACTCCCATAGGCTTTTTAGGTAAGCCTAAAGGGATTACCCCTTAGTCCTTAAAAACACAACTACCAACTCTTTTATCCATTGTATAATTCTAAAGGCCTAAAACCTTTAACATAAGAATCCTCCACGTATAATTGTCCCTTAGCATCGTTTTTTCTATAGCCTTGAGGCTTAACTACATCCATCAACCTTGTGTTTCCTCAATCGCCAAGTCTTCACACAGAAGTGAGTGCTGGAGTGTGCCTTTAGCCCCCAAGCTTGTTTCCACCAAAATAAAACTTGGTGTTGCAATGGAAATCACTCAGGTCAATCCTCTAGGATATCTAGCCTATCATTATTGTGGTGTTGTTCCTACAAAAAAATGAAAAAATCACTAGGATGACCTATCCTTTCGACCATGTCCATCTTGCTTCATCACCCTCCTTGTGCCAATTAGAAAATTGTCGGGGTTACATATGCACCATCATGTTTGCCACATGCCACCCATTGACTAGCGCCATGTGTCACACATTTTTCTCCCACTTGGCCACCTCAAAAATGCCAAAAATGTGTTCTATGTGTCATCCTCTAATAGGTCCATGCCATGTTAACGTCATATGCCACTAAGGCTCCCACCTATTCTCCTCATCAATTATTCTTTGAAACTAGGTCTCATCGTGCATCATCTATTGATTGGTACACGTTGTTAAATTCACACATTTATGGTATGTTATAAGGGGGTTCCAAATTTTATTTTCATTGATTTTACATTATAAAGTTTTGGGTCCATAAAATAATTCCTCGCAGCAAATGAGATAAACATTCCCATCTCCTTCATAGTAAAACATGTTGTTTCTTTCGATCCCACCATGGAGAAATTGTTGGGGTTACATTTCAAGTAGGTCCCCCAAATAACCAACTTCCACTAATCACCAATTGGATCCACCATGTTGTCCCACTAGTTTTGTTCACGGGACTTTCACCCTTGGGTGAATTTGGACACCATAGGCAACACGCTTGTTGGGGTTACATGTAATGTGCCCCTTATTATTTCGTTACACTGGTAAAACACATTTTATGTCCAGATATTTTCACCATTCCGCTTGCATTCCCACGCGGTTGCCTTGCCATTTGTACGCTAACTCAATTGTGATTCGCACATCTAAATGCCAAAATGTTGACTTTAACTTTAGAAATTTGACCAACAATATATTTTGATCTAGGAAGCCTTTTTTATACATTAATGTATCATTGTAAAGCTCTTTCTAAGAATTATCCATCTTAGTTTCATTAACATATGATATAATTTCCTAAGGGAAAGGTAAGTTAGAATATAATATTCCATACAAGCACTTGTTCACCAATCTGTGTGCAACGAGTTGAGCTGTGCCACTCATTTAACATCAATGCCAACACATTTTCAACATGTCTATATAAATGATAAATTTCCTCAAGGTTTTTCATATAGAAAATATTATCATCATATTTAATAATACGATTTTGTAGATCTCAATTCATAATCACTATCCACTATGAATGTTTTTCTCACTGTCTGAGACGTCATATTTGCACACATAGATATTTCCATAAAATTGTTCAACAGAGCCCTAGTATCACTAACTTTGTGGATATATCACTGCAAATTGGGAAGGAATCCATTGAAGGCCATGGTGTGGCCCTAGATATTTCCACAAATCTGACATTACAAGAAGAGAACAAGATCTCATTCCTAGAGATGATGAGATTGATTCACTGCAAAATTTTTTGGAGGATGAGCACAAAACTCAAACCAAATTATCAAGACAACTCGGAAAATTAAATTAAACAATGAAATTTAATGTGTTCATTCATTTTTTCTCCGCCAATTTCACAGATTTTATTTTGTTTGAGGGTATTTTTTTCTAGATATGAGACAATTATTTCTTAGTAATCCAAACTATAATTTCTCCCATACCATCAACATTCTAAATGAATTTCCAAGGTATTCATTTTCTCTATGGGCATGTTGATGGTGTTGGACCCAAAAAAAACTAGGGGATCTCCCCAGTATGAAATTCCAACTAAACCTCATACCGTTTGGTGTAAAAGTCCCATCCAGTGCAATGGCCCCGTTGCCATTGTCTTAAAATTTTTCCTTAGTTCTTGCTTATAAGAACATCAGTGTGGTTTGCTTTGTCTTCGAATAGCAAGTTTCACATGCCTAGTAAGTGCTTGGTGTTACTTGTGTTAAGGTTCTTTCACCACAGAGGGAGAGGGTGGAAGTGAGTCTCAAGTCAATACAAAACAAAACAAGACATGCACAACTTCCGGCGGAGTATTCCACATGGATTCAATAGTCACAAACACACAGTGAATGTATAGCACGTACAACACCTAGCATAGTAATCCACACAAGTTTGACGGTCATTAAAACATGTTTTTTGGAATGGTTTTTTCTAGTGTCCAATGGGATAGCTCACACATGTGAGGCAATGTTAACAACTTATACAACACATTTTCATAAGAATATTTATTAGAACAACTGAAATAGTTCGACTGTTTTAACATAGGTTAAAGAAACATGCATTACAAGTGTCCAAAGATTAGTCCTACAAACAAATACAATAGATGTGTGAAAATGTGTTGGCATGTTATTAGGCTTCTGAATTAAGTGAAAGTTCTAAGACACATCAATACACCATACATCACTAACTCCAATAGCAAGGCGTTGGAGCCCCTGTTGGCTCCTCAAAAAAAATACTACAAAATCTCAAGGCTATGTGGGAGGAGCCAAGGTGAAAAGTCTTTTGCATGTACAAATGAGGGGTAGTTATAGCCAAGGGTAAAATCTACCCTTGTGACTCTTCAACTTCCCTCATGACTCTTTGACCTACATGAATCTTCAATTTTACATGACTCTTCAGATTTACATGTTGGTCTCTTGGGATACCACATTACATTACATTGATTACAACAATGTGGACCATAGTAGTGATGTGGGAAAGCTGACTCATGACATGACTTGACATGACAAAGCTGGTGTGTTCATGTTGGTGGTGGTGTGCATGTCGAGATGCAATGTTGCTGAGTGATGGATGTCTAATTGGTGTATCATAGCTTCACCTTTGTATGGCAAGGTGTGCAAAGTCTTCAATGGTGTTGGTGTTTGCTTGATGTTGCATGTGCACATTGCACTTTGGCATGGTCCATGTGTTGGTCTGTTCACGAACAAATCTCCTTGCATGCATTCCTTATTCATCCGTTCGGGAAAACATATCCTTGCAAGTGTTGCTTGTTCATATTGTTCTTCATCATGTCATGTCTCATCCATGTACCTATATATGAAATCTCTCATGATGAGACGACATCTGATCCAAAAATCTCCTAGTCTACCAGATGCATTGTCGTTTGCTTTCCGATCTAGTTGACTAGGAGAGAGGACAAGACTCTAAAACTACACAAGGTAGATTTCAAGTTGGAATGCGGGCTCTATGCACTATTCATGAAACTATGCAGAGGTCTCTTGGAGGCTTAGATGGGAAATATGGATCAACAGCGACATTCTGTGGGATCGAGATTGGCTGGGGGGAAGATCTGCACAATTGTTTGAGGGATACAGTGTATGCAGTAGAGGGAGTCTGGTAGTGGAAACTACGCAATTTCTTCGAGGAGATGGCAGCAGGTTTTCTGAGGCTACACAGAAGAATTGTACAAATTTTCTGGGGAGCTGGCAGCTGTTTGTGTGATGCTACATAGAAAAATTGTACAAATTTTTTGGGGAGCTGGAAGTAAGCTACGAGAAGCTAATGGAAAAAACTTCACAATTGTTGGGAGGCTAACCTACCAGGCATCCTTCTGTAGTTTCTAAAATAAGTGGGATGCTGGGTAGCTGAGGGAGTGCTCATGAAAACTGCATAGTTTTCCAGGTGAGAAGTAGGTTGACTGATTGGGTGATAGCCTAGAAAAACTACACAATTTTTTGAGGGAGATAGAAATGGGCATAGGGTGTCTATCTGACATGTCTAGAATTTTTTTCAGTGAATGGAGCTGGCATGCTTTGCATATTTTGCGTAATTTTTTTGTGTAAGTGAGGCCCAGGGGCACTACCCAATCAAACACTCTAGTTGACTAGCTGGAGGCTCGTTTGATCTGCTTGCGAGTAGTGCAGATTGGAATGGCCTGTTGGGAAAGTTCTACATTGTTCTGGGTGGCAGTCAATTTAGTTGATCCTAAGATTGCACAATGTAGAATACCTGGGAGGAAACATCGAGCTCTCTGAAATTCTAGGCAGAAGTGCCTGATCACTGAGAGCTAAAATTGCATAATGTAGCTTAGAGAATGTCAGGATGTTAGAGGATGATCTAGTCGACAGAGTTTCCACAAAATTACCAAGTGTGTGAATGAGTGAATTTGTACATTGTGACCTCGCAAACAAACACTCAACATGACTTGATGACAAGACACCTCGAACCATCAAGACAACATACACTAAATCTGACTGACCGACAGTGTGAGCGACAACCATGACACTTGTGATAGATTGTTGAAGGACCGCGACGATGCTTACACGACAGTGCATACAAATTCATGTGTGAGTGCAATGGATGTTTACATAGCAGACACAACTTGTACACATGAAGGTGGACCTTGTGCATGGCCAGAACATGACTACAAGCATGACATTGTGACCAACATGAAAAAAATGTCCGATGAACTGTCAAGTGAGAAGGGTGCAAATACTCAACATGGGCTCATGGGATGAGCCCAAGTGCTTTCAAACATCGAGGAAAAAATCCAAGAAAGGCTCTAAAATTGAATGATGGCCAAACTTTTGGAGGGTGTTGCATTCTCTACAACACCTGGTGACACACTAATTGAATTCCAGCTTCTCTGTTTTGGTCAATTCACAGCACAGGGCCTTGGTCTTTCAGGGAGTATTGATTCACTCTATGGGTTACTTCAGCTTCCCCACTTACCCAATGGACAAACATGGTTCACCTTTCACAAACTCAATCAAACACAACAATAGGTTTCTGCTTGATCACAATGTTTCAAAATTGGAAAGGGTAGTTGGCTCGCCAGTTAAAAATTTTCAAAGTATAATTTTTCATCTCTAGTGTTTCTCCACTGCTAGTAGGCCTAGACAGTACCCTGACAGAGTCACGTAGGAATACATGCATTTATCAACTTCCAAGCAACCTGGTTAGTACCCCATTGGAGTTGCATGCTTCACCTCTCTACACAGGAATCCTTTCTCTTCTTTCGCCTTTGTCTTTTTTCAAAAGAGGAATATGCATAGGCACTTATTTATTTTTGGGTTGTAAGTGGGATCCCGACTTATTGAGAACAGAAGAGGTTGTTTGCTTAGAGAAGCATGTAAGACCTCTAACATAGGTTTTCTCATTTAGATTTTCCCCTTCTCCATTTCTACTAGTTGGATGAGCTTGATCGCACAAAGGAGAAGGTTGAATGCAGGCATGGGGTTTCCTAGTGTGGACATAAGTTCATGGTTGGACCCAAGATTCCCTTGTAGAAGGCTCATATTTTTTCCTAAGAGTTCATCAGATGAAGGTTATGACCAAGCACAGAGAAGATGGATGCACAACGGCCAAGTCTTGCAGTGTCACATGACTCTTTAGATCTCAACTACATATTCAAAAGACAGAACTTAGTGAAGGGTGACATGTATTTTCAAAACCAAAAATAGTAGGATACTGAATAAGAAAAAGAAAATTAAAAAAAAAATATTAAGAAAAGAAAATAAGAAAAAAAACAAGAAGTAAATGGACTATGTACATAGCCCGGGGCACGGCCTCGACTTACTAAAAATAATGCTTCAAATCTTGGCCATTGATAGGAAGGTTGTTAATCCTCTCATCACATGATTGCAGATGGTATGTGTGTGGGCCAAGCTTCTCATGTAAAATATATAGACCAATCCACAAGGACTGGAACTTCGTATGCTTGTCGTTTTCTTCATGGGGTTTATCCCATTTCAAGACTAAGTCACTAATATCGAAGTTATCATTTGCTACAGAGTTCTTGTCAAACCATATCTTCATATGGTTATAGTGGAGTGTAATTTTTTCTTTTTCTTTCATCCTTTCTTCCTCCATTTTGTGAAGTGTATCCATCTTACATTGAACTAGTAGACAAGGCTTTCCATGGGATTCTTGAGACAACTGAAGTGCGAGCAAGTAGAAGTTAAGTAGTAGGATGGCTTCTTTCCCATAGACGAGGACATATGGTGAGGTATTCATAGAGGGTTTGGGTGTTACAAGGTTAGCCCATAGGGAATTCGTCAAGGTAGAGTAGCAGTTACACTGCTTAGAGTAAATCATCTTTTTGATATGTGGATAAGGTTTTTTTTCATGGATTCTATGAGACCATTTCCCCGTAGGTAGTAATTAGATAAGTGTTTCAACACAATACATATTGCAATGCAAAATCATAAATCTTCGAAGATGAAAGGTAAGTTTCATTGTCAAACAAAAGTGATACTAGAATGCCAAAGGGTGAGATAATGTTATGTTGAAGGAAGCTAATGGCTTCCTCATCATTCACTTGCTTGAGCAAAACTAGTTATGTCCACTGCATGAAGTAATCAGTTGTTGTCAATATGTAGCAGTGTTGTTTTGACGAATGTGGTAAAATTTCCATGATAATATCTAGGCCCCATTTTTGGAACGATTCAGTCACTGCAACAGGGAGTAGCGGGGCTGCTGACCTTCGTGTTCTGTCGTCACATGGTTGACAGACCGGGCACTTGCATGTGTAGGCGTCTGCATATTTAAATAATGTGTGCTAGTAGAAACCAGCTCGTATAAATTTGTACACAATTTTATTTCCCACGAAGTGGCCCCTGGCTAGTCTGTCATGCAGATCATGCAAGAAATTCTCTAATTCAAGTGCCTCTAGGCACTTGAGCAAGATTTAGTTACTGTGCTTTCTAAAAAGCAATCTTTCCACCAACTGATAGGCTAAATATTTGAGGCTTAGTTCCCTCTTCTATCTCATGGATAAGTGAGAGCATATGGTACCATGCTCAAGGTACTGGCACACATCTTTATACCAAGATTTTTCACATGTGGTGGGTACTACATGCTCTACATCATACATCTTAATTTCTTACATCAAACCAATGAGCTCTTCTTCTTCCTCATGTGCATGGACTACCTCAGCTGTTAGTCTAAATAGACCATGACGCTTGACAGTTTGAACTCACTTGATGTCAAGATCATATTCTTGTAATCATGTCATCCAATTCGCATGTTGTTCACCCAGATCCTGGTGTATGAGTACTGAATGGACTACTCGGTGAGGCACACAAACTATGCAATGGTTCTTCAGCAAGTAGGGTCCGAAGTGTTTAACCGCCTTGTATACTACATCATCTTGTTTTTAAATGGTGAGGTAGTTGTGTTTGGGTCCCTACATGCTTGCAGTCATAAAGGAGATGGGACATTCATCATTCAGCTAATCCTTCTGAGTGAGTAGTATAGCAAGTAAGTTGTCGGAGGTGAAAGTGTATAGCAAGAAATCTTTGTTGAAATCTAGGCTGTAAAGTGCAAGTGCTTCTTCTATGGCCTACTTGATATAGGTGAATGCATTCTTTATCCTCTTCCCATAGCTGTAAACTGCACCCTTCTTGATCATGTCTTGCATTAGTTTTACTATCTGCGCATAGTCTCAGATGAACTTCTGGAGGAAGTTTATCCTTCCCAAGAAGGATTTCATTGATTTCTTCTTGGTTGGGTGAGGGATTTGTGTGATGGTCCAGACCCGGCCTAGATCAACCTTGATCCTACTTCTAGCAATGATGTTCCCAAGGAGGTTCCCTTCAGACATTTTAAATATGCTCTTTTTTGGATTCAAGTAAATCCCATATTTCCAACATCATTAAAATATTTTAATTATGTGTCACATGTGTTCTGGCCGTTTTTTGGAAAACACATTCTCATCATCGAGGTAAACCACTATTCTCTATCTAATAAGTTGACAAAAAGAGATGTCCATGGAACACTGAATGGTTGTGCCTGCATTCATAGGCCCAAATGGCATTCATCTGTATGTGAACGTACCCCACTTGGTATGAAATGTAGTTTTTAGTCGATTATGTTTTTCTACTAGGACCTGATTATATTCTAAAACCCCATCAAGTAATGAAAACATTTATGCCCCAGATATTGTCTGTAAAATATGCTCCATAGATGACACAGGGTAATTATCTTTGTTTGAGGCACATTTCAAGTCTCGAAAATCAACGCACAAGCGAATCTCCCAGGACTTATTTTGTATAAGAACAAGGTTGGAAACCCATGTGGAATGACGAACTTTGTATATGATCTTTGCATCCAACAACTTAGTTAGCTCTTTCTAATTAAGGGGTTCTAGTGACGGATGTACTTTCCTTAGCTTCTGCTGAAACGGCTTGACCCATTCCTTGATTGGAATGACATGTTGGATGATTTGTGTGTCGTAAGTTTTCAGATCATCATACGTCCATGCAAACAAATCCTGGTATTGTTTGAAGAAGTGGACAAAGGCTTTCCACTCCTACTGCGTGCAACACATAGCAAGCTTGATCAACTTCGGATCTTGTTTTGTTCCAGGTTTATCTGTTCGTTCGTCATAGTGGAGTTGTGGCTTTTTTTTTTCCTTGGCCCCTATGAGTGGTTATGCAAGTCATAGAGATTTTCCAAAGATACCACACCCTTGGGGATGATATTTCCTTTCTTTCCATCAGCCCCAGGTTCCAAAGAGTGCTTGTGCCCTTCTTTTTCAATCCATGCATCTTTGAAGACATCATCGTTGGCCATGAAATTCATTATCTATTGATCATCATAAGAAACGTGTAAATTAGTTATGCTATCAGGGATAGATGGATTATACAAACTTTCAACTGTAAATCTACCCCTAAATGGTGACATCCTAGAAACTACGTTTGCTAAGGCATTGGCAACTGTGTTACATGTTCTTGGTGTAGAAATGATATTAAATGCTTGGAAGTTTGAGATCAGTCACCATACCTCTTGTTGGCAGCTTTTCAGATGAGGTGATAAACAATTTATGGTCTTACGTACTTTTCATACCACTATTTCCAAATCACCTACCACTTTGAGTGCGACCACATTGAGGCTAATTGATTTTTCCAAGCCCAACATGAGTGCTTCGTATTCAGCAATGTTGTTTGTACACTCGAACTCGAAGTGGCTCAAAATCAAATGTTTCCTATTTCTTCGGATTTTCAAGATACACTCAGCTCCAGAGCCATCTTGTGCCTTTGATTCATCAAAGTACATGGTCCACAACTCATCTATACATGAAGTGTTCGACACACTTGCACTATTACTACTACTCATGCTGCTATTGCTACTACTAGTGTTACAATGCAGTGTAAAAGTTTTATTTCCATCAGTTCGGAAAGGAAGGAGACCCAACTGCATGTCTGGTGGGGTTGGAGCTGGCTATACGAGATAACACCCCAACATTTTTTACAAGAGGAAATTGCTGAGCATGAGCTCTACGAAGGCCATTGCTTTGTTCTCTCCATTGATTGGAGTGATGTTATGCCTCGTGTATCTCTTAGATTTCACCCAAATTTGGTTTCTTTTTCCCTATTACAGAAGCCACAAGTGTGACCAATGTCTAAAAAAGTATCCGTTCAGCTTTCTAGACTAGTCTCTGGTGAGTAGTAAGCCATATGCTTCAGGTATGTTGAAAACAACAATGTTTATGCACTAGTGAACTCGACTGTCATGAGGTAGTCGGATGATTACATCCTGATGTTCACCAATGGCTAGTACGTATGTCCAATCAAGTTGGATGATCTGTGCAGATTTCTTGCTCCATTGCGCATTGTATTCTTCGCAATGGAAAGTGGTATGATGTTGGATGACACACCAAAATCAACCAAACAATTTTTAACATTGCAATTAAATATTTCAAATGAAAGTAGCAATGGAGGGCGAATAGAGTTTTCTTCTTCCATCGAGAGTGTGTTTAGCACAATTGTGAGTGATCTGGAAGATGTTCTTTCTCCCTTGCTAGTAGAGGTTGCACTGTTTGTAGATGTCTTCCCCAATGCGCGCAGCAGAATATCCCACTGACTCTAAATCTTATCGAACTTAAACAAACTGATGTTTGCTCGATTTTTCTTCATGTCTTACATGATATTGTAATCTAGAGCAGGTAGAATCACCGAGATGTCCAGAGTGAGAATAGTGTTGGTGTTGTCCGGCGGTGTGTTCTACAGTTTACTTCTCATGGATGTACTCTTCCACGCTGCTATCTTCCTGGGCTTGTTTTGTGTTTTTTGCTTTTTGGTGGCTATGTTATAGATCCATTTGGGCACATAAATCCCATCATCAAGATCAATGTTTTAGGGCTCATCAAACCCTAATTTCAGTTGCTTCATTCCCTAAACAAGTCACCCCTTTGAATGCCTCCTTCCAGGATAGTTTCATGACTTGAAGACTTCCATAAATAGCCTCTCGAAGGACCAGCATAGGTAAGCTACTGTAAAGGTGCACTGCAAAGTATTTGAGCCCACTGCCAGGGTGCTCTGTGGAGCACTTACGCTTCCTTTCACTTGTGCTGGGAGAAATTGAGAAAAAGTCACATAGGGTTTAGGGAATATTCTTATCTTTTGGAGTCATCTAGAAGGCTCCCTCATTTATCAACTCTTATGAGCTCGAAAATGGATGATGAGAAATGATTTAAGGTGCATCCTATCTTCTCATCCCTTCCCCATGGAACTAATTCTAGGTATGCAAGGGCATTCAATGCCACCATTTTGACAAAAACTCCTTCATCTTCCTATAAATTGACCACTCATTTACGTGATCAGGGGTTAGATT
The DNA here is from genome assembly GCA_031772625.1 of Pinus tabuliformis. Lineage (NCBI taxonomy): Eukaryota > Viridiplantae > Streptophyta > Pinopsida > Pinales > Pinaceae > Pinus > Pinus tabuliformis. The sequence continues at coordinate 260,950,859 of CM062818.1, read as the reverse complement.
ATGTTGAATTGTATGGAGATAATGTTGCTATGAGATTTGGGTTTGAAGCAAGTGTTGTAATGCTAAAAGTTTGGCATGCTTTTGATGTGATTTGGATTGAATCCAAGCAGGAGGGATGGCTTTGAACCAGACACCAATGGTTGTAATTCCTTCTTCTATGTAATAAAGTGTTTGAACCTTTCTCTCATATTTTTCTATTGTTTCATGATGCTTATATGTGTGAATTGTATCTGATTCCTTTCAGTGATATTCAATAGATCGTGTGCTTTGATCGATTCTTTGTTTTTTGTTGTGTTTACGGGTACTTCTCAAGCATATTAAGTATGGGAAGGAGCGACAAGATCGATACAAGGGAGACGAGAGGAAAGCGGAACTACAAGTAGGTATTCTCATATTCTCATCTTATCTATTGCTTATAGTAAAATACTAAAACACTTTAAATTGTTGTTCTAGATACCACTACTTATCCGGGGAATTGGTATGTCTTTGTAGATACCAAATTCTCAAAAACAAATTAGCGACTCTACTAGGGAATATCCTCTTTCCTCGTAGCTTATCCACCTCTTAAGACATCGTTGTAGACCGTATTTGTGTTTATGGTTTTTAATTCAGCTTCTTGCATTGAAAAATTGGTCAAAATTGTGTGAAATTGCCTCTTGAAAAGGCTCACTGTCACCAGCGCAGGCTGGTGAGAAACACAGTGCTCTAAAGCACACTGTCTCCCATTTTGGGCTATGCTAATCCTCCTAGTGTCATTTTCCCACGTTTGGAAAGTGTTTTTGCCAACTTTTCTCTGTTAGTTTGTTTGCTAATTGATCAATGAATGTTATGTCTCAGAGAACAAGTTTCTATCTCCTTGTCTAGACCAACTTTGATTTGATTGATTAACGTTTCTTAATGTTTTCTTTGTCATTATCGATCCATAGTCAAAGTTACAATATATTTGATTAATATTCAATTGAAAGAAAGTGTCATAAAGTATTCTCTTCCTTCAAATTAGAACTGTTGTAAAAGTCTTCGTTCTTATGAAAGATTGATTGATTGTATGTGCATATTTCCTTTTGTTCATATTCAAATTAAGGAAATCGAAAAGAAATACATGCATGTTGAATAGAAAAGGTTTGTGTGTGCTCATAGGAATAGTGTAGGGAAATTGCATTAGATTGTGCCCTTTGCTCTTTGATCGAAAGAAATCTGATTTCTCTATCCCTAAGTAGCTAGGATTTTCATCGTTAAATTGAATGGAAAGAATGCTTATCATGATAGTTGCATTCCTAGGAATTTCAGAATACATCAGTTGTGAACTTAAGAGGAAAATTCCTAAGCAAGATCAACTTAAAATTAACATCAATTTACCTAATGGAGCATTGTCATTAACGAGAACATTTAGTGGTTCTAGGCTAGAGATGTGTTGCGGCGTTGTAAAACAAAGTAGTTGTTGCTAACATGTCTTCAGTACATCTTGAGTGTGATACCTCATTCCACATACATGAGTATATCATAGCTCTTCCATGTACCTTCAGGTATATAGGGCAGTGTTACGGTACATAAAGTATATGGGAATGCCCTCACTGTGCGGTTTTGCATTAGACAATGCTTATATGGATTAGGCCTCCATGTACCTTTGGGTATATATGGGAGGCCAAAATTAGGTTGCTATCCATCCTTAAGTAACCGCGTCGGCCACCTTGCACATTGTGATACACCAGACACAAAATTCAGGGAGATTGCCTGCCTGTACTTCTTGGTTCGCTAGGAGGTATTCTGCAGTTCACAGTTGCTTGGTAAACATTTTGCCTAGTTTACCCCTTTTTGTTTATTTCCTTCTTGATAATAAAAGTAATCATCAATCGTTGAGGAACATCAACCCTTACCCCATTTTTCGCGGAGAGTAGAGAGAAAACCTCCTTTGCCACTCGAAGCTACACCTATTTGGTCAAAGTAGTTTCACCTAACTGAGTCAAGTACATCAAGAACTCCTTGAAATGACTGTGACTATGTATAAATTCTTGTCCTCCCATGTAGAATCTTCAATGGGTAAGTTCTTCCACTTGATGAGATACTCTGAAATTGATCTATTTCGTAGCTATCGATTTCCCGGTTCTATGACTGCTTCAGGTTCCAATATGATTTTTCCTTCCTTGTCAAGTTCACGCAATATTGTTTGAACTGGGATCCTCTGCAACTTTTGGATGAGTTCCCACTCCTTTGCGCATATGGATATCTGTAAGGCCTGATGTTTGGAGGAACACTTCCTGGAATCAAATGAATAACATGATCATGTTCACGAATAGGTGGGAGGCCTTTGGGAGTCTCAAACACCTTTGAATGATTGTACAAAATGTTTTGGAGATCTGGAGAAATACATGATTTCGATGTGGGATCCTCTGGTGAACATAATTGTGCAATTATGCCCTGTTTTTCTTTATTTAAAATCTTTGTCATGCTTTTAGAGTTGATTATATTTCTAGGTTTCCCTTATATACCCCTCAATTCAACTTCCTTTCATTCCCAAAAAAATTTCAAGAAAAGTTCTTGAAAATAAAAAGTTATCGTACCCAAAGATTGTAGCCATTGGACGCCTAGTAAAACATCAACACCACCCATTGCAGTAGAAAGCATTGGGATATTCAATAAATATTTTGCCATGGATAGCTTGATATTATGGCACTTTATAGAGAAATTTATGGTTCCTCCACTTGAAACCATCACTTGACACTCTGGTGCTGGATATAGGAAGTAATTCAATTCCTTGGCTATCTTACAATGAATAAAATTATGGGTACTGCCTGAATCAATCAACAATATTACCTTCTTCTTCTCGATATGTCATTCTATCTTCATAGTTTGAGGAGTGGTAATTTCTTCCAGTGCATTACAAGATATGGTCAGATTCATTTCTTGATGCTCGACGTGATCTTTCAATTCTTGAACATTTTTCTTCTTGATATGTCATTCTATATTGATAGTTTGAGGAGTGGTAATTCCATCCAATGCAATACAAGATATGGTCGGATTCATTACTTCTTTCTCGATGTGATCTTTCACTTCCTGAACCATTTTCTTCTTGATATGTTCTTCTATCTTGAGAGTTTGAGGAGCGGTAATTATTTCCAATGCTTTACAAGATATGGTCAGATTCATTTCTTTCTCTAGGGTGGGTTCCTGGTGTATATCCTCTTCTTTTGATGCTTCTTGATCCTTTTCTGCCTCCTCTTCATAATCTATGTAAAATAATTTCTTCTTAGCACACTTATGACCTTTAGCGTACTTTCTATCACAATTGTAACAAAGCCCTTTCTCTATTTTTTCTTCCAATTGTTGTGGTGTAAACATTGTAGGTTGTGAAAGGCTAGGAGAAAAAACATTTCCATAATTAAGGTAATGAGTGGTGGGATTCCTTGTTTCCATAATTTCGCTTTCATGTTTTCTTGTCCACCTGAATGCCTTCTTCAATGAATCAGGTTCCCAAAGATGAACCTCGTGTTGAATGTTATCCTTTAAAATCCCTATGAAGACATCAACCATTTTCTTCTCTAGAATATCATTTACCATTAGATTCAATTTTTGGAAGTCCTCAATGTTCTCTACCGTTGAACCCTTCTGATTGAGATTTATCAATTGGCTAAATAAGGTGTTTCTCTTTGTATCATCATAATGTGCTATCATTTCCTCCGTGAAAATTGACCACGTGACAAGTGGTTTATGATAAGAAAGCCCTTTATACCATAAAAATTGATTCGGTTCTAAATAATTAGATGTAATACATACCTTTTGTAACAGTGGTACACCATGTAGATCAAAATGTTTCTCCATCTATAGTATCCAATTTACCGGATCCTTTCCATCAAACTTCCTCATCTCGCCTTTTTCTTGATTTTAGGAGCTCTATCTTGAAACGATTGTAACTCTATACTTTTGAATCTTTAAGTTCTAAAATTTTGGTCTATAATATCCCTATGAGTCCTCTTTCTAACCCCACAAGTCTGATCAAGATGTGATTCTCCAATGAAGGGTTATGCCAAATCTCCCACGATGACCTGAGTATAGATTGGTTCAGTAGAGCGAACTTGTACGACATGCCACAGGTCATTGTTTCCACCTTAGGTTCTGAAAATGTTACCCAAAAAACTACATTCCATCATATTTCTATAACTTCTTACAAACATTCAATCTAATTCTCAGAGCCAAAGTTATGATGATTTCCCCAAGGTGACCTATTTGGAATGTAATTTGGGGGTCTGTAAAAACCCTAATTTCTTCATATTATATCTCTATAAATATTTCGAGAAAGGATCTAAAATTTTGAGTCGAGGTTCAGACCGATTTTTTTACAAATGGGTTTTTTTAGTAGCTTTTGAAACTTCGTAGCAAACGATTTATAGCGAAATTTCCATGATGACTTGTTTTAAATGAAATTCTGGAGCTTGCAAAATCCCTAACTTCATAAGATCATATCTCCAAAAATATAGCGAGACAAGATATAAAATTAGGAAATGACGTTCAAAGAGGTTTTGTCTCAAATGGGTTTTTTTTTATCTTCTAAAACATCACCGAAAACAATTTATGGCAAAAATTCCATGATGACCTGTTTGGAGTAGTGAAACCGTAGAATCAAAAGTTCTGATACCAAATGTTATGAAACAAGCTCACAAAAAGATAGAAAAGATAGATGAGCATCTTAGAAATAATCCTCTTCAAGGGGGCAACCTCCTTTACATTACAAAAATGAACAATTCTTGGATGATACAAATGAAAAGACCTCATTTCTATATATAGGAGTCGAATGGGTCATAATATAATCAGAGCCGACATAACAATAATAATGTAAGGGCATAATAATAACAATATGGGGACTACATGGGCACAACAATATAATAAGGGGGTTGTACTAATAACAGTAAGTGGTTACACTAGTAGTATAGGGACCTAACACAAAGACCTATTGCTTAGGCAATTGCATCATATAGTGGGTATGCTCAACCTAACTTTAATCAACAGTTTCCATTTGTAGCAACTTTAGAATTACCAGATTTAAATCGGCTCACTAATGATCCAATCTTATATACACCTTGGTGGCCAGTGATTCTACATAAGTTACCTTCTGACATTCCGAAATTCAATGGAAATACCAGAGAAGACCCATCAGATCATGTCATGACCTTTCATTTGTGGTATTCATCAAACTCCTTAAATGATGATTTGGTTAGACTCCATCTTTTCTGAAGAACACTTATTGGTCAGGCTGCCAAATTGTACATTGAGTTACCAACAACTTCTTTCGACAAATTTACGACTTTAGGCACGACATTTTTGACCCACTTCCAATTAACTATCAGATACGAGACTAGAATGGAACTCGTAACCAACTTTAAACAAACTACTGCTACCCATATATTAGATCATATTCATCAGTTGCGGTGTCATTGTTGAATGGTTAAGACATATGTTCCTGATCAACTTTTGGTTGAGTTGTTCATAAAATCCTTGTTGCCATCAATCACTGAGGATGTGGCAAAAGGTGTAGTTGTCACAGAAGAGAAAGTAATTACTCGGGCCCAATACTTGGATTTGATTTACACATAATCTAGCATGCTCTACAACAGAATTTCCAATGCACCCCGACCAGCTTTCACTCTTCCTCCCACTCCACAATCGACTAAGGACTCTCATGCCAATGATGGTGTGATCGGTTCTTTGAGCATGCCAACAGAAGGAATACCATCTGGTCAAACTCTTTCCATTACCAATCAAACTACCAATGCATCAGAAAATACTCTTGCTTCCAAAGTTAATGCTGTGTCATCTGAAAAAGGAAAAAATAAAAAGCAACCAAGAGGCAAGAAAAGGGTGAAAAACAAGAAGAAAAAAGATAATTCCCATTAAGATAAATCATCTAATTCCTCTACTTCGGTAAGGAAACCTCGTTATCCATGTCTAACCTGTAATGACGAGCATTTTACAAGAGATTGTCCACACTGCTCAATGGGTCTCTAAAATTTTAAAGACTTCAAACACATTTGCAGTGTTGACTAATCCGTTTCCAAACACGAAGACACATTTGGTTGCAACATACCATGCTTCCACATACCAAGTACTCATGTTATCCATCACAAAGCCAAAAATGAAGTTTTGGTGTCAATGATAAGCATAGATTATGGAAATCCACCATCATTATCGAATAATCAAGCCACTAATCAACCTAATTCTTCCACTTTTACTTCATCTGAAAATATTCCACCTATTGTAACAAAATTGACAATAAAACCACCAAAGGGAGTTGTGCCTAAACCGACATTTAACTCTCGGGCTCGAGCAGCTAAGAACTATAATATAGTGGATGATATTGCTATGTTCTGCTATGTCAACACTCGAGGTGTTATAAAATTGTCCCTCCCAGAAGAAGGTTTTACTATCATCGATTGGTGGAATAGACCCTACAAATTCCAATCTTGTGGTTTTCAACCATGTGAGATATACACCATAGTTACCGGCATAGTTAGCTTTCATAATTCAAGTAAAATCTCTCAATAATAATTTTCACCAAAATATTATTGATGAGGGGACATCTACTTGCATTATGTCAATGAGCTGCTACAAAACACTTGGTTCACCGTTGTTGTCACAATCACCAACCATGTTAAAAGATTCTGAGGGACAAACTCCTTGTGGGATTTTGAGTAACCTGCAAATCAAACTAGGGGGCATAGTAGTTACTGTTGAAGTTGAGGTAGTTGATAGACCCCTCGATTACAGAATTTCACTGGGAAGGCCATGGGTATATGCTATGCTACTATGGTTTCCACATACTTTCAAACCAATGAATTCCCTCATAAGGGTGGAATCACGATCATCAATCAGCTAGCCTTCTTTTCCAATAGTTCATAGGCTACAGGAAGCATTCTGTTGGTACATGAATCCCCACTGTCACTTCAAAATGTTGGAGTAGGTATCTTTAAAGATCCTTCCCTAATGGGTACTTTTACACTACTGTCACCATCTAGTTTGGCAGAAGTAAAAAGAGTAGAGACTTGCAACATGATTTCCTCCACCTCATCTAATTTAAGGCGAATTACCAACAATTTTTAAGTTGATCTAGTAATATTGAGGTAATTCTGCTAAGCTCCATTTAACTAGCATAGCAATCAATTTTTCGGGCTTGTGCGGAAAACCCAAATCTGCATTCACCAATTGTATGGGTAGATCATTTGTTAGAATATGGTACTTCTTCGGATCCTTCCTCACGTATACATTCTACGGATGAAGGAATCGTCTAATAAATGATGATAGGAGAAGAACCTTGGGAAGATTATCATCATCATTCCCATCTTCTAGATGACGTCAAAGATTATTCAAATGAACTAACCCACCCTTCAGTTGTTGATATCCTTTCGAATTCAGTTTTCATAGACACAGTAGAATCTGAGCGAAACCTATCAAATATTAAAGAAATGATTTCTATTAATAATTCGACCAAGCCTAATGTTGTAGAGAACATTCATGTCGGAAAATCTTATTTTTCTTCAGAACTCAATAGTTAACATACTCTCTTTCATGAATTCTGAGATATCTTTGCATGGTCTTACGAGTAGATGTTAGGCATTGAGAATAGTATTGTTGAACATGAAATCAAAATGTACCCTGATGTCAAGCCAGTTGATAGCGGCTTCGACCTATTCATCGAAAGGAAGCTGCTGCAATTAAAGAAAAAGTTGAAAAACTCTTGTGGGATGGTTTTATTTACCCTGGCCTCTTACTAATTGGGTTTCCAACCTTTTTCCTGTCATGAAGAAACATGGGACAATTCGAGTGTGCGTCGATTATAGGGATGTAAATTGGGCATGTCCAAAGGACAATTATCCTACTCCTTTTATCGATCAGATTATTAACAAATGTGCCAGATGAAAAATATTCTCATTTATGGATGGTTTTTCTGGCTACAATCAAATCAATATCTGCCCACAGGACCAATTGAAAACAACTTTTTTTTGTTCATGGGGCACATTTTCCTATAGGAAACTCCAATTCGATTTGAAGAATGCAAGGGCGACATTTCAGAGGGCAATGCATTATGCCTTCCACAACATAAGGCACATTGTTCAACCATACCTTGAAGATTTACCTGCTCATTCATGAAGGCAAACTCGTCACCTGCAACATTTGAGAGCCATATTATTATAGTTTTGACACTACGAGATACGATTCAATCCACACAAATGTGTGTTTTGTGTTGTTTCTGGTTGATTGCTTGGATTTGTAGTGTCTAGAGAGGGGATTCTACTCTATCCATTAAAGGTTCAAGCAATTCTGGATTTGCCTCCACCTTCAAATCTTTTACAGTTACAAAGACTTCAAGGGAAGGCAAACTTTCTAAGGAGATTCATTCCTAATTACGTTGAGATGGCTAAAGGTTTTACACGTCTTTTGAAAAAGGAGATACCCTTCCACTGGGATTAGGTTGCGCAAGTTTCATTTGATGCTCTTAAAGATACCTAGATTAGTGATTCATTAATGTATCACCAAATTATCAAAAATACTATTACCTATATCTCGACATTGTGGATACAACCATTGGCATGGTTTTAGTCCAGGAAGAAAATGGGACTGAAATTTCGATTTATTATTTGAGTCGTAATCTCAATGATACAAAAAGTAATTACTCTTATGTCGAAAAAATAGCTTTGGCAACTATGCAAGCTATTCAAAGATTTCGCCGTTACATCCTGCTATGGAAAACAACTGTCATTTTAGATTGCTGGGGGGAAGTACTCAAAATGGATAGTCATTTTCATGGAATTTTATTTGGAATTCATCAAGTCCAAATCAAAGAAATCTCTAGTTTTCACAGAGTTAGTTTGCAACCTTCCCTCGATTTCCATTGATATAACATCTGAACCATCAATTTTGGATGAGTATCTGTTTCTAATATCATCATCTGAATAGTTGTATGGAGATATACTAATCTATCTCCAAACCCAAACTTTCCAACCTAATACCTCTCGCTCACAACAACGACATATTCGATACCAAGCCAAACATTATCTGATCAATGTCAACACCCTCTACCTTTGTGGTATTGATATGATTTTACGAAGGTGCCTCACATATGAGGAAGTCGTGAAAGCATTGAATGATTTCCATTTAGGTGCCTGTGGTGGACACTTGTATGGATATGAAATCGCATAGAGAATTCTCTGTGTCAGTTACTTCTGGCCAACTATATTCAAAGATTGTATTATTGTTGTCAGAAGTTGTCATGCATGTCACATATATGACTGAAAAACTAGATTACCACCTACACCATTGCATCCAGTTATTTTTCTTGGCCCATTCACCAAATGGGGCATTAACTTTATAACATGTAAGCCCACCTCGGCCAGGGGGCATGGGTATATTACAGTCGCCATTTACTATTTTACCAAATGGCTTGAGGCGATGCTAACACTAAACAACAGTGGCAAAATGGTTGCTCTTTTCTTTTTTAACCATGTGGTTGCCTAGTTTGGTTTGCCACAAGCCATAGTTATAGATCATGGGTCGCATTTTCACAATCACATGATGGCTGAGTTGACCGCTAAGTTAGGACTGTCACATGATAGTTCTACCCCTTATTACCCACAAGTGAATGGACAAGTTGAGGCCATCAAACAAGGTGCTGAAGCAGATGTTGTAGAGAATGATAGGTGTTCATAAGAGAAACTGGCACTTAATCTTATACCCTACCTTGTGGGAATATCGAACCTCGGTGAGAAATGCAACTAGATTCACACCCTTTAAGTTGGTGTATAGTTTCGAAGTAATCTTACCAATACAAAGAAAAATTTCATTGCTCAAACTCGCGATTGACCTGTTACCCAACACTTCGGAAGAAGAATTGCATTTCTTAGAATTAATCCATTTGGATGAAACCCGTCATGATGTCACATTGGCTATCAAAGTGCATAAGAAACATATTAAGGTGGAACATGATATAAATGTCAAGTGTCGTACCTTCTCAAAACGAGAACTGGTCTTGCTTTACGATCGGGAAGCTAATAAACTTGGAGTAGGGAAATTCGAACCAATGTGGATGGGTCCTTATATTGTCAACCTTGTTTTGGCAAAAGGTGCCTACGAGTTAGTAGATTATGATGGGATTCCATTGTCGCAGCCCTGAAATGGGTTGTACCTAAAATGTTACAATGCTTGATTAAGTGTAGTAAAACTCACTTTATATATGATTTCATTGCATTTGTGTGTGTGTATCTTTTAGAGATTTTATCTCATTAGTAATCTGCTTTGCATTTATTTTAGATATCTGAGTCTTCGGAACCTTTTGATGGTTACGCGGATGGTGCTAGTCATAGTAGGGAAAACATGTCTTCTACATGATGGGCTATTTTCACTCCAGGTGTTGAGTTAGTGAGTTTTCAAGGGATTTGTATTAATCGATCAACAAACAACATCGTTGACTATAGCGTGTTAATTGAACTATTCTCTGATTCCATTTCACTTGGCATTCACCGAATCATCATTACGCTAGACTCGCAACTCATTGTACTAGAATTAACAAAAATTTATACTATCTGAAATCCAACAGTTTTCATATGTTTCTTAGTGTTCGTATTTTGGAAAGACATTTTTCACACATTCAATATCAACATATTTCCATAAATCTTAACACATCAACTGATTCTCTAGCGAATTATGTGTTAAATAGACATTTGCGACACATGTAAAAGTAATGTTTTCAATTCACATCATCAGTTGAATAGGATTGCATATAACCATAGAAAACTCTGAAAGTAAAATAGGTAGGTTTTTTAAAAGTTTTTACCAAATTTATGTCCAAGACACGTTTGGTCATCTGACCCAAAAAATTCAAAATGCATGCAAAACATCCTAAGTAGATCTAGTGGTGCTCATGGTAACAGGTCACATTTTGTGCTATCATGCGCAAAATCCTCGCCCAATGACTAGGAACACCAATAGTGTGGTGGTGCAGCCTCATAGGTAACTCCTCGATCTAGACATCTGGAATACCAAGGGTTAACCCCTCTATGTGATCCTGCAACTCTGTTAAGGTCTTGACCAAATCGAAGTCCTAGAGAACTGCTTTCCCAATGTTTCTCCACACTGGCCCATCTGCAACCTATTGGTGTCCCACAGGTTGAACAGTACTCACATCTGCATGCATAAGGGTGATTTTAGTTTAGTCTTGAAAACACTAAAAACACAAAAAACATGTAGAAACTTGAAAAATAAAAAAACACTTTGGTCAAAAAGCTTACCCATAACACCCCATTGTGTTCCAACTGGTAGAATCAAATCTGGATCTCCACGGAAATATGTCTTTAAGTATGGATGATCCTCGACGATAAGGTGTTGTCACTTGAACCAACTGAAAAATGCAGTGGAAAAAATGATTTTTGACTGACCCGCATGTCGAGCCATCAATGCGACCCTCCTTTACATATGTGGATCTCTAGGACCAGCTAAACCCAGCGATACATTTTGTGGTTGCATGAATAGGATTCTCTCTAAGGTAAAAGTGATTAAGATCGAACCATAGTAGAAATTATTCATCTTACCACTTTCTACCTTAGTTAGTTGTTCTTTCAGTGAGGAAAGCACAACCCTCACTAGTTGAAAACTTTTGGCTCTAGACACTCCAGTGCATACTGCATATAAGATCTATTTGCCAGATGTAGTGTCACACTCCCAACCAATTTTGTGATTGTGAAGAGGATCTTCTCAAAGGAAAATCACCTACATCCATGATGTTTAGTTTCCCAACCTTGCTAGGCCGTGTACCTGGCTGAGAAAATTGTCTAATATAATCTCTCACCAATTCATCTTCCAGGAAAACCTAGAAAGTGAGATGGTGGCACCTTGCCTCGATAGTACGATAAGAAAGTAAATGTCATCAATGGTAATAGGGAACATCTTGTCCCTAATGTGAAAATTCTAATATGTTAGATCCCATGCGTGAACAAGGAACTGCAGTAATTCTATTCGTTGCCTCATTCTGGACAACTGGAAGTATTTGAGTAACCCACAGTTTTTGAGGGCATCAACTGTACCTAGATTGTTTAGGGCAACATGTTTTTTCTTTGTGCTCTCTTTCTCACCATGCAATAAACATTCTGGTCCAATGAAAGCTTGAAACACAATCATAAGCTTAATTAGGATCCTTTCCATGCAAAAAATAGGACAAATTTTGGAGCAAACAACTAAATAAAACTTAAGAAACTTTCCCAACACAGTCTAGGCACAGAGACAGTGCACTGCAGAGAATGCATGCTTATATCTAGGTGCTCTTTAGAGTAGTTTTCGATGTGAAAACCTACGCTGATCCCAGAGTGAAAAAATGAAACCCCATGGGCCCCAAAAAACCCTAAAACTTGCATGAAATGACAAAACAATGACTTGAAAAGAAAGAAGAGAGATTTAGCTCCTACCTAGTCTGGACGGCTCGAGAAATGGCTCCTAGAATCTCTCGCAATCAGCTGGTGAAGATCGAGGTAAAAAACTAACTCAGAGCACAAAACCGAATGGTAAGTTCCAAATGGTAAAAATGTCATGGTAAAAACTTGTTTTTGTTTATTTCATGTTCATTAATTGAGTAAACATTAGTATTTACATATTTTTGCCTATGAAACAAGTATTTTAATCCATTTGGTGGTGTTTTGAGCATGTTTTGCAACTGACTTATAGAATTCGACGTGCTCGATTGTAAATTGTACCTTTGAACATAGAGCACATTTTATCTATTTTTCAAGCTCTATTAAAAATGAAAAAGGAACCCCCCTGGAGTACTCTTTAAGCTCTTTTCAGACTCTCTAGACATGAAAAGATTGTCGAGCACTTTTCCTTTCCATCTCATTAACGGATTGGAAACAATATCTCTCTTGTATTATTTTATGCTTTTTCTTGCTTGAGAGATTAATTTACGAAAAATGACTTGTGGAGTTTTCTTTTTGTCCCTTTTCAAACTCTCTAAACATGAAAAGGACCAAGCTATCTTTGTTGTTAAACTCGTTAAAACATCAAATAGCAACAAACTTGTCCATCTATACAAGACCAAGTTTCACCTCCGCTAGACTTGTTAAATCATCAAATAGTGATGGATTCGCTCGAAGGGTGAAATTATACAACAAGCATTGTTATCCTCCTCAAGCTTGATAAAAATAAATAGGTACTGGTCAGTAATGGCTTGGGAAAATTGGAAAAAGGGGAAAACCACTTTATGGTAGCAGGTCGGTCTTGAACATGACACTTTCATGGTTGATGGTTATCACCCCGTTGGGTTATTATGTTGATGGTTATGACACCGTTGCTCTATCATACCATCCATCACTTTGTTTTGGATTAATGCTACCAATTCATTTCAGTGTTTCTGACATGTTCAAGAGAAGTCATTCGGTCAAAATTCATCCTTTGCAATACCATAAACCTTCATTTTCATGAACTTTGTTCCTAAACCTTGTTTCATCAGTCAAATTCCATCTCTAGAATTAGTACGCTCGTTTCATGTCATTGATGTGGGATACATCAAGGCCCTCCCGTGATGAGTCACTTCTTGTCAACATCAGCACATTGTTCAAGAAGTTGACTTAGAAACACCCTTCTAGTACCTTGAAGCTTGCATGCATCAATGGTAGGTTTCTGACTTCTGGTGATAGGTTGACATCAATGGCCTTCGACCGAAATACTTGGTATGGTGTTCGACATCAAATAATCCATTCACACCATGCAGAATGTATTGCAGTACCTTGAGGATCATTATCATTATCGTTGATTGCTCTCACATATGTTAATAGCTTACATCATTGGCTGGTAATCAGATGGTGTCTTCCCATGTTCGACTTCAGACCACATATTCACATGGTTAGAATCGTACTTCAATGAACAATTGAACGAGATAGAAGACCCCGGATCTAGTTTCATCCATCCATGCTGCGATTTTAGGAGTACTAAATCATATGTAGAATGGCTTTACATTGATAGTCATTCTGATCATGGGTCTATATTTGTAGATGACTGTTTATGTACATGTAATGAAATTTTATAATCTAAGCACGGGTATGCCTTCCCTTAGAAATTCATGTAAAATCAAATATCATGATATATGTATTGTAATTGATGCAAGTCACCTTCCACTTCGATACGTCCTCATCACATCGTAAAGCATTTCATTCGAAATTCGTAATTTTCCAACTTCATGCTTTAGGGGGCAGTTGTTATAGATCCATTTAGGAACATCAATCCCATCATCTAGGTCAATGTTTTAGGGCTCATCAAACCCTAATTTCAGTTTCTTCATGCCCTAAACAAGTCACCCCTTTCAATGCTTCCTTCCTAGACAATTTCATGACTTAAAGACATCCAGAAATAGCCTCTGGAGGGACCAACACAGGTAAGCCCTTGTAAAGGTGCGCTATAGAGCAATTGAGTCCACTGCCAGTGTTTTCTGTAGAGCACATAGGCTTCCTTTCACCTATGTTGGGCAGTATTGAGCGAAATTCACATAGGGTTTGGAGAATATTCTTATCTTTTGGAGTCATCTAGAAGGTTCCCTCACTTATCAACACCTATGAGCTCGAAAATGAATGAGGAATGAATTAAGGTTCATCCTATCCTCTTATCCCTTCCTCCATGGAACTAATTCTAAGTACGGAAGGCCATTCAATGCCTCCATTTATGACAAAACCTCCTTCATCTTCTTATAAATTGACCACTCATGTAAGTGATGGGGGGTTGGATTATGTTTAATTGTGAGGAGATAATGTTACTATGAGATTTGGCTTTGAATAATGTGTTGTAATTCTACGCGTTTTTCATGCTTTTGATGTGATGTGGATGGGATCCAAGCTGGAGGAATGGCTTTGAATTAGACACCAATAGTTTTAATTCCTTCTTCTATTTAATAAAGTGTTTGAACCTTTCTCCCATATGTTTGTATTATTTCATAATTGTTATATGTGTGAATTGTATCTGATTTCTTTCACTTATATTTAATAGATTGTGTTCTTTGATCAATTATGTTTTCTATTGTGTTTACAGGTACTTCCTAAGCGTATTAAGTATGGGAAGGGGAAACAAGATCGATAAAAGGGAGACAAGAGGAAAGCGGAACTACAAGTAGGTCTTCTAAATTTCTCATCTTATCTATTTCTTATAGGAAAAAACTAAAAAAATTAAACTGTTGTTCTAGATACAACTACTTATCTAGGGAAATAGTATTTATCTGTAGATACCAAATTCTACAAAACAGGTTGGTGGATCAACCATCCTCAACACTTCGAGCCTTTTTTTCATTTCCCTAATTGTAGGGGGATCCGCTTGACTTTTGATATTGTATAGACCATTTTTCTTTTGGGGCTACTTAGTGTTTGTCTTCTGTGCTACTCACGAGCACTGATATATGTTGATCACCTACCCAGTGCTTGATATCTCATTACATTCAGCATCTCCGACATCGTTTGTGTCTCCCAACTGGCCCTATGAACTACTCATTAGATTTGGCATATGGTTACATACTGAACCTGGAACTTGTTATGAGTCCGAACAAGACCCTTCTGGGTGCTTATCTTCATGAAATGAGAAAAATTTGTTGTTCACGCACCAGTCTACCTAGAACACTGAGCTAGAACTCTACAAAGTTTTAGCTGGGAAGTGATTGCTACCTGATGACATGTTTCCTTATCTTTGTCTGGATGTCCAACCTCTCACAGATGTGTCGATTGTTCGTTGTTTGAGCTCATACACTTCTGTGTGTCAAGTTCTTGACAAGACGTGTAAGGGTTCCAATATCACTTGCTTCCTTATCTTTACCCCTACTCTTTGCAACCTGGGGCTCCCTGCTCACCTCTTTGGAGTCCTTCATTGTTTCCTCATCCTTGATGACTCCAATCACGGACATGTCCTTTTCAACAATGGTTAACTCTTCACAGTTTTCTAGTAGCGTTGGTTTCGCAGCTCGCTTGATGAACTCCATAATGCTGGTTGGTAGTGAGGATGTGTAGTAATCAAGAATGTTAGAGTCATGAGGATTCATGTCTGCTTCAAACTTGTTCAATATAGGTAAAAATATTTGATTGAAATCCTTTACCTTTTCTTTCGCCCCCATCTTTAGGCTGCCCAACTCTTTGAGTAACATGGCTGGGGTCTTGTCATCATAAAATATCTCCAGGAACCTGTGTTTGAATGTACCACAGTTATGGATGCAGTTGACAGGAAGATTGTGATAACATATTGTTGTGCAACCATCCAAGGTACATTGGAAAAGTCTACATGAAACTTCATCGTATCGTACCTTAAGTGTCTGCACATTTAGGTAGAAGTTGTCCAACTGATATTCTTCCTTCACTGCTCTGTCAGAGTCATACTTTTTGAGCATTCTCTCTGAACGCTTTGGCATCATGTGCAAAGAACTTGGGAGAGCCAATGATCCCTGAGTCATCCCTTCCAAGTTTTTCTGAGCCATATCTTCTTCTTCTTCGTCCTCCTATTCTTATTCATAATCTGATGGTTCTGGCTCTATGTCTGTTGGTTCGTCTTTGCCTCTGCCTCCTTCGCTGCCTTCCCCTCTGACTCCTTTAATCGAACCTTAGCTCAAGAACATGAGGGTGTCTCGTTCTCCCTATTGGAAGACCAAAGGTTCCTCTCCATTCTCAACTACTTTTTCCAGACCTTCAAGTGTGGGAAGAACTATTTCTTCCACTGATGTTACAATAAATCCTGTGGGAGTGGCATTTGCCTTTCTTTATGTGTATGGAAGATGTTGTATTCGTGGGATCAGTCTAACTACCTTCGCGAACTGAGGGGTGATGGGAAGGATGGAGCGGAGCTGTTGATACAAAATTTTGTGTTCATGTCTGGGAGGTGAGGAGTAACCAACTTTAGAGTGGCGCATAGGTGAGAGGAAGTGTGAGTTACTGCCTTTGTCTAAATGATTGATGAGTGGGGGTGAGAGGACATTCAGCCATAAACAATTGGCGGCCCTTCTTCTAGCACCAAAAATGTTGACAGTGTTGGACACAATAACATTCAGAGGATCTCCCTAGTATGAAGTCCCAACCAGACGTCACACTGTTTGGTGTAGGATTCTCATCTGGTACGATGACCTAGTTACTATTATCTTAAAGGATTCCCTTAGCTCTTTCTTGTCAGCACATGAGATTGTTATTCTTTGTCTTCGAACAATGAGGTTCACATACCTAGTGAGTGCTTAGTGTTACTTGTGTCAATGTTCTTTCACCATAGAGGGAGAGGGTTGAAGTGAGTCTCAAGTCAAGAGGGAAGAGTACCAAGTCTATCTGAGATGCACAACAAAACAAGACATGTGCAGCGTCCAAACGAGTAGTCCACATAGATGCAATAGTCACAAACACATAGTGAATGGATACCATGTACAACACCTAGTGGAGTAGTCCACATGAGTGCGATGTTCGTTAGAACAAGTTTTTTGGAATGTTTTTTCTGAGTGCTCGACGGGATATCCCACACGAACAAGACTATGTTAACAACTTGTACAACACATTTTCGTAAGAATATGTATTAGAACAACTGAAATAGTTCAACTGTTTTAACATGGGTTCAAGCAACAGGAATTACAAGTGTCCAAAGATTAGTCTTACAAACAAATACAATACATGTGTGAAAATGTGCTGGCATGTTATCAAGCTTCTGAACTAAGCGAAAGTTCCATGACAAATTAGTACACCATACATCACTAAACTTGATAGTGGGGTGCTGGAGCCACTGCTCGCTCCTCAAAGAGAAGACTACATACTCTCAAGGATATGTGGGAGGAGCCAAGGTGAAAATACTTTTTCATGTAAAATGAGGGGTATTTATAGCCATGGGTAAAATTGAACCTTGTGACTGTTTGACTTCCCTTATGAACCTTTGACTTACATGACTCTTCAAATTTACATGACTCTTCATATTTACATGTTAGTCTCTTCGGATTCCACATTACATTACATTGACTACAATAGTGTGGACGAGAGAAGTGATGTGGAAAAGTTGACTCATGACATGACATGACATAACAAAGCTAGTGTGTTCATGTTGGTGGTGGTGTGCATGTTGAGATGTAATTCTACTAAGTGATGGATGTCGTCTTGGTGTATCATAGCTTCACCTCCGCATGGCAAGGTGTGTGTAGTCTTCGATGGACTTGGTGTTCACTTGATGTTGCATGTGCACGTTGCTCCTTCTCTTGTACTTTGGCATGCTCCATGTGTTCATCGATTCACGAAAAAATATCTTCGCATACATTCCTTGTTTGTCCCTTCACGAAACAATATCCTCGCATGCACTCCTTGTTCATCTCGTTCTTCATTGCATCATGTCTCATCCATGTACTTGTATCTGCAATCAATCATGATGATACGACATCAAATCCAAAAATCTCCTACTCTACGACGATGCATTGTCGTTCACTTTCGATTGCAGGTGACCAGGAGGGAGGACAAGGTGATGAAATTGTGAAAGGCAGATTTCAAGCTAGAATGCGGGCTCCCGGCACTGTTCATGAAAATTATGCAGAGGTCACTAGGAGGCTTAGATGGGAAATCTAGATCATAAGTGAATTTTTGTGGCATCTGGCTCAATTGGATGGTAGATCTACACAAGTTTTTGTTGGAGACAATGAAGGCAGTAAAGGGAGACTGGCAATGAAAACTACGTAGTTTCTCCAGGGAGCTGGCAGAGGGATGCAGGAGGTCACCTCAAAAAATTGTGCAAGTTTTCTGGGAAGCTGGCAGCGGGATGCAAGAGGATACTCATAAAAACTGTGAAATTTTTGGGAGGCTAGCCTACTGGACATTCTTGTGTGGTATCTGAGTTGAGAAAGATGTTGGATAGGTACGCGACTTCTCATGAAGACTGTGCATTTTTTCGGATGAGGAGATTTCTAGCTGACAACGTGATTGGCGTGAAAATATACATAGTTTTTTGAGGGAGATATTAACAGACACAAGATGTCTTTCTGACATGTCCACATGGTTTCCTCAGTTATAAGAGTGGGCATGCTTCACATATTTTGTACACATTTTTGGGGGAGTGAGGCCCAGGGTCACTGCCTGGTAAAACTCCTTTGTTAACTAGATGGAGGCTCAATTGATGTGCTTGTGGGAAACATAGATTGAAATGGCTTGATGGGAAAATTTTGTATTGTTCTTGGAGATAGTCATTCTAGTCAGTTCTGTTAGTGCCTAAATCTACCTCAAGCTGAAGAAAGGCAGGTCTAGGGTAACATCAAACCACACTTAACCTCATAGCTAGCCCTACCAGGTCGGGAGAGGGCTCTCTCCTTGTCAATATCAGTTACAATATGGAAACTAGGGCTTGAGATGGCTGAAATGAATGCTGGTTTTAGGCTAGGTATATTAAGTAAGAGGATTTTGTTTGATTTTAATGGTTGTTTGCTGGATCAAATAAAGAAAGCAGCTTTGGGTCCAGGAAATCAACTCAGATTTGCAGGGGGTTCTGTGGGGCGAGGTAGGTAAGTGTTTTAGCACTTTGAAATGAATGTGATGGTGACTCTAAAGATTGATGAGGAGTTGGAGAGTACATTCAAGGTTCATGAGTCCTCTTCAAATAGCAGGAAACATTAAAAACTAAATAAAACCCCAAGGCAGAGCACTGAACAACAATGGATTCCACCCTTTAATCTTGATTCATTTAGTTATGCAGAAAAAGATAAATGATGGCACATATACACATAAGATAAACTAAATAATAGAGGACAAAATAATGCTAATTCAGATTACCACAAGAATCCCACAAAATGCTGCAAAACCCTGGTTCATTCCCTTGCCAAACTACAGAAGTGATTTACAATGAAGCTCAATGCATCCACAAGAGTCCAACCTTTACAAATGACTAAGAAAGTACATAATACAAGTATCAAACCATCTATGCTAGCCATCAAGGGGCAAATCCATGAGTCAAGGAGCTGTTTCAACAACATCTAAACTAGGAACTAGAAAATAGGTAGTGGAACAACTTACCTCTAAAACTATGGAAACCGATTCATTCAACCTCAAACCACCTTTCACTGATGTATCAACCCCCTCAAGTCATTTTTCATCATATTTAAATCATATTAAATCATTTAGCATAATAAATTTACCAAGGAGAAGAGAAAAAGTCAACTAATAGTCAAACTAGTTGAAATTCTGAGTTTTTAGGAAAAACTGGCAAAAATTTGCTTGATGCGCAGCGTTGTGAGCTTGATGCACAATGCCACTTCAAGGTTGACTTTGGAAGCCTTCCACTTCACCAAATTAGGCCTAAGATAGCTTTTTGGAAAGCCCTGCCTATCTAGCTTCTAAAACACTTTGAATTTTTCATTTGGAGGCCATTTGTGCCCTCAAAAGAGGATTCTCCCAAGACTGGTTCCTGTGTGTCCAAAAAGTGGCAGAGAGGGCACTTTTTGAGTGTTTTTTTCCGTTTTGGTGGCCAAAATCTCCTCCAAATTTGATGAAACTTTCTTGTTTTTCTTATTTTTTGATGTTGAATCCAAATATATAATCCATTTGTCAAGAGGATGCACTAATTCAATGTGCAGCGCCAGAATCAACCGGAATTTCCTGTGTCGCCTAATTCAAAAATTGGAAAATGACAAAATTGTTTCAAAACTTGACCAATTTTGGCTCAAAGCTACATCATGGGTTACTTTTTTGGGCTAAAGTAACATCAGGTAAAATTTTGAGCCTTTCATCCTTCTTTTTTCCTTTTGTTCCATTTTTCCCCTACATCCGGAATTCATGTGCCCTCTGCAATGATAGTGGGTGAAAGAGTGAAGTTTATCCCATCAAGATGTACCATATTGTTATCCATGTTTATCACAAACTACCTTGCAAACTCATGGTGAAATTTTACCCTCTCAACCATTTCACAAAACTCAAAACAGGACTGATATCTGAAACATGTGTTGGCTAGAGGGCAAGCAAGAAGTTCACTCATGCTGATAGGTTCCTCCCTGATGATTCTGCCACCTTTATGAGGTTTCCTTGGCTGCAAATTCCTCTCTCTAAAACTATCACTTAGGGTGTCTTCTTCATATTCAAACTCACTGTTTCACTCCATTTTTGTCTTTTGGGATGATTTAGTGAATGATGGACAATTATGTAAAAGATGAGTATGAAGAGATTTTATAAGAAGGAAAACAGTGGTGAGATGAAATGAGAGGGTAGGTGGGTGTACAAGGAGCTAGGGTTTGATGGGAAGGGGTTTAGGGTTTGGTGAAGGGATTAATTTTTATAGGGAAGTAGGGGAAGATGATATGGGTTAAGTGAGATGGGATTTAAAGGTAAATTTAGCGGAAATAATAATGGGAAAATGGAGACAAGTGACAAGAGCTTGCAATGGTGAGAAATCAAGTAGAAGCAACTAGGGTTTTAAATTTTAGGATGCTAAAACCACCATCAAAGCATAAAAATAACCTATGTGAGACCAAAAGTGAGTTTACTTACTTGGTTAGAAGAGAAATGCAGCCATTAGGGTGATTTGAGGTCAAGTTTGATGGTTTTGAAGCTCGATTGGGCAATGCATAGTGCCACCAGCCCAATGGACATCACCTCTCTGATGGGTAGCACCAGTGTAAATTTACACTGGAGAAAATTAGCTGATGCCTAGTGCCTCTCTGATGCGCAGCACCGACCCTCTGATGTGCATCACCTCCCTGATGTGGAGCGCATTTTTACAGATGACTTTTGAGGCCTTCCCGGTGTCCAAATTGGGCATGTGATAGTGTGTTGGAAATTTTTTTGAGTCTAATTTCCAAAACATCTTGAAATTTTCAATTTGGAGCTCATTTTCCCTATGAAATGTCAAATCTCCCAAGACTAGTCAAAATGTGCATAATGAGACTGCCTGAATGCAGAGTGCTGTTGCAGTCAACTTCTGAAGGTCTTCCTCAACTCCAAATTAAGGTCATGATAGCTCATTGGAAATATATCTCTCTCTTCATATCATTTAAATCATCAATAAAGTCATTTGAATATCCCAGCTAGGTGAAATCTTGATTTTCCCAGGTCACTCCAGAAGTGCATCAATCCTCCTCAGGCCAATGATGTTTTCGACATTTCTCCCAAACCATGAAACCTGTGTAAAAACAAAAAGAGTTTTTTCTTCTTGGGTCAATGATAAACAAAAACCTCTCTCACTTTTGTGAAATTCATCTTTTATTGCTCAAAAACATAGTTTGAAGAAAACCTATCCCAATGTGTGGAACAGGGGATTTGTGGAAATGAAGGGAAACGAAGAAGATAAGGGGCTTCTAAATTCTTGAGAAAATTTTAGGAAGTAGGGAGGGATGCTAGAAATTAGGGGAAAGTAGAATTTCAAAGATTGATTTAGGGGAAGGGTCCAAAAGGGAAAAACACAAACCTAGCCTAGAAAATTGTCAAATTGTAGTAATAAACAAGGGTTTGTGGGAAAATGATGAATTTGAGGGATATGAGTGATGGGAACCATTTAGGAAGGCATATTAAGGATAGGGGAAGGTGTATGAGCATTAGGATACAAGTTTTGTTGATGATTTGACCATCCAAGAAAAACTATCTTCAAAACCCTAGGAGAGGGGAATGAGGTTTACCCAAGTACAACTGAAGCACGAACAAGGTGTAAAATGACCCATTGGAACCTGAAATTATGATGACAACTCTTTCAATGATGGTACACTAAGCTGAATGGTGACATGGCCCAATACTTGGAAGACTTTGGAAGGAGTGAAAACAACCCTAGACCTAATACCTAGTAAACAAATTTTACTTGAAGACTCACTGAAATGACAAAATTTGACTCTAACACCTTGAGAGCACTTTGTAAGAGCATATTTGATCACTGATGGAAGGCTTCAAACACTGACACTAACAGGTTCTAGGATTGCATAGTGCTGAATTCCTGGGAGGCAACCTCAAGCTTTCCGCAATTCAAGGAAACAATGCCTGATCATTAAGAGTTGAAACTGTGCAATTTAGCTTAATGGATGTCCGGCTATTGGAGGATTGTCTGGTTGAAAAAGTTTCAATAAAATTACCAAGTGTGTGAACTATTGACTTCGTACATGTGTAACCTCACAAACACACACTCAACATGACTTGACAACCAAACGCCTTGAACCATCTAGACAACATACACTTAGTGTGACTAACTGATGGTGAGAGCGAATCACATGATTCAAAAGCATCCTAAAAAATTGATTACCAATGTGCATATAATGTGGATTCTTCTTAATTAGGTGTCATATATGTGTCCTCTTCAAAATCACTTTATTTACAAACTTCATAAGTACAATGATTATCGAAATCAAATAGGGATAAACGAAATTCAACATTGGTGGTTACATTTTTAGATTTCACGACATATATGTACTTCTTGATTTATAATAGAAGGATTTTCCTGGTAATAAAAAATTGAAATTATCATGTGATGTTCAGTGAAACATTCAATTTATAAAGCAATAGAGGATAAACATAGTTTTTAGAATCATCAGATTCATCCTGCCAACCTAAAAATTCAGATTCTTGATCACTAACTTATTGTGTTCTTTCTTGATACCCTAAATTGAAGCTATCAACTTGTTCATTCAAATCACAACAATAATCACTCAGTTATTTAGAGGGATACAAACTTGTATAATGTTCACAAATGATTACATGAAAATCCTGCAAAGAATAAATGCCTTGAAGAGGTAGTTACATGTACCATCGTCGATGGTGGCCTTCTAGGGAGAACATGAACAAGTTCATTTGAATGCCTTCATGATTAAATCCAATATCTTATATACAATCACGTAAATCGGTCAAAGTTTAAGTAAATTTATCATTATCATCTGCTCGAAACTGAGGGAGATAGTTGTCCAATATATCTATCTCGGGCATCTCATTGCGAAAGCAAGTATATTATAAAAATCAAAACGATAAAGTCATGAATATAGGACAAACAAGAGCAAGAAATATCCATGTAAACAATATGAACAAGAAAAATAAATTAAGAAGCCACCTCGTGAAAAATTAAACAAAGAATATTTTCTTGAAATGTCCAAAACATGTGATGTTGTGATCTCGTTCACTAGCTAGTCATGGATTTAATTTTTTATCATTTACGAGAAGGAAAAATTATTTGCACTTCATTCCCTAGAAACAGTGCCAAAAGGGATGTAAAATGGAACTATTGTAGAGAACTATTTCATCCTTTCCCTAGTTGGAGAAGGAATACGACGTAGAACACATGAGTGTGATAATAAATAAGATGTTGTCCATAAATTGAAACTTATTGAAGTAAGCCAATGAAACCATGCAAGAGGGGCATTTCTAAGTGTTAGAAACGAGGACAATACTAATAGGGGTGGAGGGGGGTAAATCAATATTGTATGAATTTTAACAATTTAAAAACTTTCTTTCACTTGTGAAGGGACACTAGGACACTATGAGGTATTTCAAAAATTAATTCAAATAAGCATGACAAGAAATAATATCATCAATCATAATGAAACACACAAATTCCTCAAATTGTTCTTTAATTACATCATAAGGCGAGATACAACTTATTGTTACAATTCTCTGGATAAAATGAACAGGAATCTACAACTCCCACATTTATCATATTCAACTAAAAGAAGATATAACCCCAATTACTAATCCTTGATCTGCATTCTACAACTTGCATGACTCTCATTGATTCATCCCTCATCCATTTTCAAACTCGAACCATGAATGCAAACCCACTTTTTAATTAAAACAATTTCTTCCTTAATTACCAATACCTTCAACAATCTATGATTACTGAATACACCAACAACATCACCTCATATAAAATTATCCACACAAAAATGTTGTCCAACCTGCTTGCTCAGACCTACTTATAAATATTTTTCTTTGTTATTTTTTTCTTCAATGATTTTTGTTAACTTCACTTGTACTCTTGCATGAATCCTTATTTTTTTCTTTTGTCCTATTTAGCTGAGTCTTCTATATCTATTATTTAACTCGTCATTCTCCGATATGCAATTTTATCTCATACTCTGAGCTTTTCCACTGATTTGGCCATTATAGTTCTTAATAGGCTTTAGTTTTCGTTTTAACTATAGTTCCAACTTTAACTAGCCACTATTTTGGAAAAACTACCGAATTTCAGGCTGCCAACTCATCCATCCAAGGCCTTTTATTAAGGCCAAAATACTTTATTCCAAAGAATCACCATTTATAGTTGTCAAATCAACCATCCATCCAAAAACATTACCACACCGTTGAATCAAGTTGTTGACTCAATCATACCAAATCCCGAAGGATTTATATTAATAATGTCGCCATATATGAGTTGTGTTAGGCATTTCAAAAGAATTCCAAACATATCTCCAAGACCCTTTTTAAATTATAGCTCAAAGGATTTATATTAGAAATGTTGTATGCCCAGACAATATTTCCTATATCTCCTTTTGTTCCAGCCCCCTTTCCTATTTTTTTTCGTAAGACCAGGTTTTGTGATCATGACCTTAGTCCTTAAGGTGCTTAATTGGGTTTAAGCCTTCGAGGGATTATTTCCTTCATTAAATCCTCCTCCATGCCCTTGGTCACTGATCCATATAACCTATGTCAATTCTTAGCCCGCAATCCTCTATCGCCGCGATTTTGGTTTTCCTCCTTTTAAATATCCGAGACTCTTTTTAGTGGGCGTAGGTGAAAATTAGGTCCACCCTTTTTCTTCTAATTGGTTATGGATCTACAATAATTACACTATCATTCCATGCCTCATCAACGCACCATTTCTTCTTATGCACCTTTTTATGGTATGAGCTATCATGGTGGGGTTCACTACTGCACCTGCTCTCAATTGTTATACACCCAGACCGAGTAGGTCTACACAACCGCATCTACATGACACATAGACAACCTAATGCTTCCCTTTAGTATTACTCCAAAAACATTTGGGGTCTTGCTAGTCGTTTGATGTCATTCTTATGTTAATCCTACCATGTGTCACCCTACGGGTGGTCCATGTCTCACCCAAAAAGTTCCCACTTGGTCATCCAAAAAGGACAAAAACACATACCATAGGTCAAGCTCCTATTCAGAATGTGTTGACATCATCATAAATAAACAAAGTACTACCACCTGTCATTTTTTAGAGATGGGAGAGAAGGGTCCCACAACCTTTCCTTTTTCCAATTTCCTTATATAAAATTTCTAAGGGTCCTGACTTATTTCTCTTGTATTGCTCAAATCATCCTGCAGGCTAACAATCCTCTAATCCATGCCTTGAATCATTTTTGGGTAGCCTTTATGGGCTACACTATCAATTTGGTGGCCTCCCACTTGAATTTTGAGCCAATAAAATAATAATTTAAGCGCCACATCAACCCATCTTATGTTATCCCGCTCATACACTTAAGTGCTTCTTAAACGTTTTTTTGGATAGACCCACCATCTTAGGTGTCTGAAGCTTATTTTTTATGTGGGCTCTACCTCAACCAATAAAAAATCCTCTATGTCATTTTGTGCTCGACGTATTCCCACTCATTTCCTTTGTACTTCTTAATATTTCGTCGGGGTATTACCCTTGGGTTACCTTTGTCACGGTGACTGTTATGAGGGATTGACCTATGGCTAATGATTGTTATCCTTGATACCTCACTGTTCACTCCAATTATTCCTGACGCTTTTGATAGTAGCTCCTCCAAATACTCTGCTATGTTTGGGTACTTTTCCAAACTTGACTATGTGGAAAAAGGGTCTCCATCTAATTTCGCTCTACAATATTTTGAATTTTGGAGCCCTAAGTTTGACTAACCATAACTTGTGATCCACAAGCCCATTTCAGAATTTTCACATACCACTAGAAAGAGCTTTCAGAGTAATTCCCATCTAGGTGGGCTCCATATGCATATGAGATAACCTGCTAGACTAAATGACCCCTAACTCTTTGCACCATTTTAATTTAGGTTGAACTATATTCTTCTTCTTGTGCCTAGAACTTGGTCTTCTAAGGCATCTTTTGACACCTTTTCCATCAATGAAAACATATTTCTAACATTATACCCCTTTTAAATTTATGGAAACACTGAGATCAAACAAAACATCCTCATATCAATTATGATTGTCTAAAATCTGACATTTGGATGCATACCACTCCTTTTAATGTTTATCCCCCTAAGATGCACTTCTCTTATGCTTAGTTTCTTCTATTTATGTGGGGATGTTTTTGTTCTATTGCGTCATGATGAATCCTCTGTTTTGTTTGATCAACAAGTACCTCTCCACCTTTGATACCAATCTTGCTCCCCCTGCAACCTTACTCCCCCTGTCAACAATCTTCCTATATCTTGTTGATCATATTGACCCAGAAGCTTTACCTTGATATGTTGAATATATATTAGCCACCCTTTTTTGAATTGAAGGAAGAGCTAGTGAAGGGAGGACATAGGAGAAACTCTTAATTTTTGCCTCAAATAATCAAACTATTCTATAGGGAGTGGTTTGGTAAAGACATTAGTAACCAATTATTTCTAGGTGTCAAATTCTGACTTCACAATCTAGTTGGAAACTTTCTCTGCTAAGAAATGATATGATTGGAATATGCTTTGTCTTGGAGTAGAAAACATGAGTCTTTGACGTGCTTATGGAACTTTTATTGTGACAAACAATGGGTATAGGCTGCTCATAAAACACTTGTACATGCAAGGTCTGCTTCACCCAAAATATTTTAGTGTAACAAGAAGTTTTTGCAATAAACTCTAGTTCAGTTGTAGATAATGAGATAACATCTTGCTTCTTGATCAACCATGAAACAAGACATTCTCCAAGAAAGAAATCACCACCACTAGTTCTCATTCAATCATCTACATCACCTTCCCAATCAACTTCAATATAAAGAGAGTGAAAAATAGTTATCTCTTGGGTACCATAGTCCATACTCCATTATTCCTCTGAGATATTTGAGAATCCCCTTAGCTACTAGTAGATGGCATTTCCTAGGAGCTGCATGGAATCTTCCAACAATATCAGTAGCCTGCATAATGTCTAGTCTTGAAGGTAAGCAATATCATAGTTTTCCAATTATGGATTTGTGTAAAGTATGATCAACCTCTTAGGATTCATCAATCTTTCTAAGTTTGCAACCTGTCACCATTGGTGTGCTCACTAAAGAGAATTGATCCATGCCAAACTTCTTCAACACTTCCTTCGTATACTTTCTTTGTGAAATAAAAATCCATTTGGTAGTCTACACAATCTATAATCGAAGGAAATAAGAGATCTCTCCAAGCATGGACATCTCATAATCAACCTTCATATCACATATAAATTGATTGGTTAGAAAAAATGAATCACTAGAAAAAATAATGTCATCAACATATAGAACTACCACTACAAATTTTCCATCCCTTTCTTTGACAAATAGATTATTTTGAGTTGCACCTCTTTTGAATACACACTTGAGCAGGTAGTTGTGAAGATTAGAATGCTAAGCCCAAGGGGTTTATTTGTGACAAGATAAGGCCTTCTTGAGCTTGCGAACATAATATGGATTTTCCATCAGCAAAAAACCTTCTGGATACTCTCTGTAAACTTCTTTTAACTCTCCATTGAGGAAAGAAAATTTGACATCCATTTCATATACTTTGAATTTATTAAAACAAGAAAATGCCAAAAATATTTTGATTGCCTCTAATCTTGCAACAGGAGAAAAAGTTTCATCAAAACCCAAACCTTCAATTTTAGGATAGCGTTTACATACCAACCTTGCCTTGTTTCCTGCCACTTCTCCATGATCATTTAACTTCTTCCCGAAGACATATTTTGTGCCAATGACATTCTTGCTTGTTGGTCAAAGAACAAGTTCCCATGTCTTTTTTTTTCTCTATTTGGCCCAATTATTCATGCATATCTTTTAACCAATTTTAATATTTACTGGCTTGTACAACATCCTTTGGTTCCACCATGGACAACATGGATACATGTCCTTGCACAAGGGGAATTAACAACTTCCTTCCAGTGATCTATACACATATAGTTAAACCACCAATAATATAGTCAACTGGCTGATATTTTTTTACATATCTTAAAGGATCCTTAGCTTCAGGACTAATCTCTTTAATGTCTTCTTCTAGAAGTGATTGATGGTCTTCCTCATTGTTTTTAACTAGTTAATTAATGTTGGTATTAACTATGTGTTTCTATTCAAGTTCCAATTATTCATCCATTTTGACATCAATACAGTAAAACGTCTTGTTGTTGTTCTTGTTATAGCATTTATATCATTTGTTGTTATGTGAATATCCAAGAAAAATGCCTTCATATTCTCTTGCATCAAACTTACCTAGCTTATCATCATTTCTCTTGATGTAACATTTTCTACAAAAAACTCCAAATTGTTTGATTGTTGCAGGTCTTCCGAACCAAAGCTCATAGGGAATTTTGTCACTTTTTGGTCTACAAAGAGATTTGTTTAGAATAACCATTGTTGTATGAATAGCTTCAACCCAAAATCTCTATTATACTTTTATTTTTTCCATCATGGCTTGGATAATTGTTGCACCAATCTATTTTCCCTTTCTGCCACACCAAGTTACTATGGAGTCTCTACTATTGTGAACTACCTTTTGATGCCATTCTTCTTACAAAATTCATAAAATATTTTTGAAGTGAACTTACCTCCATTTTCAGATCTTATACTGTGGATTTTTCAATCAGTTTCATCTTCATCCATAGCTTTGAACTCTTTGAAATTCTCAAAGGAATCATATTTCTCTGTAAGGAAACAAACCTACATACTCCTGCTAAAATGATCAATTATTAGCATGAAGTACAATTTACTTATGGGTTATTGTGGTCTATATGGTCCACCCAAGTCCATGTGCATTAGCTAAAGTGGAAAGTTTGATGATGAGTTATTTCGTGAATTGAATGGATCATGATTTTTCTTACCCAATTAATAATATTTTCAAATCATATTTACTTGTTTTGATAGTCTAGGTAGATACTTGGCAATATTCTTCTTTCTCAATCTAATTATCTGATCAAAATTAAGATGTCCAAGTCTCTGATACCACAAACAAATCACATCAATATTTTTTATAAATCACCTCTCTATTTTCTCCTTGGGAACATACACATTGTTGTCCATTCTCACATGTTCAACCACTATTTCACCTATGTTTATAGACTTTATTTGACAATTTTTGTCTTTGAAAATCACATTGTAGCCTTGATCAAAGATTTGCGACACACTAAGAAGATTATGCTTCATCCCATTAATATATATAGCACTCCTAGCGTTGCCTTTTCCATTTGACAGAATAACCACTCCTTTTGCAATAATTTTTCCTCAAGCATTGTTGCCAAAAGTTACATTACCTTTGTCAATTGGATTCCATGTCAGAAATTTTCTTTTGCCCCTAACATGTTCCTCAAACAACCACTATCCGCATAGAAATGAATCCCTTCATTCTGAGAACACAAAACAATATCACATTGATTTTTTTCTCCTTTTCATTCAATACCTTGGAATTTTGTTCAATCTAATCAATAACTCGTTCATTCCTCTTCTGCTTAAGTATGAAATCAATCGCTATATGCCCAAAAGTTTGACACTTAAAACATTGAATGAGATGCTTCAAAGGAGGAAAGGGATTGTTGAACCTGCGTTTCCTTTTCCTCTATTTAATTCTTCCTCTAGATATGGGTTTCCTATAGGATATGTTTACTCTTTAATTCGTTGCTTTGTGGCCATAATTAATGCACGAGAAACATTATTGTAGAAAAGTACCAGCATAGCTGAAAGTTTTTCTTCTATGTTGTGTTGTTCTCTAAGCATTTCGATTTTCTTAGACAACACTATTCCTTTGTTTTTGTTGATAATTCCTCGGTTGTTTCTACTAAGCAGTATTTTATTTTGTTGCTATAAAAGAAGTAATTATCTTTTTGCCTTTCAGTTCTGCCACTGCACTGGACTCAACCTCAAATCCAAGACCAGTTTGATATTTGGAGGCTCATTATTCTTCCAATATACCATTCAAATTTCTAGTCCCTTTACCAAAGTTATGATTGAATCTCAGATGCATTTTAGCCTTCCCTAGCGCTTTTCTCATCAAAAAGATTTCACCTTCTAACCTTTCACAAGCCTGATTCATTTCATTTAACTGTTCATTTAATGAATGTCAAATTTTCTTACCTTCTTCAATTTGTAGGAGTAATGGTTCAACAATAAGCCTTTTCATTAATCAGTGACTCCTTCTGGGATTTATTTTTCTTTGCCAACCATTCGATTTCTTCAAGTGCACTTACCAACTCTCCTTCTAGGTCCACTTCAACCTCTTCATCATTAGAATTTATTTCATAAAATTGCATATTGTCTATTTCCATCAGCACAAATACCTTTTGACTCTCAGCATCTATGTCCTCATATGAAGATTGGCTAGCTTCACTTTTTGAGGAGCTTTCTTCTTGAAGATAGAGACCTCTCTCTTTACCCTTCTTTCAATATTTTTGTACTTTTTTTAATTCTTCCCTTAGATCATAATCCCTCTTCTTCTTTTTAGGACATTTTGTAGCATAGTGACCAACTTTTCCACAATTAAAACAATTAAAGGGTAGCTTAATTTTATAATTCCATGATCCCCTCTTGAGATTCGTAAAAAACATGTATTCTTATTCTTCTGATTCACAACACGAATCATCAGGTTCTTCCTTGGACTTCTTATATGCTTCGATGACTTACTCTTTTGTTGTAGGCTTTTGTTATAGACATTTTTGTGCCTCGCATCATGGAGCATGAAATGTCAATAATCACAGGGATCCTCAGTCCCTAAACATGTTGTTCTTACCCCTAAAAGAACAAGGTCATCAAACAACAGCACTTCCAATCAGTTCTCCACCTGAAAACACTTCAAAAACAGGCTTATTTTGGATCATGTCAGCTGCTCCACTGAGCTTCTGCGCTGGAATGCAACTGTCCCTCCTTGTACCTGCGCTGGAAGTCAAGATTAATGAAGGCTACCTGCGCTGGTCGAGATTGGCCAAGTGGCACAGTCATCCTGCAAGGTGTCAACTGCCCAGGAAGCTTCCAAACTGACACTTGGTTCATGAGATTCGCCCTGTGATGAGTAAGAGGTACTTGATCACCATGTGTAAGCAAGGATCTCCAAGTGGACTCAAGAACTGAAGATTAACTGAAGAGGGAGAGGACACAAGGCAGCTTCATGTCAGTCTCAAGCTGACTCATCCTTTCTTCTTCTATCCTATATATAGAGCTCTTCTATGAGGTCTAAGGAGGCTGGAATTTTGTGTAAAGTAAGGAGGTGCTGTTGGTTTATAGTTAGATCTATTGGGTGATTGTTTTACTAGAGGTGAAGAGGAGAGTTCTTGCTGCTGGGGAGGTGCTGCTGGATTGGAGCCATCATTGGTTGTAACCTTCTCAGAACCCTGTTACTTCTATCAATAAAGTTTTGCATGTTCTCCTATATACTTGTATTGCATTGATGTATTGTATTTACATGTATATTTGATTCATCCTAATCCATGCTTCAGTTATGAGTACATGTATCTTGTAGTTTGCTCTCTTGTTTTGTGCAGGATCTGTGTGTAGCTGGACCGGCAACGAGAGCAAGGAACTGGGAACAAGAGACAAAGAGAGAGGACAAGGATCGACTAAGCGAAAGACACCAGGTTGGTTAATCTTTCTCCATTCTCTCTGTACTTTCATAAAGGAAATCATCAAAACTTTACTTTCAGTTGTTGCTAAAGACTGTCACCTTTAGAGTAGGGATAGGGTCATCCGCATCGGATACTTTTCCCCACAACAGCTTTCCATTAGAAATTCTGATCTCATAACCAATAAGGATGCTAAGTAATTGATATAAAGTGAGAGAGTTCATATTGATCATTTCATCAATGCCTGAAACCTTTGGATTAAATCTCTTAGGAAGAGATCTTGAAATCTTTTGAACAACCACAACTTCATCGAACTTCTCATCAAGACCTCTTATATTTTTCAAATCATCATGAAATCTTAAAAATTACTTTTTAATATCTTCATCTTCATGCATTGTTAAAGAATCAAATTGCATCATATAGTCTTCATGTTTAGCTTTCTTTACCTTATTATCACCTCCATTGTAGATACTCATTTTGTACCAAATAGATTTGGTAGATATGCAGTCAATCAATGTGACACGTTTTGATTTAAGTAGGCCACCAAGCAGGGAATTCATGGATTTAGCATTGCATGTGAACTCCACCTTTTTATCTTTGGTAACGACTATTGGAGGATTTTGATATTCTTCTTCCACAACATCCCACACATCAACTCCAAGTGATTGAATGTAGGTCTTCATCCTCACTTTCCAAAACAAATAGTTTGTTCCATTGAGCATAGGTTCCTTGATGGTGAATCCTCCTTCCTAGTTTATCATGGTCCTTGATCTTTATTCGAGTTGTTAAACTGATTTAAAGTAACTAGGCCCTAATACCAGTTATTGAAACCAACACAATACTAAGAGGAGGGGGTGAATAAATATTGTAGGAATTTTACCAATTTAAAAATTTTCTTTCACACGTGCAAGGTCAGTATGACAGCATAAGGTACTCTAGAAATTAATTCAAAGAAGTATGAAAAGAAACAATATCATCAATCATAATGGAACTCAAAAATTCTTCAAATTATTCTCTAATTACTTCAAAAGGAAAGCTAAAACTTGTTTTTACAATTATATGGCTACAACGAGTAGGAAGCTACAAGTCCCTGATTTATTAGCTACAACTGAAAAGAGTTACAACCTCACCTACTTACCTGCAACTACTAAAATGAGCACCAACCCCTGATTTTCAATCTACAACTTGCTTGACACTCTATGATTCATCGTTAATACATTTTCACACTAGAGCCATGAACACCAACCCCCTTTTTCAATAAAAGAATTTATTCCTTAATCACCAATACCTTCAACAATCTCTAATTACTAAATACACCAAAAACATCACCTCACACAAGATTCTCCACACGAAAGTCTTCTCCAACTTAGTTGCTCAATCTTGGTTATAAATATTTTTCTTTGTTATTTTTTGCTTCTATGATTTTTTCTAAATTCACTTCTACTCTTGCATGAATCCTTAATTTTTGAATTTTTCCTATTCAATCAAGTCTCCTTGATTTATTCTTTAGGTATTCAACTTATGATCTATGTTTTTAAACTCAAACTTTATTTTCTTCTGTTGATTTGTCTATTCTAGCTCTTAATGGGCTTTAGTTGTAGTTTTAAATATAGGTCCAACTTTAATTTTCCACTATTTTGACCAAACTGACAAATTTCAAGTTCCCAAGTCATCCATCCAATGCCTTCAATTATGGCCCAAACACTTTATTCCATAGCATCGTTATTTATAGTTGCTAACTCAACCAAATTTTCAAAATCATTGCCACACCTCCAAATGAAGTTGCAAAGTCAATGATGCCAAAATCCGAAGGCTTAATATTAATAATGCTACCATATATATGCGTTGGTTTGAGTTTTTTTTTTTAAATACAAGGATACCTTCGAGGCCCTTTTTAAATTATAGCTCAAAACCTTTATATTAAAAATGTTGTATTTTCCACAAATACCATGTTTAGCGCCTTTTGTGCTAAGCCACTTTTCTATATTTTTCCATAAGAGCCAGCGTTGTGAACATCACCATGGTCCTTGAGGTGCTTAGCTACTTTTAAGCCTTTGGGGGCTTATTTTTATTCACTATCTCCCCTTAACTACCTTAGTCCCTGTTACATAGAACCTGTGTCGATGCTTATCCTGCAGCCCTCGAGCCTTGTGATTTTGTTTTTCCTCCTTTTAAATATTTTGGGCTCCTTTTAGTTGGCCTAGGTTATAATGGGGTATTACCTTTATCTTCTCATTGGTTTCGGTTCTATAATTTTTCCACAGCCAACCTGTACCTCATCATCACGCCATTTATTCTTGTGCACCTTTTTACGGGTTGAGTTGTCATGGCAGGGTTCAATGCTGCACCTATAGCCAATCGTTGTACACTTGAGCTTAGTAGGCTCTGATGCAACCACAAATTCCCATTGCCTAGTGAGCTTGATGCTTCCCTTTAGCACTTCTCCAAAACCTTCGGGTGTCATGCCAAGGGGATGGCATTGTGATTATGTAACTCCTACCACATGGCACCCTTTGAGTGGTCCATCTATCACCCAGAATTGGCCCACTTGGCCATCCAAAAAGGCAAAATACACCAGACATGTGTCCATATCCTATTAGGCCTATGTTGAAATCATCATTAATAAATAATGTGCTTTCAACTTTCATTTGTTTAAGAGAGGAGAGAAATATCATGTGGCCTTGTTTTTTTCCCATTTTCCTTACATAAAATTTTTAAGAGACCTGAATTATTTCTCCTATACTGCTCAAAACATCATCTAGGCTTCCTCACCTTTGATACATGCCCTAAATCCTTTTGGACTATCCTTTGCAGGCTTCACTTTGAATGTGGGGGCCTCCCACATGAATTTTGAGCCAATAAACTAGTGTTGTTAAGGCCACGTCTGCTCGTCTTGTATCATACCGCTCATACACTTAAGTGCTCCTTAAAGGTTTTCTAGGATACAACTATTAGGGTAAGTGTGTCACGCTAATGTGTTATTTCGGCTCTTCCTTGACCAATAAATGGCCTCTCAGTTGCTAAGCTCTTCATATCTGCTCGCTCATGTCCTTTGTACTTATGAAGGTTTTGTCAAGTTATTACCATTGGGTTGCCTCTGTCGAGGTGACGGTTATGAGGGTCCCACCAATGGCCAAATACCTTGCTCCCCACTACTTCATTTCTCACTCCACGTATGACCTACACTTTTGATGCCGTCTCTTCCAAAGATTTTGTTGTGTTTGGATGCTTTCCCAAGCTTGACTATGCGGCAAAAGGATCTCCATCTAATTTAGCTCTGTAATATTTTAACTTTTGGAGACCCAACATTCAGTAACCATAATTAGTGATCTAGAAGGCCATTTCTAGACTTTCACATAACATTGGAAAGTTATTCCAGAGATCTTCCCCATCTAGGTGCGTTCGATCTGCATCTAAGATGATCTGCTACACTAGAAATAACTTTAAAGTCTCTACACCATTTTTGTTCATGCTCAACTTCATTCTTCTTCTTGTGCCTGAAACATGATCTTATGATGCATATTTTGACACCTTTTCCATCAATGCAAACATATTTCTAACACTAAGTTTAGCAGATCCTTCACCAACAAGGCCTGATAAATGTCAATGAAAAAAAAAGATATTGAAGGTCGTGTGATATGAGCAATGATGGCCTTAAGGTCGAAGACAAAGTGTGAATGCATGGTTGAAGCTACTAATAGTATATTTTTATACCTATGAATATGGATGGGCGAATGATGGTGATTCAACCATTATGCTGAATGGGAGTGAGAGTCAAGTATTCGTGCAATGAAAGCCTATTGGAGGCACATGCAAATGTAATTTTTGTGCCTAGAATCCCTAGCTGTCTGCAGAGTTATGAAGGATATTTTCACACAACAAAGTGTGTTAGTCCAAGTAACACCTTCGAACCTAGGGTGGAGAAGAAAAAACTGGTGGAGTTGCTTAAAAAAAAAATCCTATGAAGAACTGCACTAAAAAGAATGTCATGTAGCCTTGCCGAATTGAGGTAGTGTGTCCATTAAGGGTGAAGGCCATGTAGAAGGATCCGAACTAAAATAATTGAGTCACATTTTTTATCACAAATCATAAATGAAACATAAAAAATTAGTAAATCTCCCAAGAGTTCACATATGTTGTGTAAAGGACTTGTGTAAAGGGTTCTAGAGTTTAAGATTCCATAATTGTACATGATTCATACACTATGCTACTTGAAGACTTGTGTTTGATAAATTGAATTAGAAGTGTGGACGAGATGCTTTGACCTTTAGAGATAATGATGGGAAATCACCCAGAGAGTGGCATAGTGGAAGTGTGGTGAGCCAAATGTTTTCATGAGTGTTCTCAATCCAGGGAAGTGCAGTGGAAAAATTTGAAAGAGTGTGCTAAGCATGGGGTGTTAGGCCTTCACATTAACGTGATATAACGGTTTCTTGGACTTAGAAATTGCTTGATGCAAAACATAAATCCTTCCTTGGATTAGGGGTTAAGGCTTGTAGATGTAATAGGACCTTCATATACAGTCAATTATGTGAAAGGAAAAATTAAAATTTTAATGAATTTGTGGAAAAGAAATGCACTTGAGCGTTGATTGATCCCAAGGAAATTACGCATTTCATGGCGTTATCGAGAAATCTAGTGTCCACTTGGAGCTGCTAGTCCCACTAAGACTGGTAGCTATCTTAGAAACAAACAAACTAAAACTACTTTTGCTTTCCTTTATGAGAAGTAGATAAGAGGGGAACAAAGGACACGAACCTTATTCTTGCGCTTGGTTCCTTGCTTGGTTCCTCTCCCTTCCTTGTTGATTTTGCTTCGTCTACACAGCTTCAAAGAGCACCTGTGGAATCAAAGAAGCATAATAATATCGAAGAATAGAGATCTACAATCATAAACAATATAGAACTAGATATATATTGACCACACAAATGCATATATCATCAAACATACAACAATGTGGAGGAAAACTTGAATAGCTTTATTAATATCAAGAATAGAAAAGAGCATTACAACCAGTTATTTTGACCCAACCTTATCCTCCTAGCATGAAAGCCCTTCTTCACCTCATGAAAAGCTTAGATCACCCAACACTATGATATTCCACCAAGAAACCAACAACACTTCCTTACAAGATACAAAATTCCAGCCTCTGGATCTCTGGGATGAGGGATCCATATATAGATGATTGCAGGGGGATGAGTCAGCTTCTGGGATTTTGATTAGTGTCCTCTCTCTGATAGTTCTTGATCCCACTTCGAGATTGATGATCTCTTACTCATCCCTGGGAAAATTCAGAGAGGCAAGTGTCACAGGAGAAGTTTTTGGAAGATTCCATGACGATCAACCTTGCAAACTGTCTTTTCCATTTGTATACTCTCGCCCATCGCACCCTACAGAAGGTATTTCCAATATGCATCGCACCCTTTACACTAGGTGGGTGAGATGCATCGCACCCTCTGCACTGGGCAATCTGTATGGTTTACCGTTGACCAGTTCTGAGCAGTTTTCTGTGGAGACTTCTGGGAGATGATGTAATCAGCTGACCTTGTTCCTTTAGGGTGTGAAGCAACACTTTTAGGTACTTAGGATCCCTTGGTTTATGGACATGTATGATTGGGGTTGTAGTGCCCAAAAATGTCTATAACAGTTTCCCCCTAAAGCATGAGGTCGTTAATCTTTTGATGTTGGGTGAAATGCTTTTTCATGAGGATCCGAAGTTTTTTCGAGCTGGAAGATGACCTATAATAAGATACAATACAATACATTATCTTCATAATATTTTTCATGATCTAGCTGAGGCAGGCATTCCCATGCTCAGCTTTATAAATTCATTTTCATGTACATAAGACAGACAACCATCTCTGTGGCAGACTAATGATTCTGATAGAGCCATCATCCTTTGATTCAGATGATCATCTGTGCAGCAATGATGTACATTTGATGTCTTTATTTTCCTAAATATATCACAGCCCAGATGGATGAAACAAGATCCGGGGTCTTCAAACTCATTCAATCTTCACTCGGAGTACAATTCGATCCATGTGAAGGATGTTATGGAGTCGAACATGGAAAGACATCGCTTGATTACCATCCAATGATGCAAGTTGTTAACAGGTGCAAAGGAATCACCGATAATGATGATGACCCTCAAGGTACTACAGTACAATTCATGTAGTGTGAAAAATGACTTGGTGTCGAACACCATGCAAAATCTTTCGGTCGAAGGCCATTGATGTAAACATGTCGCCGGAAGTGAGAAACTTGCCATTGAGGCATGCAAGCTTCAAAGTACTGAAAGGGTTGTTCCTAAGTCGACTTCTTGGATAATGAGCTGATGTCGACAAGAAGCGACCCGTTGTAGGAGGGCCTTAATGAATCCCACATCAACGACACGGAACGGAATAAATGATTTTGGAGGTGAAAACGATCTGATGATACAGGGTTCAGTGTGGTGGTCATGAAAGAATGGAGCGTGAATCTATTGTAGCGGATGAGACACAAGTGAATTCTCTGAGCCACTTCTCTTGAAGATACCGGCGACACTGACATGGATTGGTAGCATTAACCCCAAATATGGATGGTGCAACGAACCAATGGTGATATGACCGGTGAACGGAATAACCCAACCTGACTCGGATGTGGAGTGAAAGTGTCACGTTCAAGAGCGACTTACTACCAATAAATTTTCTTCAAGTTTTCTTCCCAATTTTTCCCTAGACATTGCTGATGAGTACCTCTTTATTTTTGTCAAGCTTGAGGAGGATAACATATGCTTGTTCTATAGTTTTCCCTTCGGGCAAACCCGTCACTATGTTTTAACGAGCCTAGCAATAGTGAAACTCGTTCTTGTCTATATGGACAAGTTTGTCGCTATTTGGTTTTAATGAGTTTAATGACAAAGATAACTCGGTCCTTTTCAATTTTAGAGAGTCTAAAAGGGACATAAAGGAAATTCCAATAATCCTTTTTCGTTATATAATCCTGTAAGTCCGAAAAAGTATAAAATGATACGAAAGGGATGAATTTTCGGTAATTTTAACGAGTCGAACAAAACAAGCGCTCAATCCTTTTGTGTAGTAATCCCTCGGGTCCAAAAAGATTAAAATCTAGAGGAGGGATAGCACTCTTGGTAGCTTTAACGAGCTGGAGAGGCCAATTTCTCAGCAATCATTTCATATTTTACGAGTCAGGTGAAAAGAGCTTAAAGGACACTCGTCTTTTCAGGAACGAGTGACGATTTCAGATAGCAGCTGATTCCAGGTAAGTTTTGGAATTTTCCAATCATGGCAGTGTCACAAGGATGGCTAACAGGATCACTCTTCACAGTTGTTCCTCAAAAGGGGTAAACAATCAAGTGGAGGTTAATGATCGGCTAAAACAGAGTGGAGCTGATGGTGAGAACACGACCAGGGCTCAAAAGCTAATGATAATGCATTCACAATGGTTATTTACCGGGGATTGGTTAATTTTTTAATGAGCTTAAACTTAGGGGGAAACATTTTCTCATTGCTAAGGTTTAGTTTTTAATGAGCTTGAACTTCACCTAAAAATTACTCGTGATAATGGTCATTGATTATTTGATTTCACCGCTAACCACTTTGTTTCTTCGGAGGTATTACTTCATCAAACCAATTAGAAATGAACAACATATGTTTGAAAAATGAGTTAAAACACTAATATTTTACTCAAATTACGTGAAATGTAATTTAAAAGTGGCTTTTACCCCTCATTTTACCATTTCATTTGAACTTTGGTTTGTTGGAGCTCTGGACGTGCTTTTCCCCCTTGATTTTCACCAGCTGATTCCGGGAGATTCTGATAATGTCCGTTAATGTGTTTAAGTTTCTGGAAATATGCTGATATTGAATAGAATCAAACTACCTTTCCAAAATCTTGACCCTTAGGAACATGAAATAGATAGCTGGATTCCGTATGGAGTAGATACCAGTGAGCTGTAGGATGATGAGTTATGAGTCTAGCCTGACAATGAGTCGACGTATGCCACATATGATGGGATCAGAGAGGAGTTCTATCAACGCGCTGTATTCAGAAATATTCTTCATTGATCGACCAATACACACCCCTCTGAAACTCACTAACTCGCCACTTGGATCAAAGATGGCCAAGGTCGCAGAAGATAGTTTCCGTGAACTACGAATCACCCCGTCGGCATATCCAACAAATGATTCCAATAGGTCCGACATCTGCAACAAATGTCAAAGTGGATCACTTAACCAAAACGATTACCCTTAGTGAAAACAAAAATGTAACAAAAGCATAGGGGTTATTATCTTGAGTCAAGCATAGTAATGCTTAAGGTACAACCCGTTGCAAGGTTGCGCCAGTGCTATCCCATCATAATCCGCCAACTCGTAGGCTCCTTTTGCTAGTACACGCTTAACAATATAGGGGCCCATCCATAAATACTTGAACTTACCTGCTCCCAATTTATCGTATTCCTGGTCGTAAAGTAAGACCAGGTCACCTTCTGAGAAGACACGGAGTTTGACATTCTTGTCAGACTGCGCCTTGTCTCATTTCTTATGGGCTTCGTTAGCCAAAGTGGCATCATGATGGGTTGCATCCAATTGGATTAGTTCCAAGAAAGGAGCCTCCTCTTCTGAAGTTCCGGGGGGAAGGTCAACTGCGAGTTTGAGGGATGAGATTTCACACTGAACTGGTAAGATTGCTTCCAAGCCATACACCAGTTGAAAGGGTGTAAACCCGGTTGCATTCCTCACCGATGTCCAGTATGCCCACAAGGCTGAGTATAGGATCAAGTTCCAATTCCTTTTGTGGACTCCAATCATCCTTTATAGCATCCCCTTTAGGACCTTGTTGATTGCCTCAAATTTTCCTTTGGCCTGCGGATAATACGGAGTAGAGTTGTCGTGGGACAACCCTAATTTGGCAGCCAACTCAACCATCATGTGATTGCGAAAATGTGATCAATGATCTATCACTATAGCCTGTGGAA
This sequence comes from Pinus tabuliformis, assembly GCA_031772625.1. Classification (NCBI taxonomy): domain Eukaryota; kingdom Viridiplantae; phylum Streptophyta; class Pinopsida; order Pinales; family Pinaceae; genus Pinus; species Pinus tabuliformis. The sequence continues at coordinate 260,909,234 of CM062818.1, read as the reverse complement.
CACTAAATCTGGAAACTACATGATTGAAAAAGAAGAGGGCAGCCGTTTCACCACTATTGTTTAATGCAGGCATCGCCTCGGTCCATTCAGTAAAATAGTCTACCACGACTATGATATACCCATGCGCCCCGGTCGAGGTGGGGTTACATGTCATGAAATCTATGCCCCATTTGGTGAATGGCCCAACAACAACTACTGGTTGCAGAGGTGCTGGTGGTATTTTGGTTTTGCGATCGAATATTTGACAGGCATGGCAACTTCTGACTACAGTTATGCAATCTTTGAACATTGTTGGCCAGAAGTATCCTGCTCGTAAAATATTTTGCGTCGTAGCGTAACCCGATTGATGCCCCCCACACATGCCTAAATGACAATCATTCAGGACTTTTTCGTCCTCCTCATCGGTGAGGCACCTCCTCAGAACTGTATCGACACCACGATAGTAAAGTGTATCACCGATGATCATGTAGTCTTTTTCTTGGTATTGAAAGCGTCGTTGTTCCAAGCAGGAGGTATTAGACCTATATGTTTGGGTTTGGAGATAGATGATTATGTCTCCATACCACGAATTACTTGAAGATATTAGAAACAAAGATTCGTCCACGATCGCTTCTTCTAATGTTTCATTATACGGCCAAGCAAAGACATCTCTAAACTCGCGAAAAAGAGAGTGATATATTTCCAGTTCTGAAGGAGAAAAAGATTTTCCGACATGAATATTCTCTACAACATCTGTTATGGTTGAGATATTTATGGCGATAGTCTCTTCAATACTGGACAAGTTTCACTCGGAATCCACTGTGTTTACAGTATTTGATAGAAAATCAAAAACTAAGGGATGATGAAGGTCACTAGGAGTATCTTCCTCATAATCCGGAAGATGGGAACGATGGTGGTGATCTTCCCATGGTGCCCCGTCAATCATCATTGACTGAATAATTCCTTCGTCTGTATAATGTACTTGCGACCAAGGATCTGAAGGGGTGCCATATTCCTTAGACCTATCTATCCAAACGCTTGATGAGCATTGATTTGGGTTTGCCTCCCATGCCGAAAACATTGATTGCTACAATAGTTCCATTGGGCTTGGAGGCAATACCTACAGATGATCCATGTTAATATCATTTTCAGAGATCTTTTGAATAGAAGATATCATATTGCAGGTTCCCACCGTTTCCATTTCCTCCAGATTGATTGGAGGTGGTAGGAAAAAATCCCCATTAATATACTGTCTTTTAGTACGCCTACTCCAATATTTTGAAGTGAATGAGGGCTTCCATGGATCATTGGAATGCTTCCCGTAACTTGTGAACTATTGGGGAGAAATGTTTGTTGGTCGACGATTGTAATTCCTCCTTGAAAGGGAAATGCAATCTTCCTGAAGTAGGTTGACACAACGATAGCCCTAGCATATATCCAGGGCCTCCCCAATGGAGTCACCATTTTCTTATCGGGAAATCTAGTGTCCACTCGAAACTGCTAGTCCCACTAAGACTGGTAGCTATCTCAGAAAAAAACAAACTAAAACTACTTTTGCTTTCCTTTATGAGAAGCAGACAAGAGGGGAACAAGGGACACCAACCTCAATCTTGCGCTTGGTTCCTCTCCCTTCTGACAGATCCTTGCCGCTTTTCCTTCGTCTACACAGCTTCAGAGAGCACCTATGGAATCAAAGCAGCATAATACTATCGAAGAATAGAGATCTACAATCATAAACAATATAGGACTAGATATATATTGACCACACAAACACATATATCATCAAACATACAAGAATGTGGAGGAAAACTTGAATTTCTTTACTAATATTAAGAATAGAAAGAGGATTACAACCAATTGTTCTGACCCAGCGTCATCCTCCTAGCATGAAATCCCTTCTTCACCTCATGAAAAGCTTAGATCACCCAACACTATGATATTCCACCAAGAAACCAACAACACTTCCTTACAAGCTACAAAATACCAGCCTCTAGATCTTTGGGATGAGGGATTCATATATAGATGATTGCAGGGGGGTGAGTTAGCTTCTGGGATTTTGATTAGTGTCCTCTCTCTGATAGTTCTTGATTCCAATTGGAGATTGATGATCTCTTACTCATCCCTCGGCGAATTAAGAAAGGCAAGTGTCACAGGAGAAGTTTCTGGAAGATTCCATGATGATCCACCTTGCAAACTATTCTCTACCATTTTTCTACTCTCGCCCATCGCACCCTACAGAAGGGCTTTCCAATATGAATCACACCCTTTACATTGGGTAGGTGAGATGCATCGCACCCTCTGCACTGGGCAGTCTGTATGATTCAACTTTGACTAGTTCTGAGCAATTTTCTATGGAGAACTTTTGGGAGATGATGTAATCATCTAACCTTGTTCCTTTAGGGTGTGAAGCAACACTTTTAGGGACATAGGAGCCCTTGGTTTATAGACATATATGATTGGGGTTGCAGTGCCCAAAAATGTCTATAACACATGGGGTTAGGACAGATTTTGGGGAGAATAGATTGAAGTCAATGTCTAGTTTGTTTCCAAAATTAGGAAGGTAAATGTGACATGACATAGGTTGCAAACAAATTTTTAATAGAAAATGAAAAGTAGAGATCATTGGGAAAATGATGTCTTAAGCGCTCGGTTAGTAGAAATTAAAAAATACACAACTTAACAGATATGAAAATTTTGCATGTAAATGGGCATATGAATGTAAGACCTTGTAAAACATGTGTACCCTAATAAATCATTGGTAAAGTCTGGATGTAGAGCTACATGATATAGGGGCGCATGTGGTAATATGAGGAAGCATTTGAGCTAGGACAACATGTGATATTTTTAAATACCTTCATGTTGATAGGGTAGGGTCTGGAGGTGAGTGATGTTAACTCACTTGGCCTGCTTGGCTAGATTTAGTCAAGGAAAATCAAAAGTCAAGTTAGAAGGGGGGATTGTTAAATAAAATTGACCTAATGATGGAGTCAAGGTTGTGCCAACAATTGTGGTTAACAATTGTAGTTTTGGGCTCTTGGTATTGTTGAGGATTCGCCATTGTACTATGTCATAGTAGAGCCATGAAGGCTCACTTGACCGAGGAGAGGATGTTGGCTCTCTTAGCGTTTTTTAGACAACGACAATAATAGATCTATTTTTGGTTGTTTTTCCAGAGTTGGTGTTTTATAGGGTAAATCATGCTCCAAATGGTTTGAATATCCTGTTTGTATGAGTGTCATTATTATATTTATTACTTTCATTTTCTCTCAAAGAATAATAATTTGACTCTTCTACTTATACAAAGACAAAAACCCGAGGAGTCTTGGTAAATTTTGTATTCACCACCATAACCCACATGAGCAACCCACTTTTCCTCTCACAAGAGTGAATCACCAATTACTTGGTTCAATAATCAATTCACAAGACCTGCAACGATAATTACACCATAGGTGTGCTCTATATTACAATTCATCTTAAGGAATTTTGATTTTTAAATAAATGAGGGGAGAATAATTGATTTCAAGAGAGTATTATTAATCTAGTACATCATCCAATAGATGATATGAAGATTATTTGAAAAGGTTTTCAATTTGAAACCTAAGAATAACCTATTAAATTTAAATATAATTTATTTATCCACCTATTAAGCAACCACTAACTAGATCTAATTGTTTGATTTCATTTCAATGGAAATGTGATCCACCAAACTCATGTTGATTCTTTATTATTCTCCTATAGACTATGGATCATTTTCTAGGTCTCCCATGGGAACTATGATGAGCACTTTTTCTAATAGTAATGGTGCATCCCATCACACCCTCATATCCATCTACAGAATTGGGAGTCTGTCATGGAAATCCCTAGTTGTATCAAGATACAAAAAAGAATGGAATTCCCAACAACATAAATGTTTCATCGATATTGGGGAATGTTACATTTGGAGGGTCATTGTTTCTCTTCCGGAATAACTTCAAATAATTTCAATCTTTATATATCTTTGAGTTTGCCCTATAAAAAATTGTTGCTAGAATGCAAGAGGGAAACTATGAGAAGTATAATGTTATTGGAAGACCATAAAACTAAAATGTGAACAATGTTGAAGGTATTGGGTGTGCCCTCTTAGCTATGAAAAATAAATTTTATTAACTATAAAAATATTTTATTAATTATTGAATATATATTATTATTATTATATAGTTTTATATATTTTTACATAATTTATTTGAAATTTGTCAAAATACGCTTGCGATAACTTATAAAAACTATATTGAAAAAAGTATATAATTTAAATCCACCTGAAATTTTACAAGTAAAGCAAATTGATTTACATGTAGCACATTCCTATTGTTATCGTCCCAAGAAACTCTCCTAGGTTGTATACCAGAGATGCTCGGGAACATTACAAACTCAACAAAATGTTGGATAAATGGTGGATGAATGAAAGAAATGCTGGATATTCAAGCCATATAACCACTTCTACAGTGATTGACCCTAGACATGGGTGAACACCCCTAGGATACAAGGGTTTAGACCACCAATTACTCACAGTTTTGAATATAATGTGATGATGGAGAAGACTGACCACACCAGCAGATGCACAGGACCCTGTGATGGCCAACTGTAACCAGCTAAAAGGTCTGTAAATCTGTTTCCTAATACATAGACAAGATGACAGCTCTCTGGTATTAAGACAACAGAAACCTGCAAACAAATTCAATGATACATGCTAAATCCTAACGCATAGGTGGGATGACAGCCCCTCTAATGCTAAACATTAACAGCACATGAATAAATGTAAAATAGGCACAACCTGGAACAAGAAGGAGAAGTGGACACTGAGCAATTAACAACAAAATAAGCTTGCATTAGCTAAAAATGAAGACCAGATGCGGCAGGTGACACAGTAGTTACAGTCTGTAGAAGTTGAAGTTTACAATATAATAACACTCATGAACCTGATTACATCATCTTCTTGTGTATATATAGAATTTGTTTATAAAATTACTCTGTTAGGCTATGCGTGGAGGTGTCTTAATTGACCACCAACCACATTTACAGTTAGATATGGGCCTTCTGCTACAATCTAAATGTTTTAATGAACCAAATGGCTCTTTTTTTACTCTGGTGTACTCCTTGAATAGGTGAAGTATTATCTGCATGACTTTCAATAACTGCTACAGTCATTTATCTGCTGAAGGTGCTCCTTTTCATCCTTCAAAGGTACACTGTGTTCAATGCAGTAGCTAAGGGCTTTAATGCGCAGGTCACTGGATCATCTCTTCCTTCTTCGCGTGCATAAGTCAAGCCAAAAACACTAAAAAATGCCTTCAAAACGAATAAGAGCTGAGATAAAACACTGGCAATTGGGTGGATTATGCAAACGATCAAGATATGATGGCTGGAGGCAATGGGAAGGCATAGAGGTGAGATGGATTATACACCGTCGGATCTGGAAAATTGCATGGCAGAGATTAACTATGAGAGGTCTAACGGGCGTAATCAATAATGGGCGAACGAGGACCGTTGGATCGTGGGCAGCAGATCCAACGACTAATGGGAGCGGAAAGTGCATGATATTTAACGGGCGGGGAACCATACTGGAAGGGCGGTAAGTGGTTTCCCCACACCGCTTCTCGACTAAGGTGGTAATAGTACATGGAGGAGTGATGCAATTAAATTGCACCACGCGGCAGGTGGGAAACCGCTTCCCCGCAAGCTATCGGCCGTGCAGGTTCACTGAGCAGGAGAAGCGTATGGAGTTGGATCAACAGGTGGAGGATCAAACGGAAAAGAATTAAGACATATTCTTCGGGCAATGTGACAGGTGAAATTACCCCGCGGGTTACGTTTTTATTATATGCGTGCGGTTATATAAGCTACTGGGGCTTATCAAGGGTTATCAGGGTTTAACACAAAACGCCCAAAAGCCTTTTAAATAAGGTTTCAATGGTTTAATAATGTTATAAACAAAAGCGCACGAGAGGTTAGAGGAACATGGGTCTAGGCGGGCATTTGTTAAAACAACATATGCCCAGGAGCCAAGGGAAATAGATTTATAATGGGTTTATAAGGATAACAGAGAAAAATGGCAACAACGGGGTTAAGGGAGAGTAGGGAAAATGAAAGGGAAGGAGGAAATGAAGGTGGCGGGAGTTATAAGGGTAAAGCAAATGGAAGGGGAAAGATTGAATGAACTGCTGCTAGCCCCTCCTTTTCAGAAAACACCATGGCCAAGCTGTCCTTGACCCTCAAAAATGCTCAAACATGTAGCAGAGCTAACATTTGGCTCCTTCTAGGGATGAGATCCTCCCTGTGAGGTCTCAAGAACCTGCAAATCAATGCCTTTCCAACTGAAAACAAGTTAACCAAAATTCCTAGTGTTCCATTGGGCATGGACTCTACTTCATCTATACTAAAGCTGAATAAAACACAATGTTTACAATTTTTAAGGCCAAAGACCCTAAATCACATAAACTTTCAAAAACTACCCATTAACTGGGACATCAAAAGTTGTCTCTCCTCCCATACTTTTCAGTATGAAGGTGTTGTTCCCTTGAAGTTGTGAAATGATGAAAGGCCATGTCTAGAAAGCATCAAATTTCCCATGATTGCCTTTCTTCTCCTTTAGTTCATCCCATTTCAAAACCAAGTCGTCAATCTGAAAATTATTTTTTTTTGCCTTCTTATCAAAGGCTTCCTTGATCCTTTTCTGATGCGTTGTAGGCTTTTCAATCAACTGTTCTCTAATCTGATGTATTTCTGCCAAATTAGTGATCCTCTTTGCCATGTCTTCTTCCTCATCCTGCTCTTCTTGAAGGAACTTTGCCACAGGGAGAGTTAACTGAATAGGGAATAAAACATCAGTGTCATATACCAGCTTGAAAGGAGAATTGCATGTGGATTTCTTAATGGTCACTCTATCAGCCTATAGTGCATACTTGAGCTTTGAATCCCAATTCTTTTTATTGTCGTCTAACAACTTTTTAATTATCCTGATCATACTTTTATTAGAGGATTCTGCTAGACCATTTCACTCTGGGTAATATGAGGTGGAATGAACAAGTTTAATACCCATTGAATCACACATTTCCACCAACTATTTTGCCCTGAAGGCTACTACATTATCTGTAATTAATTTATGTGGGCAACCAAATCTTTTGAAGATATTCTCTGTCAAAAACTTAATGGCCACATTTTGATCAGCCTTCCTCGTAGGGACTGCTTCAATCCACTTTGTGAAATAATCAGTGGCTACTAATATCCACCTGTGTTGGCCACTGGAATGTGGATTAATTTTCCCAATGAAATCCAAACCCCACTGCTGAAAGGGTCCTTTTTCCTGAATTGGTTTTAGGGGTAGGGATTTCAACTGTTGTTTTCCTTCAAGTCTTTGGCACATGTCACAATATTTAACAAAAACAAATACATCAGAAAATAAAGTGGGCCAACAGTATCGAACTCTGAGAATTTTATGGGCTGTAGTTTTCCAATAATGGTGCCCTCCATACATGCTGTTATGAAACTGCTGCATAACCTCTTTTGACGGTCCTTTATCCAAATACCTTAAAAATATTCCAGATGGATCCCTCTAGTAGAGCAGATTTTCCATAATGCAAAAATTTGCTGCTCTAAGCTTTAAAGTTCTGGCCTAACTTTGAGTAAATCCTAAAGGGATCTCTAGCTTCAACAAGAAATTAATTATTTCAGAATACTAGCTACATGAAGCTAGATTTTTAGCCACTAACTGCTTCCTCTATGGTTTAGTTGTCTCTTCTTCTTCTACCTGACCATCTTTTGCATTTGCATACAGGAAATCAATGTCCAAAGACCTGAAATTTTCTTCAGCCAATAACTTGGCAAGACCCTGACCTCTGACCAGCTTTGTGGGCTTCAGCTCTATGCTAAATTCTATCATTTTTGCAATCCACTTCCCCTTCTTCCATCAGCATCAGGTTGTGTTAAAACATCTTTAATTGCAGCAAAAGGCACATATGCAATTATCTTTGAATGCAAGATATAAACTCTGAAAGACTTTAAGGATTTAATAAGAGCATATGCCTGTTTTTCTATAATATCATATCTTAGCTCAACATCCATCAAGTTCTTGCTGAAAAATGCTACTGGATGTCCTGACCCTTCTTCATCTGCCTGCAATAAAACGGCTGCAATAGTGTGTTCAGAGGCAAAATAAAATATGTGGAACTCCTTGTTGTAGTACAGAATTATTAATGTGGGAGCCTCCATAATCGCTCCTTTAATAGAATCAAATGATTGTCTTGCTGTATCAGTCCATCTTACCTCTAATCCTTTCTTCAATATTGAGGTCACATGCTTAACCAATTCTGAAAAATTTGGAATGAACCTCCTCACAAAATTTATTTTACCCAGAAAGGACTGGATATCCTTCTTTGATCTTAGGACAGACAAAGACTGTATTGCTTTGACTCTTTCTGGGTCAATCTGAACACCTGCAGCAGATACAACATGTCCTAACAGCTTGCCTTTATTCAAAGCAAATTGAGATTTTTTGGGATTGACTGATATTCCAAACCTCCTGCACTTCACAAATACTTTTTCCAAATGTTGCAAATGATTTTGATGGCTGCTGGAGTACACTATTATATCATCAAGGTAGATAAGAACAAATTTGTCCTTCTCTCCCATAAATGCTATATCCATAGCTCTCTAAAAGGTGGCTCCAACATTCATCAATCCAAATGGCATTTTGGCATACATAAAAGTGCCCCAAGGAGTGGTGAATGTAGTTTTTTCTTGATCATCTAGGTGCACAGCAATCTGATTAAAGCCTGAAAATCCATCTAAGAAAGACATAACTTTAGCTCCTGAGACTTTTTGCAACAAATACTCCATGTTTGGTAAAGGATAATTATCTTTCTTGAAGCATTTATTTAAATTTTTGAAATCAACACACAATCTGATTTCTCCACTCTTCTTCCTCACCACCACCAAATTAGCTACCCATTTAGAATATCTAAGAGGAGCAATGATCTTGGCAGCCAACAACTTTTTAATTTCCTTTTCGAACAGTGGAAGAAGCATAGGATTTATTGGTCTCAGCTTCTATTTCAAAGGAATAGTGTCTTTCTCCAGAGGGATTTTATACTGAATTATGTTTTTGTCATATGTTTTCAGATCACTATACTCCCAGACAAACACATCTGCAAACTGCCTCATTAAATTGCAGTATTCAACACTTTGATCAACAGACAAATGAGTGGACAAATATACATATTTAGGCTGACTTGGACTTCCTATATCATGCTTACAAACTGTATATTGGTCTTCTTTTTGGACAGCCTTGTAAGGCACATCATTATGGTCAAACAGTATTTCAAGAGGAATTAGACTCTTAGGAATATGGTTACTAGGAAGCTAGACTATGTTGTCTTTACCAATCTTATTTCTAAACTAGGATTGGTAGTCTTCTTCCAAGGCATCATTTTCTTGGTCAATTTTCATCTCAGAAAACTCATCAATGACTTGCAAGAACCTACTCAATTCATCATCATTTTCAAAAACTTTCCAATGTTGGACATTATTAGGCAAGGATGGTCTATACTTCATTTCCACTTCATAAACTAGTCTGGGAGGCATGGGAGGTATAAAAAGACTGGCAGAAACAACAAGGGAATCAACAAACTGATTTTGGCCTCTAGGAATATATGAAATACAGAAATAATCAAAGGGATCCCTGATTCTCCATAATTCATCTCTATATGCCTTCAACCTTGGGTGCTTTACCTGAAATGTTTTATTAACTTGCTGAATGATCAAATCAGCATCTCCCAACACCTTCAGATTCCTGATTCCTCTGTCTTTTGCTGCATTAAGGCCCAATAACAGTGCTTCGTATTCTACTATATTGTTTTTCAGTTGAAAAACCAGCTTAAAAGACAGCTGAATTCTTTCTTGCTATGGAGATACTAGCACCACCCCTGCTCTTGCAGTCTCCCTGGTACATGCTCCATCAAAGAACATCTCCCAAATCTAACTTCCTTGTTCCTTCTCGGCCTAAACTGTTGGTTTTATGAGCTGCATTTCAACCTTCTGAGCTTCTTCTATTTGGAGAATACATGCTCCAAAATCAGTGTCCACTGCATATATAGGATGATTTGTAGGATTCTTCTTGTCACTAATAATGTATGCCAACTATGCCTCTCTATACAATCTCCTGCTTTCTCCTCCAAACACTAGGACAGTGGCATAAGATAAATCATTTTATAGTGTCCCACCTAGTCTGTTAATCCACCCTCTAGACTACAACATGCCAAACTTAGGAGGAACATCTGCTACCACAATATCCATCATCATACTCTTCATGGGCAGCTGAGTTAAGGCAATGGCCAAATCTTTAATCAATCCAAGACATCTCACCTTCCTTGAATCAAAAGAAAATAAATCATGATAGGGTCTAGTGATATCAAGGCCTAACTCTTCCATGACAACTTTAGGCATTAAATTGTGACTGGCCCCTGTGTCTAGCATGCAATTTTGGAGGACTTTGTCATGAATGGTTAATGAGACATAAAAAGATGGAGAATTATTATCAGCAGGTTCAATCATGGGGCTGAGTATAATGGCAGGTTTGTCATCTTGCAAATTGACAGAGTCAGTGGAGGTTTGTTTGGCTTCTAGCTCAAGGGCTTCAAGGATAGGCTTCTTAAATACTTCACTCTTCACCAACTCAGCTAGAGGCACATATATTTTCAATTTCTAAACTTCTAACTCAAAGCTGAAAGAGGAAGATGATTTATCAGAACTTTTTACCTCTTGAACTTGAGATTTGAGGATGACTGGATCAGCTGTTGGTCTTCTTTGCTTGATATTATGTTGTTATGTTTGGACAGTAGCCCTTTGGGCAGGATTCTCCTTGACATTTTTTGCATTAGATCTCAGATTATATCTATGTTCGTCACCAGTTTGTAGAACAGCTCCTCTGTCCCATTCCTGGCTGTCTTGTTCATGCAACAATGATTGTACATACTCAGCTAATGTCAAAAATGTAGCGCTGCCTTATCTTCCATGCAGTGAATTTCATCCTCATCTTCTTCAAATTTTTCCTCCTCCATGACTACATTTTGGAAAGGAGCTTTAACTTTCTGATCTTCTTTTGATTCTTCACCCCTCTGCATAATCGGTAACTATTCATTTGCTCTTCTGAATGGATTTCGATTTCTTGAAGCAAATGTGTTTTGCTGCCTTGTTTTCCCTGAGTTCTACTCAACCTTTAGCTTAGAAATTTCAGCAGGCAGTGACTCTATCATCTTAGTCATTTTGTCTAATTTTGGCTTTCATGATGAACTAGAGGAGGTAGAAGCCTGACCTCTCTGCCTCCTTTTATCAACTTGGCTTTTTAGCTTTTCAGCAGCCATTATATTAGATTCTACTTCTAGGGCTGCATCCTGCATGTCTGCCAGTGTAGCACATCTTCTTTCTCTCAATAACAGGCATAAATCAGATTCAAAAGCATTGGCATAAGTGAGTTTGGTAGAGGTGGGGGTAGATTTTACCTCCACTGGTATCTTACTATACATTCGATTGAACCTTTTATTAAAATCAGGTATTGTTTCACCACTCTCCCTCTTCAGATTACCAAACTCAGTATGGTAATACAACAAGTCCTTTTTATCTCCCCACTGCTTCAAAAATGCATCATCTAATGCTTAAATATCTATTATAGATCTCTGGGGAAATTCTCTAAACCACTTCCTAGCCTCTCCATCAAGGCTCTGGACAAATACTCTCATCCACACATCATTCTCACTTATATCTAAATTATCAGCATAACTGTAAAAAGCTTCTAGGTGTTCTTCTGCTGTTACTCCTTCTGTACCAATAAAGTTAGGCATATATTTCTGATATTCTCCCACAGGCATAGGATTTAAAGGCACAAGCAATACCAATGGTCCATATCTGGCAGCTACAATTCTTTCTATGCTCTTAGGTGCTTTCTGACCTGCCATGGTTGGAGTATTTGGAAGAATAATAGCAGATTGAATGGTAGGGAGGAATGTGATGGATGGGAGAGATAAAGGGATGTTTTGGACTGAATGGGAAGCTTTCTTTGGGCTGAGATTCTAAGGGAAACTGCATAAGGGGCTGAACTAATCTCTGAAGGAATTCCCTTATTAACAGTGCTGATTTCTAAATCTTCAGACTATAGATTTTCAACTACAACTTTATCTTTCAGAGATGAATTATATTTCTTAGGCTTACCTGATCCTAATGCCCCTTTCTGTGAAGTTCTCTTCCATCTGGCAGTCATCTTAGGTTCAGGCACTGGTTCAACAGGAGATTTATGAGGATTTCTTCAAGTGTGTCTCACAAACTAAGCTAGAACTTCAATGTGGAGCCACCAAAGGATGGTCTTCCTTCAATGGAGTTGTCAAATAGATGATTACAACCAGAAACTATGTTCAAACCTTGTCTATCATCAAAGCCTGAAGCTGTGTCATTCTCCCAGGGAAGCTGAACTTCGATTCTCCTCTCCCCGGCAACAACACTAATTAATGTTATCGGCCCAAGAAACTCTCCTAGGTTGTATATCATAGATGCTTGGGAACATTACAAACTCAACAAAATGCTGGATAAATAGTGGATGAATGAAAGAAATGCTACATATTCAAGCCAAATAACCACTTCTACTATGATTGACCACAGACATGGGTGAACAACCCCAAACTACAAGGCTTTAGACCACCAATTACTCATAGTTTTGAATAAAATGTGACGATGGAGAAGACTGACCACACCAGCAAATGCACGGGACCCTCTGATGGCCAGATGCAACCAGTTAAAAGGTCTGTAAATTTATTTCCTAATACACAGAGAGGATGACAACTCTCTGGTATTAAGACAACAGAAACCTGCAAACAAATTCAATGATACATGCCAAATCCTAACACATAGGTGGGATGACAACCCCTCTAATGTTAAGCATTAACAACACATGAATAAATGTAAAACAGGCATAGCCTAGAACAAGAACGAGAAGTGGACAGTGAGCAATTAACATCAAAAGAATCTTGCATTAGCTAAAAATGAAGACCAGACGCTGCAGGTGAAATAGTAGTTACTGTCTCCAGAAGTTGAAGCTCACAACAGAATAACACTCATCAACCTGATTACATCATTTTCCTGGGCATATATAGATTTTTTTTGACAAAATTACTCTGCTAGGCTATGCGCGGAGGTGTCTTAATTGACCACCAACCACATTTACAGTTAGATATGGGTCTTTTTCTACAATCTAAATGTTTTAATGAACCAAATGGCTCTTTTTGTACTCTAGTGTTCTCCTTGAACAGGTGAAGTATTATCTGCATGACTTTCAATAACTACTGCAGTCATTTATCTGCTCAAGGTGGTCCTTTTTGTCCTTCAGAGGTACGTTGTGTTGAATGCAGTAGCTGAGGGCTTTAATGCGCAGGTCGCTGGATCATCTCTCCTTGTTTGCATGCATGAGTCAAGCCAAAAACACTGAAAAACGCCTTGAAAATGAATAAGAGCCGAGATAAAACACTGGTTGTTGGATGGATTACGCAGACGATCAAGATCTGATGGCTGGAGGCGATGGGAAGGCACAAAGGCGAGATGGATTATAGGTCGTTAGATCTGGAAAATTGCATGGCAGAGATTAAATCTGAGAGGGCTAACGGGCGTAATCAAGAATGGGCGAACGAGGCCCGTTGGATCGCGGGCGGCAGATCCAACGACTAACGGGAGTGGAAGGTGCATGACAGTTAATAGGCGGGGAACCATACCAGAATGGCGGTAAGCAGTTTCCCCGCACCGCCTTTCGGGTAAGGCAGTAATAGTACATGGAGGAGCGATGCAATTAAATTGCACCACGCAGTAGGCAGGAAACTGCTTCCCCACAAGCTATCGGTTGTGCAGGTTCGCTGAGCGGGAGAAGCGTATGGTGTCGGATCAACAGGCGGAGGATCAAACGGCAGAGAATTAAGACATGTGCTTCGGGCAATGTGACAGGTGAAAATACCCCGCGGGTTATGTTTTTATTATATGCGTGCGGTTATATAAGCTTCTGGGGCTTATCAAGGGTTATTAGGGTTTAACACAAAATGGCCAAAAGCCTTTTAAATAAGGTTTAAATGGTTTAATAATGTTATAAACAAGAAGCGCCCGAGAGGTTAGAGGAACATGGGTCTAGACGGGCTTTTGTTAAAATAGCATATGCCCGAGAGCCAAGGGAAATAGAATTATAAGGGGTTTATAAGGATAACGGAGAAAAATGGCAACAACAGGGTTAAGGGAGAGTAGGGAAAATGAAAGGGAAGGAGGAAATGAAGGTGGCGAGAGTTATAAGGGTAAAGCAAATGGAAGGGGAAAGATTGAATGAACCGCTGCTAGCCCCTCCTTTTCAGTAAACACTATGGCCAAGCTATCCTTGACCCTCAAAAATGCTCAAACATGTAGCGGAGCTAACACCTACTCTCGTTCAACTTCAAATTGTATGACTTTATCATGTTAATATCTCATTAAATAAAATTTGAATTTAAACTAGACTATATCTACATGCAAATAAGCTAATTGCTACTACTTCCATTTGAAAAAAGTAGACAAAAGTATTTCCTTAAAGCATTAAAGCATTGTTGAGTGGGTGGATTCAAAATGAACCAAGCCGTTATAAAATTATAAGGAAGATCATTCCTTTTAAGACATATGCATTAAAAGACAAAGTGATAACTGTTATGCACCTATATATCCATGTTAGATACAATTGTTACCGATTCTATTAATGCTCATTTGTTTTCTCTTGACAGCCACTTAGCCTGGTGGGAATATAGACTAATTCAATGGATCATTTTTTAAAAAAAATATTGTTAATATGAGCTATTACACTATATTGATTATGTTGATAGGTATGTTAATTTCATAATTAAGGTTTTAGAATTTTATTTTATTTTAAAATAAAAATTATGGAGAATTTCAATTAATAATTTGAGAATTTTATATATAATTTAATTAAAGACATTAAAAGTTTTGTAACATTTTTTTATTCTAAAATTAGTTTATGCAGTGTGTTTTTAATGTTTTTAATTTTTTAGCTTGACAAATTCTAAATATCACATAAATCAAACGACACATAAATATTTTAATACTTTTACTTTTATTCAATGTTTAATTTATATAACTAATTTGATTTTAACATTGAAACGAAAAAAACGTCATTAAAACATCGCAAAATCTTATGAATATGATAACATGTTTATCTGTAATAATCCTCCACATTCCAAATAAAAAAGAGAAAGACTTACCCTACACCCATTTGTTATTTACTCCTATATTAACAATCAGTATCTGTATTTGTAATCGTAATCTAATTCATTCCTATTCTTTTCAGGGTTTTAGGATTATGCCAACCTACTTTTTCAGATACATTATATGCATAAATCAAGCACACAAGATTTTTTCAGATACATTATATGCATAAATCAAGCACACAAGATGTCTCAAACCCATTGTAATTTACACATACCAAATACATCTAAGTTGATTTTATTATTGAAGTTTTTTTTTTAACCAAAAGTTATCGCATTTTCAATGTATTTTAAGTTTTCCAATGGAAAATTAATCACGAAAAGCTTTTAGTTTAGAAACGAAACTCCCTAATCAAACTTTAGGGCTTCTCAATCAACTAAGAATAAAATAAAGACGGGAAAAGATAAACTCTAACCGTGAATAATTTAGCCCTCCTTCAGCCCTCCTTCGGCCAACCTTCGGCCCCACCTTCAGCCCTCCTCATTGCTACTTTTTTATTTTTCAGATTCTATAAATATTTTGGCATGATATGGGTACTAGAACGGACATTATTTTGGGCTTAGAGGGGATACAACTTATATATTTTTGGTGTGTATAAACTTCATTTTTTTGTTATAATCTTTTAAATTATTTGATAGTCTTATTAGGTAAAATTTTAAAATAATGTGAGTTTTATAATATATTTTCATTTTTTTGGGGTATATTGAAATATTACACTTTTGTATTAGATACATAGCTTCATTCTTCTTCGTTGTTTATTCATTTTTTCTTTAAATCATGTTCTTGTTATTTACCGCAGAGAGAGCCTTGGATGCTATATATCTTTTTTCACCCTCGAAGGGCAGGAGATTTTTTTCTATTCTCTATTAGCTGTCTTGCATTTCTAATAAGTTGTTGAATAGTGGGCATTCTAGCTGTATTGTATGCGGAATCAACTGGTTCGGATTGATCCTAACCATACCATATCAGGTGATTATGAAATGAATCACTTCCCCCCCCCCCCCCCCCCCCTTTTTTTTTCAAAAGGAACAAAGAGATCACAGTTTATAGTTCATTATAAAAATAAATTATAAAGAGGATCTTCCGCTATGAGATCAACCTTCCGCTACGACATCAACAATGCCACAAGCTTGGGCTTCTGTCGCTGACATAAAAACATATCTGTTCAGGTCCCATTGAATTACCTCTCCGGGTTGGTCCGTTCTTTCTATATAACATCTGGTTATGTAATCGCGAAGCATCGTTACGTGTTTCGATTCGTTATGAAAATCTGCAGCCGATCCGTCATAATAGGAACTAGCAGGTTGGTGGACCATAACCCTAGCGTGAGGTAATGCTATACGTTTAGGCATTTCTCCCCCGGTTACGATGAAAGATCCCATTGAAGCAGCTACCCCCATGCATATTGTATGTACATTTGTACTATTGCTTGCATCATATCGAAAAGACCTACCCCTGGTATTACTGATCCACCAAGACAGTTGATAAATGATGAAATATCTTTATTTGAATCTTCTGCACTCAAATATACAATGAGACCCATGAGTTGATTTGCAATCTCGTGATTGATATCCTGAGCGAGAAAACGTAATCTCTCTCGATAAAGTCGGTTGTATAAGTCGACCCAAGTTGCATCTTCATCTCCAGGGGCTCGGAAAGGCACTTTTGGAACACCAATGGGCATTTGTTTTAATGGAAAGAAGTGAAGCACTATACTCTAATATGGGAACGTAAAGTATATGAAGTTGTGTAACATATGAACTCTGGATGGATGGTATAGGGGAGGTTTTGAACCTATTTGGAAATAGAGCTTTAGATGGATCAAAGATCCATGTAAAAGATCCTTCCATTATTCGAGTTGATAATGTAACGAATCACACTTTTACCGCTAAGCTATACCCGCCACGATCCGGTTGTAACATACGGATCGATCTTTTGTCCAACCAACCCATTTATATTTTTTTGAGTCTTTTCCGGATAACTTCGATCAGAGAACGATAAGCCCCATTCACTATTAAAATGATTAAAATTATCAAGCATGAAACATTTTGTATAATTTGAGTCCATAAAGTCTTTTTTATCGGAACTGGGCCGATGGATCACAAATAGAGATTCTGTAAATTGCTTTAGAGTTATTTTAGTTGCAATAATTAATTTATGAAGGGACTCCATTTTATCGATAGGCAAGTTTATTGAAAAAAAAAACTTGAGGAAACCAAGAATTCTTGTAATATTATTGACAACTTCCCGATCACTTTCATATTATAAAGAATAGATTGGTGGCCCCTATCGTCTAGTGGATCAGGACATCTCTCTTTCAAGGAGGCAACGGGGATTCAACTTCCCCTGGGGGTACCATGATCCATTCGTTAGGTATCCTAAATAATTTTAAATTACTGTCTTGTTCCTGGGTCGATGCCCGAGTGGTTAATGAGGACGGACTGTAAATCCGTTGGCAATATGCCTACGCTGGTTCAAATCCAGCTCGACCCAACCAATATCATCAATACCAATCTATCGGTATGGTTATATTCATGCTAATCATGAATGAAAAGATAATTGGTTATTGAACCCCGACATCGATATCTATTCATATCGTAGATGCCCAATTCCGTATGAATCGATACATTTCAAAAATGAAAGAGAAGGATAAGATATTTAATCGACCTAGCACTCGCATAATCTATATGACCTATCTACAACCTATCATGAAATAAATATTATCCAATATTAGGTGAACTATACTGTATTGGGATGGTAGCTCAATTGGTTAGAGTACCGCCCTATCAAGACGGAAGTTGCGGTTTCGAGTCCCGTCAGTCCTGATCCAATAGTAAGTGAACTGTGAATGATCATGTCAGGATCTGGACGGACTAGTCCTTATCATTCCAGGGTCATGGGTGGGCCTCTAGATAAATTCGATATGGGATACTTCTTTCTATATCATCACCGAAGCGGGATAGATTCACAATTCCATCTAAATCGTGGAGATCCAAGCAAAATATCGCTTATGTCTGACGAACTTCTTCTGGAGGAGCATAAGGTTCTTATTCGTACGAATCCTATTCTTTCAAAATTATACCAGACATGTGTTGATCGGAACGTTTTATGATGCACGTAAGTTTTTATTACTAGTCTTATCAAAAGTGATCGTATTAGGTTATACTATTTCCATCGAAGAATTCATTCAATCCATTAGTTAGATTCCGTTACTTGAACCAATTCTATCAATGACATACATCTATTTCATGGATCTTGAAAGAAAGATTCATTCATCTCTATGAGATCAAAATGAGATCAAATCTCGAGCTATTTTTGAACAAAGTTAAAATAACGAGATCATGGAAGTAAATACCCTTGCATTTATTGCTGTTCTACTGTTCCTTGCAGTTCCTACTGCTTTTCTACTTATCCCTTACGTCAAAACGGCCAGTGAAAGCAGTGGAAGCAATTGATTTTGATGAAAATCAATTGATTGTTGATCACTAGATAGATCTTTATGATCCAGATCATAAGTATAAAATAGGTTATGAGATCTTTTATATTACAACAATATAAGGTGGATCTATTGTATTACAACAATACAGGGTAGGGATTGCTTTTAATTTTTTTTTTAAGGAAAAAAAAGTAGTACGGAAGAAAAGAATATCTAACCTTTTCTTTTGTACTACTTCTTCTTTTACACCCATATATGGATAAATATATCTTAATGGTACTTATCCATATATGGTAAATGTAGGATGAAGGACCTCGTACCATAAAATAGCGGAGCTGATCACATCACCTTCTTCCTGCTCCTGGAAAAATAGACCCAATGCAGACAGACTTAATTCTGAACGTACTTGCGGATTCTTTACTACAGGTGCCCATCCATATGATGACACTGGGGTCTCTATCTTTTCTTATTCGAATACAAAGCGTTTTCAATTCCTCATAATCGTTCAAATGGGCCGATATATCTCCTTCTTATAATTCTGCCATTGCATAGCGGGGTTCTAAAAAAATCATAACTCCAAGTGCATTTTGGAGAAAATAACCACATGCTTTTGTGCCCACTACCAAAAAGAAACTGTCTTCAATATTTTGATACAACCAGGATACACAGCTAATAGGACAAAAGCTATGATAATTGCCCGTTTCACATTCAAGCGTTATAGTTTCAACAATTTTTGTTGACATAATAGGGAGGGAATAAAAGGCTAAGGATAAATAAGGAAAATAAATAATGAATAAAAAGACTAGTAACACAAAAGAATGATAACAAGAAATAATAAAATTGTCAACAAATTGTGGAGAAGTGGAGAAATTGTTGATTCTAAATCCTCGTAAACCCAAGTAAATTTTCCTTATTATTTTTTGTTCTGTCCCCCACCACCAATGGGATTTAGATAAAGATCAGAGAGTAAACTGAATAATTCCCAATCTGGAATCTCTTTTGGGACAATACCTTCTGGTTGGGACAATATTTGATCTTCTATGCCTAGATAATAATTACAAACATAGTTAAGGGATGGTTCAGATCCAACCATTTCAAATAAGGTTTTACCCTTTACTCTGGAAACTCGGATATCCTCAATAATAGGTAATACTTCTATTACGGGCATTGGACAGGCTTCTACATATTTATTTATAAGATCTCTTCTAGATGTACGATTTCCCACCAAGCCTGCTAATCGGAGTGGATGT